>CM053584.1:389192790-389217151 GCA_028627135.1 Pseudochirops cupreus | reverse complement strand
AAGAAGGAAGGAAGGAAGGAAGGAAGGAAGGAAGGAAGGAAGGAAGGAAAGGAGGAAGGAAGGAAGGAAAGAAGGATGGAAGGAAGGGAGGGAGGGAGGGAGGAAAGAAGGAAGGTAGGAAGGAAGGAAGGAAGGAAGGAAGGAAGGAAGGAAAAGAAAGTTATCAGCTCAGATAGTTGCCTAAGGCACTAAGAAGTTAACTTGCCCAGGATCACACAGTATGTATTAAAGACAGCACTTGAACCCTGATCTTCCTGACTCAGAGGTCACTATACTGCATACTAATTCAGCAGCTACTCCCCCATGGCTTCCTCCGGACACAGCCCTTCCAGGTAGTTGGGGCAGGGGAGGGGGAGAGGTGATGCTTGATGGTGGTTAGGCTGCTTCAGCAGCCCTGAGAAACCTGCTCCAACCAGCGACCACCAGGAATCACAAGGCCCCAGATCTGAGCCTAGAAGGGACCCCAAAAGATGCCCATTTCAATCTTCTCATTTTCCAAAGGAGAAAACTTCCCCCAAGAGGGGCCCAAGGTCCTCTGAAGCCCCACAGCTCTAGGGTTAGAGATCTCAGAAACTCTCCAGACCTAGCTCCTTGTTTTATAGATGAGGAACCAGAGGCTCAGAGAAAAGTGACTCATCCAAAAGGGACATGGGTTTTCACTCTGGGTCCCAGGACACCAAGACATTGATGGATGGACTCCAAGAGGCCTGTGATCTTGGATGGAAAACATCATTATTTTCACTAGTGAAATTCTGCATTTCCCTTAGTTCCTAAAAAGATGCTTCTGAGAAGGGTCCCCAGGCCTGGCCAGAGCACCGAGGAAGGCATAGCCGGGGAGGTGAAGAAGCCCTGGACAGCAAGACAGGGCTCAGAGACCACTGGCCGAGGCCTTTATTTCAAAGATAAGGAAACTGAGATTCCAAGACATAAGCGACTCTTCTGATGCCCCACAGAAAATAAACAGAAGAGTTCCGAGCTGAAGCCAGGTCCTCTGATACCAAATCTCTCCAAGTTGCTTCTCCGAAGATGTGGACAGACAGAAGGGGAGGAAGTGACTTTCTGGGCATTTGAAACTCTAGGCTGGGACACACATGGCTGGGGCAACAGCAGGAATTTCTCCTTTCAGGAGCAAAAGAAAAACTCCAGAAGCTTTGAACCAAGTCCCATATTCCTGGCTGCCAGGGCTCATGCTCCCTCAGTGACTCATCCAGACTCCTGTTAGCCTCCCAAAGATTTCTTATATCTATAGTATGTGTGTTTCAGCCTCTGAAGAACCCTGTCCTAAAGCCCTCCCTCAGAAGGAAAAAGGAGGAGATGTGCTGGGCCCAGGATGCTGATGCCAAAATGCCTCAAGCCTAGGGTGTGCTAGGTGCCCTATTCTTGGAGGGGCAAGAGAGAGGAGGGGAGAGACAGACAGAGACAGATAAAGAGGGGGAGGGAGGGAGAGAAGAGGGAGGGTTGGAAGGAGATAGAGACAGAGACAGAGAGAACAGAGCTACCAAGGCAATGCCGGAAAGGTGATGCTTTCACAGATGGAAGAGCCCTCTCTACCACTACCCCCCCCCCCCATATGAATCTGGAATGATTACAAGATTACAGGGCCAGAGATAGAGAGGGAGAAGCCGTCTTAGCGGGTGGCAAGTCAACTCTCTTGTTTGACAGATGGGTTGTGTATGTACTTTCTATGCCCTCACCTTTGTGAAGGTTATACCACACACAGATGCCTCAGGTGAATACAAGCTCCTTGAGAGCAGAAACTGTTTCCTTTCTTGTCTTTCTATCCCCAGCACCTGGCACAGTGTTTGGCACACAGTAGGTGCCTCTCAAAGGCTTGCTGGGTGGGTGGTTGCTTGCATTAGAATTGGTGGCACTCTGTTCAGAGTCAGCACAGCAAAGGAAAGAAGTTCCTTTGAGTTCCTCCTAGCAGGACCTTCCAAAGAATAATGATTCCCAGTTTGGTGAGGCGAGCGAAGAGGAACAGGGCCAGCCCTTTTGTGTATTACCTTCCCCATTAAATCAGAAGCTCCTTGAGGGCAGGACTGTCTTTCTCTTATTGGTGTCCTCTGCACTTAGCACAGTGGCTCGCACTTAGTAGGTGCTTAATAAAGGGTGATTGGATTAGTTAAAACCTCAGGATGTAACCACTTCAAGGTTTGCCAAGTGTTTTATATATTTCTCTGATTTGAGACTCACAATAACTTGTAAAGTAGATGCTAACTTCATCATCCCCGTTTTACAGATAAAGAAAGTGAGGCTGAGGAAAGCAAAGTGACATGCCCCAGGGCACACCATTCATAGGGGTGACTTGCACTCAGGTCTTCCTGACTCCAATCCCAACTCCAGTAACCATACCATCTTGCAGCCCCCAAAAGAATCGAATAACTGGCCTAATAAAGCCCCAAAGGAAACATCCCAAAGAAAATCATAGGATTCCATATCATGTCTGAAATATTTAATCTCAGGAAGGGAAAGGAAGGAGGAGGTGAATTCCATTTTAAAAGAAGTTTCCTTTTAAAGGTCAATATGATCAGCCCAACTCAGTGTCGGAAATCGGGGCTCGATGGGAGATGCCTCATTGGGCAAGAGCCTACAGCAGAGCATTTGGTCCTGACAAGTTGAATATGATCAGTAAATAATAAATACTATGGAATCTTTTGTGAGCCACACATTTTAGGCAGTTAGGAAATGATCCAGATGTTAAATATTGGTGGCAAAGGCTCCTCGTACCTTTCTCAGTGGCTAAAATGTTAGGAAAACTAAAATTCAGAACCTCAATATTTCTCTTGCAACCAGCATTTATTTAAGCAAGTGAAGAGTGTAGGTATCAAGTAATTTTTACTAAGCTTTTACTAAGCTTTTACAAAGGGCCTACTGTGAGCTAGGCACTGTGCCAAGTAATGGAGCTACAAAGACAAAAAGCAAACAGCCTCTTCCCTCTGGGGGCTTACACCATATGGGGGGAGCATCATGGACACATAGAAGTGTTTCAAAAGAACTATATATTATGTATGTCCAATACGTATACTACACACACATACACACACACACACACACACACCCTAAATACAAGGGAATTTAACAAGAAACAACTGAGGAAATGAAGAAAGGCAGTATGTAGGAGCTAATTCTAGGGATTCTGCAAGGCAGAGACCAGGAGCAAGTGCATTCCAGGCACAGGGTAGAGGAAGGGCATCCTTGGCTGAATGCGAAGAATGCCTAGTACACCAGGTTGGTTCAAGCACAGAATATATGAAGGGGTGTAATGCATAGCAAAGTGATGTGGGAGCTACTTGGGAAGGGTTTTCAGTGTCCAACAGAGAAATTGATATTTGATCCTGGGAATAATAGGGATCCAGGAGTTTGTTTAGCCGGGGAGTGACATGGTGAGAGCCATACTTTAAGAAGATAATTTTCACAGCTGAGGGAAGGATGGATTGGACTTGGGCAAATGTGAGAAAAGATGACCAGCCAGCTGGCTCCTACAATGGCCCGGGTGAGAAGTGATAAGCTCCTGTACCAGGGTTGGACTGGGTGAGAGAAAAAGGGAGGGCAGGTGTTTGGATTGTCTTTCACACAGTAAGAATGGAGAAAAGACTCTCCACATTCTGGAGAGAGGGAGTTTTTACTCACAGTAGCTCTGTTAGAGGAAAACACTTGGGGACCAAACCAGAGCTAGGCCAGCCTATAATGACCAGCCTCACTGGCTATTCTCCTGGAATGCAGACTTTTAGAAGCTCTCTGGGAACAGCAGAAAAGTTGATGAGTTCCGAGTCAGAGGGCCCAAGTTGGAAGTTTGGTTCAGGCATTTACTGCCTGTCTGACTTTGGAGAAGTCACTGAAGCCTTGGTTTCCTCCTATGATAAACTGAGGGGCTTGGCTCTGAAGGCCTCTAAGGTCCCCCCCAGCTCAGATCTATGGTCCTTTGCTCTTTGCATAGGTCACACATCTATTAAATGACTTTAAACTTACAGTGCGGTGTGGGGTTTTGTTTTTGTTTTCATGATGCCAAACTACCACGTTAGCACACTTGGAGCAATTAGCCACGGCATTGAAAGTTGATGTGTGGGAGATCCATCCTGCCCTACCGAAAAGTCAGAGGGGTGAGGGGGGAAGACATAGGAGAGAATAGACTGGAGGAGGGGGGATACACTGGGATGGCTATTTTGGGGCAGTGGGTAGGGCAAAGATGGGGAGAAAATATGGAACTCAAAATCTTGTGGAAATGAATGATGCAAACTAAAACAAAATTTAAAAAAAAAAGAAAAAAAGAAAGTTGATGTAAATAATTGCAGGATGAAATCTAGCCCTCATGCACGTGAACTTCGGATCATGAACCACTCTTGAAAAAGCCCCCTCTAAGCAGACCCATGTCTCACTCCTCCCCCCACCACTGATGGCAAAGGTAGGCAAGTGGTTTCAGGAATTTAATCAGAGCTGGTACCATCTTCTTGGCTGATCCTCTAAATATCCTATGGTGGAGAAATGAAGATTTTTTTCAGAGGTCTAATGGTCTCCACTGACATGGAGAATCTCCATCTCTTTTTGGATGCCTTTTGGGCTCAGAAGCCATAAATGGGGGCTGTCGATGCTGCTTTATGTCACAAAGGCTGCCAGAGCTGGCAGGGGGGCTCAGAAGGGCATGGCCTTATGTACAAGAGGAATAGGAAGTTACCGGCATGGCGTGCTGTACACAGATCTGGACAGAGCCTTTGCCAAAAAAAAAAAATACTTCCCTGTTACAGTCCAGTTAAGACAATGGTTCTCAACCTGTGGGTCACAACCCCTTTGGGGGTCAAACAACCCTTTCACAGGGGTTGCCTAAGATCATTGGAAAACACATATTTTCAATGGTCTTAGGAACTGAGACACTGCTCCTCTATCCATCTCCAGGCAGGTCCACCCACAGGCAGATACGCCCACATATGAGTATTAAAGTGTTGCAGCATTAGGAAGGTTGAGAACCACTGAGTTAGAGATTCAAGGGAAGGACACAAGTATTCTGCTCAAGGCACTTATCCAGCAGCACTTTATTGACATCAAAGAAAGAGAAAACAAGGATCATGTACGTATGAGCAAATTCAGCACCCCACAGATCCCTGCTGCTCTCAATCCAGAGGTGACAGATTGCAGTACATATCCAACCAGGACATGGCCAGCTTGGCCCAGATCTGCAGCCTGGGCAGATTTCTTCCCTCCTGAGGGTAATCAATCTACTCAGGCATCCTTCAATAATGCCCTACTCATAAGAAGTCAAAAAAATCATGAGGTACTTAAGTGGGTATGCTTTCTTTGCTCTCTAGGGGTTATGATGCCTTGTGGATACACTAGATGCTCAATTTAATTCACAAGATGCTAGGAGCCTAGATTTGAAACCTGGTGGAGCCTCAGAGTCAGCCGATTCAGTCCCCTCCTTGGACTAAGGACCCCAGGGTCACACAGCTAGTAAATAGTGGAGACAGCATTTGAACCCAAGACCTCGATCTCTAACCTGCGTTCTTTCAATTCAGCTAAGATTGCCTGAACTCCCCCGTGCTGGGGCTACAACACATTAGCAGATCAATGATACATAGTTAGATACAAAATGAACGCATGGTATCAGTGCCTTCATTTTATAGCCTCTGAGAAAGTGAGGGGCTTCCTTGGGACCACACAGAGTGTGAGGCAGGATCGACTCAGGATCGATGAGGTGAGGGAAGACCATAGCAGGGGAAAGGGCTCCTTATGAAGGAGATGCCTGAGTCAGTGTAAGAATGATGAAACAGCTCTAGGGCCCACGGGCCTGGGGGCCACCCCTGCCCATTCAGGAGTCCCTTTAATTCCAGGCTTACACATATTGACTGAGTCCAGTCCTAGGAAACCCCAGCACCTAAAGAATGGGCTAAGATGTTTTTTCCTCCAATCACAACTCTTTACACCCCTGCTCATTCACACATACACACACACACACACACACACACACACACACTTTCACACACACACACACTTTCTCTCTCATATACACACAGTCCACACGCACACATACACACTCTCACACACACACAGACTCACACTCACACACACACACACACACACACACACACACACACACACACACACACACCACTACCACTCCTATTTAAAAGCATTGGCCCATGAATTGAGGATGACCCATCTTTTCATGTCCAACTTTGTCCAGCTCTTCAGGCCTTTCCGGTGACCTGTTACAGTATCATCTCTGCCCCCAGGAGCTCACAACTCTTCTGTGATTTAAGACATGGCTTTGGGCAATACCGGCCCTGAGAAACTCCCTGCCCTAAAGCCCCTGGCTGGCAGGAGCCTCTCCAGAAGTACAGAGGGCAGACAGAAATCACCTTCCTGCAAGAGAAAGGCATCACCTTCCTTGCACCTCTGTTAAATTCATAATCTCAATAACCAGATGGTAACCACTTAGACTCTCACTGTGAAGCTCGTTTTCCATCAAATGTATCAATAGAATTCGGGGTAAACTCGGACCTTCAGCAGCCACTTAGCTCACTCCCCACTTTACAGGTGGGGAAGAGACAAGCCTCTAGAGCAGCGGTTCTCAACTCGTGGGTTATGTTCAATTTGTAACAATGAAAATACAACCTGCATCTCAGATAGATTCATAACAGTAGCAACATTACAGTTATGAAGTAGCAACGAAAATAATTTTATGGTTGGGAGTCACCACAACATGAGGAACTGTATTAAAGGGTCGTGGCATTAGGAAGTTTGAGAACCACTGCTCTAGAGATTGGATGGCAGAGGTAAGAAGTAGAAGAGGCTGCATTTGGATTCGGGTCCTGGGACCCCAAGTCAAGTTCTCTTCCCACTGTAAGAAAGTTAGACTCCATCAGTGTTCTCCTGTGCAGCCTGCCAAGGCCATGGGACCAACTTTGGTGGGCTATTGTTTTCTGGGAACCATCCCTGCCAGACACAGAGGGTGGCGCCTCTAACAACAGAATGAGAACAAGAGTTGATGAGATACATTAAGGTTTGGGCATGAGTTCAAGGGTGCTGGCTGGGCATGAAAGAAATGAGCCAATCAATGAAAATTTAGCCTCCCTCCCTCCAGTTGTGCGCATCTGTACATGTTCTGATTGGGGAAGGTCCCAGTCTCCTCAGAGAGTTGGAGGGTTTCCCAGAGAATCAGATCGGTCAATTATCCTTAAAGAAATAGATCTGGATTGTGTTTTATGCTAATACAATGAAACCCTCTAGAGCCAGGGGTCTGGGGAAACATGGACAAGGGAAGAGAGATTCAAGACAAAGAATGGCACCAAGTCTCAGCCAAGGGCTGAGAGGATACAACTGATCTCCCCCATTGGACAAGGTCACCCATCACACCTCCAGGAGTGATGTATTTCAGCATTGCACACTGTACTTGCAATCAGGAGTCCTGGGTTCAAATCATACATTAGACCAACTGTATAACCATGGATCTAACCCCTCAGAGTCTCTGTTTCTTCATTTGTAAAAATAAGGATAATAATATCAAACTCCCCACCTCACGGTATTGTCACAAGGAAGAATGAGATCATATAAATCAAATACTCTCAGGCTTTAAAGCTCTACATAATGTAAACTGGCTTCATCATAGCTATTATTCATGAGACAGTGGCAGGAGCAGAAAGGGAATCAGGGTCAGTCCTTGGGAGAGGCCTCCCACAGGCTTACCACACTTCCCATCATTCCTCCCAGTCAAGGGGTGGGGCATCTGGGTCCCCTCGCCTTCATCCTCCTCACAGTATTCTTAGCTTCTTCAACAGAGATGGAGAGAATCCATCTGACATCCCCAAACCTCCCCTCCCGGTCTTTAGATGTTCCCTGGTGGTCAATGGCACCCACCTCCTCTGTGTGTGTGTGTGTGTGTGTGTGTGTGTGTGTGTGTGTGTGAGAGAGAGAGAGAGAGAGAGTGTGTGTGTGTGTGTGTGTGTGTGTACATGCGCGTTAACACTCACTGCCACCACATGGCCTTTGATGATGCCTGTTATTGATTCAGAACTGGAAGGACTTTGGAGGTCATGTACTTCAACCTTCTCATTTTACAGAGCAGGAAACAAAGGCCCAGACAGGGGCAGTGACTTTGGGTCATGGGACCTTCAAGGTCATTGTGTCCAATCCTTTCATTGTACAGAGGAAGAAACTGAGTCCCTGAAAGGGGTAGTGACTTCGAATTCTGGATTTAGAGTTGGATGGGACCAACTTTATGTGTATGTGTGTTTGTGTGTCTGTATGTGTGTGTGAGTGTGTGTGTATGTGTGTGCACATGTGTTTTTGTGTGTTTATGTGTGTATGTGTGTGCATGTGTGTGTGGAAACTGAGGTCCTGAAAGAGGAAGTGACTTGACCAAGGTCACAAGACTCACTCCCAGGCCCTCCAACCCCAAATCCAGATGGCTTTCACCTAAACTGCTTACCAGCATCTGCTGCTTTTATCTCTTGTTATCTGTCTTGTGCTCCCTTAGGATTTATGTTCCTACTATGATGGTGTAACTTCTTTTTAATGGAAAGTGCTCTACATTTTTTGGAAAGAGATAAAAGCAAGTCTTCTACCAGAATTCTCCTCTGATGCTCATTGTGGGGTGGAAGTGACCCTGACTTCTAGAACCCCCCTCCAAAGAATCCCAAGCTTTGGCCAATCCAACCCAGCCAGGCAGGAGAAGCCCAGCTATAATGTGGACAGCAGGTCCGTGCTCCGAGGACCAGCCGCACAAAGTTGGGAAGGGCTTGTCACCAGAACAGCCAAAAAGGCACAAATGATTCAGCTCCAGCAATGCTGACAGGCTTTGTGCTAAGTCAGAGGCATTGTCATCTGTGCTGGTGGACAGACTCATGCTAACAAAATTAGGAGTCTTCAAAGTGTGAAATTACATAGGAAACCTAATCTGGAGCCGGACACACACGCACGTACGCACACAGCTCACACATGCACATCTTCAAGTGTTTTAACCCAGCCTGACAGCTGGTTCTCTTTAGATCAAACAATCAGTTTGAATGTAATCAAACAACTCATTGGATGGAATTGGGCCCTTTCCCTCCCCCAAGCTCCAGTGATGCTCTCAGACTGAGCCAGCATTCACAAAGGGGGCTTACTCTCCTTTCGGAAGCCATTCGCTTCTTCCTAGCAGTGAGAAAACGTGACTTTTTCTGCTGAAAGACGGGTCATCTCATGAAGCCATCACTAAGCTCTCCAGATGTATGGAAGGCCTGGAATTCCCAGAGACCTGTCAATCCCCCCACTCAGTCCTATCCCCACCAGACTCTGTGTGCCCAACATGGCAGTGAATATTCCCCTGAAGACGAATCGTTGTTCGCTCACGCAAGACTCTCGCTCACACACGGCTAGAAATTACCTTTGGCCTCTGGGAAGCTTAACATTTGCTTTTCATTGTTCTTGTTATAGCACAACCTCAGATAGGATTTTTAATATAAAAAGTCAAATTATTTATGTTAATAGTATTAATAATAGCAAGAAACAGAAATTCTTTACATATCCCTCCAAGATTTTCATATTTTACATATTTTATTCTAAAAACAATTTCATGAGGTAAACACTACAGGTGTTATTACTATTTTCAGATAAGGAAACTGAGGCACAGAGAGGTGATCCAACTTGCCCGTAGACATGCCATCCCACAGCTGTAAACACCGGCCATGGCTTCCCCAACTCAAAGCCGACAGCCCTTTGTCCCCGTGGTGGTTTACAACTGCCATAGAAAGTGACAGCATATTTCCATTTTACATTCATTATATGTATGTATTTAAGATGTATTTTATTAATAAATATATTAATAAAATACATGATATATATGCATTTAATATTTATTTTAAAATTGATAATTTTGTAGGTATAATAGAAAGTCATCTGATATTTCCTATTTACATATAAGTGGTATATTTATATTATATTTAATTTTTAAATATCAAATATCTTATAGGAACAATAGAAAGGGACACAATGGAGTTGGATGCAGTGGTCTCTGGGGTTCCTTCCAGTTCTAGGTGCACGATCCTCCAACCCTATGGAGGGCTCTTTTTTAAAATGCCTATGTCACTTCCCCATTCACTCATACACTCACACTCAATACACGTACATACACATTCACACGCACATACATACACACAAACACACATTCACACACAAATTCACATGCACATACATACACACAAACAGACACACATTCACATACATATGCATACATACACACCAGGAAGTACACGTAAGTGACCTTAAAATTAGGAAGACCCAGATTCAAGTCCTTCCTCTGACAAACACTAACTGTGGCCGCCTGGACATGTTAATCTCTTGATTTGCCCTGAAAACTCCCTCTAATCACTATGACACCTAGCTCTCTCTTCATAGAATTTCCTGACCATAGTACCTTATACTATTATAAGGGCAGCTAGGTGGCACAGTGCATAATATGCCCCATCTGGAGTCAAGAAGATTCATCTTCTTGAGTTCGAATCCAGCCTCAGACACTTCCTAGCTGTGTGAGCCTGGGCAAGTCACTTAACCCTGTTTGCCTCAGTTTCCTCATCTGTAAAATGAACTGGAGAAAAAAAAACGGCAAACCCCTCCAGTATTTCTGCCAAGAAAACCCCAAATGGGATCATGGAGAATCGGATGTGACTGAAAAGAGACTGAACAACAATGCTAATAATATCGCAGGTTGTCTGCCACGTATCTAGGTATATAAAACAAACTGAGGACAAGATCTCTCAAAATAGAGATACCTAAGTACAATCAGGTGCCTAGCTCTCTAATCATTAACTGTTATCAAGTCCACAAGCATTTTTAAGCACCTACTATGGGCAGGCAAACAAAGGTAAAAGGCAGTCCCTGGAATCTAAAAGAGCTCTCCCAGTCTAACGGAGGAGACAACGTGCAAATGAGGTGTGTGTAGGACAAATAGGAAATCACCAATAGACAGAAGGCATTGGCATTAAGGAGCGCTGAGAAAGGCATCTTGCAGAAGTGAGGATTGTAGCTGAGACTTCAAAGAAGCCAGGAAATGGAAATAAGGAGGGAGAGTATTCCAGATGGGGGGACAGCCAGTGAAAATGTTAACGAAGTGAGGATGTGGAGTGTCTTGTTCAAGGAGCAGCAAGGAAGCCAGTGTCACTGAATAGCAGAGGATGTTGCAGTGGAGGAGCGACGGTATAAGATATTCAAAAGACTGGGCTGTCTTATTAATCACTGTTTAGTTTACACTACTTTCCACCTGACTTTAGTAGATCTAACATAGCCTGAGTCTCAGTTGGCTTGTTTGTAGCTTATTAGATTTTGTTTCAAAACTAAATAACCTTTATTTAAGTTTGTAAGAAGATCAAAGAAAAAAACCCTCTTGATCTGCTAGTAAGTTGGGAAAAATAAAACGCAGATGCACCTCAGTCTGGTCCTGTCTATCTCTATCTGTCTGTCCATCTACCTATCCATCTATTCATCTATCTATCCATCTATCATCCATCCACCTATCCATCTGTCTATCTATCATCTATCTATCTATCTATCCATCCATCCATCCATCTATCCATCTGTCTATCTATCTGTCTGTCTGTCTGTCTATCTGTCTTTCCATCCATTTATCTATCTGTCTATCATCTATCTATCTATCCATCTATCCATCTGTCTACCTATCTATCTATCCATCTGTCTATCTATCAGTCTGTCTGTCTGTCTCTATCTGTCTACCTACCTACCTATCTATCTGTCTACCTATCCATCTATTCAACTATCTATCCATCTATGATCCATCCATCTATCTATCCGTCCATCTACCTATCTATCTATCCATCTATCCGTCTGTCTACCTATCTGTCTATCTATCTATCTATCCATCCATCTCTGCCTCCCTTTCCTTTTTTCACTCTCTGGCAAAGGGAATGGGGATGCACCTTGGCCATCCCCAGGCTCCAAGGAATCAAGTTGAGTAAATCCAGGGATGTACTACCTATATAGTTCTCCGCTAGAGAAACTGCCCCATTCGGGCATTTGGGGGTGAGAGAAGATGAGGAGATCAAGGTTATCCACACAGAGAGGAGTGGGAGATCTCCAGGACAGCCTGAGAGCAACGCCGATGCTTTCCTCAGCTTCCTCTCCTCTGCACCGCCTACCTCACACTCACACCAGCTCTGACCCCGGAAGGTCCCCCACGGTAGCCTCCCCCGGCATTAGCAGACAATGGTTCTGTTTCCCCATCGCTGGGAAGGGCATGCGCATCCTCCCGGGCCCTGGGGCTAGTGGCCCCTGCGCTCTCCTTGACTCTCGCAGCCTCTGTCCAGTCTACGGCCAACGCCTCTAGGAGCATCTCGGATTTGCAGCCTCGGGTCAGCCGTTATCTCCCCTCACCGGACTCTTGCCCATCACGGGTCTCCCTGCCTCATTTCTCTCTATTGCTGCACCTGCCTGAGGGGAAATCTGCCCCTTGGGAGCTTGTGACCCTGGGCAAGTCGCTTCCCCGCTGTCTGCCTCTGTTTCCTTAACTGTCAAATGAGAACAGTGGTAGCTCCTCCCTCGCATGGTGGTTAGGAGGCTCCAGTGAGATCCTGGTAAAAAGCACTTGCATACAGTAGGTGCTTAATGAGTACTTATTCTTTCCCTTCCCTTCCCCATTCTTCACTCAGCAGCCAAAGCGATTTTCCTGAGCTCCTGGTCTGACCATGTCACTCTCCCACCCATTAAACGTCAGTGCCTCCCTATTGCCTCCAGGATCATACGTGAAATCCTCTGTTTGGTGTTGAAAGCCTTCCACTGGCTCCGTCCACACTTCCCGCTGCCTTTCCCTTCCTTCCTCCCCTGTCCCCCCATCCGATGCAGCCGCACGGGCGTCCTTGCCGCCTCTCTGACACGGGGCTCTGTCTCCTCCTCCGTCTGTCCCTCTGCTTCCCCGGCTTCCTCCATGATTCAGCTTCGATGCCACCCTCCGCGGGAGGCCTCTCCCAGTCCTCCCAGCTGCAGCTAGTGCCTCCCCTTGAGAGTACCCCCAGACACTACGTTGTGCAGATGTATGTGATGTGTATATAAACACATATGCATGTGTGTGCCAGGTTCCTGGTTATTTCCTCCATTGGAGGTACACCGCTTGGGCCATGGACCTTTTTGGCCCTTTTTGGATCCCCAATACTTAGCACAGTGCCTGGAGTATAGTAGGTGCTTACTAAAGGCTTGGGAAGGATCTGGCCCCTAACACGTTGCTGTCTGTATGCCCAGAGCAAATCTCTTTAAATCCTCCAAGTTGCAGAGCAGACAACCGATCCTTACTGATAAAAGGAATTTCCTCGTGGCAAATTCTTTCCCCCATGATGTCCCAGATCTGAACCAAAGTCAATTAGAGCTTTAGGTCTGGTTAGGCCCCTCGAAGGCCTGCTAACACACTAAAGAAAGTGGGCCAGGCTCAGACTGGCTCTCTTACACAGTCAGAGCATCCCTGATGTGGAGCCAGCAGGGACCTCAGAAGTCATCTCCTCTGCCCTAATTTACCGAAGAGGAAATTGAGCTTCAGAGAGCTTGTGACTTTCTCAAGGTCACACAAAAAACCAGAGGTAGAATTCAAACCCAGGTCCCGTGGGCCACACAGCCACCACTCTCTCTTCACCCTCATCTCCAACAAGGAACCTGACATTGTGAGGAAGGTGCACTCCCTCTGCATACATCACTCAGACAAGCACGGGGAGCAGTTTGCAGGAAGGAGGGGTCTCTTGGCCACCACTTGAGACGGCTTTGCCAGGAAAATCCAGGGAAGTTGGGCATCTGAGCTGGACAGCATTTGAAGAATGTGCCTTTCCCCAAAGTGGGCACGGGAAGGTGGATTCTTTCTCCACCATCAGGTCCTCCTAGAGCTGACTGTCACGATTTGCATTTTGGAATCAGGGTTTCTGGTTTTCAGCAAATCAGTTACAATTTACCTCTGAAGGTTTTTAATAACCTCTGCAAGGCTGAGTTTTGTTGTTCCCCTCACTGGCAAAGACAGAATTCTTTGACAAGGAGTATGTTTCTCATATTATTTTTTTTTTTTAAAAAAGGAACCTCGGGACACACTTACTAGCCATGTGATCTTGGGCAAGTCACTTAACCCCAATTGCCCTGCCTTTCCCTCTGCAAAAAGAAAAAAAAAGCATTCAAAAAAGAAACCATAAAGAGTAACTCTTATAACTAGTGCAAGTGTCACAAAAGACAATATATCTTGAAACAGCACTTGAACCCGGGTCTTCCTGACTCAGCTCAGCTCACTCTGCCTCAAGAATGCTTCAGAGCCCTTAAAAAGAGTTCGCTCTCTTAGATGAGGTAAATATAGCATTCCTTCTGGGACTGCCCCTCCAAACAAGCAGTGGCACTGACAAATTGGGATTCCTAGATACTGCTGCTGCTACTATCATTCTCATAATTCTACGGATAATCCTAAAAGGCTGTGTGTCTGGTATGGTTGCTCCTGAGCCCCCATCAGTGTGTTCTCCATTAACAATCAGCCAGCCAGACAATTTGCTTTCAGAAATGTTTTTTTGCTAAGATAGCATAGCAAAAAAGAGTTTTTACAAAACATTCCCTGCCCCCAAAATGAAGGTAACGCTCTCCTGTAAATACACAGAACACCACTGAAGAAAGTGGACAAAAACTTAATATACAATGGTAGTAAGGCACACATAAAGAAAAGACAAGGGAAGGGCGGGCAAGGTAATGGGTAGAAGTAAAGTAGAGGAGTCAGGAGGAATAGGAAATAAAAGACACACAAGTATAAAAACAAAGATTAGGGGTAAAAGCTCTTAGGGAAAGTATTTCTTTATGTATATATATATACATATATATATATGTATGTATACATATGGACATATGTATGGATATATTAATATCTACATTTATATATATATAAATATATCCACATTTAATTATAGCCTGAGGAGGAGGGGGGAAGAAAGAACAAAGTAAAAAACATACAAGGGGAGAACAAAAGAAAATCTACAAGGAAGCAAAGAAAAGATGGATAGCTTTCCACACAACACATAGTATTTTATATAGAGGCTTTCTTGAAATGGAAATTTATTGCTGTATGTTTTGAATCTTCTCTTATGTTCTGTTCTGCACATGACATGTTTTTTTCTTTCCTTGTTTTATATTTGTTTTAATATTTAAGCTTAAAAATTAAATCTAAATGAAGAACTTGACGGGAAAAAAATGAAAAGACAAGAGGCCAAGCAACAACATTTCTATAATTCCTGGACTAGACATCCTTTTCTCCATTCATGATATGTTCAGAAAGTTCTCCTTAGGTGGAGCCCTCTTATCATTTTTTCAGGTGAAACCCCAAGATCTGTGAATTTCTTGACTTCCCAGTCAAATTGATCTTTAAAAAATTATTTAATATTTTATTTTCTCAAATGACATATGAAAACTCTTTTTATCATTCACCTTTAAAATTTTTAGTTCCAAATTCTTGCCCCTTTCCTCCTCCCTCATTGCAAAGGCATGCAATTTGATATAGGTTATTTATATACAGTCATACAAAACATATTTCTATATAAGTAATGAATTGAAAGAAAACAGACAAGAAAACACAAGAAAAATATAGTTTGAAAAAAGTCTACTTGGATCTTCATTGAGACTACATAGCTCCGCCAAACTGACCTTCTCACTGTTGCTGGCACTTTCTGCTTCCCCACCTCCATGATTTTCACAGGCTGTCCCCTATACCTGGAATGCATTCCCTCCCCAGCTTTGTTTTTTAGAATTCCTACTTTCCTTAAATACTCTGATATCCTCAGACCTTTACTTACCCCCCTGCTCATGTTATTAGTACCTTCACTGAAAATTTTGACTTAAATGTATTTATTTGGCATAAATTTATATACTTATTTTGTATATAATTACATTTTCCTTTTTATGATTATGAACTTGAAAAACACCAAGAAGCATGAATTAAAAAAAAAAAAAAGAAAAAGCGGACTGAAATATATATATAGTCAATTCTCAACACTCACATATTTAACTTTTGTGGCTTCCAGCATTCCATCTGACACAGTGGAAGGTAAGATTCAGGTTAAAAAAAGTTTTCATTTTAAGAATGTTGTTTGCTGTACAGTATTCATGGTACCGTAGGTTTTGCGTATTAGGAGAAGTAACTATTATCTGAAATCAATGTATTTTTTAATTGAGATGTTAGCACAAAAGGTCACAATTCTAGGGAATTACTAGCAAGAAAAACGTGTTTTGTATGTCACCAGTTTTATTCTGTGTGCTGCACTTTATGGGTTACTTCATGGTTACTGTGTTAGCATCAAAATTAGCATTTTTGTTACAAGGAATTGTGTGCCGCATATTCTCAGCGATCTCTAGTGCAAGATTATAGTTTGTGGCGGTCACAGGAACCCAACCCCCAATTTCCCATAGCTTCAATATATCAACATTTGCATTTTTTACTTGGTGCTATTTTCGAGGAACATTACCCTCATGAAAGTTGAGAATTAGATGGAGACAGACAGACAGAGAGGAGAGAGACGGACAGACAGGAGAGAGAGAGAGAGAGAGAGAGAGAGAGAGAGAGAGAGAGAGAGGGAGGGAGAGATTCTCTGGTGTATGCGTGTGTGAGTAACTTAGAAAAGTAGATACTGTCTACCCCTATAGAATGTAAGCTGTTTGAGGGCAGGGACTTTCATTTTTGTCTTGGTAACTCCAGTTCTAAGAACAGTTCCTGGCATATCTTAACAAGTAAATGCTAATTGATTCTTTCAAGTGTCCAAGGTTCAGTAGAAAGAGCTCTGGATTTGAAGTCAAGGGGCCTGAGTTCAAATTCTAGTTCTATCTGTTCAACCTTGAGCAAATAAGTCACTTGGCCTCTCTGAGCTTGATCATTGATCCATAAAATAAAGGTTTGACTAGATGGCTTTCAGTATCCTAACCAGTTTAGACTCTAAGCTCCTGTGATCTCCTGATTCTACACAGTGCTTTCTGTCCATCCCCACCCTCCAATAAAATGTAATCTCCTTGATGGTCAAGGACTGTTTCTTTGTACCCTAAGAACCTAGTAGAGCACCTGGGATATAAGAGACACTTAAAATATATTTTGATTGTGAACATCTGGAGTCAGATTATGAGTTCCTGAAGAGGTGGCATTTTTTTTTTGGTAGAGGTAATAGGGAGTCATTGGAAATTCTTGAGCAGGGTAGTGAGTGACACAGTTGGGTCTCTGGGTTTACAAGCATCATTTTGTCAGTTTCATGAAAAATAGGTCGGACACAGAAGAGTCTGGAGACCAGAAGACCAACGAGAAGGTTATTGTGATTGTCCAGACACAAGGTGGCGAGAGGAGCTAGGATGGTGACCATGTGAGGGGAAAGATGGTGGCAGGACTGGCAAGACTGGACAGCTGATTTGGATAGTTGGTCTGAGGGAGAACAAGGAGACAAAGATGATGCTGAAGTTAAGAATCGGAGAATCTGGAAGGTTGGGGCTGCCCTCAAGTCAGGTCAAATCAAGTCAATGAGCATTTATCAAGTGCCTACTGTATGCCAGGCACTGTGCCAAATGTCAGGGATACAAAGAAAGGCAAAAGACAGCCCTTGCTCTCTAGGAGCTCCCATATAATGGGGGGAGACAGTGTCCTAACAGCCACTTACAAACAAGATCTATATTTACAGGACAAAGTAGAGAGAATCTCAGGAGGAAGTCACAAAGGACTGGGAAAGTCTTGTTATAGAATAGAGGGTTTTAGCTGAGATCTGAAAGAAGCAGGAAAGCCAGGAGACAGAGATGAGGAAGAGGACCATTCCAGGCATGGGAGACAGCCATGAAAGTTCCAGAATTGGGAGACAGTGTTATGTGCAAGGAACAGAACACTGGTAAGGTCAGGAGAGATCTAAGAATTTTGGAAAGATAGGAAGCGTCCAGGTTATGATGAGCCTGCCCCAAGGTGACATTGTCCGAGGAAAGAAGGTCAACAAAGTTAGAAACAGCAGCATTTAGCAATGGATTGACCATGGAGGAGAGGAGGTGAGAGGGGGAGGAGAGAAGAGTGACAACAGTTGTTGGCCTGGGAGAAAGGTAGATTGAGGGAAGGAACCTTCACTTTGTATGTTGGATCCCATGATTGTAGGACAGGGAGGCTGTTTGGTGCAGTGGACAGAGTTGGCCTCAAAATCAAGAAGATCTGGATTCAAATCCTGACTCTGATACACACAGGTTATAATGTCAGGCAAGACACTTAATGCAGTCCCTGCCAAAGATCTAGATCTGTAAGTCAGAGAGGAAGTGGATCTGCATTGGTAAAAGGAGCTCCCTTACATCATTAACTTACAAGTTGGGTCAAGATGATAGTATCCTAGAGAGAGAGGTAGAAGGGGCCTCAGAGACATTTGGGTTCCCCCTTCCCCTCCCCCATGTTTTATACATGAGAAATCTGAGATCTAGGAAGGTTCCTCAATGAGCCCAAGGTCACATAGATGAGGAGTCGCCAAGCTGTTTGAGGGGAAAACAATGAGTCCTATGGTGTTGGTCTCTATGCCTGTGGGACATCCAGTTTGCACATCCCGAGGAGCATCTGTTGAATTGGGATTTGGACTCAGGAAAGAGCTGATGGCTGAGTATATGGATGTGGAAGTCAAACTTTTGGGGACTGATGGGATCACAGAGAGAGGCTAGAGGGAGGTGAAAGGTGAGCACCCCCAGCTCACCTTTGAAGGGCAGTCGGGGAAGGACTATGGGCAGGACTGTGTGCCCATGACAGAAATAGGGAAGAGAGGGGACCGGGGGGGGGGGGGTTTCGAGGAACATAGAGCGAGTTCTGCTCTTTTACCCCCAAGATAAGCGACAGGAGGAGCTTCATTTGGTCTAAGCATCACTTGGCCCACGCACACGCACGCACACGCACGCACACGCACGCACACAGCTAGCTCCAACATCGCTTTGTATTGACTTGGTTATATTTCACCTCAATCCATCTGTGTAGACATTGGCTAGCCCCCTGCCACAGATTATAAGCTCCTTGAGGGAAAGTACTGATGCTTTGGTTTTTGTATTTTCAGCGCCAAGCACAGAAGAGATACCTAATAATTGTATTGATTGACTCCAGAGGCTCACTTTGGAAAGCTGTTGGGTTTAATCTCATTGTGCTCCTCAAAGGTGGGGGCTGGGGTTCATCTTCCCAGAGCCTGGGGCCAAAGTCAACCTGACTCCAGGAATGATGTCTAAATGGATTGCAGATGCTCCTTCTCCCATGCCCAGAGGAGCACTGACTGTCTCTAAACAGACCCGTGGCAATTGCCCTGGGGTTTGAGGAATGCACTCTGCTAGGCAGGACCATTAACATTGCCCAGTGAGGCTCTGGACTGTCTGAACCGTGCAAAGAAAGGAGCTGTTCCAACAAAGCCTACCGGGCAGCACACAAAGGTATGGCTGGTCTCCATCTCATGTCTCTCTGTCTGTGTGTGTCTGTCTGTGTGTGTGTGTGTCTCTGTCTCTCTGTCTCTGTTTCTCTGTCTCTCCCAATTTCTCTGTCTCTGTCTCACTCTTGTTCTGTGTGTGTGTCTCTCTGTCTCTCTGTGTCTCTTCCTCTGTCTCTGTGTCTCTGTCTGTCTCTATATCTCTGTCTCTGTCTCTCTCACTCTGTGCGTGTCTCTGTCTCTCTCTCTCTGTCTCTTTCTCTGTCTCTCTGTCTGTCTCTCTATCTCTGTCTGTCTCTGTCTCTGTCTCTGTCTCTCTCTCTCTCTCCCTCTCTTCCCTGTCAGATGGACCCTCAGGCTTCCAAGCGCACATACACTGGAATGCAGCTTCTGAACAGCTTCCAAGGTTCCTGCCTGATTCCTTATAAGGAATTAGCAAGCTCAGTATGATGGTTGATGGGACAGCGCAGGAGCCGGAACAGGGATAGAGAGCAGAAGGGTCTCGTCTCAGCTGGATCTCAGAGGCCACAATCTCGGTTAAGAAGGGGGAAGGAGGGGGCTGGGTGCAGAGCAGGGTTCATGGCTTCCTGAAGAGGAACAGTTCAATCATTGATGCTGAAGTTTAGACTCAGCCATGGCACAGAAGCCAGCTAAGTTGGTCCTGGCTATTCTTGAGATGCCACCTGGGGCCTGTCTAGCACCTAGAACAGTGGTTCTCAACCTTCCTAATGCCATGACCCTTTAATACTGGTATGTGGGTGTATCTGCATGTGGGCAGACCCGCATGGAGACGGCTAGAGGAGCAGTGTCTCGGTTCCTAAGACCATTGGAAATATGTGTCTTTCGCCACATCTATAAAATCGAGACTATAAGAACACCGGCCTCCTATGGCTGTACTTAGATATGTGCTGGGCGCTATGCTAGGAGCTCAGCAATGATTATCTCTGTGAGTGGTCAGGCCCCTGTTCCTTTCAGGCTGTCTCATTTATTTCTTGTGCCACACTAACTCAGGTCTGGCCCCAACTCGGTGATGCCTGGGAAGAGTTGAGGGAGATGGCCGAGGGTAGGAGCCCCACACTTGGGCAGGGGAGTATCATGGCCCTCCCTTGCCTAGGGACCCCTTCTCTGAATTATGTTTTAAATGCAAAAAATAAAATATCTAGGATTGTAAGGAAACTGATTACATTGAAATGAAGTTACCCAAATCTTTTTTTTTTAAGTTTACAGACTCTAAGTTAAGAATCCCTGGTCAAGTGAGTGGGGGAGGGTTCACCTTGGTGGTCTCCAGCTCAGACAGGTTGGGAAATAATTCATGTTAATCACAGACTTCCTCTGAGAGGAGCCTGGCTCCCTCTGCCAGACCCTCCCCAGATGGCAAGGCTCCAGCTATGGGCCCAGGGCTGGACTTCTGCTGTCCAAGGACTACTCTTGGTCTTATTAACAATACTGTCACCAGTAGGATAGGAAGAGACGATGAGCTGGTCCCATATCAAGAAAAAGGAGGAAAGGAGGTCTGTGCATTGGGACCTTGGGAGAGGCCATTGGTGAGAGTCACAAAGGATGGTTGGGTTCAGATGGCCTGTGATCTCCCCTGGAATCAGGGCATCTGGGCTCAAATCCATGCCCTTTGACCTTGGGCAAAGTCCCCAGCATTCCTTCCCCTCCCACAGGCCATGCTGCTGTTCTCCAAGGCTCAGGAAAGGCAAAGGGAAACAGGAGCCACGCATACACTCACACATCAGGAGCTCTGAAGACGGGGAAAGGTTGAAACCCACTCGGAGTCTCCAAACAGATGTTAAAATGCCCTGGTTCCTGGGAGGAGCAGCTTGAGCTTGGCCCAGTTTACCTCCTTAAGGAGCCAGAGGCAATCTGCTACAGCTCCAGCCCTGCCTAGCTTTTCTAAGACTTGGCTTGAGCTGGGCCCGCTCAGTAAGGATGGAAAAGAGCTGAGGAAGAATGCGGTGGAAGAAAGAAGGGGGATGGGCCAGAGAAAAGAGCATGAGGTTGTGGACTGAGAGTTAAGAGCTACCTTCAAGGCCAACCCCTCATCTTACAGAAAGGGAAACTGAGGCCCAGAGAGGTGAAGGGACTTTTCTAAAGTCCTTTGAGAAGGCAGGAAGGAGCAGAATGGGAATAAGTCAGGTCCTCTTACTCCAAATCCAGGGGTCTCTCCACAGCACCACAGATTTCTATTCAGTATAAAAACATTTTCAAAGTCATGAGAACCATTTTCTTCAGGCAATGAAAGCAGGGTGGTCCACAGATAAGGCACACCCCTGGAGGAGGGGACAGAGTCCACTGGAGATGGAAGCAAGAGACCAAGGGCAGCCATTGTGGAACGATGGTATCTTGCAGTGAGCCCAGGCTGAAGATGGAGCCAGTGCAGCCAGGTTCAAATCCATGCTCTGCCACTCACTGCCCTTGGACAAATCACTTAAACCTCCTGGGCCTCAGTTTGCTCAGCTGTCAAATGGGAGCATTGGACTGAATGCCCTCTAAGGTCTCTGCCAGCTCACACTCCCTGAGCCCATGAGCCTCGGGACCACCGCACCCCAATCCCACCAAGAGGGAAGAAGTTCCCTCCATTTCATGGGTTACCCTGGCCAAAGAACTAAGTGTTACGGGCCAGCAGCCATCATACCTTCCTCTCAGGCCAGGGTGTGGTCACACAAAGTGTCAGCCTTTGCAAACTGCCTGGAAATATAAAATGTGACTGTTATTTTTCTTGGAAAAAATAAATGACCGATTTCTCATCTGATTTTTATTCAGCCAGCCCCCAGTTAGGAATAAGGAAGATGCACGCGCCTATGGAGAACTTCAAATCCCAATGACTCAGCTTTGGGAAAGGTTTAGCCATAAATTACCCAATCTCTAGGAAAACAGACTTTGGCCATGTCCTCAAGTATATTCAAACGGAAAAATCACCACGACAAAACTAATGACGATGAAAAGAGTGTTGAATTTAGGGGCAGAGGATCTGGCTTCCCAGGGCTGCCTCCACCACTGCAAGAAGATGGTGGGTCTAGGTTTCAGTTTCCTCTATAAAATGCGGGGATTGGCTAATGGCCTCCGAGGTCCCTTCCAGAACTATGATCCTACGACCTCTCTGGGCCCCCTGAAATTGGGGAGGGGCGAATTGGATCACCTCTGGGCTCTTTTCCAGGTTTAGAGCTATGGTCCTATGTGTGACACTGGAAAAATCACGTCGCTTCTCTGGACCCTGTAAAATGGGAGAACTGGACTAGAAGCCTCTGAGATCCCTTGTGACTCTAAGTCCATGATGCTATGGACAGGATCCCACTGGAAGATACCCCCCAGCCACTGCCCCTCCAGGAATGCTCCAGCCCAATCCTGTGCTACTCCCTCCCCTCATGGTCACACCCTCACCAGCTGCCTTTGGGTATTTGGGGGTCTGTGTCCATGGTCCCAATGTCTTGATCTACCTTGAGCCTCTCGTGAGGACTTGTGTCCCAAGGTCTAAGGTTGTCTCTCCTTCCTCCTTCAATGATCTTGGCTTACAGAGTTATTTCCAGAGGGTCTTCTCTCATGCCGGCTGCCCCAGGTGTGGCGGATCATGCCAAGTGTCAGGATCATGGGCCCCGCCTCCATTTGTTGGCTGGGATGTAGAGATGACCCTTGCTCAGGAGTGGGTTGAGTTAGATGTTACTGAGGTCCCTTCTAAATCTGAAATTTAGGAATTTCATGAATTATCTTCTTAGGAAAAGCTTCAGACCACTGTGTTTATTCTCTAAGCCAGTGGATCCACAGTGGAATGCCATGGTCAGGCAGCTGGGTTGCCTAGTGGGGAGTGCAGTGGACTTGCAAGGTCACAAACACCCGAGTTAGAATCGTACCTGATCCATGTGCTAGCTGTGTGACCCTAGCCAAGTCACTTAATTTCTCTCATCTTCAATGGCTTCATCTGTCCAGTGGGGATAGCAATAATTCCCAGTCCCCACCTCCAGGGTTCTTACACATAAGGGCCAAATGTGTCACATAGAGAAAGTGCTCATCAGACCTTGAAGTGCCGTGTATTAGCTATCATGAGAAGTAAATAAATTCTAGCTATCAGTATCGCTCCTAATACAACACCATTGGACCAGAGGCTAGATACACAGACCAGATAGAAGCAAGGAGATTCCAAGGACCAGAAATCTAAGCTTACAGTCTGGGAGCTGGGACATCACATCAGCACCCAGGCTTCTCGAGGTCCAGGATGAGCCAATGGTCTCAGTGCTAGGACATCATCAAAGTAAGAAGTATATGTAATTAGACTCAGAAATGATGCTGTATCTAAACAAATGACAAGGAAGGGTGTCTGCATGCTGATCTTTGGAGTGGATCCTCTGTCCCATACTTGGGACAGCAGGTCTGGAGCCAAGCAGAGGCAGGAGACTCGTGCCAGTGGAGTTGGACAGAGATCATGGCCCTTGGTTCCCAGCAATATTCCCCATGAAGGCATCCCAATATCAATCACCAGGGCCCACCAGAGGCAAATATCAGATGGGCACAGCCCCAAAAAGCACGTGAGAAAAGACAACATGAGGGGAGAAGCCGACAGACCCAGGGCTGGGGTGTGAGCGTAATTAATGGCAAATGAGAAGGGCTTGAGAGCGTATTGCTAGAGGTCTGTATCAGAATCGCCAGCATCTGAAAAGGGACCAGTCCCTTTCCTCATCTCTCTCTCTGAAGGGACTGGTGGTAACAGGGAGAGAATCTGAATGATCAGTAGGTCCAACAGACCCAGCAACTCAGCAGGAAACATGGGGAGCATCAGAACACAGAGTGTCCTTGGGGTTGCCTCAAGAAATGTGGGCACAGAACACAGGAGCCACAGGGTGGGGGGAGAGGTACAAGCAGTCAAGCCCAGAGTCTCCCTAACCTGTACAAGCCCTGCAGCATTGTGGGATGGCTGATGTTTCCAAGATGAATGTTGTGTGCATGGAACACACCAGGACTTCCACAGAATCTAAGAGAATCGTTGCATT
>CM053584.1:389142790-389187790 GCA_028627135.1 Pseudochirops cupreus | reverse complement strand
TAAGATGGGGAAGGACGGGTTCACCAACAGGCAGCAGGGAAGGAGCCAGTAAATGGGAGAGATGGAATATGAGTGATGGGATGAGATTTGAACAGATTGGATGGAAGGGCATCAAGGTCGCACCAAATGGAGAATGATTTGGCAAGGAAGATGGCCACCTCTTCATCAGCCACTGGAATAAATGAGGAGATCGCAGGGATGGAGAGTCAGAGGAGAGAAGAGGAAACTCCTGGTGAATCTACTCTTCTGTGTACATGGTAGGTCCCCAGGTAGACCAGAAGCTCCCTGAGGCCAGGAACTGTCTGTCCGTGTGGTCACAGAGCCCAGGACAGTGTGTGACACATAGTAGGTACTTAATTAAGAATTGTTGATTGACTGACTGATGTGATCAGTGATGATGAAGAAGAGACAATCCCATTTATCTGTGAAGAGACGGTGGAAAAGTAGGGACCGTCTGAAAGTGGGTGAGCTTTGTCTTTTATAAGGGCTAGATTCCTTTTCCAGGGTTGCCCTGGGTCACTGAAAAATATCTCAATAGCCCATACTTCCCTTTCCCCACAACCCTGGGAGGGTAAATTATGTAAATATTACAGAACAAAGGAAGTAGCCATGATGTCTTCAGCAGTAGAATATCCAGTGTGGAAAGGTTCTCCACCAGAGCAGACTGCCACCCGTCTATGACTTAGTAGCTAAGTCCCAGGAAGTTGTCTAATGCCCATGGAAGTTCAGTGACTTCCCCAGGGTGGGACAACTCTGCTAAGTGTCACAAATAGGATTTGAAGCTAAATCTCCACAACTTCAGTCTCAGCTTCCTTCCACTACCCCATCCAACTCAGAGACATAATGTAAGACAGGCTGTGTGGTCATGTAGGAAAAGTCCTGGCCTGAGAAGCATGAGATGTCAGCTCAAATCCCACCTGTCATTTACTGGGTTACACAATGATAGACGCTGGAGTCAGCAAGACTCGAGTTTGAATCCGGCCTTGGACACTAGACCCTGGATGTCACCTCACCACTGTCTGTCCGAGATTCTTCATCTGTAAAGTGAGGATAACAGGGTTGTTGTGCAGATGAAATGAGATGCTGTAGTTATCTTTTCCATATCATGGGGGTCAGGGGCACAGTGGCCCCTCCATTTGGAACATCCACATCAAATGTCTGGGCCTTCCCTTTGCACCAGAGAAGAAGTCTGAAATCTTTAGTTTTCTTTATATGGTGTTTATGGTACTATACATGTATTCCATGCATTTCTGAGTTTCCAAACTTTTTCTGTGTTGTCTATGGCTTCTGCAAAACTCCCCCCAAAATTCCCCTTTAATTTCTTATGCCAACTCACAGTATATCAAAACTGTGGTGTGAAAATCGTGATGTGGAAGGAAAATCTATAACTGTGAAACACCTAGAACAGTGTCTGGCCCATATAAATGTTGGCTATTAACACTACTTCTACCACCACCACCACCACCACCACCACCTACTACTACTACTGGTACTACTATACTCTACTACTACCACTACTATTACTACCACTGCTGCTGCTGCTGCTGCTGCTACTACTACTGTTACTACTACTACTACTACCACTGCTGCTGTTGATGCTACTGCTCTGGACAAGACACTTCCCCCTCTAGGCTTGTTTCCTCATCTGCACTGTAGGGGGGTATTGGACTACATGACTACTAAGGTTGTCTCCACCTCGAACCCTTTGCTCCCAGTCCCCTCTGTCCCACTCGTTCTCTGCATCCTCCTCCCACACCACAACCCAGGGGATAAATCTGACCGGACTTTGCCAAAAAGAACAAGAAATCCAAGCTCAAAAAACCTCCATTAAACTTTATTTAAAAAGTTTCTTTGTGTAGATTTCCCAAAAACAAAATAAAAATTAAATCCCTCCCTTCCCATTTTTTTATTCTATAAAACACACGACATCAGAAGAATGCCAAGAACATTCTACACCAGGACTTTAAAATCTTTAACTGAGGCGTGGGGCCCAGCAGTGCATCCGTGCGAAGACGTTTTCTTTGTTTCTAGTTGTGTTACTTCTGTGCAGAACATCGACAGAGAGAAATCAGACAGAAATCTAACCAAGCGAAACGACACCAAGCTGATCCCCATGTGGAGAAACAGCTCCTCCCCCAGAGGCTTCCCATCTCAAGTTATGCTCGGCTAGGGAAATGATGAGCTAAGCAGGTCAGGCTAACATAGCTGCAGTGAGTCAAGCGGCTTCCTGTTGGAGATTTTCCACGAGCCCCAAATGAGTGGAATCCCAACCTCCATCGGGAATGAGAACTGGGCAAACTGGTCACGAGCGACACTGCTGGGGGGGGGGGGTGTCTGCATTTCGTAATGTCGAAGGGATAGGCTATAACCACCTGAAGACGAGAGCACTCAGTCCACAAACAAATTTAGCACCATATTGATAGGTCATGCAGCAAAAAAATTTTTAAAAACAAAAAAATATTTCCTTCAAGATTTGCTCATAAGGTAAAGCACGAAATAGAACAGTGCACGGTCTTGTCTACCCATAGCTTCTAGGAGGGCTAGTTGGGAATAGCTGAGTCCTGTGCTTCTGGAAGAGGTATGTGTCAACAGTCTGTCACGGTTAGGTTCCTATTGTTGAAATGACTCCAGGATTGATGTGTGCTGTGAAGAAAGAGAAAGACAGAGACAGAGACAGACAAAGAGACAGAGAGACACAGAGAGAGAGAGAGAATACATGTCATTGAACAAAGGAAACCATTTTTTGATTATGCAAATTAATTCTAGAAGTATCTGTAATCTTATTGGAGGCAGAACTAGCGTGGAGCAAAAGGGCTATGCCCAGAGCAGAGAAATTCAAAGGGTGCAGATAACACTTCAGCGACTAGAATCTGGGTTTAGCACCTAGTTTGTAAGAATAATTAGCCAAAGCACTCCCACTTAGCTGAATTTGTCTTTAAAATAGATTTTTTTTTAATTTGAGGGGATTTTCCACACCGCTTGTACATACTGTGATGCATGCCCCATGGGTCAGAATTCGCAGTGATGACTCCAAATCTGAGAAAAGGTCGTGAGAGGCTGAATTTGGGAGCCTGTCCTTTACACTGATGACAAATAAACAGAATGTGAAAAGCACAGGATTTGGCTCCAATTTGGTTCAAACTGGGCTCCAATCCCAGGTCTCTTGCTTTTGAGCTTGATGTTCCTAGCACAGAGGTCCCATAGGAAGGGCTTACTGCATAAGAGTGTGTTGGATGGGACCATTTCGAATTTATCTTCCCAGTAACTGGCACAGGGACTTACCCATTGTCAAACATTTTGGTAGATTTAAAATGAATTGATTTTATGGCCAGAGTTCCCATCTTAGGGGTCACACACTGAAAAGGTTTGGGGGAATGCCACGTAAGCACATCCTCTGGCCTCCCAGGGCTTACTGCTCAGTGCCCTGTGTGAGCAGGGTCCGGGATGGGAAAGTGATCATGGGTATCTCCTACTGGCAATCAGTCAATCAACACGCCTGGATTAAGCACTTACAATGTGCCAGGCTCTGCGCTTGACACTAGGGAGAGAACGACAAAAAAGAAGACAAGCCCTGTCTTCAAGGGGCTCCCATTCTGCTGGGGAAAACTACTGATAAACAAATAGGAATATGCACACAGAATAATCGCACATGTATGCAGAAGGTTATGGGGGGGGGGGGGTGGCAGCAGCTGGAAGGACCAAGACAGGCCTCAGCTAGAAGGTGACCAGTGAGCAGAAGATAAAAGGAAATGGCGAAGGTGAGGAAGGAGGGCATTGCAGGCAGGAGAGGCAAAATGAAGGGCTTTCTGTGCAGAACCAACCCAGCCTCTGGAAAGGGGAGTAAGGAGCCTGGAAAGGGAGGCTGGGG
The DNA here is from genome assembly GCA_028627135.1 of Pseudochirops cupreus. Lineage (NCBI taxonomy): Eukaryota > Metazoa > Chordata > Mammalia > Diprotodontia > Pseudocheiridae > Pseudochirops > Pseudochirops cupreus. The sequence continues at coordinate 389,183,922 of CM053584.1, read as the reverse complement.
TCTGGTTGTGAATGACTTTAAAAGCCAAACAGAAGAGATTATGTTTGTTCAAAAGGCACCAGGGAGCCACAGCAGATGATTGAGTGAGGGAGTGGATACTTAGAAAATGAAGGAAGAGTTCATGGGGTTCTCACTGGGGCCTTTGCTGGGACAGCTTCCTTTGAGGGAGAGCTTGCTTGTAAACACTTTATCTTTGTTTTCTTTTGCTCTCCATGATCCACGACCTGAAGCCAGGGCAGCCCCAGGGCTGTGGACAGGGTCAGTCTCTGAGGAGGGGCTGAGTCAGCGCCACTTACCAGGCAAACAGGCCTTTTCACAGTCAGACTGAGTCTCAAAGTTGTTGCCGTTGCTACCACAGCCACTGTACCAGAACCGGCCGCAGCTCTTGGTCTCGGGGTCGTAGAACCACTTCAGGTTGAACTTCCGGCAGGTCCCGATTTCCTTGGGCCGCTTGCAGACATCTTGAATTCAAAGAAGAGGAAAGAGCATCATGGCAGTGTCTGGGAGATGGCCACAAGGACCAAAGTGTCAGGACTCCCCCAGCCAGGAAGGTGGTGATGAAGGGAAGAGGAAGAAGAGGGGGAAGAAGGGAAGGGGACTCGAGCAAGGAGGGAGGAAGAAAGAGAAAGAGGAAAACAGATGAGAGAGGGAGAAGAGGAGAAAGGGAGAAAGAGAGAGGGAGAAAAGGGGAGGGGTGAAGGGAGAAGAAAGAAGAGAGGGAGAGGGGGAAGGAGAGAGAGCAGGGGGAGAAAAAGATGGAGAGAACAGAGGAAGAGAGAAGGAAGAAGGAAAGAGGAAGGCATAAGAAAAGAAAGGAAGAGAGGAGGAAAGATGGGGAATCAGAGGGAAAGGGAGGAGAGAAGAGAGAGGAGAGGAGAAAGGCGGTCTTCTTTCCCTTTATCTCGGGCCACCCTCACAACTTCCAAGAGCTGAGAAGCACCAACGTCCGCTCAAGCCCTTTCCCGAGACACCCAGTGAATGGCTCTGAACCAGAACCAGGTTCTGGGAGAAACACAGGAAAGCTCCGAGATGAGGAGGGCTTAGGGCAGTGGTTCTCAACCTTCCTAATGCTGCTACCCTTTAATACCCATATATGGGCGTATCTGCATGTGGGTGGACCCGCCTGGAGACATATAGAGGAGTGGTGTCTGGGTTCCTAAGGCCATCGGAAATATGTGTTTTCCAATGGTCTTAGGCAACCCCTGTGAGAGGGTCATTCAACCCCCAAAGGAGTCACGACCCACAGGTTGAGAACTGCTGGCTTAGGGTCTCTGTGGAGGTTTGGGGGCAAAGTTAAATGAGGACCTGAAGATATATCCTCATCAACACAAAATCCACAAAGACACCACACACACACACACACACACACACACACACACACACACGCACACACACACACATGCATACACACAAACACACACACACACACATACTCATGCACACACTCATACACATATACACACACTCACACATACACACACACACATACTCATACACTCACACATACACACACACACACACACACACACACACACACACACACACACACGGCAGTTATTCTGAAGTAGGGGGTATTTTCCTTTAACCAAGGCAGGCAGTTTGGCTTTCCCATCATCCCCTTCCCAAGTAAACCACTCCCTGATCAATCCTCCAGCATCTCAAGTAGCTGCAGAGAAAAATGTGAAGCTGCCAATTCCTAAGGAAGGATGGGGTTCTTTGTTATCATCTTCCTGATGAGCAGGTGCTTTGATTGTTTCATGCTAGACTGCGCTGCCAGAAACAGCCCAAGATAAACGAACACCAAGATGTCTCACAGATTGCTGGGAGACCCACCCCACGCTTGACCGTCCAGAAAGAGCACCGAGTGGGATCCAACTTCCATTTCCAGTTTACCTCTACCTCTGTCGTGGCCCCCCCCCCCCAATTCATCCTCACCAGGAGACACCAAAAATAGGTGACTTGTTTCATTCTCAGAAGCAAGCCCTAGAGGTCAGGAGATGCTCAGTAGGGGGCAGATCCCTGACCAGGAAGTGGGTTGGAAGTCTCCCCAGAGGCCCACTGAGACCCAGAGACATGGGTTCTCCAATCCAGAAGGAACCTCAGCAGCCATCCAGCCCAGTCTGTATCAAAGCAGGGACCCCCCTCTAAAATAGCCCTGCTTGAAGACCTCCAAGGGAGGGGAGTCCCTCCCTCCAACAGAAGCCCCTCCTATTTTTGAACAGCTCTCTCTGTTTGGAGGTTTCCCCTTAATCAAGCCTAAATATACCCCTTAGTGACATCTACCCATCCTTCCTGGTTCTGACTTCTGGGGCCAAGCAGAGCACCATTCATTCCCCCCACTCCATGGAGATCAGCCAAATTTTCCCTGTAACATTTTCCCTGTAACAAATTTGGGGCTGTAGGTACCTCTGTGTCCTCCCTGAAATGGACCTGAGTTTTCAGACATAACTCTGGGGTCACTACTGCGTGGGTCTTGTGATCTTAGACACAGCAAGGAATAGACTGACCTCTTCTTTCTGTCTGTCCAGAATCAGTGGAAACAGTAGAGAAAGAAGACCATGAACCCTTCTCCTTAGAAAGCCTTCTCTGGCTCTTTAAATAGACAGGCTTTTAAGAGCCCATCTTAACCACCTGTTTCTGATGGATGGAACGTGTGTAGCAGCCAAGGAGAAATGCCTTCCTTAAATGGAAGGGAAATGGATCAGGAGGCAGGAAGGCTTCCCCAACATTGGCCCTGGTGTCCTAGGAGGGACCTGAGGCTGGAATGAGAGCCAACAGGGGAAGAAGGCCCGTCTCTGCACAAATCCCACTCCAGAGTTTCCATCCCAGATCTTGGGGAAGACGTTGACTGACCCAGTGCTCTGCAAGAGACCCTCAGAGCTCTCCAGCCTGAGGCGACCTGGGCAGGCACGAAGCCATCTTCCTATCAGGTAAACTCTACATCTCCTCCTGATTTGAGATACCCACCAGGCCTAAAAGCATCAGGCATCGATAGTGATTCCTAACACCAGCCAGCGTTTTAAAACCATCTGTCTCTGAGCACACTCTTGGAGTCAGAGGCAGTGTGGCTAGTGGGAGAGCACCAGCCTTGGGGTCTCAAGATCTGGTTTTAAGGCCTACCTCTGGCACATCTTCACTTCTTGGGGCCCCTGACAAATTTCTATAACTTTAAGTTGGGGGAGTTACTAATCTATATCGGTAGAGAGAATTTTCATATTGGGAGTTCTCACTACGAAATCCTAAGTCTACCAAAACTAGAAAACAAATTTAAGTAATTGGGGATAGAGAGAGAGAAGATTTCTGATCAATTTATAAACATAGTTACATCTGTCATGAGTTTTAGGGCTCCAGAAAAAAATTATTTCTTTTCATTTTAAACTTCAAAAACAAGTAAAAAGAACATTTACACAAACATTGTAGAACAGAAAGAGAAGCTTGGGCATGGATCTGCAAGTCTCTATTAGGTAGAGTTTGCTTTTCTCTTTCAATAGGTAATAAATTTAGCCTGATACTTTCAAAGCTGTCCTGCTGGTCTGCGCTTCCTTCTGCCTCTCTGCTCTTCTCTCCTCACACAGAAACAACAGTGAAAGCAAAGCTTTCCTTTATCTTGATGCTGACAGATAGCAGATTAGAATTTAAAGGGCTGAGATTTGATTTCTGACTCTGCTGCAAACCATAGCAAAGTCACTGCCTTGTGCCTGTTTCCTCATCTGTACAATGGGGATAGTAGTACCCAAAGCACTGGCTATATGAGGCTATTGTGAAATCATCTCCATAAAGTACCTGATCAACTTTAACATGCTATGTGAATGTCAGTGTACATTACCTGGGTATAGAGAGAAACTCCAGGTTACCCGACAGTTATTGCTTGGCAGCCACCACCAAGGGAGGGCATATATTGAGGCCAGACTAGAGAGGAGTTCACCTGTGTTATGCTCCTTGAAGGGAGGAAACAAGCCACCTGATAGTTCCTTATTTTCACTAGGGATGCTGGTTAACTAGGCATCAAGCTTACTCGTTTCCACTTGCTTAAATGTCGTCTGGAGTCTAAGTTTTAGCAGCCTGGGACAATGCCCCACCCTAGTTACAGTTCTTTCTCCCTACTCTTTATTTATTCACCCATTTCTTCCTGAGACTTTCTCCTTATAGATATAATGGGAGCAATCATTGGAGTTTTTCTTGATCTGCCAGACTGGGTGATTTCCTGCAGAGCTGACCCTGAACCATGGTGAGCCCCATACCTGAGCTCCTTCCTAAAGGAAGTGCAAGCACAGAGTCTCCTGGCTGGTCCACATGATCGCTGTCACTGGGGACAGTGTTAAAAATAATTGCTGACCAAGCAAGATTCACCCAGTCAACAGACTTTAAAAGTAAAAGCAACTTCTGTTCTTGCTCTCTCATCTCTTCTCATTAAGCAAATAATTTGGGACCCTTCCAGCTCTGCCTTACACTTCTAGCATGGGTCTGGAGGGTGCTCTCTCCCTTCCTCCCCCCAAGCATCACACACACTTCACAGCAAGGATGCCTGCTTATCAAGGTGAGCCTGAGACTGGCCATCCAGGGTGTGGCTGCCTCTTCTGCTTGGCATTTCTTTCTCTGAGCACAAGTGACAAAATAGTTGTTCTAGGGGAGGAGCATTTCCAGTCATATCATTAATCTGATCTATGTTTGCAACAGACTGAAGTTTCCTTCACAGGACCCTGATTCATGAATAGACTAGGCTGGCAGTCTCTGTCCATTATTCCACCTGATTTTTCCCCCTTTCTTACTCATTCTACTCAAAATCATGAAGGCTGGCTGAGTGCCTCATGGTTTGGTGCCTTAAAGAGACAAAGGATGTGCTGCTAAGTTAGCAAAGAGGGATAACTGCCTGTAGGTGAAGCAAACAGCATTCCTGCAGCAGAAGCAAGAGTTAATGGGGATGGGGAAACATCTTGGCTCCAATGACTTAGCTTTGAGAAGGCGCTAGCTCAGAGCATCAAGATGCTTTCTCTGAGATGATCAGGAAATTAAAAGAGAAAAAAGTAACCTGATCATTCCTTCATACCCCACCCCCTACATTGGTAAAGCAGGCTGTAGAAATGCCTGCATGGTCAAGCAGCCCAAACAGGGGGACATGGTAAAGGTGAGATCAGCTGCAAGTGAAGTCAATGACCCGGCAACTATTGCCCATCAAGAAGAATTTGTTGTTCAGCTCTTGAAGCTGCTGTAGAGGCAGAGAAAGTGGTAGAGTTGTTTTTTTGATGGGGTGGGGCAAAACAGCAGGTCCAAAATTTGAGGATGCCACATGTGGCAGAATGGGCTGCCCTGTCGGAGTATTTACATGACACCACACATTTGCTAACGCACTTGGCTTCTCTCTCAAATCTATTGGCATTCCCACCATACCTGCTGTACCATGCCTGGGCACAGCTCTGCCTGGTGCGGTCAAAGAACCACTTAATCTGACAGTCCTGGATCCTTGGATCCAGGTCTTTGGATTTTTTCAAAATTCAAAAGACAGGAATCTGTTCAATCTGAATTCCAAAAGGCACAAAAAAGTGGGGAGCCAGGGAAATGGACTAAAGAAAAGGTAGCTGCTTGGGGTTTTCCACCATTTTAATTGTATTCTTTTGTAAAACACTTTGAGGTGCAAAATAAAGAGGAAGTAGTTGATTGTGGATGGAGTCACCAGGCAAAGAATCCCAGGGTTTTCCCCAGAGTTCCTTAGTGGACAAATACAGTTTCTGAACCAGAATATAGTTCTCACCCTTCTTTATATTTTTAAGTGTAAAATACTTCATTAGAAAAACAGTCACCCTTCCTTAAAAAGATAAAATTGTCAACTCTTTGAATTCAATTTAAATTGCAATGCATTTAAATCTCAAAGTAGATGAAGCAGCAATGTTGGCTGTATATAGGGTTCCCTCAAATGGACTGTAAACTCCTTGAAGGCTGGGCCTGTTTGGTTGTTGGGTTTTTTTTCTTTTGTATTTCCAGTACTTAGCACAGGGGTTGACACATAGTAGGCATTTAATAAATGTGTTGATTTCATTCATTTGTTTTTTCTTAATTAAATGTGTCCATCTTTATTTCAAGAATCCCAAAATCATTGTCCAAAGAGCAGACCCCAAAACAGGCTTTCTCGGGAGGTTAAATGGGTGTTAGACTTTCTGGAAGGAGGAGAAGAAATAAAACCTGGGGATGGTTGATTTGGTCTACCAAGCTATATTAAGGGAGCTCCTGGATCTAGGGCTGAAAGGGTCATGTAAACCAACTGGCCATTTTCTGAGGCCCAGGGAGATGATGTGACCGAGGTCACACAGGTAGAAGGTGCTGAGCCAGCATTCAGATGAATGTCCTCTGGCTCCCAGGTCACCACTCTTTCCCTTGTGCCATGCTTCTTGCCTCATTTGCCTTGGGTCTCTAGCCTGAGAAGCCACTTAGCCTTTTTTAAAAGTTCACAGGGAGAGATTCCAATGTAAAGCTTACAAATTCTTCCTAATTCTGCTTCTTGTGACTCACCATGAAAAGAAAGGGGAGGGAACAGAAACAAAGCCAGAACCTCATTTAAAGATTTTGTTGTTTACATCCATGAAAAACTGTTTATATTTTCTTGATCCTGCTGGGACGCACATAACAGATCTCTAAATCCCCCTAGTTGATGCCGGGATTATTTTCTCTTAATGACTCACGGATGCTAGAATGAGGAAGGAATTCTCCTGCTCCATCAAGAAAGGGTCAGCCTCATGTGGGAGAATTCATCCTGGGTTCAGAGAGTCAGGGAAGTCTGGGGTTAAATCCAACCTGGGCCACCAAGCTGTGTGACATTTAGAAAGTGACTCCACCTCTCTGGACTTTGGTCTCCTCATCTACAATATAAGTGGGGTGAGGTGGGCTCAATAATCTCTAAAGTTCCTATCAGCCCCACGTGGGTAATCCTAGGAGAGTCACTGAGAGTCTACTGGGAGGCGGGAGGCATGTTTGCCAGAGGATATTGGCACACCCTGTGTACCATCTTCCTGAGTTCAACTCTAGCCTCAGACACTTACTATTTCTGTGACCCTGGGCAAGTCACTTCACCTGTTTGCCTCAGTTTCCTCATCTGTAAAGTGAGCTGGAGAAGGAAATGACAAAGCCCTTCAGTATCTCTGCCAAGAAAACCCCAAATGGGGTCACGGAGAGTCAGACAGGACTGAAATGACTGAACAGCAATAACGAAACTACTTTGGGTGTCAGTGTCATTATCAGCCTTTGAAAGAACTAAATATGATCTACAGTAGCATCAATATGCCCAACACACACACACACACACACACACACACACACACACACACACACACGCACACATGCGCACACACAGAGCATCCGTAGATTAAGAGTAAATTTCTTCTCTAATTCAGATCTTTGAAAAAAATTCTTTTCATGGGCTCATAGGATCTTGTCTTTTCCATTTTCCCTATTGGGTCCTTCATAATCTGGGGAGAACCTTCAAGTCATGTGCCCTAGGAGGGATGCCTAGAAAACACAGGTCTTCACTGGGGTCACATCTGGTCTCTGACATATACTGGCTGTGCCTCCCTGGGCAAATCAATTGGCAACTCCCTAAGACTAAAAGTTAGAGACAGCTTGTGGACCTTCATTGGTAAAAAGAGTACCCACGTTGGGAGTCCATTTCTAAGCCAGCTCTCATGGCACCACCCACTGCCCCCCCCAAATCTTCTGTTCTCCAGACCTACATCCCCAGTCCCTAAGAGGGATCCTCACATGTCACAGACTCTGCGCCATCTCTCTCCTCCCCTCCTAGATGACCAGCTCTCAAAGGCACTGAACATGCCTGTCTCTGGTCTGTAAGCACCTATTAGACCCTCAAATATTTAGCAAACAAAAAACCTGTCCAGTGCCATGTTTGTCTCACACTGGAGGCAGTTGCCAGCCCGCTCTAATTACTCTCTGATCGATCACATGATATAGGAAATCTATCATGCTATCTCCTCACCATCACACCCAGAATGTAAACTCCTTGAGGGCAGGGACTGTGTCATGTGCTGGGACATGAATCCCCCTCACTAGTTGGGTATACAGTAAGAGCTTAATAAATGTTATCTCTATCGACAATAAAGTAAACGGAAAAAACAAGCAGCAACAAAAATGTTGAGACTGAATGAATTCTGGGTAACTATACTAGCCAAGCTTGCCCCTAAAGAATGACATGAGAAGAGACTTCCCCTCCTTCTTTACAGGGGTGGGGGACTATGGGAGTGGAACACTGTGAACACTATCAGGTGCAGGTGATATTTTGGTGAGGTTTGCTAAACAGCTTTTTTTCCCTCTTCCTTTTTTATTCTTTGTTGTAAGGGATGACTCTCTGGCTGGGAGGGAAGGAAATATTGGTAAGTAACGGTGATATGAAGACAAAAGCTCTAGAAAATATGTTTAGTGAGTTCATATGTCTAATTTGGAGGAGCGACTTAGTGAAGAGAGGACTGGCCTTGGAGTCAAGAAAATCTGGGTTCACATCTTGCCTTTGATACTATCAGGTTGTAGGACCCCAAACAAGCCATTTAATTTCCCAATATCCCAGGTATCTTCCTAAGGCTGTAAGTTACAAGGTGTTGCTGAGCAGAAAGAACTTCCACACTGGAAGTTCCCCAAGCTCATGAAAACAAAGATCTGGACCCCAAACCATTGCTTTTCACAGCATAGTGACTCACCTGCTTCCATCCCTTTCCATGGCTCAGAATTCACCATGAGGTTTAAGGTGGCACTTGAACCCGTCTTTGGTGGTTGAGGTGGCGGAGACTGGATTTTCTCTATTGAAACAAAATGAGTTTTGCTATTAGAGAAGCAGGAAATTATGAACCTGTAAGGAATATCCACACTGCTTAGCCTCCTGCAGAAGGTGATTTTTCAGGCTTAATTATCTGCTACACATAGAATGAGGATGGGCATTGAAATGGGATCAGGGCAGTTCTGTAAACAAAAGCATCGTTTAGTGCCTGGAACACAGTTGGTGTCTGACGAATGCTGATTGATCACTCTCTAAACTCATTATTCCATTCCCTGATTCTGTCCCTAAACCATTAGCCTCAGGAACCTTTAACCTTCAAGGCAATTCCCTAGTTCTTCTATGAGCCATTCTTCAAACGTTTCTCAAAAACAACTGTATTCAATTCATCAGTCCCCTACCGTGCCAGGCACTCTGCTGGGCTCTAGGGATACAAAGACAAAAGCTCATTTGAGGCTCTTGTATTCTACTGGGGAGGCAGGAGCAAAGTGGGGCCAGAGGTCAGTAAGTATCACTGAAACAGAACACTCGGGAGAACAGACCGTTGGACTGACCAGAGATTGCAAATTATTCATTTCATGTACAAATGATGCTTCAGATCTCTGGTCTTTTATTTGCACAAGGAGAAAATAGACTTAAATGTCTTTTCAGAGCACAACAATGAATTGGATCCAAGGATTTCTGCTTAAGTTCCATTAATATAGTAACAACTTGTAGAAGGGGCTGGCTTTAAGAAATCCTAACTCTAATACAAAGCCATGTGACAGCACCCAATTACAGCAGGAAATGAGCCAAATCCATCTTCCAAGAGGTTTTTATTGAATATAAAATATGGTGATACAGTGGAGAGAGCACAGGGCATAGAATCAGGAAGACTCATCTTCATGAGTTCAAATCTGGCCCCAGACACTTAATGGCTGTGTGACCCTGGGCTAGTCACTCCACCCTGTTTGCCTGAGTTTCCTTATCTGTAAAAGGAACTGGAGAAGGAAATGGCAAAGCCCTCCAGTACCTCTGCCAAGAAAACCTCAAATAGGATCGTGAAGAGTCAGACATGACTGAAAAATGCCTGAACAAGAACAAAAATAGTTCTGCATAATATATGTATGTTTGGGGAGGGGGGGGGCGGTACACTTAGATCTAAAGAACCTGGGACACCCTTTACATTGGGCCCCCTTAAATAACATCCCAGGTTCTATTCGTGTTGTAAATTCAGGTCAGTGTCCACTAAAAGACATGAATCAGGAGGTCCCCACCAATGTGTTTCTTTCACCAGCAAACCAAGGTATACATTAGTTCAAAGCAAAAGAAACTAGGCAGCCCAGAAAAGTGAGTGACAAGAAAGGTTTTCTACCTATGCACACTGATAGGAAGGAAGGGGACATGCACAGGGAAAATGCAGGGACACGGTAGAGCACACACGTAAAGAACCATAAAATCTCAAAATTGGAAGAGATCCCAGAGGTTCATAGTTCAAAGAGTTAGAGGGAACCTCAGAGGTCATCTGGTCCAATGCACCCATTTATACAGAAGAGGTTCTGTGACTGGATGAAGGACGCATGGCTAGAAAGTCATGTAGTCTAAGCCAAACTTGAATTAGAATCACCTCTATAATGCCTGTTACAGGTGATCATCCAGACCCCAAAGACCTACCAAGACAGCTCATGCCATCTTCAGGCACATTGCTACTATTTCTAATACAAGACAGGGAATGGGATGAGGGGTTGCTTTGCCTGCATTGGCCAACTTATATTCCATCTGAGATACAGGAAATGATTTTTCTTTTTCATTTTTTATTAAAGCAACAAGGAGACTTACTTGTGGTAAATGTTCCCTCATAGGTTGCTTTGATCTGGGATTTCAGGTAGCTGACAATTGCCACATGGTATGTCTGCCCAGCAACAAGACCTCCAACGACCTGTTCGGCCACAGTGAGGTTCTGTTTCAGGACGACAGAGTGGTCGTGCATGGAGGTGACAGTGAGGTCATAAGTATAAGGATTGGGTTGGTCGGGATTCACCCATTGAAGCTTGGCACTGTTCTCAGTGATCTCAGAGACCTGAACTTCTCCAGAAGTCTTAACTAGAATAACAGCAAAACACAACAAAACAAAGTTATATAATACAATATGATATAGTTGGGAAAATGCTGGTTTTAGAGTCAGAGAACCTATAGGTTCAGATCCTAGTGTGGCTACCTAGGACTTATCTGACCTTGACCGATTCACTTCATTTCACTGGGCTTCAGTTTCCTCACCTGTAAAATGATGTCATCAGACTAGATGACCTGAAAATCTAGCTCTAAATCGATGATTGTATAACCTATCTGGATCTCAGTTTCCTGATCTGTAAAATGGAGTGTTTGGATTCAATGACCCTTTAAGCTTTCTATCATATGTTCCTTATATTATCCAAGAACTTGTTAATATGTAGATTGGACAGAATTCATGGTATTGAAAGGTATACACAGTCAAGGTGTACACCGGTGTAGAGTTCCAGACCCCATTAGAACAGATAATTCAGACTGTTCCCTCCCTGCTAAGTCAGCTATTCAAGTATGATTCATGATTTAATATTTTGATTTTTTAGAGAGATTTTCTTTATGCTCTCTCTAATGAGCAAGGGGCTAGTGATTTACTTCCAACTTCCCATGCTATGTAGTAAAACTGGGTTCCCTGAGAACACTTCAGTCCTCCTAAGTATTTTAATGGAAGACAATGTTGATACGTGCCTTTTAAAAATTAAATTAATTTTTTTAAAGTAATCACTGGTCTCTTGCTGATGAGAGACTATAAAGACAGAACCTCCTTCCCCAGTCAGATGAAGCTGCAATCTCCTTGGGTTGGTCAATCTCTCCATTAGGACAGGTCACAATCCATCCATCCCCTTTTCCTATGCAGTGCCTGTCAGCATTCACATTCTTCCATGGACTTCCCACAGAAGTGTCTAGCCATTTAAATGGATACTCTAGCTCTACCCAGAATTTCCTCATGGCATTATAGCTTATTGTGCTTAGCCAAATGCTGTTAGTGTCTTCTCTAAATGACTAACGCATTGCCTAAATACCACTGAGAAAAACCACACAGGCTCACTTTCCGGAAATCAGTCCACCCTTCATGTCTTGGCCTCCCCATAGGATTCTTTTCCCATGCCCACTTCCAAGACTGGATTTGGTCTATGGTCTTGTGGTAAAGGTTTTTATGATTCTTCTCTTTGGTGAACTAAGAGTCACAGATGGCTTCATTCCAGTGGAGAGGGATGCTATCCCACACGTATATCAGGTTCTGTGTTCTCCAGATGGTCTTCACCAAAATACAGAATTTAAGAGTAAAAGGGACCCCAGTGGCCCTCTACAATATCCCATGTGCCAAAAGACTCTCTACTACCCAATGAATGGTCGTCCAGACCCTGCTTGGAGGTCTGCATGGAAGGGGAGTCCTCTCCACCTGTAGAGAGTTCTAATGTTAGGACCAGGTTCTTGACATCAAACCCAAATTGGACTTTACAGCTTCTGCCCATTGACCCTGATCCTGGCCTTCAGGACCAAACGGAACAAGTCCAATCCCTCCTTCACATGACATACCTTCAAATACTTGAGGACAGTTATCATGTTCCCTTTGCCCCCACCTCAAGACAAGTCACAACAACATGGTCTCCACATAAGAAGCTTACAGAGGTGATTTCTTTGGGCTACAGGTTGGACTTCACACAAGAAGTCCTTTCCCAACCTGAGATTCTGGGATGCAGGAATTCTTAGATTCTATGAGCCTAAGAATCTGGAATCCTAGGATTTTTTAATTCTGTGGCTCTGACTCAGGATCTACAGAGTAGTTACATACGTTAGTTAGTTTTCTAGGGTAACATAATCTATCGGATGACCTATCTTTGACTCTATGACTACCAGACCGCATGGCTGATCTTCTCTGCTGGCAAAGAAGGTCATTGGATATGCCATTGTTCTGAGGCAAAGCATCAGCCCCCAACCCCAATTCTCCCCAATCCTGGCTGCTGCCTGAAATTCCTCCAGTAGGACTTAGTCTCTATTCCAATGCAAACCCCTCCCCTAAATTTAGACTTGTTACTCACTCCTGCCACAAGATGAGGACAAATGGGATGGAGGAGCATGAGGAGACATTTAAAAATAGCATGGGTTCATGGAAAGAGACCTGAATCTAGAGTCAGAAGGCCTGGGTTCAAATCCTATTACTGACCACCTATGTGATTCTAAGCAAGCTCCCCAACCTCTCTTGGCCCCCGTCCCTTATCTGTAAGACAAAGAGGCAGGAGGAGAAGGCCTCTGAGGCCCATTGGAGCTTTACAGCCGCAACCCTGTGATCCAGCTCTGGAGGTGGCTCAGGATGCCAAACAGGGGAGTGAGAGCCCTGGAATCCATTCTCAGCTTTGCTTCCAAGAGAGATCTTTTAAATTAGGAACCAGCAAGCTGCTGACATGAAAGCCTGCGTTGAACCTTCCCAGGAAACATCTTCGAGCTCTGCCCCACTTAGACCAGGCTGCCACCAAAAGCAGTTCTAAGAGCCCTGAGTCCCGAGAAGTTTTAGAAGGTTCTGGGTTCTACCCGGTGCTGCCTAAGTGCAGGGAGGCCTAGGTGGGGAGCAGGGTGTAATACGTACCTGCTGGCCTCGGGGACAGAGGCTTCATGGCCTGGGGTTTTGTGGCGAGTGGTTTTGTAGTCACAGGTTTTGTAGCCACTGACTTAGCGGCGACTGGCTTTGGAACAGCTGGCCTTGAGGAGACAGGCCTAGACACTGCAGCTGGGTTTGCAGGGGCCTGCTTTACAGGGGCTGGGTTGGCAGCAACAGGATTCACAGGGGCCTGCTTTACAGGGGCTGGGTTGGCAGCAACAGGATTCACAGGGGCCTGATTTACAGGGGCTGGGTGGGCAGCAACAGGATTCACAGGGGCCTGCTTTACAGGGGCTGGGTGGGCAGCAACAGGATTCACAGGGGCCTGCTTTACAGGGGCTGGGTGGGCAGCAGCAGGATTCACAGGGGCCTGCTTTACAGGGGCTGGGTTGGCAGCAACAGGATTCACAGGGGCCTGCTTTACAGGGGCTGGGTGGGCAGCAACAGGATTCACAGGGGCCTGCTTTGCAGAGGGCAGGTTAGCAGCAGCTGGGTTTGCAGGGACCTGCTTTGCAGGAGCTGAATTGACAGGGGCCTGCTTTACAGGGGCTGGATTAGCAGCAGCTGGGTTTCCAGGGGCTGGATTGACAGGGGCCTGCTTTACAGAGGGCAGGTTAGCAGCTGCTGGGTTTCCAGGGGCTGGATTGACAGGAGCCTGCTTTACAGAGGGCAGGTTAGCAGCTGCTGGGTTTCCAGGGGCTGGATTGACAGGGGCCTGCTTTACAGAGGGCAGGTTAGCCGCTACTGGGCTTGCAGGGGCCACTTTTGCAGGAGCCTGCTTTTCAGAAGGCAGCGCTGCTGAAGTCATGAGTCTGGCGGTGGTCACAGGCTTGGGTGTAGGAACAGAAGTTGCATTGTTATGGACATGTCTGGAAAAACAAAAGCAGCATTAGCTCACTCAAGGTGCTTCTCTTTCCAATGAATTCAGTTCAACAAACCTCGATGACATCTGTACTGTGTGCCAAGGACTGTGACGGGCCTGGAGCCCTTACAAAGACACACACAGCCCCTGCCTTCAGGGCCCTTGCACTTCAGGGGCATGTGTCCACAAACAGTGATGCCCAGCACTGATCTAGCCCTCTGAGGTTTGCAAAGACTGTCGGCCACCCAGTCAATGAATATCTATCAGACACCCACCACGTGCCAGGCCTGGCGGATGCTGGGAATGCAGAGAAAGACAAAAATCAGTTACTTTGAAGTTGCTGATCAATGGGAGAAACAACGTGAAACAACTATGGAGAAACAGCTTGGAAAAGAACTTTGTCAAGTGGGTGCTGTTCCTATCCCTACTTTGCAGATGAGGAAACTAGCTGAGAATGGTTAAGTGACTTACCGAGGATCACACAGCTAGGAGATTCCTGAGGCAGTATTTGAACTCAGGTTTTCCTGTGTGTGCCCCCTTGCCCCCAAAAGTGGTCAACAGAAGAAAGATTTGAATGCTGGGTGAGGCCAAAGGACGGCATGATCTTTAAGTGGAAGGGGCTCTGTCCAAGCAATGGCACAAGATGCCCAGGGCTTTTTGTTTCTAGTTAGAATTTAAGGAGGATGTCTGTAAGAGCGTGACATCTGTTTATGGTAGCGGGCTTCTCTGCTGGCATATCTACCTCATAGAAAGGTGATAGCTTAATGTGGGGAAAGGGGATCGAACCCCAGGGCACGCAAGAAGAAGGACAGGCCTCAGACTGGGACGGGAAGGGTGCTAAGTCACCTTGGATCTCCTATAAATAAGTGGCCGTGTCTTGTGGGTCCCACTGTAGCCCACGTCCCTCAAATGAGAAATCTTTGAAAGCAATAAAGGAATGGAGAAAGGGAGAGGCAGAGGCAGAGAAGGGGGAGAGGCAGAGAAGTAAATAGAGATATGAGAAGAGGAAGGAGAGTGGGGCAGCGTGGTGGACGGAGAGCCTGCCTCAGTGACCAGAGCTGAGCACATCCACCCTCTGACACTGCTGGCTGACCCTGAGGATGTCTCCTAAACGCTCAGATGCACTGGCAAGCTTAGGGCCAAGAACGGCAGATGATCTGGGGCCTATCCCCACACAGAAGAAACCCCAGGTCTGGACCACCCTCCCCACCCTCCTCCCCCACCCAAAGCACATCTCTTCTTCACTTCCGTAGAAAGGCAGTGGGCACTGCAGACATGACCGTCAGGCTTGACATCAGAAAGAGCGAGGGTTTTGCCTTTCTTTGTGGCCAGGAACTGGCACACACTCACTTAATAGATGCTCGTTAATTAATGGATCGATTGGATCTAAATTCCATTTCTGCCAATGTGTACGAGTTTAAACAAGCTATTTCAGCTCACTGGGTCTTAGTGTCCCCACCAGTAAAATGGGAACCCCATCCTTCGCTTCTTTGAGTTTCATGGGTCATGAGAACAAAATAATTTTGTGTGACCAAAGTGCTTTACAACAGGCGGGCTCTCGGAGACTCGCCACCCTGGGAAATTGTGCAGAGAGAGAGAGGCAGAGTCCTCTGCTCCCCTACCTACCCTTGTCGGTACTTTCTCCCTTTGAAAAATACTTTGTAAAATGTTGAATTGTCTTTGGATTTTCATATGGATGTGCACATGTCTATTCTCTAGAACACTGTGAGCTCCATGAGGGCAAGGACTGCTTTTGTGGCAGCTATAGAGTGACAAAAGGGCTGGGCTTAGAATCAAAAAGACTTGAGTTCAAATCCCACCTCAGATACTAGTTAGCAATGTGATCCTGGGAAAGTCACTTATCTCTAGACTCAGTTTCCTCATCTGTAAAATGAAGAAGTTGGACAGAAGATTCTCAAGATTCCCTTTAAAATTATTCCCTCTAATAATGCATCCCTGTATCTAGTAGGCGCTTAGTAAATGCTTGTGGCATGGAACTTAATTAAGTTTTCAGTTTTTTCTTCTATGGGATCTCCCTGCTACCAGTCCCGGTCCTGGTCCCAGTAGAATGAAAAAATCAACATCCATTTGTCTGGGCAGATTGAAATGTAAGTGATTCCCCAAATCAGGGACTTGGTGAGGAGATCAGCTGCCTCACCCTTTGGAGAAGAGAACACCGCTCTGGAAGAGCGCATCTCATGCCAGTCTCTGGCTCTGTCATGGCGGCTTTGTGCACTCACTGTCATTGCGGTAACTACCCCCCTTCCTCTGCCTCCTTCACCCCAGACCTCAAGGCAGGAAATACAATCACTGTGTGGTTGAACATTGAGTCTCTGCCAACACCCACATGGGCATGAGTGTACTAGGCAATCACTGCCTTCCTGGGCACAACACAATGCCCTGGACAAACATGGCCTCATGCCCAGGTTCCGAGAGCTCTCTAGTCATTCCCAATTTTGTTTTGTAATTTCCCTGAGAATGGGGATGGGAATGGGAACTCCAAGTATAGAAAAATTCCTCAACTGAAGTCTGTCGGCAACTAGACTTTCACATAATATTGGAATACTATTAGACCAGAAGAAATGACCAAAAAGGAAAGTTTCAGAGAAGCCTGGGGATTATCTGAACTGATTCAGAGTGAAGTGAGTAGAACCAGGAAAGCAATCTATACAATAAAAACAATATTAAAACACAAGCAACTTTGAAAGACTTCAGAATTCTGATCAATGCAGTGGCCAGCCGTGATTCCAGAGGGCTCATGATGAAACCTGCTACCTCACTCCTGAAGGAGAAGGCATAGAACCAAGATGCAGAATGAGATATATTTTTGGACGTAACCAATGTGGGAATTCGCTTTTCTTAAATAGGCATATTTGTTACAAGGGTTTGTTCATTTTATTTTCTTTTTTGCCAATTGGAAAAATAAATGATTGTTATTTGAAAAAAAAATTTTAAGTTCCCTAGAGCTCAGGCAGATTAAGTGACCTGTCCATAGTCACATGTGCTGGAAATGTCAGGCAAGACTTAAAACCATGTACCCCTGCCTTGAAGACCACTCACAAGACCACTCAGCCTCTTAAACATAACATGAACAACTTTAAAAACAAGGACCCCATTTTGGTGCTTCCTCTTTCCAGCTTCATACCCCCTAGCCAGAAAGGGTTCCTGCAAAAGAAAGTTCACTTACATCTGCCTTTGGCCAAACTTGATAGGATTCTTGGCTGGTTGGTCCCCCTGGAACCAATCACATTGCTTCCTGATATCTGGAGACAAGTAAAATGCGTTTTCACCTACGCAGAAAAAGAAACAAAAAGAGCAGGTTTGTTATTTTTCTAATCAATGAAATAATCCATTAGACATAGGTACAATTTCACATGAGCCTTGACAAGGATGAATGCTTAAGGAGAAACCCCATAGGTCTGTTGAAGGCACTCTCTGACTTGGCTCTGAGGGACCAGGATGCTTTCTTAGAGTTAGCATGGAGCAATTTTCTTGACCTTCTGTTGTCTGACTGCCCCATTGGCCATAAAAAGATATGCTCTATTTTTTAGATTGAAGGGAAACATATTCAACACATGTTTTAGAGCAGAGACAACGTTACTGACTCTATGGAGCTCACATTCCTGATCTGTGACCTAGAATGAGTGAGTTGACAACTAGCCACCTCAGAGGGAGGTGAATGAACCTACCAAAAAAAAGTCAATGAGTCAGGGGGCAAAGGGAGGGGGTCTCACACCCTCCCACCATCTGTGAACATCATACTTGTTGCCCTGTGACTTCTAGGCTAATGGGGTCATCCACCCATCATATGAGCTCACAGTCTCAGGTTCATAGAATCTTAGAGTTAGGTGGGGGCTCAGAAGCCAACTCAGGGACCCCTCCATAACCCACCCACCACATGAATGCCCAGCCTTTACTGGAAGGTCCCCTTGTCCACTCTGGAGTAGGTTTAAACCTTAGGAAGCTCCTTCCAACGTCTTACCTAAACTTACCTCTTTGCACCAACTACTCATTGTTTGCCAACTGGAGCCAAACCAAATAAATCTCCACCCTCTTCACAGTGCAATGGAAAGGGCATTAAAGTTGGGATTAAGGAAGCTGGGCTCACATCCTTGCACTGTGTGTCCTATCTTTGTGAATTTGGTCATCACTTAACCTCTCTAGCCTCAGTTTCTACCTTTGTCAAATAGGAGGATGGACTAGAAAACCACACTAAATCTACAATTTTATGATTCATATAACATCACCATCCAGCATTTATTGTTTACTGTGTGCCAGGCATTGTTCTAAGTGCTGGGGTTATAAAGAATGGACAAAACACAAGTCTTTGCCCCAAGACACTTGTCATGTCTCCCAGGCCTTCTCTTTTCCAACCCATACTCCCCAAATTCCTTCAACAAGGTACTTACTGTTGACGAAAGAGGGCAACAGTCTTGCAAAGCGTAATAATGGCTCTTCATTCAGCTCTGTGGGCTTGTCAGCCAGTTTGAAGAAGACATCATTGGGCTCGCTGGCAAAGCCATAGATATCCTTGACATTGACCTTTCGGCCAATGCCCAGCACGACAAAGAAGTACCCTTTACACTTGGCCTGGACAATGATCCTCTGAAGGTCATCGAGCTCAGACTTCCTTACTTCTCCTGTGACCATCAACACCACAATCTTCAAGTCCCGGGGATTGGGTGCACTTTCAAAGATGCTTTCTATGGTGTACTCAATGGCATTCCCCAAGGCCCTGGTCCCAGGCAGCAGGGTCATGTGGTTGCTGAGGAAGTCTACCAGCTTGTCCTTGGAACCATAATCAGTTAATGAGAGTTCCACATGGACAGGGGGTACGCTGGTATTCATCTCATGGTCCCAGGGTGCATGCTGTAGGACCGCTACCCTGGTGAGGTGCTGGGACATCTTGGGATCAGGACTGATGTCCAACTGCTTGACCATGTAGGTGATGTACTTCTTCATCTCGTTGAATGCAAATGGGGTAGTGGTCTCAGAGCTGTCCAAGATGAAGGCCATGTCAATGTCCACATCACTGCCTGCTGCTCGCCTGTCCCTGAAGGCAGGCTGAACGCTGTCAAATCCACATGACGGGTCAGGATTACATATGTCTAGAAAGAAGATGATAAATAGACACTTAATTCTATGTCACTTAGGGGCTGATCTTGTCCTTAGAAAGAAGGTGGGCTGATCAAGATACGAGGGTCAGAAACATCTCCACGTCATCCAGTCACATTTATGGCCACATTTCTACTGCCGTCTCAGGCTTTCAATACCAAGCAATAATGAGATGGACCAAAAACACAGAGAATGCCTCCCCCACCCACACACATTGTGACAATTATAGGGGATATTAGATCACTATCCTATGAGGAAAGCTGAGCTGTAGGTGTAAATAAGTTATAAGTTACAATTCTGGACGCCATCACTAGCCAAAACTTCAGAGAGCTTACCCTATCCCTCGCTAAAAGTAAAATCAGCCCAAGGTAAAATTTTCCCTGGGCTCTCTGGGTCAGTTCTCTCTAAAATTACTTCCCATTTACCCTGGATATATCTTGTATGTCCATAATTATTTATATCATCTTCCCCATTAAAATGTGATTCCTCCAGGAAAGAGGCAGTGGTCTTGTCTTTCTCTGCATCCCCAAGGGCCCAGCATGAGGCCTGGCATATAAGGAATTATTTAACAAACATTGGTTGACTGGCAGTCCCACCACTAGATCCAATTTGATCAACCCCATAGATAAGGAGACTGAGCCTTTACCAATATGGCACGCCTTACCCAAGCAGACGTGGCAAAGAAACACCCTCTTCAAGAACTCATTGAGGTTCCTTGGAGGGGGGAGAACCAGAGCATGGCCCACAGCTGTGTTGTTGATCTAATTAGAAAAAAGGAGATAGTTTTGAAGTGTGTAGGTAAATAAATCCAGTGTGAATACATGCATGTTTATGTATGTGTATGTATATATGCATATTTGCGTAAATATGTTTAGCGTGTATATGTATTGTGTGAATATACTATACTATACTATTGTATGTTATGCTATGGTATGCTATATCATATCATATCATATCATATTATATTGGATCATATTATATTGTATTACGTTATATTGGATTATATTACAATATAAATACAGCATGAATTGTGTCCCTGAAGTCAAACAACTGGCCAGTAGATTGAAACGTTGCTCCCCTTCCTTTCTCCCCCAAGTCTGAGATAACATCACCCCCAGATGTAAGAACTGAATTTGTAGTCTCTGCCCTGGGGGCCGTTTTCTAACAATAATAATAATGGTCATTTTTATTGTGCTTATAATGTACCGGGCATTATGCGAGGCACTTCATAATTATGATGTCATTTGACCCTCACGACAACCCTCCAAGGTAAACACTATTATTATTCCCATTTATAAATGAAGAAACTGAGGCAAAGGGAGGTTGACGGGTTTGCCCAGGGTCACACAGCTCAGTGTCTGAGGCCAAAGCTGAGTTCAGGTTTTCCTGACTTCCATGCCCAGCGCTCTACCCACTGCGCCACCAAGCTCCCCAATGACTCACCTGTCTTGCCTGAATCTGTAATACTCTAGTCCCTCCTTCTTTATCCATTAACTAATGGTTGCAAATGGCTCAGAGAGGTTATAGACCAAGTGGCAAAAAGAATCCGGGCAAGATGCTTCCCCCTCCTCCAGCCCCCAAATGGTCCAAGGTAAAAGTTCAGTCTTCAGTGATGACTTCTCTGGGTCACAAAGCTCCAGGGACTCACAGGAGAGACCAGTCCATACCAGGCCAGGTGAGAGGGAAGATGATATCTCTGGCCTTTTCCCATATGTACAATCACAGACCATTCTCCAACGCCTGGAACATTCCCCCGAGTCCTTCCATAGGAAATCAGACTTGGAGTCACAAATACCTGAGTTCAAATCCTGCCTCTGAGAGTTATTAGCTGTGTGACCCTAGGTAAATCACTTAAACCTCTCTCAGCCTCAGTTTCATCATCTGCAAAATGAAGGGAGTAAGACCTGACAGACTCTAAAGTCCAGCTCTACATCTACGTTCCTAGGAAAAGCCTCCACTTCTTACGAAGCTCCAACCAGATGCCACCTCCTCTGTGGAGACACGTACTACCTACCCCTGTCACTTTGTACTGTAAAAATATAAGTGTTGTCAGCACCCTCTAAAGTGCAGGGCCCTGAGGCCAAGCCCCAGCTACCCAGCCCTGGTTTTAGCTCCAGGGGATAAAGCACCATCGAGCATCACCCTGGCACCAGCAAAACCAAAGCTGCCGGAGGAGAACAACTCTTCTGTTTTATTGTTTTCTCTGAATCCCCAGGGACCCACATATGGGAGGCACTTAACGAAAGGTCACTGGATCAGACTGAATTAAACTCACAAAACCACACAAGTGGAAAGTACCTGGGGAATGATCTAGTGAAACCTTATCATTTCGCAATGAGAAACCTGAGATTCAGAGAGGGTAGGAGAAGGTAAATAGATAATAATGTACATAATTACATATGCCATAATAGCTATTATCACTATTGCTAGCTAGTAGTAGTGGTGGTGGTAGCAGCAGAAGTACTAGTAGTGGTAGTAGTGGTAGTTGTAGTGATGGAGGAAGGAAGAAGATGACGAAGACAAAGCCAAAGAAGACAAAGATGAAGGAGGAGGAGGAGGAGAAGGAGGAGGAGGAGGAGGAAGAGGAGGAGGAGGAGGAGGAAAAGGAGGAGGAAGAGGAAGAGGAGCAAGAGGAGGAGGAGGAAGAGTAGGAAGAGGAGGAGGAAGAGGAGGAGGAGCAAGAGGAGGAGGAGGAGGAGGAAGAGGAGGAAGAGGAGGAGGAGGAGGAGGAGGAAGAGGAGGAAGAGGAAGAAGAGGAGGAGGAGGAAGAGGAGGAAGAGGAGGAGGAGGAGGAGGTGGTGGTGGTGGTGGTGGCAGTAGAAGGTGAAAGTGACAGAAGGTGATCTCAGAGAGGAAGGCACTAGCAGCTGGGGGGACTGAGGAGGACTCCTGCAGAAGATGACATTTGGATTAGGATCCAAGCATTACAAAATAATAATATAAACTGTATGAATGGGGGAATATGATGCTAGTTCCCTAAACTGGACATTTTACTCCATCTCTGTCTGTGCCTCTGATCAACCAAGTAAGGAAACAGTGTCCGATCCCTGGGAGTTGTTTAGATAAGTGTTAGAGATTGTCCATCTGCCTTAAGAGGTGTCATGAGAGAGTGGCCTTGGAGTCAGGAAGCTGAGGCCTCACATCCCATCCCTGATGCCACTAGGCTGTGTGACCATAGACAAGTCATTTAACCTCTTAATGCGCCAGACCCCTCCTTAAAATCTATGGTTGTAGAGCAACAACCTGTGTTAGAAAAAAGGGGGTTTCCTCACTGGGAATTCCCTACACTGATCATATAATGTTTCCAGTCCTCCACCAAAATCACACTTGGGTCACAAATGAGGAAGTCTAGGCTCTTTAAATCTTCTTGCCTTCCTAATGTATTGCAAACAGTATTGTAAATAAAAGGCAGAAGGAGAGATGTCCACTTGGTGTTTCATCAACCAGAGTTATAACCAGAAGCAAGAAGCCCAGCTTGGACAGCGCATGATGGAATGTCTATTGTCCTGATGCAATCCGCCCTTGTGTGGTAGAAGCAAAGGAGCTTATTACCTCATTAACAAGACTAATTACGTAAAATAGGGAGCTACCATATGGCGTGCTCTCCCATAGCTTCAACCATCTGGAACCTGCCTTAACCAAGTCTCAGCCCTTCCTACTTCAAACAGCAGCTTCCTCATGCCGGTTCTCACAGAGGAGCCTAGGGCCTGTGCCCAGGTGGACAAGGTCATGTCTGCCCTACTTCAACTGAGTTGGTCTTAAAAGCTGATTTGTGGGCTCCCATCCAGCTCTAAGATTTGTCTCATTCTGGTCTTTCCTTGAAGACCAATGCTATGACCTCAGCCAAAGCACTGCTTCCATTGATGGGGATGCCATCCCCAGGACTCAGCACCCAAAGGCAGGAAGATGACATGGCCCTCCTCCCCTCTCCTGCCCCCAGCACAGACCTGCAGGGCATTGATAAGGGTCCGATCCTCTCTGCTGGTCAGGAATAAGGGTGTGATTCCAGCGTCAGACAGCTTGAGCACAGCCTCATTGAGCTGAGGGGAGGCTCGGACAAGGCCGTTGCTGAAGAAAACAGCCACCTTCCTCATGAGGAAGCCGCTGCGAGCCCTCTTGAATGTGTTCCTGGCCACAAAGGACATGGCGGTCTCCAAGCTGCGTTCCTTGGACGTCAAAGGCACCTGGAGGTTCCTGATGCGGTCCAGAAGCATGGACTTCCTTTTGGAGTCGGGAAAGCGGATCTCCGTGGTCACTTCATTGTTGTAAGTCACCACAGCCACCCGGGCACCTCGAGGACAATTGCTCTCTGCTATGGTCATGTTATTCACAATCCTCTGGACGGTGTCCCTCATCCGGCTGAAAGTATCTTGACTGACCCCTTGTGAAGTGTCTAAAGCGAAGGCGAGTTCTGTTGGGAAAACTGGACATTCCAGGGGCCCTGAAGAAAAGAGGCAAATTTTTTTCAAAACCATTAATTTCTTGACTGCCAGAAATAGCTAAGTTCAATGATAACCCCCATCTCTATAGAACAAAGTTTACGAAGTTCTTTTTTTTTTTTAAAGCAACCTGGGAAAGTTGGGAAGGGAGGAACAAGTCACCCTATTTTACAGATGAAGATATTGATACTCAGAGAGGTCAGGCAGACTGCCCAGCATCATGGAGCTAGCAAATGTCAGAGTCAAGACTTGAAACTTTGGCTCCCCACTCCTTTGCTGAGCGAGAAGGATGACCCACTGAAAAGGACTCACCATAACAGCAAGCTGAAAAGGAAAAGAGAAACAGTCAGGGAACTGTCTCTAGAACCACAGATTCCTAATCGTTCAAGGAAACCAGAAGGGGACGGAAGCGATCTGAGGACTTACGGCATTTGTCTTTGATGCTCTGAATCAGGGCGCATTGCTTTAGAAGAAAATAAAAATGCAGGTGAGTAAAGGGCAGGAATTGGGAGAAATCTTAATGAACTATACTCTAAATCCAAACTGGCGTTTAGCTTACGTCAACGGACTCTCCTCTGTTGCCTTTATGGCCCTGCAAAAGGCAAGGAAAAAAAGATGAGAAGTTTTGGACCATTTCCCTGCATCCTTACCTAAGTTTAATAAAGAAATATCTAACTTTTCACTCCCACAGCTACATTTTTTCTAGGCTTTAGAATCCAGGAAAGAAACTGAGAAATAAAACAGTCTGTTTTTAATGCAAGTCCTTCATCAGCTAATGAGTAAAAGAGCTGGGATTTACATACAAGTGTCCTTGCCATTATACTGTGTTCTTGTTTCTCTCTCTCTGTCTCTCTCTCTGTCTCTCTCTCTCTCTCTCTCTCTCTCTCTCCTCCTTGTCCACCTTCTTCTCTCCCTCTCTCTCCTCCCTCTTCCTCTCCTCCCTCTCCTTCTCCCTTTCTCTTTCCCTCTATCTCCTCCCTTTCCCTCCCTCTCCTCCCTTTTGCTCCCTCCCTCCCTCTCTCCCTCTGTCTCTTTTAGTCCAGCCCATTCATGTTACAGATGGAGAAAATGATACAGAGACAGACCGACTTGTCTAAAGTCTCACAAGCAATAAAAAGCAGAACCAAGAGTAAAACCTGGTCCTATACCTCCCACAAGAGAAATCAAAAGCAGAACTGAAAACTGTCTAGAACCCCAAGAGATCAACATTCTTGGCTGCTTTTTAGTAGGTGACAGTCCAAACCACCATCATTCTATTCCCTAAGATCTCCCAGGAATAGAAACTCCATGGAATTCCCCCAATTCTCTCATGTGTGGTTTCACCACAAATGGTTAAGAAGTTTGTCAAGGACAGCCCTTCAACTGGCACCCTTTGTGAGGGGTTGGGAATTGAATGAGGTTCCAAGAAAATAGAAATAGGGCAGTTAAAGAGAGAAGAGTAACCCAGGAGAGTTGAGGTGTGCCAGGGAGCCAGCAAAAGCAAGAACATCCAGGAACACAGTACGTCAAAAGGAGAAGGAGGACTGGAGAGGAAAGAGACCACTATCTTTAGTGACTAGGAGGTCATTTGTGAGGATGGCTTCAGTCAAGGGGTGGACAATGAATGGAGGAGGTCAAGAGGAAGTGTACAAGTGCACACTTTTTCAGGAACTTCATGAGGGAAGGACCGAGAAGAGATGGGATGGCAGCTGGATGTGGAAGACAATCAAAAGAAGATTTTTTATAGGGATTCAGAAGATAAGTTTTGGAGGGCTTTGTAGAATGGAAATATGGGGGGAAAGCTAGTGGAGAGTGAGGGCTTGAAATGACTAGTAGACAATAATAATAGATGTTTGGTGAATGAATGAGTGAGTGAACCTTCTGAACCATCATCCTGGGGAAGAAGATGAAAGGAATGGGGGTCAAGGGCCCAAGTAAAAGAGGGGTAAAATGCAGAGGACAGACTGCTAGGTCCAAACCTCAGCTCTACTCCTTAGTACCTGTCTGAATATAGGCAAGTCATAATCACTGGCCCTCAAAGTGTGCCTTGATTTTTCCAAAGCACTTTGCATCTATTATGTCCTTTGGGCTTCCCTGAACCTCAGGCTCCTCTTTTGTAAAGTGGAAGAGTTAAGTTGGATGGCTTCTCTAAATTCCACAGTAAAAACAAATTCAAATGTTTCCACTCATATCACCATATCAAGCCTTGCACTTAGGCAGACAGAAATGATGCATGAGACTGATTTTATCCCTTTCCTAATGCAATATCCAAGAAGTGAGGCTGGAATAGGGAGCAAACCCTCCATGGGAAGGAGCTGGACACCAGATGATTGTCAGTGACTACTAGCAAATCAAGAAGGTGGTTAGGTCAGAAGCCCACAGGGGTACTCACGGATGGTCCTGGATATCCCGGGTCTCCCTTCTGTCCAACTGTTCCAGGTGGTCCTGAATTTCCCTGGAGAGCAGCAAAGCAAACATGTTAAATTCCATGTCCTTGGGATAGAGCTCTCAAACCCATGAAAAGCCTCAAGGTTCCTTGGACGAATCTACCCTTCACCCAGGTTTAGGCTCAAAGGAGTACTTAATGGCTCTGCAGATTAACGAACTCAATAGAGAGCATGTGTCTCAATAATCTGGTCAAGCACTTTTCTCCATTCTGCCATAAACATGCATCTGAAAGAGGCTCCAAAGATGGGGAAGGAGCAGGATCCAGAAATGAATGGCATTTTCAATTATCTCAAGCTAAACTGCTATCAGAAATAAAAAGTCAGGGATTTTTTGTTTTGTCTGAACTGAACAGAACTATTCTCCTAGTGATGCCTTAGCTAATCAACCATTATAATGTAAGCTCTTTGAAGGCAGAGTCCATTTTTGTCTTTCTTTACAGCCCAGGCAAAGTTGCCACTTAATAAATGCTTGTTGATTGGTGATTAGCTACAAGTCAAAGATTTCCACAATTTCAGAAGAATCATAAGTCTAGATGGCCCAAAAGGCAATGGAAAAAAATGGACGTGAGGGAGTCAGTAGGCTATGTGAGACTTGTGGTCTTGGAATGAATCTGTAGTCTGACTGAACCACCAGAAAGATTATCCATAAGACAGAGAATTGGAAGTGAGGTTATAGCATAGGGTGTTTGTTGAGGGTAGACAACCAATCCACTTCTTTTACTCTACCTTTCTGCTCAGTAGTTTAGTTTGGCAATCTACACTGATGCAATAAATTGGACAATTGTCCAATAGTTCATTTCACTTTATGCTGTCTAAACTCAACAAAAAATAAGTTTTTGTTAATGACCTCTGACTTCAAGTTATCTCAAAATCTGAGCTGTTGCAGGGGTCAAGTCAATCCAAGGAAGTGCAGCAAAACTTTTACCTCCAGCGAGATCCATCACGGGCTCATGAGTCAAGTGGAGAAATTGAACTGGTTGACGAGCAAGGAAAGCACAATATGTGGGTTCCCAATGTTACCAGAAACACCCTAGAGACACTCAGACATCTGACAATGGGCTTCTGCTGACTAATGTACTGGACCAGTTGGGGCAACTCCAGCTTTGAGAACTTTTAACTGCTCCATGGTTCTAATTATTGCATCTCCAAAGCTGGGAAGGGCTCTCTGGGACTATCCCTTCATAAAAGTCATTTCACAGAAGAAGGAACTACCTGACTTTTTTTCAGAATGTAAGGGAAAGGGAACAGGCCTTGGGATGAGGATGTCTCTTAGCTTCCTGTCTCTATTTCATGTCTAGAGAGGTTGAGTGTGAAAGAGATCAATGTGGTGTAGTGGAGTTGAGATTTATTCATAGGACCATAGGCTCATAGATGTAGTGCTGGAAGAGACCTCAGAGGCATCCAGTTCAACTCCCTCATTTTACAGATCAGGAAACTGAGTTCTGGAGAAGCCAAGTGAAGCAATGTTGCCATGGTGACCTCCTTAGACAACGGAATTCATTGGTTGGATGGATGATACTGGAACCTGACTTACCCGGCGGCCTCTGCTTCCTTTAGGCCCTGGTCCTCCATCCACACCTCGATCACCAGGAGTACCCTGGGAAGAAAGAGAAGGAGAAGATGAGGTCAGCTTTGAATTAGAAAGTCTAGGCTGAGCTCAGAGAGGCTAGATCTGTCCTGGATGACTGAATGCCCTGTTCCCACTGAATTCAGTCTGCTAATAATGTTGGATGTGAACATGCTTCATACTGAGCAATTAAATTAACTGATGAACAGAATCCTAGAGTAGGGAAGGACCTATGAGGTCATTGAGTATAGTCTCCCACTTCATGCAGAGATCTCTGACAGAAGTTAGTGCAGTCTCTGTTTGAACACCTCTTTCAGTAACAGGAAGCTCACTCCCTCACAAGTCGGCCAACTTCAGTTGGTGACAGCTTTAATTGCTAAAAAGTTCCTTCCTCTGGAGTCAAACAGAAAACCACCTTCCTGAGACTTGAAGATTTCTATCACAGCCCCTGAGTGTTTCTTCAGATTAAACAGCTTCAGTTTCCTCAACCAATCATCTCATGCTATGGCTTCTAAGGCCCTTTCAGCATCCTGGTTATCTTTACCTTCCTGGGGTAAAGAATCCAAAACTGAAGACAACACGGTACATCAGGGCAGAACAGAGACTCTCACCTCCTTCATTATCGACACCGCCTCTCCATGCAACCAAAGCTCACGTTAGCTTTTTTTTTTTTTTGGAAGGCAATTGGGGTTAAGCGACCTGCCCAACGTCACACAGCTAGTAAGTGTTAAGTGTCTGAGTCCAGATTTGAACTCAGGTCCTCCTGACTCCAGGGCTGGTGCTCTATTCACTGTGCCCCTTAGCCTCTCCCACATTAGCTTTTTACAAAAGCCACGTCACAATGCTGAGTCACGGTGAGCTTGCAGTAAGCCCCAGCTCTTTCCCTCACAAACTAACTGCTACTTAGCCACATCTCCCCTACCATGTGTGAAGTTGATTTCTTGGACCCAACTGTAAAACTTTACATTTATCTCTCTTACCTCCCTTGTTTTAGAGTTGTACAGACACAGATTTAGAGCAGTCGATTTGTAATATGATTTACATGGCGTGTGTGACAGTGCCATACTAATATATTACTAGGTAGAGATCTATCTACCTTTGGTCCTGGATATCCAGGGAATCCTCGTTCTCCCTAAAAAAAAAAAAAAAGGATTTAGTCAAGATTCTCCAGTTTAAATGTGTTTAATCAGTACATATTTATTTCTATAAATCTATATATGTAAAAACAAAAGAATGTGGCTTTCTTTAGTTCTAGTTAAAGAATATTCATTGTTAAATATTCACATCATTATTTTATTAAGAAACCTAAGCATTACAAGTATTTATTCATAACAAACATAACAATCCTAATGCAACAGATTTAGGGGTAAAAGGACTAGGATTATCTCGATAATAACTTCTTACATTCTATGGCATTTTACCATCTAAAACACACATTTACATTCATTCTCTCATTCAGTTGCATTCCTTATGAATGTGATATGCAGGTAAGGTCAGCAGCCCACAGATTCACTTCTCCTCTATAAAGAGTATATTTCAGTGAACAGTCTTAATGCCACTTTAGCAATGGAATGGGTTGGGGCCACTTTGTGAAACTTTAATAAAGGTTCATGAGGGAAGCACCTACTTTTTTGCCTTTCTGTCCTTCAAGACCAATGCCATCTCGTCCATCATCTCCCTGGGAAAAGAAAAGACAATATGACCATCAGCTGGATATCCACTGGGGCAGTCCTGGTGCTTGAGAGAGCAGAGGAGGGGGAGAAGGAAATACTGCCCAAGTATCCCCATTGTGTTGGAGCCTTGAAAGGGTCAGTGCCCTCTCTTGGCTAAAGAGAGGTGAGAACAGGTGAGTTTGCCAAATTGGAAGCACCCACTCAACATCTGGCTTATACCACTCGTAGTGAATAGAGGAATGAGGAAAAAGGGCTCCTTCAGGGCAGGGACTGTCTTTTGCCTTTTTTTGTATGTGCAGCACCTAACACCGTGCCTGGCACATAGTAGGTACTTAATAAACACCTGGCACATAGTAGAACACTTAACAAATGCTTGTTGACTTGCATGATGAAGGGACTGGTTGTGGAACCATTCAAAAGTAGGACTAGAAAATACTAGAATTTTTTAATAAGAAGAGACCTTTGAGGCCATGTATTCTAGTCATCTCTATAGCATCTTTGACAGGTGATCATCCTAACCTTGACTTAAATGCTTCCAGTGCCAGAGAGCTCATTATTTCAGGCAACTTTTTCTGTTACTGGAGAGCTCTAAGTGTGGAAAAAGTTCTTTCTTCTATCAAACTGAGATGTGTTCCTTTGCAACCTTCACAACTGATCTTACACTGTAAGCTAGAAGACCTAGGCACAAAAAATTACTGTGCTTAGAGCTAGAAGAGCCTTTGGAGATCACCCAATGGGACTTACTGAGATTGCATTTTATAGTCCATATAGAAGTACAGGAAATATCTCTGATTTCTTGCTGTAATTGGGAACCATCACGTGCTCTGATCTCAGGATTTGGACTTTTCTTAAAACCTATTCCTTCTGCAACTGTCTCTGTGTTAATAGGAATATAGCCAGAATGAACTCCAAATTCATAATTCTTATCCACACCACTATACAGTCCTCTAAGACTAGCCAATACCTTGGAGATTGTTGCGTTTGATCTCTGGGACTGCTACTTTAATAGTAAGTTTCAAGACTCAGTTAATTAACACCATGACTAAACAACCTATCCAAACAGACATACTATTATCCCAGGAAAAGGCATTTTAGCCAAAAGTTCTTAAGCTTGATAGATATCAGTGAGATAGAGGAAGCCTGGACTGGAATTCATCTCTGTTCTTACTTCAGGATATAGTGTCAGCTCAGAAAAAAAAAAACATACTGAGGGTAAGACCCATCTTTGTCCTTATGAGTCATGGCTTCAGGAGGAAACCATGAAAGGTTCTAGGAACCAAGCTGATTCTCAAACTTACCATCTCTCCCCGAGGTCCACGTGGCCCATTACCCCCCTTTGGACCAAGCTCTCCAGGCTCACCCTAAGAAAAGAGATTATTTTAGAAAACATCATTCCTGCTTCAAATTGCTAATAAAAGTCCCTCTTTGATCCTGAGTGAGTGGAGGCGATTTGAGTTGGAATGGATTAGGTTGAGTTGGGTTGGGATGGGTTGAGTTGAGATGAGTGGGGTTAAGAATGGATTGAAGTGAATTAAATTGAACTGAACTGAGCTGGGTTTCTGTAGAAGCTTCCGATTACATCATTACAGACTACATCTCCCAAACCAGTTAAGGAAAGCTATTTGCAGCCTTCATGACTTGTTTTTGTTGTTTGTTTCTCTGATTCAGTGATTTAAGAAACCACAGAACCTCGATGAGGACTTGGGAAGCCATCCGGGAAAGCTTGGGATTGTTCTCTCTCTAACCCTACCAGTGGCAGAACAAAGGGAAGGCAGGTGAGAAGGAATCTCTCATATCACCCATCTGTGGGAATGCTGGAGATGGAGAATTAACAATGGTGTCTCATATGTCTATAAATGTGCTTTAAAGTTTACCCAGAGTTTCCCTCCTCACATCTCTATGAAGTGGGCAAGTCAATTGCCCTCCTGCCTCAGTTTCCTCATCTGTAAAACTCAGATAGTTGAACTAGACAGCCTCCGCGTTCCTTCAAGTTCTAAAGCTATGATCTTTGGAGTTGGACAGCATGAGAATTTGATCAAGGATCATTGCTTAGTGGTTCAACTTTTTGTGACCCTGTGGACACCCATACTGTCCGTGGGCTTTTCTCAGCAGATACTGGAGTAGTTTACCATTTTCTCCTGCAGACGATTGAGTCAAATAGAGATTCAGTGACTTGTCCAAGATCACACAATTAATAAATGTCTGAGTCCAGATTTGAACTCAGCTCTTCCTGACTCCAGGTCCAGTGCTGTATCCCCTGAGCCACTAAGCTGCCCTCATAAGATCACAACTGGATTTGTCAGGGGCCAACCAGTCCATGCATTTTCTAGGCACGCAGAACAAGACCCAGAGACTTAACAGAATCATAGATTCCAAGATGGAACCTCAGAGATCAGAGGATGCTCTAGAGCTGGAAGGAACTTTAGAGGTCATGGAGACCACCCCCTCATTTCACAGATGAGGAAACTGAGGCCCAGAGAGATGAAGTAATTTACCCAGAGTCATATAGCTATGAAGGGGCAGAGCTGAGATACAAAACCAGCTTTTTTGTTTCTCCAAGCAGGGTTCTTTCCAAGGCATATTTTTAACCCCATTTTACAGATGAGAAGAGTGAGGCAGAACTTGATTTATTATTGCACTGGAAAGTCAGGGGTGTGTCACCTAATCTATGGTTGAAGAGGAGATCAGGCAGCAGAAGGCAGAGCTTGCTGCCTTGTGCTTCCTTTGGGGGCAGCCATGGCTCTCTGGCCTGAGAGCCTCTGAAAAGCAGAAGGAAGACCAGCAGTCTGTTCCAAGCTACTGCAGGGAGCCTGAGAGTCAGAAGGACTGACAATAGAAGGTCTCAGAAGCTTGCATTTTCATCAGAGGTAAGTACATCTCAAAGGGGCTGTGGGTCTCATAGGACGTACCTTGGCTCCCAGAGGACCGGGTCGACCACGATCTCCGGGAACTCCTGGGGTTCCACCACCTCCCTAGGGGAAAAAGAAAAGGGTTTGTCACTGCAGCATCAAACCAATCAGGCCAAGTTTTACCATAGGTATTCACAGAAATTCCCCCATTTACCTCACTTGTTCTCATCCTTCCAGACTCAGCTATAATGCTGCTGCCTTCATGAGGCTTTACGTCTTCCCTGCCCAGGTCTGGGACCTTGTTTTTAGGTATAGTAGTAGGTAATTGTGAGCGAATGAAGCCATCTCTGCCTCTTCCACACCCTCTCCTGCTTTCTTTGGGCCGTTGGCATGGCACATGACACATCCTGCCTTTTATGGGAGCTGATTTGGGCATGGCACCTGCCCCACTCACCTGTGTGCTCCTCGAGGGCAGGGACTGATCACTATGTTCAGCTATTAAGTACCTGCTTCATATAGCACACGGCGTCCAGAGGCCTCTGAGAGAGACGCAGAGCTGAACCAAGGCACTGCCCCATCTGGATGGAATGGGTTTTCCAGACTCAAAGCCGTCCATCTTTGTTTGTGGGAAGCTCTCCCAAGTCAATATTTTTCAGCAGCTTTCTATAATCTATGTTTTAGGATTGGACTAAGACTTCAGGAGCATCTAGCCCAATGCCTCTTTCATATGAAGTCTGATTTCACCTCCAGAATTCTATTCCATTCATATAATAAGTATTTATTCAACATTTGTCAGCTATGGGGAAGCCCCACAGTGTGTATCAGATTATTGCAGCAACAAAAAAAGGGGAAAATTTGAGATGGAGCCATTGGCCACCATAAATGGAAGGCTGGGTACTCGTCCGCTGCCTTCCTAGCCTCCTCCCCCCCTGCCCACCCCCAGTGGAGAGGGGGTAAAACAGGAGAGAAGAGAAAGAGGAAAAGAAAAAAGAGGAGAAAGACAGTAAAGTGGAAGGAACATTTACCCTTGGTCCAGGAATGCCTTGTTCACCTATTAAGCCCGGGGGCCCCGTTGGGCCAGGTGGACCCTGCAGACAGAGGAGATCAGCGTAAGTGTTGTGGACAGGGTGAGCCTTCAGGAAAGATCCTGGGGAGGGGGCACCTGCACCTAGTCCTGCTGGGAGCCCAGTGATAACTTACGATTCAGACGGACTTCAAGGCTAAAAATATTTTAGTCTAGTCCTCAGTGAAATCAGCAGAAATTAGTAAAGTGAGCACTTTAGACATTAGTGAAGCTAGCATGGTTCCCCCAGTTCTACCCATTGGCAAGCTGAGATTCATGGAGGGAAGTCACTCGCCTAGGTCCTACACAGGACCACGGCATCGTAACTTTGGAGCTGGAAGGGGCCCCAGGGCCATCTAGTGTGACAGGTAAGCAAACTCAGGCTCAGAGAGGGGAGTGACTTGGGCAAGACCACTCAGCTAGTTAGGCGTCAAAGGCAAGGTTCCCAGGCAGCACTGTTCTGTGTCGGATCCCACCCTAGCAGTCTTGACACTGAGCCACACTGGGTGTGGTCACTCAACTGAGACCCAGAAGCAGACAAAAATACTAGCAAAAGCGTCCCAGCTTAGCTGTTAACCTGCCACAAGAATGTTCAGCCATCCATTAAGAAAGTCAAATCAACAAATCCCAAGCAGCTTGTGCCCAGGAGAGAAGCTTGGAGCTCCTCCGTGATGACCCACCTGTGGCCCTCTGGCTCCTGGCTCTCCCGCGATTCCCACCTGACCTGGGCTGCCTTTGTTACCCTTGAAAACAAGAGACAAGAGAAATCATTCCTGGCAGTCTGACTGAATTCAGATTCAAGCCTTCTCATTTCCTGTTGTTTCTCTCCGCCGTCATGCCCAAGTCCCACCAATACGCCAAGCCTGGGAAGGGGATTCTCCAAGCTTTCCATGACCTGTCATGTCTAGGCAGAGTACTTCTGCCCTACAGAGCCCAATGCCTCCAAGAGGACTTTGTAGAAGCCTTCCCAGGGTGACTGGCCAAAAGGATCCCCCTGCGGCCAGCTTGCTACTGAGAGGCTTCTCTGAACTGGCAAGGCCAGTCCTTGGGCCACAGGCAAGCAGTCCATTCCTGGTCCAAATGTTGGAAACATTTCCACCCTGGCTGAGCCTCCAAGTGGAAGCACTGGGGCGGGGGGAGGAGGGAAGGAATGAGAGGGGGGCTTATTTGGGGGGGGGGGGGTTGTAAAACAGTGGCTAAAATAAACAAAGAGCCAGATCATGGGGGCATCAGATTTAGAGCTGGAAGGAGCCTTAGAACACCTCAGTTCCCACCTGATTTCTTTGTCCCCCCTCTACTTTGATTACTGGTTCAGGGCAGGACCAGCTACCACCTCGACTTGTAAACTTTGGTTTTTATATCACCTGCATTTCCAGAGATATCCCTCCAGTGCTCTGCCCTGAAAACCACCCATCACAACAAGCCCCACAGAGGCTTAATGACACATACCAGGGCTCAAGCTTAGACCCAGGGCTCTTTTCCCAATCTCTGAAGAAGTGGTAGGGGGTGAGGCATACGGAAACAGTGAACACCCTTCGTATTAGTAGGTGCTTGTGGGAAAATGGGGAGACCAAAGAAAAGACACTTACCTTCACTCCTGGGGGGCCTCTACGTCCAGGGCCACCCTGTGTGAATAAGAAACCACCACGGGGTTAGCAGAGAAAAGAGCCTCTTCCCAAGTCCTTCATCATTCATTCGTTGTGAGATAATATAGGCAAAGCACTTTTTAAACCTTAAATAGACATTAGCCATGTTCTCTGGGCAAATCACGTCGCCTCCCTCTGCCTTGAGTTTCCTCTCTGTCAAGTGGGGACAGTCCCATGCCCTCTTACGGGCTGCAAGGACCAAATGAGATAACACACGAAAACTTGAAGTGCTTCATAAATGCTAGGGAGTGTCATTATTGCTGTTATTATTATTATTATTCAACAAATCTTTATTATGCGCCTACTGTGGACAGCCCTGGGCTAGGCGCTGCAGCCTGACAGAGGACAGCCTCTCTGCTTCTCTGCCACGGGGCCCCTCCTGGAGCAGGGACCCTCGTCTACTTGGAATCGCTGGAAGTTAAGGTCTTTAGGAGGCTCTCGAGCCTGCCAAATTAAACAATTCCGTGGTCGCAGCTCCTCCTTCTCCCCCTCATTTCCAAAGTGGAGCCTGGGGGCCGTGAGCACTTCCCCTCCTCCCTCCTGCCCTCTTCACCCCCCAGCTCTTTCACTGTGGGGAGCAAGCATGATGTAAGCCTGATTTCAAACAGGGGTCCCCACCGTCCCAAGCCTCTGAGACAAAGGTAACACCTGCACAGCGAAGGAAGAGAGGAAAAAGAGGTTTTGAGGACTGAAACAAACCCAACAGAGGCTCGTTCATTGTGCTTTAGTCTGGCACCAGGGGAAGACCCCCGACCCAAGGAAGGGGAGCCCTTTGCACAGGAGACCCACCGAGATGGGCAGCAATGAGCCTCGCCACCATCGTGACCAGGTGCCACAGACACACCGAGAGTAAGAAGCCAAGTCTGCGACAGGGATTCTCCAAGCTCTCCATGCTCTGTCATCTCTAGGTAGAGTGTCCCCCCCATAAGAAAAGAGGAGAAACACAACTGCCCAAGGGCAGGGTCATGCACACCCTCTGCCCCCATTAAGAAAACAGGAGCAGCCCGAATCATAACAGCCCACGCTGGTTAGCACTTTGAGGCTCGCCAAGGGCTTCATGTTCATGATCTCATGCAATTGTTGCAACAACCCAGTAAGGCTGATGCTGTTGTTATCCCCTTTCTGCAGATAAGGAAACTGAGTCTGAGAGAAGTAAAGTCATTTGTCCAGAGTCACACAGTCAGCAAGTGTCTGAGGTGGGATTTGAACCCAAGCCCAGTCCTCCATCTGCCCATTATGTCATCATGTGCTCCATTCATCCAACTAGATTGCATCCACTCTTTGGGGAGCCTCATTCTCCCCTTTAGATTTTCGGGTAACATGGCAGTAGCTGCTCAGTGGCAGGGCATAGCCAGGTGGGGAACTTTTTAATAGAACTACTCTGCACAAGGTCCCACTTCACCAGCCTGCCTGCCTCAGTTGTGCATGACTCCTCAGGGGCAGTGTGAGTTACTGGGCATCAGGGCTAAAACCAGCAATTTTTGTGTCCGAATCAAGTAGCACA
Source organism: Pseudochirops cupreus (assembly GCA_028627135.1). NCBI lineage: Eukaryota > Metazoa > Chordata > Mammalia > Diprotodontia > Pseudocheiridae > Pseudochirops > Pseudochirops cupreus. Next base: position 389,147,369 of record CM053584.1, on the reverse strand, counting down.
AAATGTGCCCTCAAACAGAGCATGGGAGAAGAAAGTCTGGGACCCGCATGGTGGGGGGAGGCAGGATCACTGGAACAGTGTAAGGCTGCTTCCAGGAGGAGCAGGACAAAGCCAAGCTCAGAGGTAACCTAATCAGTTCTGATTAATCCCTACATGACCATCAGGGAAAGTGCTAACAGAATATAAACGTAACAGATTTTTAAATTGCCCAATCTTTTGGAATCATTTTGCCCTCTTCAGTTCCAGTGCCCTGATACAAAACTCCAGTGATTCAACCTTAGTTATGGTTTTCACAAACTGTGAAAGTTGGAAGGGAACTAGTTCTACTCATACACTAAGGAATCTTCCCCGCAGCATTTCTACAAACGCTTCTGCTTGAAGACCTCCAAGAACTGCTAAGGCACACCACCCTTCCGTGGGACATCTCTAATTCACAGGAAGTTTTTTCTGATGCTTATTTGGTTAGGTCCCTCAAAGATAGAAGGGCTCTTTCTCCAAGACCCTGAACTATGAGCTGGGAAGGCTCAGAAAGAGGAGAAAGAAGAACGATGTTCTCCTTTCTGCGATCAGTGCCAGGACAAATGTGGACATCTCCCTCTCCCACTACAATCACAAAGTCGATTGTCATAGCTTCCTTATACATGGCATTTCCAAAACATTGATTGACCTCTAACGAATTAGAGGCCAGTGATATTCTTAAGCTATTTCCATGGGAGCTATATTTGGCCCCATTTGTGCTCTGGGTTTTTTCATCATGCCAATGCTAATTGTACAGTATAGCCATTGCCAAGAATGGGACCTCTTGTCTTTGATCATTGCTCCAAATGACTATTTAAAATTAATGAGCCTTCACTGGGGGCTTTTAAAATACTGTTTTTCACAATTATTTGCTTGTTTATGAGTTCAGAGACAAAAAAAAATTAATAACCTTGGTGTGACATTTGAATGTAGGCAGAATGCGGCTCTCACATAAATTTCCTCACCTCTAGTAATTCACTCCGCACAGCCTGATTTCAGATACCGTGAAATGCTGGAGATTAGGGTCTGGCCAAACCTTCTTCTCCTTGCCACTGTTTTAAGACCAGCCTTCATGTGGATTGGGAGCAATCTTAGAGATTGCAGTGTTTTTTACATCTCTAGCCAGCCCACTATTCACTCTCCTCTGGGCAATGACCTCCTATAGGTAGGCTCTCTCCTACTTCCTTATTTTCCAACCTCGAAGACCAAGTATCACATGATTCACCAATGCTGCTCTCCCATGTGTGCTCCCAACCACTGTCCCCTTTCTTGGGAGTTTCCTGGATTCTGTAAGTCTTTCAATGACCTCCAACACCCTCTCTTACAATTCAGTCTCAAGGAGCTACCTCAGGTGCTGAAAATTTAAAGAATTTACCCACGGTCACACACAGCAAGTTATGTCAGAGACAGGAATTGAACACTGAGGTCTTACTGACTCTAAGACCCACTATACAATGATACCTCTCATATTTAGTAGGTAACGAAGAGTTCATGGGACAGGCATCCCACATGAACTTGAGAGTAGCAAAAATATGGGAAGGAAAGTTGCTAGGGTGAAGCAGGGCTCTAGGAATTCACATCTTGCAAACAGCAAAAAGGTTTCCAGTGGCTTTACACCAGACATCCGTCAATGGGCACATTCATTCATTACTGGGCAAAGAAATGAGATATACTCACATCCTTCCCAATTACTCCAGGGCCACCTGGTGTCCCATCAAGTCCAGGCATTCCCTAGGGCAAAGAAGAAACAGAGATGAGATTCTCATAGGCAAGCAGAAGAAAATTTAGTTTCCTAGAAACCTATATAAAATGGATCTGCATGCATAAATATCTAGATTCCCACACACCCCACTTCATATGTGTGTCTACAAACACACATTTCACCACGAGCTGCTCGTTAAGATGAGAGTCTCATCACTTAGAATAAACAAGGGTTTTCTTTGAACAACATTGATCCACCTGTCATTGTGGAAGTAGCTGAGGCCCAGGACAGAGCCTCTACAGGGCTGCCTTTATTAGGTCAAGGAAAGCACTGCTTCTTATTTCTGCCCTAGCTGCTTAGATCAGCTGCTCAGTTTTTCTGCCTTTGGTCATTAGAATGGTGAATGACTGAATAACACTTTACCATTGGGCCGATTTCACCCTTTTCTCCTCTGGGTCCTTGTTGTTGACTGTCCAGTCCTATTTCACCCTAAAAATGACAACAACAACAACATGAAAATGTGGGACTAACAATACTAAAATTAACCCAACTGACTAATGGCTGGACCACATGACCAATGCTGGATTGTTGTTGAATAAATGAACAGGGGTGAGAATTTTAAAGGGAGGGCAGATGTGACTCCTTAGAGGGAGAAGGTAATTTTCAGATCATCCTAACCCACAATGGTCAACCCAAAACGTGGCATCAGACTTATTCTAGGGTTGTCCCACAGCCCCATGGCACTAGACTGCTCAGACTCATTCACAGACTGGGGGGATAGCAGAGTTTTTCTCCTGATGAGGAAGATGCTACAAGCTACTTCAAAATGGACATATCTTCTATGCTTGCAGTATTGTATCCCATTCCAGGGTCAGCATAATGGGATGCAATGAGCCAGCCTGAAATGGAAATAATCTGGTTCAGGAATGGCAATTTCTTTATTGAGTTGAAATGCCACATGAAAAAAGAGACCAATGGAGAGCAAGAATACCATTGACAAGAAGCCCTTGCCTACAGTGCCAAGGCTCTACAAGCCACAGAGGACTAAGTCAGACTTCTCTATGATGAGCACTGCAAAAGCAAGCTTCTGGAAAGGGGGGCAGGGCTCTTTTTAGTCACACATCTCCCGCTATTTCAATTGGAGAACGTCTCCGTACCCTTCCCAGTCTTCCTTGTAGCCAATAGCCTTAAATTTGACACTGAGCAAATAATCAAATGAGATAATATTTTCAAAGTTCAGCTTTGAAATTCAAAAATTCAAAGCTCAGTACCTGGCACATAATAGGTACTTTATACATTTTATTCCCTTCCCCTTCACCCTCAGCAATTTAATAGTGAATTCTCTTTACCGGATCTCCACGAATTCCCAAGTCTCCTCTCTCTCCTTTCTCTCCTTTCACACCTCTGTCTCCCTAAGATAAAAACACAAAGAGACAACAAAGCTCATAAACGTTTCCAAAACCATTCCCCACCCTTGACGTGATGGGAGTCAGCTTAGAAACAACAACAATATTGAGAGTGACAATCTCAAAGTTATGCAAACAAAATCTCAGACTCCTAAAACTGGATGGGGCCAGTGATGCCATTTACTCCCAACACATACAGACCAAAAATTGCTTCCCCAAGAAGAGACCAACCAACCTTGGCTGGAAAGACCTCCAATGATGAGGAACCGCTTGCCACCGATGTTAGTCCCTTCCACATTTGAACAGCTCCAATCATTAGGAAGGGTTTGGGGGGTTTATTATACATCAAGTCTAAATATGCCTCTTTGTAGCTTCCACCCAAGGTGCCTGGTTGTGCTCCCTGGGGCACAAGTGGCACAAAGCTAATCCCTTCTCCACATGACAATCATTCAGATACCTGGAAACAACTCTTCTGTCCAACCAGAGAACAGCTCTGGCTCTGCTCGTGGCCACACATCCCTTTGATTATAGGTCAAATAAAAATTCCTTGCAAGAAAAACTACTGTATTTATCAATTTAGCAACAGTAGAAAAAACATGACCTACCCGTCTGCCAGCACTGCCCCTCTCTCCAGAAGAGCCTGGTAGTCCTTTGTCTCCCTGAAAAACGAGTTTTGGAAAATGTCATAAGGGGACGCACTTCTACAACCCTGATCAAAGAAGTGTCACCAAGGATTTGGGAAATCAAAGTTGTTGTTGTTTTTTAAATTTTAAAGTACAAGTAGTTTAAAATATCTTACTTCTTCTCCATTTAGTCCATCCAGACCTATCTCTCCCAATTCACCCTGGGAAAGAAAACACAAAGGAGAGTTGATATATAGACAGGTAAATAAAGCCATTAATTTAAAAAACTGAAAGTTAACAATATTTTTTAAAATACTTGAATACCTTTTCTCCTGGGAATCCACGGGAACCCTAAAAATAAAGCAAATACAATTAGTGATCCTTCAACACAGGAATTTTCCATAAACACAGAGTGATGACTACCCATGGGCAGTGATAGATACCTTGAGTGAGTTAGTGGAAAGAGGACCAGCCTCTGAGTCTGATCATGTGATGCTTATCGGCTGTCTAACTGGCAAATCACAGCCATTCATGAAATGAGAATAACATTAACACCATATAAATAAAAGAACATGTACAATGTTCTATAAACCCGAAAGTGCTATGTGCTAGTGATGATGTTGGTGATGGTGGTGGTGATGGTGATGATGGTGGTGGTGGTGGTGGTGGTGATGGTGGTGATGGTGGTGGTGGTGATGGTGGTGATGGTGATGGTGGTGGTGATGGTGGTGGTGGTGATGGTGGTGATGGTGGTGGTGGTGGTGGTGGTGATGGTGGTGGTGGTGGTGGTGGTGGTGATGGTGGTGGTGGTGGTGGTGGTGATGGTGGTG
>CM053584.1:389096537-389142290 GCA_028627135.1 Pseudochirops cupreus | reverse complement strand
ATGGTGGTGATGGTGGTGGTGGTGATGGTGGTGGTGGTGGTGGTGGTGGTGGTGGTGGTGGTGGTGGTGATGGTGATGGTGGTGGTGATGGTGGTGATGGTGATGGTGATGGTGGTGGTGATGGTGGTGGTGGTGGTGGTGGTGGTGATGGTGGTGGTGATGATGGTGGTGATGGTGGTGATGGTGGTGGTAGTGGTGATGGTGGTGATGGTGGTGGTGGTGGTGATGGTGGTAAATGTGAGTGATGAATAATAAAAACAAAATGTTGACTTCAAGGCCACAGTATTTTAAAACTATGAGAAGGTCTTCCTTTTGGGTCATTCCTCTACCAAATTTAAAATGTAACTGCTCCAAAGAGGGACTAGCTCATTAAGTAATTCACAAAAAGCTTCTCAAATCTGCCTTCCTCCTTACAGAAATGAATTTTTCCTCCCCTCAAACCACCATAAACAGATATGTTCTCCCTCCCATATGTGCAGGTAAAGTCACTTGTCTGGGCTGCAGTTGTTCTTCATACATTACCCAAACTTGACCTAATCATTCATCTACAACATACCTTTGTTCCCCTCTGGCCTGGGCATCCTTGGAAACCTTGAGTGCCATTCACACCAGGAGGTCCACGTTCACCCTTTGGAAAGAGAAGAAATATGTGTGGGTTAAACTATCTTCCTCATTTATCTATAACTGCTTACGGGGCTGGATGGGAGTCTTTTGCATTCTCTTTTTTCATATTAAATAAAGTCTGGTCTATGTTGTATCCTTTGTTAGCTCAAATGCTTACACAGGAGCTGAAGGCTCTTTTCCTTTTTGGTTGAGACCTAAGCATGAACCACAGACTCTCAGCTCTGGGTGGAGACATGAACCCAAAAGAAATATTTAGTGACAATCTAATACTGAACCTACTGCATTAGAATGTATGGCTCAGAGCCCACAGGTAATAGCAAATGAGATGTGCATTCAAAATGCTTCACAACTAATCTTAAAACAGTATGTAAAGTCAGCTTACTATTATTATTATGTCACCATGCAATGATTTGTCTGAAAGCAGTCTTTACAGCCAATGCAGTATGTCTCCACAAACGCTTATGAAGAGCCTACTATATGAATGCATAATCAACTGCTTTTAAACCATTTAAACACTATGTGCCAAGCACTATGCTAAGATGTCCATGTGCTATGAGCAAGGCACTGTGCTAGTGACTGGGAACACAAGGAACTGACAGCCTACTCTCAACTGGAAAGTCTACATCACTGTGGCAAGAATGTCACAAAGGTCCTATACCCATTTACTGGTCAAGAGTGTCTTATCTTGGAAATGTCATATAAAGTGAATGTGAATGAAGGACATCAGAATGCCATGCTTTATTCTGCTTTCTATAAGCAGCTGTGGTCTGAAAACAATGATGCCGAGATTAGAGTGAGGGAAGCTACAGTGGATTACAAAGCATCACACACTTTCAGAAAGGAGAGGTGGTTTAGGGTTGAGATACACATATACATAGGTGGATAGATACAGATATATGCACACACACACACACATACTAGGGAGAGGGCAAGATGGAAAGAAGGATTGTAAGACAAAAACCGTGTTACTTACTGGTCCACCTTCATCCCCAGGGTAACCTCGATAGCCATCTTCTCCAGGCATACCCTAAAAAACAAAGCAATTTGTTCACTCATAGAATATTATTCCATCAAAGCCTTCACTATCCGTTCCAATTCCCCAGCGATTCTCCTGAATTTCAGGGAATGTCGCTAATTCTGTGGGCCTGACTTCAGATTTCCTTCCCAGACATGTGTCCATTGCTCTAGGCATTGAAGTATCAGAATTGTTACTTCTGCTATTTTTCACCAAATTCCCCAAGCCAAATACTCTGACGCTCAGGAGCTGGTCTCAGGGAGGGGAAAAATGAAGAGCCCACTAATAGTACAAGTAAATGGATGGGATGTAAGACATCAGTCAATGGGAATAGGTTTGTATTTGGATAAGGGAGGCTGGCAAACAGTGCATGTCTTCTATTGCTGTTTGGGAAAAGGGTCAACATATTAAAGAAAAGGCAGCTTGGAGAGATTTGTGGTTCCATCCAATCTCCACCCATGACCTTTAGTCAACTGAACCTTGGCTATATTTCAGTGTCCTCTGTTGTGAAATGGGAACACAATTTCCTTACTCCTCCTTAACCACATGGTAAATGATAAGAAAAATTCCTGCTCAAATATGCTGATGCAATTTTCCTGGAATTTGATTTCAGTTTTATGAAATGAACCAAAGCCCAGATGCTACCTTCGGCCCAACACTGCCCAGAGGTCCTCGGTCTCCTCTTTGCCCGGAACATTTGCAGGGAACACCACAGCATGCCCTCTCAGCAATGCTATCCTGTGGAAATGAAAGAGAACAGTGAAAGACAGCCCAAGCCAAGAGAGAGAGTGTGAATGATGTGGCAAACCATCCCGTGGGCTCCTCCCACTCTCCTACTAAGGGGAAAGGATTTTCAGGCAGGGTTTGAGAAAAAACTAACTGTGCACCTGGTCAGATGGAGAGGCACCTGTAGTATAGTGGCCAGTTGAACCAATTTGAATGACTCAATTTCCTTTTGTCCAGGGACATATGGAATTCTTAGGAGTAATTAGGAGTAATTCTTACTACTCGTACAGCACCATAATAAGCTTCAACACCATACAATCACATGAACTCATAGGTCATTTCTTAAACAGACACTTAGTTATAAATCTACATGGAAGGATGGAAGGAAGTAAAGAAGGAAGGAAGGAAGGAAGGAGAAAAGGAAGGGAGGGAGGAAGAGAGCAAAGGAGGGATTGACCATTTGAAAAGCTAAAACTTAAAATGCTTTAGCCAGTATACTTAAAATAATATAGATGTGTTGGTCTGATAAGACCCCTTATAGCAGCAGTTCTCAACCTGTCGGTCACGACCCCTTTGGGGGTCGAATGACCCTTTCACAGGGGTCACAGGGGTCACCTAAGACCATTGGAAAACACATATTTCACATGCAGATACACCCACATACAAGTATTAAAGGGTCACGGCATTAGGAAGGTTGAGAACCACTGCCTTATAGAATCAACCCTAAAATATGACCTCTTCTTAATATTCAGAAATGTCAAACACTGTGGGACCATGGAGAGTGCCAGATTTGGGATTTGAGAACTTCTGTTCAAATCCCACCTTTCCCACTAATTAGCTATATTTCTTGGACCAGTCAGTCACTTGTCCTTTCTTGGCCTCAGTTTCTCATTCTATAAAATGGGGAGTTGGATGAGGTAGCCTCTGAGGTCTCTTCCAGCTCTAAAGCTGTGATTCTTTGATCCTCTGCCCTGATTTCAAATCCAGACTCTGTCACTATCTGTGTGACCTTAGGCGAGTCAGTTCTCCTATTCTGGGTCTCAATTTCCTCATTTGTAAAATGAAAAAATTGAACTCAGGAGCCCTCAGGTCTCTTCCAACATTGCATGCTATTAGCTCAGCCTCCTTGTTTTCTGTTTTGATCTCTGTAATTAATTTTAAGGATGCTGCTGATGCTTTAATGGCTTACCTCAGGCAACACTCCATGGGACTGATGTTGCCAGTGAGAGGCTCCACACTGGGAGTTCCTGCTTAAATTACACTTTCAAATTTGTTTCCTACAGGCTCATTGGTCAGGTATATATAATCATGCTCACCACTTCATAATTATTGTTCTGACATGAGCAGATAGAATGAGAGAGCTCTCCCTTGGCCAAGCATTAGAGTGATGTCATCAAGGTTTCTTCTTTCTCTGATATTTATACCAGCGAACTGCTAACGGCCAGTAGTGTTTCCAGGCTTGGGATTCCTGCTCTCCTTGGCTTTTCCCCGTCACATGATTTGGAAGCCCAGCTGCCTCGTGGTGGTGCCGAGGTGAGCCTGCTTCCTCAGAGTCTCTGCCAGCAGAGTGCAGCCTAGGCCAGTCTGGGCCCGTGGAGGGGGCTGTCTGTCTGTCACACAAAGGACTAGTTTGCTAAGCGCTAAGATTCTCATCACCAAGTCGGCCACCCTAGGAAGATCACTCCCCTCCACATTGCCCCTCTCCCTAGCAACTCTCAAAAGGATCTACTGGGCCATCAGGAGCTGCAGCCAGCATCAGTGGAGAAAAGTCTCATACTCCTGATCTCCCACGTCATCGAAATGATGGTTATTTGAAATCATGGTCATTCTGTGGTCAAAGAAACCAGGTCAAGATTGGAAACCCAGAAGGGGTCCTTAGAGACCACCTCAGCAATCAGTGGGAGGAAGGGGACACACATACACAACCCACTGGTGGTATAAACCCCACCCTCCAAAGAGTAATGACAAAACCATCTCGCAGCCTCCAGATCCTTCCAAGGGACCATTTCTTTCACCTGTGATTTCTAGAGGTGAGTACTGACACCTAGCTTCCTTTTCTCTACATGGTCTCTTCATACGCAAAAATTCGATTCAACAAGTGTTGATTAACTTCCTACTTTGGGCCAGGCGCTGCTCAAGGTGCTTTGGGTGCAAAGGCAAAAAGGAAACAATTCCTGCCCTCAGGAAGCTTCCATCTAAAATATCCCAACTCCACGTGTGGCCACAGGCAGGCCACTCACTCGATCGGACTTTCAGTTTCTTCATCTTCTAAATGGGAATAATAATAGCCCCCACCTCACAGTGCTGTTCGGAAGCTCATGTGAGTTGTCTATAAAATGCTTTCTAAGTCTTCAAAATGCAATATAAATTATTTATAACCATGAGGATTAATGTAGTGGTCTTGATTATTATATTAATTGACATAATAATAACTATTATTCATTTGTCCTCACTGTAAGTTCACTGACCTCACTCCCCAGGAGTCTTTCTACAATGTTTGGCTTGACCAAGCACATTTCATAACCAATTGGGAAGGTTCACCCAACCCTTAGATATATCAGCACCTTTACTGCTATTCCAGGCTAGAAGCCATAACTATCACTCTCCTTGAAGGCAGCTTAGATGTCATGTCACCCTGGGCCTCCGGAGGGTTTGGCCAAGCATCCAACAATCTCTTGCTCTCCTTCAGGGAGTAAGAATCAGTGTGATTTCCCTTTCTCTTTCAAAATTTGTATTCACTGCAGGACCTTCCAATTCAGATCACAGATCAAGAGCTAGAAAGGCCCTCGGAAGCAACTAAGCTTTCATTTTACAAGTGAGAGACCTCGGGCTGAGAAGAGGGCAAGGGACTTGCCCCAAGTAGACAGCAGAGCTGATCCTAAATTCCAAGCCCAGCATTCTTTCCTTTATCCCACCTATTTCTCTTTCTTGTTTAAAGAACACCTCTGGGTGAGATGACTAAGTAAGGAAACTTGGGTTATCAGGCATGCTCTTGACTCCCCATTTCCAAAATGTAACCTTCCCCTAGACTCTCATCTCTACCATCTTACCATAAAGAAAACACTTTCACCATTTTCTAAAATATTTCCACCAGTGCTTCTAACTACTGTTTCTGGATAACTGGCCAAGACAAGAATCTTGTTTTCCCAGCATCTTAGTATTGCTCAAATGAGAAAATGTATGTATATTGCTTTGAAAACCTTAAATTTCTATTTTTTACTCATCAATAATGAGCTGAAGAGGGGGGTCAGTCATTAAAGGGGACAGATGGCTGCAGAGACCCCACTCCCCATTTTCTGACACTTTTCCATCCAAGGGTGCCATTTTGGGATCCACCAGTAGCTCCACTCCCAAGACAACACCCAAGCAGAGAACCCATCACTGAGCCACTGTGTTAAAGCTTCCATCTCTGTGAGCTCAGAGTGCTGAGACTTACAAACCAAATACTGTGTCCCCCAAACTCATCCACTGAGTAAAGATGCTCAGAACTTACAAGCTGTTCTGCCAGCTCATAGTCCAGGTCCATCAAATTCACTGTCAAAGGCCGATTGTAGGTGAAGCCTCGACCAAATTCTGACTGCATCACATTGTCATAGTTGGCAACCCGTTCAAGGCCAACAAAGATCAGGGCCTTCACACCTGTGGGGAGAAAATGGGAAACAGGCCCATGAGAGCTAACATTTAAGAAGAGGATTTGGCATCTTTATCTAAGCCACAAATGATCTAGAGCTTAAAGGGACTTCAGATCTAGACCCATCTCCCTCCCATTTTGCAGATGAGAAAACTGAGGCCCAGGAGGTTGAATGACTGGCACGAAGTCATACAGGCAATAAGTGGTAGAGGTGAGATTGGAACCCATTGGAACTTCTGGCTCAAAAGCCAGGGCCCTTCCTACTGCCCCTCACAACCTCCCTGTATCACACCATAAGCATGACCAGGACTCCTAAGAGGTTTTGGGGTGTCACTGCAATGCTTAGGGAAAGAACTTGCTGTAACTCAGGCTTAATGAACCATTCTGGGACTTCTCCATGTGAAGGCAAAGGTCTGAAGGTCCAACAACTAGGGGTCCCCCTAATTTACAGATGAGGAAAATAAAACTGAGCTCTGGAAACCTTCCATGGATCCCCAAGAAGTGGCCAGGCAGCCTCTGTTCAAAGACCCCAGGAGGGGCAGCTGTTGCACTCTTGGTGAGCTCTCCTGGTCGAGGTAAAACCTAAATTTGTTTGCCTCAAGTTTACATCCACCAATCCTAGTTTTGCCCTCTGAGACCAAGCATAAGGTCTTTAAGCCCCCTTCCCCTTCCTGCACTCCCTATTCCAGTCAAACGGGACTACTAGTTGCTCCCCACACAAGACATCGCATCTCCTACCTCCATGACTTTGTACCAGTGGTGGTCTCCCATGCCAGACAATCCTTCAGATACATGAAGATGGTGATCACATCCCCAAGCCCAGCCTTCCTTGCACCCAGTTGTGCAAACCATTGTACCTACCTTCTTCTTGCAACTCAGCGGATGCTTTTTGTAACTCAGCCAGGCTGCCATCTACCCCATCAGTAAAATGAATAACCACCTTGGAAAAAGGAAGATACAGAAAAGTCAAGCCTCACACAAAATCACCAGAATTTCCAACAAAAGGAGATCTTCAGGACAATTTACCAACATGCCCAGTGTGTGCAGAGCACCGGGCTAGACCACTCCAGTAATGCAAACTCATCACCTGCTAAAAAAAACATTGCATCCATTATAGTCCTGAGCTATAGGATATAAGACATGATGCATGTGTCCTGACTGCAACATTCATTCATGAAATCGAAACCAAGATTTAAAAGAAGAGAGAGGGAGGGAGGACACAAGTGGATTGGAACATGTCGATCATGTAACTACAGAAACTACAGTCTCTTACCCTCACCCTGACCCACAGTGATGAATGAGTCAGACAGTCCAAACTCAGGCTTAGGTCACCACCGGAGGCCTTGGGAGCCTTCTCTTTGAGAGATCCAGTGTCTCCCTAAGCAAAGCAGGATTCAAACCCAAGCTCTTTCAATAGTAACCAGGTTGCCCAGCCCAGGGTTGAATGGGGTCAGAGAACCTGCTTGCAAATCCCATCTCTGTGCCTTACGACTGGTGTGACTTTGGGCAAGTCACTCTCCTTTCCCAGCTTCATTTTCCATATATGTAAAATGAAGAGTTTGGACTGGATGATCTGAGACTTTTTCCAACTCTAGGTCTGAAAATGTAGGAAACTGTCCCTCTGAGGGATGGAGTTCTAACCAAGGACTCTAAGGTGTGTATGGCAGCTTGTGCCTGGAGTCAAGAAGACTGAGTTCAAATCTGGCCTCAGACACTTAGTATGTGACCCTAGACAAGTCACTTAACCCTGTTTGCCTCAGTTTCCTCGTCTGTAAAATGAGCTGCAGAAGGAAGTGGCCAACCCCTCCAGTATCTCTGCCAAGAAAACCCCCAATGGGGTCACAAAGAGACACAACTGAACAACAGCTTGGATAGTAACAACGTACATTCTCACGAAATCAAAGATCATTACACAGGTTTTCAGAGAAACCCCCTTTCAAGAACCTGCTGCCCACTCCCCAAAATGTCAGAGGATTTCAAGATAGAAGGGGGTCTTACAGACCTTCTCATCTTCTAGTCCAACCTGCTCACTTTACAGATGAGGAAACTGAGTCCCAGAGGTGGGAAATGATGTGGCCGTGGTCACACAGGTGGTGACAAAGCCAGGACTTGAACTCGGTTCCTCTGACTCTAAATTCAGGCCCCTCATCTTCATCCCTGACATGCAGAGACATCTCTGGCAGGACAGACAGACAGCCCCATCCTCACCTTCACACTGCCTGCCGGGGAGCTCCTGAATTTGTTCTGATAGACTTTCAGTGTGTCCGCCGTCAGAAGGTAAGGGTGCTGGTTGCGCATGGTCTGGAACTTCTCAAACAGGTCAGGCTGGTACTCAGAGAAGTCAAAGCCTTCCACGGGCCCAGAAGGGGTGTAGGCCACAGCTGCCACCCGCACAGTGGGCTCCTGGCTGCCAGTGCAGCTGATCCGCTGGAGCTGAGTGATGCGATTCAGGACGGCGTCCACCTTGGATTCCAAGCCCCTCTGGGACACAAATACATTCTGGTCTCGGGAGCCATCAAAGCCAAGGATCACGTCCAGGTGGCATGCTGGAAAGAGGAACATGAAAAGCTGGGCAAACAAACTCATGGCAAGATTCATCTACAGCAAGAAACCTAGAGACTCTGGCAAGCAATCATTTTAGTAGGGAAATGCCCAAGGACAAGGAGGTTCTATGGTTTCATCAGCATGAGGGAAACTCCCAATCAGGGACCTTCCACCAAGAAGAATCTTCACCAGGCACATACAAGTTCAATGACTTGTCCAGGGTCACAGAACCAATGAGTCAGACAATCTGAACCTATGTCTTCTGGTCCCTGAACCCAACCTTCTGTTTCCCATGCTGCACTGCATCCAACTATAAATGAAATACGAGAGGGGAAAATAAAGGGCGACTTTCGTATAACCAGTGTCTTTAGGGTGTGGGGAGAGGGAGAGGAGGAGGAGAGAAGTTGTGTTGGGGGCAGGGGGGAATTACTATATGGCAAACACTGGCCATCAGAGTACCAAGTCTAACATTTTCTGAGGCCACTGAGAATTGGTCCTCTCAGTATTTCATCATAATCTGAGTGGGATCATTTGGGTATACTTATATTTAGGGTTGCAGAACCAGAAGAGACAAATCAGCCTAATGTTGAATAGACGATTTGATGAGGCTACACATGCTTGCACACACACACACACACACACACACACACACACACACACACACAAATAATCTCTATAATCTGGGAAATTAAAAATTAAGAGAAAGGAGCAGAGCCCAGGAGGGCAAGAGAAGTTGGACTTACTTTGTTTATCCTCTTATGTTATTTCTTCCAATAAAACATAAGCTTCTTGAGGACAGGGTTGGGGTTTCTTTGTCTTTGCATCCCTGGTGCCTAGCACAGGGCTGGGCACCAAGGAGGTGCTTAGTGAAGGTTTGGTGGTGGATTGACGGTGTCTTGCCCCAATAGAAGGTAAGCTTTTTGAGATCAGGGGCTTTAATTTTTTTGACTTTGCATCCCCAATGCCTAGTACATGATAAGTGCTTGATAAAAGCTGTTGATCAATTGACTGTTCTGTTCCCCTGAGAACAAAAGTCAAGTCACAGCAGCTAGGGTGCCAGCATGGCATTAGACCAAAATAAATGAAGCTAAGATAAAACAAATGAAAACCAAGCTGGATGGCCAGTGAACTTTTGGAAGGAATCTGCTTGCATCTTGGGGATAAGGGGGATTAACTAAGGGATGGAATTCAGAGGATCCTGGTCTGGAGCTGGGAGGGACCTCAGAGGCATCTCAGTCAATCCCCTTTTGTACCGAGCAAGAACTAAGACCCAAGCAAAGTGGCTTGTCCAAGGTGCAACAAGAAGCTGAGCCGGGATTGGAACCCAGGTCCCGATTTGGATTCGTCCATTCCCAGAGCTTTTCCCACTGTCTCATGCACATGATAATCATACCTCTGGAGACGTCCGTCATGCCAGGACACAGCGTCTCATGCATCGCGTCATGCAGAGTTTCCAGCACTTGCTCGCTCAATTCGGACAGCTCCTGGACATTGCTCACTCTGAAAGCGATGGCACTGTTGGAAGCAATCCTTGACACTTCCCCTAAGTCAATGTTCTTCACTCCGACAGCAAACACCTTGACGCCTTTCTGGGACAGTGTCCGGGTGACTTCCTCAGTATCTTCCACCGAGCTCCCTCCAGTGATCACAAAGGCAATCTGGGGGATCCGCTGGTCAATCCTACTGCCAGCCTCAGGCACAAAGTGGTTCTTTCTGAGGTGGTCAAGGCCCACGAAGGTATTGGCTTCCCTCCCACCTTTGTAGACAACTTTGTTAATAGCATCAACGATCTCTTCCTTGGTGGAGAAGTCCTTGAGGAAGAATTCATCAGTGGGGTCTGAGTTGTATTGGACCAAGCCCACCTGAATGGAATCTCCACCTTCGTAAATGGTGTCCACTATCCCCGAGGCAAAGCGGAGAACTTCCTGAAAGTCATCTCTTCTGAAGTTGATGGAGCCATCCAACAGGAAGACAATGTCAGCTTTCTTTGCCACTGAAGTAACCAAAACCAGAAAATAAGTCTATTTCTGTGCCCACAGTAAAAAGATACAAAATGGTAGGAACTCATTGAAAGGCAAAAATGGGGTATAGAATATGCATGCTCATTATAAATATTAAAAGAGAATTCTGCCCCCCCCCCCAAAAAAAAAACAATCCTAGTATTAAGTAGTAATTCCTGTATTAAATAGTAAAGAGGTTGTGTTTTGTTTCTGCTTAGGTTTTTGTTTTATTATATTTTGGGATGAGACCTATGATTTCATTGGGATAGGGAACTCTGCTTCCTCACAATGCAGATCAGTCCCTATTTTGCAACTTACAGAGGGTATCAGTTTAAGTTACTTGCCCAGGGTCTAAGATCCTGACACTAACAGCAATTCTATTTCAGAGGCAGCATTAGAACCCAAGTCTTGTTGAGTTCAAGGACAACTCAGCCATGGGGGAGACTATGGGACACAAGAAGAAAGAGCTGTGTGACCTATTCTTCAAGGGAATGGAAACTCTTCAAGGGAAGAGCCTTTCATTTTTGTTATTATATAGCCTGCGCCCAGCAGTGTCTGGCTTGTAAATGATGTTTAAAAAATAAATACTTATTTATTAACTAACTGATTGATTGATTTCTGTTTCCCAGAGAGTGTTTAAAGGTGTTAAGTGGTAGCCTCAAGACTGGCATTTTGATGATAGGACGTCAAGACTAATCTGAAAGTGAAAAAATAAGGCTGGTGCCCTGAAAGCTAGTGGTGAGAAAGACTGGATCAGTGAAAGGAAGACAGTTAATACTGTATCACAGGATTCAGCAGTGTGGCCAGTTCCAGTGGAGCTGAACTTGGAGTCATGATATCATCAGTTTAGATCTGGATAGGACCATATAGGCCACTTATTCCAACAACAAAAAAAAAAGGTTAAGTGACTTACCCAAGGTCACACAGACATGGCATTAAGGACTTGAATTCTGGTCCTCTGACTAGAAATTCAATACTCCTGCTATGAAATATCAGACACTTAATATCTGGGAGACCCTAAGTAAGTCAAGTGTCTCTAATCCTCAATCTCCTCATCTGTAAAATAGGAATAATTGTGGCATCTACTCCCTAAGGTTGTTGGGAGGTTCAGATAAGAGAATACATGTGAAGTCCTTAGCAATCTTTAAAGTGCCATATAAAATGTTAGCTGTTCTCATCTGGAATTACAGATGCAGCAGTGACCAAGGGAACTTGAATAAAGTGAGAGGGCATTCAGTGTTGATATGGACAAATAAGGAAGTGAGTCAGTGAGTGTGTAGGAAAGTGTGGGGCTGCAAAGCCTCAGCTGAGCATTGAGCCCTTGTAGGAGAAAGATGGCATATGCAAAGATAGGGTGGAGGTAGTTCCTACAGCTTTGCTAACACATCCTCAGCATACACTGCAGCAGATGGAACAATAATGAAGAGTTGTCTATTATGTTGTGTCCCAAATAACGTGTCCTCATTGAACATTATCTGAGCTCCTACTAGTTCCACTTTTGGAGAGCAAACTGCCCTGGGGAAAACAGTCTAGGGATGATCTTTGGCATACACACACCAGTGAATGACAATATTGCTACAAAAGTGTCAGTACTGATGGGCATCTAACAATGATGTCACGATCTGTATCCATGGAGCATAATGGATTTACCTGGGGTTGAAGGAGGAAATGGACCTGGAGGGGTTGGAGTCACTCCTGAGGGTCCGAATGAATTTATGACTTGGCTTTCAACGTTGCGAAGATCCCTAAAGTCTCTGACAGTGAAGATAAGCCTGTCGTTATTAGTGATTGTCTGCAGTTCAGCTCTGTCAACATTTTGGGACCCCACTCCTACACTAACAATGCCTGCTGAGCCTATCACTCTAGAAGACCTGGACACATCATCCTGTGACTTTCCTCCAAGAAACAGGACAAGGTGTTGAGGCACCCCATCTTCTATTCTGCTTCCTGCTGACTTCACAAAAAAGTTTTTGGCCACAAAATCCAAAGCCTTGCCAGTGTTCAGCGGGGAGCCCCCACGCAACCTCAGGCGTCGGATGGCTTCCAGAACAGCAGCTTGAGATTTGTGGGTCTTCAGGTAGAACTCTGGGAAGACATCATTGCTGAACTGCAGCACACCAATCCTGACCCTGTTGGGGCCAATGTTGAGCTTCCGAACAATGCCACTGATGAAATCTCGAATGTGGGCAATCCCCTCCTGCCTGACACTGTCAGAGGAGTCAATGAGGAAGATGATGTCAGCAGCGTCATTTTCTACAACTGGAGAAAGAAAACAAAGAACCATGAGCATTTCTCTCTCCTGTGACTACCCAGGTTCACCAATGGTCTTTGAATGTTGGACTCTTTTCCTTGGGATTCTAGGCATAGAGACTGGGAGTGGATCTGGGATTTTATTTGCATCAGGATCTGCCAGGAGAGGAAATGCCTTCTTCTGAAACAAGTTTGCACCTTCTCCATAATTTGTAGTCTTAGGGAGTTGCCTGAGACACATAGCCAGAATGTGTCAGAGGTGAGATTTGGAGAGCGCATCTTCTGGCCTCAAGACCAGCTCCCTCCCACTAAGCCACACTGTCACCTTGGTACTCTTGGTGGTCTTTAACTATTAACCACCTTCTAAAAGAGAGGTTCTGCCTTCAGGAGACACCAGGGGATTCAACTTGTCTCAACGATCCTTCTCAAGTTTTGAACTTACAGGATATTCTCAGGCCTCCAAAATATGTCTCTCAAAAGCTCAGGTTATCCTCACAGAAACCCTGGGAGGTGGATGTCAATCTTATCCCTGTTTCTCAGATGAAGAAACTGAGGCTAAAAAATTAACCAAAATACCATAGCAGAGATTCCTTTTACCAGTCACAGGGCTGGAAGAGACCCTCAGTGGACCTCTACATCTGAGCAGCTCAATTTACAGATGAGGAAACTGGACTCAGGCGCGGTTAGTGGACTTGCCCAACACCCAGGTGAGAATGTAAAGACCTGAACCCAGATCAGCTGACTCCACGGTGCTGGACTACCTCTCTCATGTCCCCTGCCATTCATCCTAACCCCGTCTAGCTCCTTGTTTTAATCTGAAATAGCATTTACTTTGAGAAGCATCTCACCTGAGGGCGGATACTGGGTGCGGGTCAGGAGGCTCTGTATCTGCTCTGCAGTCAGTGTGGTGATCGGGGTCAGGAGCTTCTGCTCCAGGCTAGGCAGCTCCCTAAAGGTGCTCACTGAAAACACATACTCCGGACTCAGAGAAATCTTGACCAGCTCCTCAGGATCGGCATTCCGGGCCACGGTGAAGGGGGCCACCCCCGCCTGTTTAATCTGCACGGCAGAATCCTCCACCTCGTCATCCGACCTCCCAGAAGAGACCAGCACCAGAAACTGAGGCACTCCCTCTTCAATGCGGCTCCCCAGCGGCCTCCGGAAGATGTTTTTGGACACGTAGTCCAGGGCGCTACCCACATTGATCTGCCGGCCACCTTTGGGACGCAGCCTCCTCACTGCATTCTGGATTTCATCCTTGCTGGTGTAGGCATTGAGCAGAAACTCAACCCTGGGGTCCTCGCTGAACTGAATCACGGCCACTCGGGTGGTGTCAAAGCCCACATCCAGGTCATCAACGAGCCTCTCGATCAAGCCACGAATATAAGAGAACTCCTGCACTGTGTTTTGGGAGCCATCGATGAGAAAGACAACATCCCTCTTGCTGCTGACCCCTGGGAAATGCAAGTGTCAGAATGTCATATCAGAGCTAGAAGCAAAAGGGACCTCAGAGATCTTCTAGCCTAAGGCCCTCATTTTACAGGTGAGGAAGCTGAGGCCAAGAGGGTCAAAGCCTTTGTTCAAGGTCACACAGAAGGCAAGTTAGTTAAGATGGGACCTCTGGCTCCAAGTCCAACATATTTTTCTTCCCCATAAAACAAAAAGATATGTATGTCTAAGGCCCTGGCCTCCTTATTTGAAGTTACAACTAATCTCACCATCTCCCAGGATCACCAAAGAAATAAGGCGATCAATCCTTGGGATTTCACAACAACAGAGTATGACTTAAATTAAATATTACCCTAAATAAATGAGCCTGAAGGCTGGTACTTTGGGAAAGTTTTCATTCTATAGAAACTCTCACAGGACACTAGTCTCCTGCTGGTTCCACAAACAAGACCCTCCATCCTCTAACTCTGGAGCAATTTCTCTGGCACTCTCCAATGCCTGAAATGCCTTGTCCACTCTGACTGCTGACCTCTCTGTCTTCCTTTAAGTTCCAACTAAAATTCCTCTTAATTCTAGTGTCTTCCTTCTGTTAATTATTTCCCATTCATCATATATATAGATTTCTCTCTCTTTCTCACTCTGGATGGACAGATAGATAGATAGATAGATGATAGATAATGGATGGATACATAGATAGGTAGATAGATAGATAGATGATGATGGATGGATAGATAGATAGATAGATAGATGATAGATAATGGATGGATACATAGATAGGTAGATAGATAGATGATAGATGGTGGATGGATACATAGATAGATAGATAGATAGATAGATAGATAGATAGATAGATGATAGATGATGGATGGATAGACAGATAGATAGATAGATAGATAGATAGATAGATAGATAGATGATAGATAGAACTTGCTTGTATCCATTTGTTTGCATGTTTACCTTGGGAGCTCCTTGAGGGCAGAGACTGCCTTTTGCCTCTTTTTGTAGCCCCCATTCTTAGCACAGGACCCAGAACACAGCAGGAGCTTACTCAATGTTCATTGATTGATTGATTTGTTATAGAATGTGGCCTTTCACATTAAAAGCATGAGAAATGGTCCCCAGCATTTGCCAATGTTTATCAGTCACATTTTCCTTCTCTACATGCCCAGAAATCAAAGTTACTCATTCTGGAATCTCAAGGACTCCATGATGAAAATCACAAGAGTGAAGGCCAAAGAGAAACATTTTTTTACCCCATCCCAACCAAATTAATATAAGACCAGGGGTGGATTGTCGGTGCATAAAGACTGGGCCTGCACAGCTCCCCACTGGGTAGAAATATTTGTCTTGCACTTAGAAATATCATGCACACTGAACTACAAGTGGAGGGGGGCAGAGCCCAGCTGAAGAAGAGGAAGTGGAATAGACTGTAGCCCAAAGACTCATGGAAGACAACATGATGTAATGGAAAAAGTGTTGAGTAGGAACCCAAGAAAGTCACTTAACCTCTGACTCTCCAAGACAACAATTGTCAAACTTTTTTCATATCAGGACTCCTTTATACTCTTAAAAATTACTGAGGACCCCAAAGAATTTTAGTTTATGTGTGTTCTGTCAATATTTATCATATTAGTAATCAAAACTGATATATTTTATTTATTAAAAATTACAGTTGTTTTTCAGTCCTATCAGACTCTCTGTGATCACATTTGGAGTTTTCTTGGCTGAGATACTGGAGTGGTTTTGCCATTTCCTTCTCTAGTTCATTTTACAGATGAGGAAATTGAGACAAATGGAATTAAGTGACTTGTCCAGGGTCACACAGCTAGGAAGTGTCTGAGGCCAGATTTGAACTCCCAAAGATGAGTCTTATTGACTTCAAGTCTGGCACTCCATTCACTGCACCACCAAGGTTAGGGTTAGAAACAAATTTAGAGTTAGAATTTATCCATTATGCATAAATGTAAGTGACTTTTTATGAAAAATAACTATATTTTTCCAAACAAAAATATATTTAGTAAGAAGAATAGAATCTTTTTTACATTTTTGCAAATCTCTTTAATGTCTGGCTAAAGAGATCAGCCAGCCAATAAACCTGCCAGATTCTCGTATCGGCTTCTACATCCAACCTGTTATGATAAACTGTTTTAATTGAAGTATATGAAAAACATCTGCCCTCACACAGATATGCAGTTGGGAAAGGGAGGAGTGTTTTATTAGGCAATTTAATAGGGTTATTATGGAAATAGTTTTGACCTCACAGAGGAAATCTAAAAGGTTTTGGAAACACCCAGGGCTGGTGTGCAGACCACCCTCGGAGGAATGCTGCTCCAAGATTGTAGTTTCCAGAGAAGGCTCCTCCCAGCTGCCACCAGCACTGATGAAATCACAGCCCTGTACCACTGCTGCCTGCACACATTTATATATCTTGTGTGTACATGGCTATTTGCACCTTGTTTTCCACATTGGACTATAAGCACCTTGAAGGTAGGGAGTGTCTTTTGCCTTTCTTTGTCATCCCAGTGCATAGCACCATTCTAGCCACAGCAGGTGCTTAATAAATGCCTGTGGCCTGAGACTGACTGTCTATTTGAGCTCCAAGTCCACTGAAAGCCTGGAATTTTTGCTTCCTCGCAAGCTTTAGACTTCTCTAGGACACATCCCTCTGATTTTGAACACAAAGGCAGCTCTCACCCCACAGAAAGGTGGGTTGAAGGTCATTTGCATCTTGAATCCAGACAGGGCCAAGCTAGATGAAGAGGGGACCTACCTGTTGGTGAAAAGGTCAGCACAGGCGTTATCTTGTCCAGCTCTTCCCGGGTCAGCAGGGTCACTTTTTCTGAGATGACCTGCTGTATAGACCCAAGGTGTTGGAAGGTGGGGATGACCACAGCGAAGTCGGGGACGTAGGAGATAGTGCGCATTTCTGTGTCATCGTCAGGGCCAATCCGGATACCAAAGGGGACTGCGCCGCTCCTCTTCAGAACCACCGAGGGCCCTCTGATGTCATCTCGGGACCTGCTCGCACTGAGAACGATCAAGAACTGGGGCACGCCTTCAGCAATCCGGCTCCCTGCTGATTCCACAAGCATGTTCCTCATGACAAAATCCAGGGCCGAGCCCGTGTTGAGGGATGAGCCACCGAGCAGGGTGAGCCGGCGGATGGCATTGACCACAGCCTGCTGGTCCGAGTAGGAGTTCAGGTAGAATTCGGGCCTGGCTCGCTCACTGTACTGCACCACAGCCACCCTGACTCGATCGGGACCCACATCCAGGCTCTCTACCACTCTCTGAATAAATTCTTTCAGTAAAGAGAAGCCGCTTCTGACCCCCTCAGAGCCATCGATCAGAAATACAACATCCTTCCTCTCACCTGAACCTAAAAGGAAGAAACCAGACCAGATGATTCACCAAGGACCTTGTGTTCCTGTCCACCCCCTGCCATAGGTCTCTTGGGGGAAACTCAAGAGACTTAGTGGGGGATAGGGGGAGAGAAGATGGAAATTGTTCCATTAGTCTTTAGTAATGTTTCTTAAAGAGTTGTTTCATGGCATCCCAGAGTAGAGGGAAGATCATAGGATCTCAAAGAACTCAGCTTGCTGTTAGAGGCCATCACTTTACTGATGAGGAAACTGGATCAATAAATTAATAGGTCAGTAAATCTTGCTTAAGAAGACCATGGAGGAGGTAAATATCAGAGGCAAGATTTGACCCAAGTCCCCTCTGAGTCCATATTATAAGATCACAGACTCAAAGCTAGAAAGGACTTTCTATGCTCCAATCCCCTCCTACAGACTAGGAAAAGGAAGCCCACAAAGCTGAAGTGATTTGCCCAAGCCAAGGTCACACAACTAGTATGTGTCAGAGACAGGATTTGAACCCTATTATTCAGGTCCAACAGATTTAGAGCTGGGAGAGACGTTAGAGATAATATATATGAACTCCTTCATTTTAGAAATGAGGAAACTGTGACCCAGATCACTGAAATAATTTGTTCAAGGTCACATGAATATTAAATTCCAAAGCCAGGATTTGATTCTCAACTCAGTATTCTTTCCACCTGACCACCTCCCCATTTAGTGAGTGGGAAACTGAAGCAGTCATAGAGATAACGCAGTAGCAAAAAGGAAATCCCACCACTATGTAGCACTATGATTGACTTCCTTAGTAATTTCTCTATTAAGTTACAATCAGATCTCTCCATTGACCCATATGCTGGAGGACTAGCCTAGAAAAGTAGCTATGGCCAAGCATACCTTGAGGAGGTCCACCATTTTGCACAGTTTTCAAGAGATTCACAATTTGTGGCTGAAGCTCTCCAATCTTGGGCAGAGATTCAACAGTTAAGATAAAGGCAGGGGAGGGTACAATCCTTTCTAATTCAGCAGCATCTGCATTCTTGGCTTGGAAAATGAATGGGATAACTCCGACTTGTCTCAGGTTCTGGGCTGGCACATCTACACGATCAGTTGACCTTCCAGCAGCCAGAAGGACGAGGAATTGAGGCACCCCTTCCTCAATTCTGCTTCCAGCTGACTTCACAAAAATATCTCTCTGTGCCAAATCCAGGGCGTAGCCCATGTTGAGGGGTTTGCCTGTCTTAATCTTCATCCGTTTCACAACATTCAAGATCTCTCCCTTATTCTGATGTTCTGAAAAACGAGACTCAATTTTGACATTGTCACTGTACTGAGCCACTGCTATCCGAGTGCCATCAGGTTTCACATCCAACTCGTCAATAATCTTGTAGAGGAAGTCCCGGACTGCAGGGAACTGACCAACAAGGTTGGCTGAGCCATCAAAGAGGAACAGAATGTCCCGCTTGTTTTCTAAAATAAAGGTGAATGAAAACAAAATAAGTAAAGTAGACCCTGGTGATCACAGCTGGTTGAATTTCAATCAAGACCTACAGGGACTTGCTAACAGGATTCACCAAGTGTGGAAGAAGATAGCTATACCAGCAGCCAAAAAGAATGCAAATCCCCTGTCACTAAAAGTTCAGGTCCTACTGTGTTCATCAATAGAGAGAAGAAAAGATGAGTAGACTCAACACTTTGCTTCTCAAAACAAAAACAGAACACAAGAAAAGTTCCTTAGCACTCTATGACTTGTGAGATGTCATTGGTAGCAAGGTAGAGGAAGGCTGCATCCTTTCTAAAAATAAATTTAGCTCAAAAACAATTAATGATGCTATTGTCACAATCATGCTTTTTAAAATGTGAGATTGATCTCTCATGACAAAGGGTGCTAAACATGGAGGGCATGGAACAGCTTCCCACTTCATTCAGTTGAAATTAGTGATTATTTCACTAAATTTGAGATTATGGCAGAGTCCAAATAGTAGCCAACAGCATACTCTTTCTCATTGTCGTATATCTATCCATCTACTGTGTCCTTGTCCAAAAATGTAATTCTTCTTAAATTCCCTTTAAAGGGGCACAAAGAACCATGGAAAAGATGAATTTATGGCTCAAATTACATGGGGTGACTTAACTTTACTCCATTCCATCCAAACAGATCCTGGGAGCGATTGTGATTATAAGAATCAGTGAGGTCCATGGCTGTCACTAGTCAGCAGTGGTGCCCCCAAGAAGCCTTCTGAGCCCCATGGCCATAGACAATCTATAGTAGGCGAGGCAGAGTAGAGACCATGCCAGCATTTCAATCTAATTCTTCTCCAAATTTGTCTTTTCCATCCTGTTCACGATAGACGTTTTGCTAAACGTCATAGAAATGGTCCACATTGAACTTCCCCACAGTAGAATAGAAACTCCCTAGGGGAAGGGAGTGTTTTATTTTTGTCTTAGGCTCTCCAGGACTTAGCTCAGAGTAAGCACTTAGACTAAATAGCTTCCGTGGCACTGCCCGACCTTGGGGTATTTGTATGATCCTGCAAATTTAGCTCAGGTATAAAAACATGCTCGGTGTAGATGTTGGTTGAGATCATCTGTGATGAATGCAGGGCATGCTCTGTCTCAGCCCTGTCCTCACTGATGTTCACATGAACAGAAGTTACAGGTAAATGTTCAAGAGGACAATTTGGACTAGATGTAAGATCAAACAGATCAAGTGTGCTATTTATTGTCTCTTGTTATGTTGTAAGGACACATCCAGTCAACTCAATTTCTTCATCTACAAAATGAGAGAGTTGGAGTAGATGGTCTGTAAGTCCCCTTCTTGCCCTGAATCTACAATCCTTTTATTTCTCTGGGTTTCAGCTTCTTCACCTCTAAAATGAGGGGGATACACCAGATGACCTGTAAGGACTCTTATAGATTTAAATCTCTGATAACATGAATTCCTGATATATCTGCAATATGGTAACAGAGCTCAGAAGGGCAATGGCACTTTTCAATTCAGAGAGTCATCAAAGCCAATATGATTTCTGAATTTTAATTTGTTTTTAGTTTTTAAAATTAAATTTTAAAGTATTCTGGTGAAAAAGAGCCATAGAATGAGCAAAACCCTAAAAGTAAAAGTCACATACTCTCTGAAATGGAACTGAGCTACAAGGGCCTCCTTCATGATCAGTGTTAGAATATAAACTGCTTGAGGGCAGGAACCGTCTCACTTATGTCTTTGTGAATTAGTGCCATGCTAGGCACATAGTGAGCATTTAGTAAATAGCTTTTTAATTCATTTTTAATTTACTCATCTCTTCCTTAAAGAGCATTGATGGAAGAATCGGAGCATGCTGGTATAGTACCTCCAACATCCAATTTTTTACAAAGTCAATCCCAGGGAACCTCCATCCCTCCTAAGGGTCACAACAAGGTAGAGAAAGGTATTGGCCAACTGCCTCCCAGTTTGGTCTCCACTGGAGTGAGGGAATAGAGAGTCGGGATGAAGAAAATTGAACGTTACCTGTTGGGGCAAGTGGAACTTCTTCCACACCACCACTAACATACGTGGTTAGGGGCTGAATCAATTGCTGTGGCAAGGCTGGTAGGGAATTGAAATCATCCATAAAATAGACCAGGCTGGGATTAAATGCAATCTGCTCGAGCTCTGCCTTGTTAGCCTGGCTAGCACCCACACAAAAGGTCAGGACTCCAGCTCGGGCTAAAGCATTGGAAGCTTGCAAGTAAGAATCCCCCGACTGCCCAGCAGCGAGCAGGAGGAGGAGCTGAGGGACGTTCTCATTGATCCGGCTCCCGCCAGCTTCCGTGAAATGTTTGGAGCGCACAAAGTCAAGCGCTGAGCCAATGTTCAGAGTGGAACCCCCTTTGAGTTGCAGCTGCCGCAGACGAGCAAGCAAATCTGCCTTGGACTGGTATGTGTCTAGGGAGAATTCAGTTTCGGGAGTGTCGCTAAATTGAACTAAACCGACCCGGATATTGTCATAGCCCACATCAAGGCTGTTCACTAAGTTCATTACAAAGTCGCGCACATAAGGGAAGTTGGCGTTTCCCACGTTGAACGATCCATCCAAAAGAAAGATGATATCCCTTTTGTTTACAGGAACTGCAGTGAAGCACAGAAAACAAAGTGAGACACTCAGACACAGGTAACACACTGTGCGAGACTGGACCATGTGTGCATCCCGCGCAGGCACACATGGGACACCAAGACCACAGAGAAACACGGTGAGGCCAAGCGTGCTGGGCATCAAATATGACAGATGGCTCTGCATATTTCTTTTCAACTACTGCTACTGGTGAAGCGTTTTGATGGTCAAGGGTAAGAAACTGAGTGGAGCTCACAAAACACATAGGTGAACCATCTCCTGTGGTGGGGTGGCTAGCATCAGAAATCATCAAAAGAATGATGAGAGCCCTCCCCAGTGCCCCCAGAATAAATCCACACACGAGGTGCCATTGCTCTTGTCACCATCTGATCCTATTGGGGAAAATGGTTAAAATAGGTTGGAACTCTTCCTCTAATTCCTGATTGGGACCATCCAGCTGTGCCTTTCTTGTTTCTTGTGAAAAAGACGTGGGGCTTCTTAGTGGATTATGAGCTCGAGATGAGCCAACAGTATACTACAGCAGACAAAGAAGGTTCATGCAATCTTAGGCTGCCTTAAGGTCTGTAATGTCTAGAAACAGAGAAGTGGTGGTGCTACTCTGGGCATGACAGTTTAGGAAGGGCATTGATGACTTGAAAGGTAGCTAGGATGGGAGAAGGACTAAGAACTGTGGTATATAAGGACTGGCGAAAGGATTTGGAGATCACAAGTCTAGAGAAGAGAATTTGAAGGCCTGTCAAGGCAAATAGATTCAACTTGATCTGTGCATCAGAGAGAAAAACTGGGGAGTTTACATTGGCAGAGTGAACTTTCTGTGCCAATAAAATTACAAGTCTAGTCCTTCTCCCTATCCCAGATCTGCTTTGTCTTTTTTTTCCTCTTGGCAAAACCTTTTGAAAAACTCTTTAGGTGAGCCAAGGGGATGGAAGACCTTGCCAGCCTGACAGAGGCAAGAATTGGTGATAATAGCAAAAACAAAAAATGATATCCCCTCCCACCATAACAAGGGCCAAGGGTAAAGGAACAGGGGAAAACAAAAGTCCACGTCTTATTCCCTTTCCTCCCTGGAGTTAGTTCTATGTTCTAAGTGACAATATTTGCCATTATTCCCTGCTGATTTCTTTATTCCTTGAAAGTCACAGGGCCACATTTTAGTTTGGTTTTGTGACATATAAAATATGTGCTCAAGACAATATTCAAATGGAAGGTATGAAGAACCACACACCTTAATAAAGACAGTTGTGTGTTTTTAAATGTTGCTTATAACACATGCCTGGGGTCCTAAATAGATTTAGAACTGGAAGGGGCCTCAGGAGCCTTCAAGTCCACCCCCCTCATTTTACAATCAGAGAGGCTGTGACTTGCCCAGAGTCACATAACTGAGGTGGGCTTCTAATTCATCTGTTCCTGAAGTTCCATTCACTACACTATCCTGCCTCTCAATGGAGGATAAAGTGGCCTTGGCTCCTTCAGAATCTCCTCACATTTTCTAAATAAATGCTCAGCCAGTGCCCTCAGGACATTGATAATATGTGCCACGTCACTCTTGACAGTGACCTTCATCTGCCGTCACTGGGACTTAGCAGTTAACTTCTTTTTCAAATTTGAGAATCAATGAACTGTAAAATATCCTGGAACAATCAGCTCCAATAACTTTGGCATGGGGTGGAAGTTGGAGACACATAAAGACGACTAAGCCTTAAGATAGGGGTGGGGGTGGGGGTGGGGGTGGGGGCATCCAGAGACACCAAATGATCTTAAGGCTTGGCATGCAGTCATGCAATAGAGAAGGAGACAGTGACTAGGAGAAGCTGGTTAGGGTGAGAGGTGGTGGTTCCGTGATATTCATCTTCATTAAGGACTGCTGGGTGGATCAAATCCATTCAGGTTACAGGTTCCCAAAGCAACGTTCGAAGGAAATCGTTTGTGGACTTAGCATTGAGCTTTCCCGTTCTATCCTTGTTGAGTTCTCGTTTTATTTGGGGAATTTGAAGAGGATGGAGTTCAATCTTCAGGCACTACTCCTCCCTACACAGAGGCCCATTCAAACACAGGCCGTCACAGACTGACCTTTAGCCATCCAAGATCCAGGCTTCTCAACCCCAAATAAAAAGGGACCTCAAGATTAATCGCCATCTTGTCTTATTACAGTTTTTTAGCAGTAGTCTGTTCTGGATTCTATTTAGCGACACAGAGGCCAAATCATTTTCTCTTTCTAAGATCTCACTTTAAAATGATTACCCTACTTATGGTTTGGAACATACCTTGGGTGGTTCCAGAAAGAGTTCTTAATGGCGCCAGCAAACCAGGTAGAATGGCTTGCAAAGGCCCAGTTCGGAATTCTGGAGGGATGAACACCAAGGAGGAGTCAAAGGCAACCTCTTCTAGCTCCGCTCTGTCTGCCATTGGATTCCCAATGGCAAAGGCCATGATGCCACTTCTCTTCAGCTCCTGGGCCGGCAGGCTGATGTCATCAAGGGACTTACCTCCCGTGATCAACACCAGGAGTTTGGGTACTCCTTCTGTGGCACGATAACCAACAGAACTATTGAAGAAGTTGTTCCTGATGTGGTCAAGCGCAGCACCCGTATAGAGCACTGTGCCATTAAGGGGCCTCAGCCTCCGAACAGCACTGAGGACATCCCTTCTGGTGTGGAAGTCCTTAAAATAAAACTCCGGCTTAACAGTGTGTGTGTATTGGGCCACAGCCACTTGAATCAGATCCTGTCCAATTTCCAGCTTCTGGATGACTTTGTAAATGAAGTCACGGATGGCATTGAAGTTGGCTGGTCCCCGTGTAGATGTGCCATCTACCAGGAAGACTATATCTCTCTTGTTGACTTCAATGACTGCAGGCAGTAATATTATATAGTAAGTGGACAGGCTCAAATACCCACATTCAACTTGATTCTCTAAAGACCTAGAAGGATATCGAAGACACTACAATATTTCTTTGACTGACTTAACACTAAGAGTTTCCCAGTTGGGAGGTCTCGGGGCTAGATATGATTGAGTTATAGCCACATCCATTCCTAAAGAATAGCAGTTAGTAACAGTTAAATCAGCTAAGTAAGAGTAAATTGGGATTGATCAACTGTCTGTTTGGGGATATCACCACCAAAATTCAATGAGATCTTCTTTGCTCCCCAAATACATCACTTGATATACAGCCCTGAAAACAGGAATCATTAGAAGCTCAAAAGAAAAACATGGAATTGATCTGTGCCCGGAGATGTCACTGTGACTGACATAGGGGCATAGGACCCCAGTGTTCCCAAATGCCAAAGCAGAATTAAGGTAGAGTTAAAGCTATTCTTTACCAAGGTGTTTTGCAGCTTCACTTTTCCAAAAATAAAATGTGGCTTTAAATTACTGTGAGAAATAAACAAAAAGGCGAGAGAGAACTATTAAAAGGGAAATTGATGCAAAAACCAAACAAATAAATCCTCAAAAGTCTTTTTATGAGAGTGTGTTCTGTTGTAAGGGCATGAGTTTATACCATCAACACCAAAAGCACAGGCTATAAAATAGAAAAGACAAAAACAGAAGAAAAAAAGACATAAACTAACCAAAACATATCCTTTCTGGAAAAATAACGACAGCACACCATCTGTAGGACCACATCACAACATCACAAGGAACAGAGAATACTCTATGCATCTTAGAGGTACAGGGAAATTTTCCAGCAGCCAGAGGAGAGAAGCATGTCAGAGAATATTGGATGGAGAGCAAAATAGAAGTTATATCATCCTTCTGTGTACTACAGACCACCTGGACAGAAAGAAGCCCAGATGAGCAGTGCAGAAACAGACCACAAGCCTGGTAGGGAGGCATGGAATAGTAATGACGGGGGATTTAAATGATCTGGACATCTGCTGGAGGCCCCTCTGAGCCAATAAGGAGCAGCTAATCATGCCTTCGCTTGTCATAATGATGATTTCATCCTCCAACAAGAGGAGGAATCAATAAAGATAATTTTATTCTGCATCTGAACCTTGCTAATAAAGAAAAACTGATTCTTGGGGTCAGGAAGGTTAGAAATCATAGGAAGCTTGTGCAGAAGGCACTACTCCATTCCAAAATTTGTGAGAGGCATGTACCCTAGAATTGGGGAAACTATATCTCAAAGACTTCAGTGAAAAGATAAGTCGAACCCTGTGGACTAAAATCCTAAGGGCAATGTTATTCCAGGAGTGATAAGGAGCTCTCAAGAATGAAATTCTGAAGACATCAAAAGGATGATGTGGATGCCTAGGGACTCAAAAATCTAAAAGAAATGAATGAATTGTGCAGAATATGGAAGTAAAGAGTGAGAGGAGACAAAAATAAACACATGATGCTTTGAGAATGGTGTCAGGAGGACTAAAGTTCAGAATAAACTGAGGCAAATCTAGGGACATTCTCCTTTTGTCTTTAGCCCTACTGGGGAAAATGAGAGGATCACAGAAAGGAAAGCCACTTCTGGGGATGGATGACATGATGATGCCTGAAAAGGAAGACAAGGCAGAGATGCTAAATTCTACCTTTGCATCTCTTTTCTCTGACAAGGAGAATAATCTTCGAACTGGAAAGAACAGAATAAAACTTGCTAATGAGGAATAGATACCAAGGCTAAGTGAGGAGAAGGAAAGAGCTCAAAGAGACACGACATGTTCTGTTGTCCATCATAGGCAGAACTAGGGGAAATGGATGGAAGCTGTCAAGAGACAAATCTGGGCTTCACATCAAGAAAAAAACTTTTAACATTAGAGATTTGGGGGAAAGGATATGGCAAGGGTCACAGATCCAGAGTGAGAGCTTGAAGGCTCTCTTCAGGGGCCATCCAATCCAACCCTCTCATTTTACATATGAGGAAAACAGAGGTCCAGTGAGCTCGAGTGATCTGCCCAAGGTCACACAGGGAATAAGAACCAAAGGTAGAATTTGAACATGGATCCTTGGACTTCAGGACCTGTGCCCTTTCCTCTTGTCTCCCCAATAGGAGAACAGAGATAGGAAAAGAGAAGGAACATGGGATCACAAGCTCAAGAAACTGAAGGCATCTCCAAGCTCCTGAGATTCTTAGATTTAGGCCTGGAAAGAACCTTATGGGCCATCTAGCCCAATGCCTTCATTTTCCAGGAGAGGAAACTGAGGGTCAGAGAGGACCTTCTCAAGATCATAGAAGTAATGAGTAATAGAACCAGGTTTTCTGATTATCATGCTTTTCAAGATCATGGAGTCCAGTCTCTAAAGGCTAAGAATATAGATGGAAAAGAGAGAGTTTCTAGATAAAAATGTGAGAGACTCCGCATGATTTAAGATTGAAGCTCACAAGAGTGTTTGGCATACCAACACACACACACACACACACACACACACACACACACACACACACACACACACACACACACACACACACACAAACACATACAGAAAAAAGGAATACCTATGAGAGACTATAGTTTCTCCCTTGACCTACTTGAGCTTCAGTAGGAAGACTCCTAGGGAACTGTTCTTCTATTTTAAAACCCATATTGGTTGTGATCCATTTGACCACATGCCCTGCCCAGCTGTGAATCGGCAGGACCTGTAACTTCCTCTCAGCAACCCCAAGCATCATTTTTCAAACATCAGCATGGAGGGTTCATGCCAAATTTTAGAGAGGAACATCAGAGGCCAACTGGTCCAACTCTACCCTCAACATGGATCCCTCCCCACCATCCCTCAGAAAAGTCATCCAGCCTGTGCTTGAAGACCTCGAACAAGGGGGAAAGGGCCAACTCTTTGAGTGGTCTCTTTCCCAGTGGGATACTCTAGCTATTAGGAAGCTTCCCCTCTTGTAGAACTTCAACCTACCTCTGCATCTTCCCCCAGAGCTCTTGGTTCTGCCTTCTGGGGCCATGAAGAATAAGATTAGCCCCTTCTTCACATGAGAGCCCTTCAAATGCTTGAAGACAGCTCCCATGACCCTTCCTAGAAGACTTCACCTCTCCAGATTAAACATCACCAGTCCTTTTGACATCAGTTCTCATTTGACATCATCTCAAGGCCCTTTTTCCATCCTGGTCACCCTCCTCCAGACCCTCCCCAAACCCCCAGATATTGTCTGGTCAGGGCAGATGGGTCAGAGGGACCATCATCATTAACATTCCATGGAGAGTCTGGTACAGAATTTAGGATCTGATCCCTGGTCCTCTGACTTCAACCCTAACGCTCTTCACTTAATAGGTTTAGGAACATCAATCATCATGTTGGATTACTATGCAGTGACTCCCTTAGGGTCTACCGAGGTGTGAAGGGCCACTTGTTCCAACAAGCAAAAGTCCTAGAATTCAGAACTTTGGAAGTTCCTTGGCCTAATTTGTGCTTCCTTTCTTCCTCTTGAATAAAAGTTGTGCCATCTGTCCACCAGCACTTCTCATTCCTATTCATGGGACTGCCCAACGTTGATCCCTCCTCAATCCAGGCATACTTTTCAGTGTTACTGTTATATTGTCCTTGATCTTGTCATGGACACAGTTTTCAGAAATTTTCCAATTTACATTCAGCATAATCTGCCTGAAATTCAGCCCTCAAGTCCCAGGGATCATTGCTAGGAATATTTTCTATTATGATGTAATTATTAATTAAGCAGAAAAAAATCATCAGAAACATAATATAATAAAAGTTCACATGCATGGGTTGATGTCAAATATCTCTTCTACTTTCTAATAAAAAATTAAGCTAGAGAAGCAAAGACATTGTCCCTGCCATTTAGAAAGGGAACTTCTCGAGAAGAGGGACTGATTCAGTTTTTCCATTTGTCTCCTTTGTGATTAGCACACTACTTGGTTCATATTACATGCTTAATATATACTTTTTCATTCATTCAAAAATGGAATGGTCTGCCTGGGCAGGTAATGAGGTCCCCATCACTGGAGGTCTTCAAACAGAGGCTGCATGACAACTCAGAAGGCCTATTGTAGTCAGGATTCTAATTTGGGTGAGGGTTGGACTAGGTGGCCTCTGAGTCTTCTTCTGGTAACATTCCAATGTCCTTCAGGGAAGGAAAGTCTCAATATGCAAAGTGAGTGCCCTGTAAAGAACTTTGTTCTCTCCAGTAAAACTGTATCTTCTGGACCAACTTATTTAAGGTGTTTCTGGCTATTTCCTTTTGCTTTACAAAGCCTACTTTCATAGATAATGCAAACATAAGCTCCAGTCTAGTCCAATTGCATAAATTTCCAGTTAGGAAAGCATTGCTTACATCGACCATCCTGCCTGGTGTATTTGCAGCAAGAGGAACTGTTTAAAAGAAAAGTGATTTAAATCTACAACATTTAAAGCAGTCATTGTGAAATATTAAGATGAAATTAGTCATTTCCAATTGGCACCAATAACATAATGCTTAATGGGGTTGTTTATGATCTTATTTTCCCCTCAATTTCAATTTATGATACAGAGGAATAGTCTCTTTGTGCTGGAAGGAATCTTGAGAACCATCTTGTCCAGTCCCTCACCTTTCAAGTGAGGAAACTGAAGGCAAGGAAGATCATAGCATCACAGCCAAATAGTATGAAGGCCACACTGACCAAAGAATCAAGAGGGGGCCATACAAGGGAGTCCATGCAATTATGCCTCCCAGAAGATTTCTTGCTAAGGAAATTGCTTTGGTCTTTCAAAAGCCATGTTTTAAAAGGAGAATTCAGGGCTTCTTACCTTAAGAAGGTATCCAACTATGAACAATCCCAGAATGAAGTGAGCCACTGAATGTAAGCCATGTGTCCTCTGCTTGGGTCACTTTGACAAGCAACTGATTGCTTACACTCAGGCCCAATCTTTAGGTAGCTTTAAATTTCAAGGATAAATAATCTTTTCAAGGTTCCTTATTATATTTAGTACTTTCACTAAGTATGCTTGTTAGAAAGAGTCTAGAAAGTTCTCTTAACAATGATTCATATCACACCAAAAGCCGACCATTAACAAATCAAGTTTTCTTGTTCTGAAGCTACATAATATCACACTGATCTCCAAAAATTCTAGGTAATATCCATAACACTGAGGGACTGTGCTGTCTTACAACTTTTCCACATAGGAACCTACTCTACTCCTGGCTTTACTTGCAGCTGAAAGGTAACCCACCAAACCCCATCCATTCAATGATGTCCAGAGAGGTATACATACCTTGGGTGACAATGGTTGGGGGCTGCAACACAATTGTTCTTTGGGCCACTCCAACAATGTAGGGCAGTAAGTATTCTCGTAAGTCGCCAAGGCTACGAAATTCCGGGGTGGTAAACACGAAATTTTCATCAGTAGCAATGTTCTGGAGCTCTGCCCTGTCGGCACCCTGGGCCCCAAGGCCAAATGAAAATATACTAGCTTGCTTCAAGGCTACCACTCCATCTCTAATGTCATCACTAGACTGTGAGCCACTGATGAGCACTAACACCTGTGGGACCCCTTCCTCCACTCTGCTGCCTCCTGCCTGGGTGAAGTGGTTCTCCACCACAAAGTCCAGGGCAGCCCCCACATTGGTCTCCTCACCACCAATGACCCTAAGAGCCTTCACCGCATCCAGAATATCAGCCTTTGTGGAGTAGCTATTCAAAGAGAAGGCAGTTCTGGGCTCATCGCTATACTGCACTACCCCAACTTGGATCTGCCGAGCTCCAATGGAAAGTCTCTCAAGGAGATTTACAAGGAAATCTCGAATAGCTGCAAAATGGGCACTTCCAGTCTTGTCTGATCCATCAATAAGGAAAATAAGGTCAGCAGATTCTTGTGCTTGAAAAGAGAGAAATGCAAAATGTGAAAGCGTTAAAAACGAGTGATTCCATGCAGTCACATAGCAGTCTGACATGTTTCTTTGGAAACCAATAAGAAACACGGATATGGAAAAACACACACACACACACACACCACATGTTGAGTGAGAGATGTGAAAATCTCCTTTAGTTCTGCATTCTGGTTGGATAAGAGGCACCTGGTAAAGTTACATCTTGACAAGACTTTTATTTCTGATCTTATTTGGGTCAGAAAATCCCATGGCGAGTAATGCTAAATATTGAGCCCATATGAGATTTCTGCCAAAGGTTTTAGGAGTTGATTTGAAATGGAATCTGCATGCTAATAACAAAAAAAAAACACACAGTAGGCACTTAATAAATGTCAACTGGTTGACATAAAAGGGAAACCAATTGAAATAAAAGGATTACTTATAGTTCAAGGATGTATTCAGGGAAAAACCAATACACCATTTCTGAAACCTTTCCATTTTCAATCATGAATACAAGGAGACTGATTGCAATCTAAGTTTATGACTGTGAGATGATGGTCCCTGATTTGCAGATTCATCATCCTTTACCCAGGGCATCACGTACTAGATGTCTTTGGCATGTGGAGCTTTGTCCGTGCTTGGAAAGTCAATTTCCCTTTTTTTAAATGGTGGAATGCATTCACTTTTGTGAATATGATAGGAGAAAAACTAAAGCAAAGCAAAATGCAAAGACCAAATATTTTAATAAGATTTAAGATCTGGCTTAATTTGGCTTATTATCTGCCATGATGAGTACTCATATTGAACCCAGCTTGGATCACTTAGGGATTTTAAAACAATTCTTACCTCTATCCACTCAAGTAATGCAGAACGATGTTAAACAGGGTGATGTGAAACCAGTCATGACATAATTATCCAACCTTATTCATTTTTAGGGATAACCCTAATTTAATCACATGGTGGGGGGATACACCTAGGACAAAACCTTACACAGCAGTTACCTGTCACAGACTAATGATAAGAAAGGAGAATCACTATCAGGGTATCTCCTCTACTCCTACAATAATGCACAAGTAGCTTACATTCCATTCCTAGAAATAGGTGTCATGGGAAATCATCACAGTTAGAATAACACTCTTAAAATCTACAATGCATGATGGCTTCATTAAAAGATTCTCTGGAAAGAACCATGGCCACATTAACATGGGATTTCCTGACTCAGTGGAAAGTCGACTTGCTCATTTTTAACTGCCTAGTCAGACCATAAAGGGACACTAAATACACACACACACACACACACACACACACACACACACACACACACACACACACACTGTATACAAACATACATAAACACATCATATTGAATTTTAGTATAATTTCAATGTAATTTAGTGTAATTTCAGGAGCATTGCTTCATACTTTTTAAAAGCATGAGATATATGTAAAGGCTCTTTCTCATTATATTTTAACATGGAGACATTAATGGCTAATCACTCCTCTTCCTAGGTAATTCTTGAATCTTATTTGACAATTATAACATGATCTTCTGGGAACTCTTTGTAGAAGTTGGGGACTAAATGCCCTAAAATCTTCTTTTCTCTACCCTGATGTGTTTTCATTATGGCTACAGATTAGAACTTAAACTAATATCCATTTTGGCCCAGAACTATGAGTCAACAGGGCAGGGCAGATAGAGGTCTGGCCTCAGAATCAGTAAGATGTAGGTTCAAGTTCCACATACACTAGTAATATGAGCATGGGCAAATCACTTAATCTCGAACTGTCCTCAATTAAATCTTAAGACTAGAAGTTTCAAATGAGTTCCCAATCTTCATCAGTGGTGGAGTTCCCACACCAAGGGATCCCTATAATGATGAAATCACAGGTCTAGACGAATAACCATTTACAAAAATGCAAAATAATAATAATAATAAATAAAATGGACATTGGTCTAATTTCAGATCTTTAGCCCTGTTAGCAAGTTCATTCATTAGGGTCCAATTGGTAATTCTGTTGTTAAAGAGAGTAAAAATCTTAAGCCTTCCTAAGAGTTATCCTTCTTGAAGAATGAGTTTCAGTACCTGGTAGAGACAAGACCCATTAGATTGGCAGGGAATTGTAGCTACAAGGTCTAAGGAGACCTAGGCTTAAGCAAACAAATGATCGCAATTCACAAAAGGAGAGTTTAAGAGCTAAGAGGACTCACACTTCAGAGAAAATCTACTAAAGGTGACAGTGATAGGGGCTGATGTGCTGTATATGGGTAGACCACATAAATCATATACAGCTACAAATCCCAGCATGAGCAAATGTATTTTCTGTGACTCATCAATCAATCTTGGCAGCCTGGTTTACAGGGACAAAGAATGATGAGTCCACTTGCTGCCTTATGAGAACTCTCAGGTATTCACCATGAACCTTTAAGGTTACAAGATCCAGAGTCGGAAGACCTAGCTTGAACCCTGGCTTTGCTGCTTCTTCTCAGGTTGACCATGGACAAGTCCTCGCCTCTCTTAAGCAGCTCATCTGCACCAGGAGAAGGATGGAGAAGAAGTGCTCCAAGTTCCCTTCTTCCATCTCTCAAACATACAGTCCAACCACACAACATCACATTCTTCATTAGGGACACACCTTCCTTTCAGAACAGAAAACAAAAAAATGAAAGGTACCCTTAGGGAAATTCCTTGACCCCATACACTTGGTCATTCTTGAAGGGGGAAAAAAAACATACTAAGCATCTACTAAACCAGGGCATGTCCTAGGGAAATGTTGGATAATTTGTCATCACCGTCAAAACCAAAGTACTCACGTACACAATGATGGAGCATGGGCTAGAAAACGACTCAGAGCATGCTGGTTAGGTGAGGGAGCCAGAGCATCCCAGGAGCCCTAGCTAGCTCAAGGTCCTTCCCAGAGGGAAGGCTAAGGGAATTCCAGAAGCAGTCAGCTTTCCCAAAAGTCCAGGGGGGAAATGAGATCTTTTTCTCCTTTCTTGACTCCTGGCTTATAATGTCCATGGCATTTTAAAGTGAAAGAGTTACAAACAGTCAAGCATCATGGAACCATTAACCACCAAGAGAAGTTGATGTTTTCCTGGCATCCTGAATTGGCAGGGTTTTGGTTTTTTTTTACATCCATAGCATAAATAATTCTCTCATTTAAAAAGTAAAGGAGCAGTCATGTTTCCCGTGCAAAGCACACCATTGTAAATGCATTTCAGTCATTTGTTTCTAACTTTCTTTGTCATGTAAAGCAAAGGGGGGAAAACATCAAACCCATCTTTAGATGAGAAGTGTGCTTTAGCAAGAAATACTCTTTTAGTATAAAAACTTTCCATATCTTTCTTTGGTTTAAGACAGAGCATCCTAACAGTAATTGGGAGAGATCAGTCTACTTTGTGGCAAATTGAGGAGAGTAGACAATAGGGAGTCTTAATCGCTAATACATACCAACCAGATGGGAGGGGAGGGGAGGAGGTAAAAATGACTGCTAATTAATAAATCCTTGGAGTATTTGTCCTGTTGAATAACCTTTCAAAACATTTAAAATGGAAGCAAAGTGTCGATTTAAAACTATGGAACATGCAGTAAGAAGTGGTGACTCGGTGGACGTATAGAGCGAGGTTAATTAGAAGAGAAACAAGGGAGAGGCTGAATGAACATTGGTGATGCTTGTGCGTCAGCTTGCTTAGAAGGCAGAGATGTTTTCCTGGGCATAAAAACAAAGGTTTCATTGTCAGAGGTTGGTTCTGTGCAGACAGGACTAACAGATGCTCCCTTGGGAGGCAATTGGATGGCCAAGGCCTTTTATTTATTTCTAAACACAATCTGATTGACTGTTTTTCTTTAGTTTGGCAAAGTGGAGTCAATCAGTTTCCCCATTTCCCAATAGACACCTCTCTGGGATGTTTTTATTCTCTTTGCCAATGTCTGCATTGGGGCATTTTAAGGAGGCGTTTCAGATGCTTAGATGATGACTACTGAGAGGAAGCAGCTGATGTCTCCTGTCTCTGAATAATGAATGTCCGCAGAATCTTTTGGTTGTTTCCCCTGACATAGACAGGGAAGAGGCCTATGTTGTACTATATGAAAAATACTAGAGGTAATCTAGAAGAAAGTCTACACTCCCTTGAAAATACTACCACCAAAAACTGGCTAAATAACCACAGAAGATGCTATCTCTGTACATGCTATTTAACAATTCCCTAGAGTGATGGCTCATCCCCATTGTAGAGAAGGAGCCTGCCCAGCTATTGCAGATTGCATCATAAACTCCAGGTAAATGAGATCCACACCTTCCATCTTACAGTAATCCCTCATAACTCAGTCCTGCAGCCTAGCAAACCACTCAGCTCTGCATCACAATGGTGCCCACATGGGCACAGATTCCTCTCAATGTCCAGCCTTAGCAGCTGTGGGGAAGGAGAGGAAGGAGTCAAATGGGGGTCCCATTTATTCTGGAGGAGAAGCTTCCAGCCACCTTGAAGCCCCAAGCATCCTATTCCTTCTCTTCTTTCAATTGCTACCCTTCCTCCACCCAAATACTTGCCCTTCACCCCTCTCAACCTGCTAATTACTACCAAGCCCAAATCTACATGGCTTTATCTGTATCTGAACTTTTTCGGTCAAATCCTCCCCAATCCATTAGAAAATTAGAAATGCCTAATTAACTCAGAGCCATGGGGCCTCCAGCCTAGGGTTGTCTGTCTCTCAAGAAAAGGATGTCTTGTAAGATGACATGGAGGCTCATAGGATGGTAGTCTAGAGCTGAGACCCTCTGGGTCACCCCCTTCATTCGAGGGAGAAGGAAATCGAGATGTAGAGAATCTAAGTGACTTGGGTAAGTTCACACAAGAAGCATGTTTTGGGGTTAGGATTTGCACCCAGTTCTGCTGACTCTAAAGCCCAAGCTCTTTCCACTGCACCGCACTGTCTCCTGGGTACAAAGGTTAGTGATTCAAATGCAATACCCCAAGTGGGTTTGGTAGGACAGAGTGAAAAGACCACCAGATCTGGTAGGAGAGGGCCTGGGTTCAAATCAAAGATGAAAAAATGTTCTTCTGAAGATGTGCCCTACTATGGGAGCTTGGGGTTCAGAGTGCTAGGAGGGGAGAGGGAAAGTGAATTAAGTAAATACCGTGGCAAGGGGGATATTGACTTTAATTCAGCAAATATTTCCTGAACAAGCGATTCAATGCAAGGTGTTTAGCTGGACAGCTGGGTCTGTGTGTGTGTGTGTGTGTGTGTGTGTGTGTGTGTGTGTGTGTGTGTGTGTGCGCGCATGCGCGCGCGCATGTAGGGGGGAGGTACCACAACCGCTATGGGGGGCTCCCTACAAACAAATAGTTCTAATTCCTAGTCATCTTAGGCAATGAATCTCAGGCAATGAGCAAACAATAAAGACCCTGAGAATAATGTTGGGAAGCTTTTCTGGCCCTCAGAGTCAGGATCCCAGGTCCTAGCCAAAGTGTCTCCACAGCCCTGAGCAGGCTCCCCCACTCTGGGTCTCTGTATCGGCAGCTGATCCCCAAGGGATCCCCCTAAGGCCCCATCAAGATGGATTGGTGGCTTCTGTAACTTCGGATAGAGAGACCAGCTTCCCTAGGAAGCTTTCTGGGAAGTGAAAGGGACCTCCACACTCAAAAGAGGATGAATGGTAAAAGCCATAAGAAAAGAATGTGGCCAACTTTTTATCTCTTCCTGGTAATTTTTAAAAGGGGGGCCTTCTATTTCTTTTATTTTGCCGCAATGGCTCCGTGCAAATTTTCAAGGCCAAAAGCTCACGAAAAGAATACTTGAATTGGAGTCAGCAGGACCTGGCTCAAATCATGTCTCAGACACTTACTAGCTGAGTGATCCTGGGCAAGTCACTTAATCTCACTTTCCTCCTTGGTAAAAATGATGGTGCCAGGCTTCATGGCCCCTGAGGCCCCTGTCAGCACTAACTCTATGATCTTTAGTCACTTAACCTGTCTGAGACTCAATTTCCTCATCTGTAAAATGAGATCTCTGCCAGCTCTAAATCTATGACCCCAAGGTCAGTCAGTTAGCCCAAGATCCTTGGTACTTTTCTTCTCCAGTAGCAGGTAAATAATTGTTCTTGGTTTTTGAGAAGAGACTGATGGAAAATACTTAGAACCTTTGTTTTTAAACCTGTGAAGATTCATCATCTGTCCTCCTAGGTCAGAGGTTCTTAACCTGGGGTCCATGAAAATAGCAGCTTTTTTAAATATATGTTTTAACAACGATTTATTTGGTAATCCTACAGATTTTCTTTTGTGTATTTAAAATACATCATTCTGGGAAGCTTCCATGAGCTTCATCAGACTACAAAAAAAAGGTTAAGAACCCCTGTTCTAGGTCGGGTTTCTTACATTGAGCAGGGCCAATCAGGGCTGGCAGGACCTCAGCACCACCCACAAAGCTGAACCCAGCCGTGGCTTTAATGCTAAAAGCTGCCGCCAAACTTAATGCCACGAGGAGGGAGCAAGGCGGGGACACAGCTTGGTGCTGGGAGCATTCGTTACCTGTGATGTCTTTGGGTATCTCTGGAG
Organism: Pseudochirops cupreus; assembly: GCA_028627135.1. Taxonomy (NCBI): domain Eukaryota; kingdom Metazoa; phylum Chordata; class Mammalia; order Diprotodontia; family Pseudocheiridae; genus Pseudochirops; species Pseudochirops cupreus. The sequence continues at coordinate 389,105,287 of CM053584.1, read as the reverse complement.
CCCCGGCAATGTCCGCAACCATGGAGGAACGGACACAGGCCACTAAGTTTCCTACTATGTCATGGAGGGCGGTAAAATTCTCTAGGTTGAAAACATGCAAATCAAGGGGTTCACTGGCCATCTCCTTGAGCTCGCCTTCCTCTGCATCCTGCACGCCGATGGCAAACACATCCACGGCGGAGGCAGATTTCAGTTCTGCCGAAGGCCCGGCCACATCGTCCTGGGATCGTCCATCCGTTAACACTATGATAATCTGGGGGACACCATCACTCGCTCGGCTCCCGGCAGCCGGAGTCAGATGGTTCTGTATCACGTACTGTAAGCCTCTGCCCGTCTTGCTGTCTCCCCCCAGGTAAGTCATGTTCGAAATATGGGACAGGACCTCTTGGTTAGTACGGTAGGTATTTAGCAGGAACTCAGTATGTGGGTTTCCATTGAACTGGACCAGAGCAAAACGAAAATCACTTCCTCCCACAGCTAAAGATTCTATAACATCATAGAGAAACTCCCGAACTAGCTGGAAATGTTCTTTGCCAATGCTCCAAGAGGAATCCACTAGAAATATTATATCTGCAGCACCAGTCATTGTGACAGCTTTAAAAAAAGACATTTTTGTGAAGTTAATTTCTACCCATCCAGATTCTCCATCATCTGACTTGATCTACACTGCACTTCAGCTGAATAACTAGTATTTCTGTTGCATCTCGCCTAGGAGGAAGGGAAAACCATGAGATCTTATGCTGGAAAGTCAAGCTTCAAGCCTTACTCACCCACCAAAACAAAGGTTCCATAATCATGGCAGACAGGCCATTTCACACAGACACCTTCATTTGATGGGGACCCAAATTCAATGCAAAATGGGCCCTGGACTAGCTGTAAGCAGAGAGAATGAAGAGAAATGTTGGCTGTTTGCCTAGAATTCTTTGTCACCATGTGACGATTTTCCAATGTGATGTTACTTCAAAGATTGATCTCAGACATGCAGTCCACCCTGAAGGAATCTCTGAACACAGAGAGCAAGCAGTCATTCACTGATATGATTTATCAGTTATATCTACTCAATCATACCTTGATAGGATAGAAACAATGAGAATTCTTTCAGTTGAGATAATTGTTTCATGGTTCTATGGGATTAGAATTGTTTCATGGAACTTTTGAGAATATATACTTCTCTTTCTCTCTTGAACTTATGAATATGCCTGTTGGCATCATGTTATGGGGACAAGACAACCCAGTATTAAGCCTTAGTGACTAGAGTAGCACCCAAGTTAGATTGGTTGGCTGAGAGACCAGAGTGGATGGATTCTCCAGAGAAGAATAACCTTTTGGACTGGGCTGGAAAGGACTAGGCTCAGTCCCATTGGACTTTTACCCCAGTGCCTATGAGCATCTCCACTCTATGGAAAAAGAGGTACAGACATTCAAAGGTTCAAATTGATCTGGGCAAGGGAGATGTCCCTGAACAATCCTCGTGTTCATTTCCTTATGTTCACAAAAGAAATGCCATCCCCTGCACACAGAAGTAATCTCTAAATGAAAGGAACATCCTGTAAACAATGGTTTTTCAGGCAGCACATGTGGCCTCCACTTTGGCCAAAATGGTTACACAAGTTTTTAAAAAAGAGTGAACAAACTCCCGTCCAGCTTGTTCTGAAAAAACAAAATAACACAACATCAAAACAAGCATTGCCAGAGCTTACCCTCTTGAGCGTCGGTCATCCAGGAACCTGAGACTAAAAGGCAGAATATTGCCACCAAGGGCAAATGTCGATGCTTCCTCATTTTGTTTTCGTCAAAGCACCAGCTATTGGACCTGAGAAAGAGAAAGGATGGAGAACATACTGGTCAATTTCTAGTGGCTTTGTCCTTCTGGCTTTGTCCTTCAGGTCTTCTTTTACTTCCAAGGCAGTACTGTGACCCGGGGAACCACAGGTCCAGCAGCAGGTAGTGCCATGTACTTCACAGGTGCCCTCATGGGTCTTCCCATGGCTGGTGATCGTTTCTCATGTCATTAGACTGGACATGTTTTCAAGGGAAATGTGAATCCACTCATTTCATTCGGTCCTCACAACAGCACCATGACATCGATGTATGATCCCCATTCTCCTCATGAGAAGACTGAGGCTCAGGGAAGCTAAGTGACTTGTCCAAAGTAATAGGATCTAGAGCCTGAAAGGGATCTCAGAAGTCCAGTAGACCACTGCCCTCAATTTACAGATGAGAAAATAAAAGGCAATGGTGGTGAAGTGACCCACCAAGCCATACAGCTACTGCTGATGGGGGGGGGGGGAGGAGGAGCAGTAGTAGTGGTAGTAGAAGTGAGGCTAGGACCTAGTGACTCAGCCACTAGGTGGTACAGTGGATAGTGTACCAGTCCTGGAGTTAGGAAGACCTGAATTCAAGTCCAGCCTCAGACACTTACTAGCTATGTGACCCTGGGCAAGTCACTTCCACTGTTTGCCTCAGTTTCCTCATCTGTAAAATAAACTGGAGAAGGAGATGGCCAACCACTCCAAGATCTTTGCCAGGACATGACTGAATAACAACAGTGGTAGTGGTGGTAGTGGTGATCAGAGTGGTAATAGTAATAGTAAGAGCTAAAACGTATGTAGCACTTCAAGGTTTGCAAAATCATTTACATATATGTTCATAATTGATCCCCATAACAACCCTAGGAAGTGGGCACTATTATTGTCCCCTTTTTACAGATGAGGAAACTGAAGCAAGCAGAGGTTAAATTACTTTCACAGAGTCACAGAGCTAATAAATATGAGAGGCAGGATTTGAACTCAGGACATCCTGACTTGAGCTACAGCACTCTAGGAACTACACCAGAGTCCTCTGAGTCTTCAGGACTTTCCATTGTCCTCTGCTAACTAGTCCAGTGACTGACAATGCCATGCAATTCAGAATGGCTGCCAAAGGGATTCTCCTAAATCTCAGTGGCTCCCTCTTACCTCTTGGATAAAATATCACTTCTTTGTTTGACTTTTAAAGCCCTTCACATTTTGGGCCCAGACTATCTTTCCAGCCTCATTATATATTGCTGTCCTTCCTGCACTCTCTGGTACAATAAAACTGACCTTCTCTCTGTTCCTCACACATAGAACACCATCTCCCATCTCTACGCCTTTGCATTGGCCATCTCTCATGCCTAACATGCCATCCCTCTTTACCTGCACTTCGTAGAATCCCTCAATTCTTTTGAGATTAAGCACAAGCTGATTTCTCCATGAAGCCTTTTGTGATGCTGCCCAGCTGCTGGTGCCCTCCCTCCCCAAGTCCCTCACATTTAACTACCTTGATTTTGGTTTTATTCTGTATTGCATTTCATTTACTATATAGTTGTTATGTGTCTACAGAAAGTTAAAGTGCTTGGCACAGTGCCTGGTCCATAAGAGGTCTGTATAAATGCTAGCTATTCCTATATTATTATCACATATTTAAATATATACACGTACCCTGAAAGAATATAAGCTCCCTGACAATAAAGATGATTTCATGTTTTATCTTTGAAGCTCAACTGTCTAGTGCAGTGCCTGGCATTGGTCTTTAAACGTGAGCTGATTGATCAACTGATTGACTAGCCAAAAATAGAGTATTAAGCTGGGCTGACAAAACATTTAAAATTCAATAACCCATCAACCAATTGAATTCAATTCGACCGGCATCTATGCAGCACCTACTGTGTGTTAGGCATTACATCAAGCTCTGGAGAGACAAAGATCAATCTCAACAGTATCTGCCTTCAAGGAGTTTATGATCTTCTTCGAGTGCAGCATCATCCAATAGACAGAGAATTGGGTCTGGAATTCAAGAGCCACCTCCTCCATATGACTTTGGCTAAGTCCATCCCCCTCTCAAGCTCTCAGGTTCTTCCTCTGCAAAATGACATCTTCATGGAGAACCTTGAAAGTCCCTTCCAGTTCTAAATATATGATCCAATCAGAACCTGGGATTATGTGAGTAGCATCATTTAAAAAAAAAAAAAGATTGTGTTTCTCCACACACTAAAGTAGAAAATTCATTAATTATCTCTGCACTGAGTCTGGTCTTTAGCCAGGCTGTCAGGAAGAAGGAATCAGGCAGAGAACAGTTTCATTTGTGACAGCTGATTTCCCCTTCTCCAATTTCCCAACTGAGGTCTCCTCAGTTGAGCTTCTACATCCCTGAGATGAACAACCCAAGAAACTTTGGACATTTAGAACCTGGTTTGTTGCAGATTCCTGCTCCCAGGAGAAGGCAGAAGACTTCGTCTCAATGGGGCAATTTATGGTCAAGAAGAGAGAAAATGATTACTGCCCTAGGATTCAGATGTATTCTCCCATAAAGCTCCCATACAGTGTCCTTTCTCCAGTGACTTTGGATAGCACTCAAAGCTTGTCTCCACAGAAGCAGAGAATATGACACCTGGTTGAGACCTTGGGAATCATCTTGGACAACATAGTGAACGGAGCACTGTATTATTAGCCAGGAAGACCTGAGCTCAAATCCAATCTCAGACACTTGCTAACTGTGTGACCCTGGTCAAGTCACTTCATGTCTCTCAGCTTCCTCATCTGTAAAATATGAATAATCATAATACCTACTTCATATGGTTGTTGTGGGGATCAGATGAAATAATGTGAACTCCTTAAGGGTAGACACTGTTTCCCCCTTGTCTGCTTATAGCCAGTGCCTAAATGCTTGTTAAACTCAACTGGGCTGATTAATGTATTTAAAGTACTTTGCCAACCATCAACCACTGTAAAAATGTCAACTCTTATTTATTTCTCTATAGGGGGAAAATGGAAAACATGAAAGGGCTTAGTGCAATTATGGCAGTGATAGTAATATTTGACATTTGCATCATTTGACATTACACTGACAAAGTGATTTATATACATTATCTCATTTTATCACCATAATAGCAGTAGCCCATTGGAATATATAATGTAAGTTCTATGGCACCATTTCACTCATTTGAAACTAAGGCACAAGAAGCTGTGACTTGCCGTCATTCTGCCAGACAAGATATCAGCTGTCCCTCCATCCCCTGTCTTCTGCAACTTTGCCAGGCATGGCATTTTGATACCTTCATCCAAATTATATAGAAAAAGGTACAAGACCAAGGACAGATCCCCCGGGCATTCCACTGGAGACAATATGGAGCCAGAGATATTAACTTAGTCAGTTTCAGGGGCATCTGTGAACTTGGATCTTTATTTTCACTAATTTTTCATTGAAATTTAGCATTTCCTGCCTCTATTTTTTAAGAATAGGATTCTGAGAAGGGTTCCATAGGCTTCACCAGACTGCCAAGACAGTCTCTCTCTCTCTCTCTCTCTCTCTCTCTCTCTCTCTCTCTCTCTCTCTCTCTCTGTCTGTCTCTCTCTCTCACACACACACACACACACACACACACACACACACACACACACACACACACACACACTGGTTAGCAGCAGAACTAGAAGTAAGGATGTGGTGATACCGGAGGCATATTGATGAGAGATTGATACACGTTATCTGATTATTGTACCCCATAGGTAAAGGCACACTGAACTCCTTTTACATCCACAGTAGAGGGTGAGAGAGACCTTTGTTGGGTTTACTTCACCGTCATTCAGGGTTTTGAAGCCACTGTCAAAAGCCCAGGAACCTATAGCCCCTCTGTCATCCAAAACACAAACACCACCCTTTCCTTGGATTTCAAGCTCTTTGAGAGCAGAGATGGCTTCATTCTTTGTCTTAGTAAGCCTCAGAACCTGGCAATAACTGGCACAAAATTGCTTATTGATTGATTGATGGCACATAAAAAATAATAACAGGTGACCTTTATGTATACCTTTAAAATTTTCTAATCACCTTAGGAGCATTATATCACAACAACCCAGCAACATAGGTTCTATTATGATCCCCATTTTACTGATGAGAAAACTGAGGCTAAAAAAAGGTTCAGTGACTCTCCCAGGGTTTCACAGCTAGTAAATGTCTAGCTCTAACCAGTCCTTCCTGACACTGTCTTCCTGACTCTATATCATGATGCCTCTTGGAGAGTTCTGGGTTCCACGTCTACCTCTGACACCTGCTATGACTATGGGTAACTACACTCTCCTGCCTCCATGTCTTTTCTTCTTGTTCACTGTGCCCATTGAGTTTGTCTCTCTTCCTCTTTTTCTGTTGAATTCCTATGTACACTACAAAGATCAGCTTAAATTCCAGCCCCTCCATGAGGCCTTCCTTCATGCCAATCCAGTCAGTAATGACCTGTTTTCTTCCTCAGATCTCACATGGCATTTTGCCTACAACCCAGCTGTACTCATCATGTGATATTGTGATTAATAGTTCTCTGTTTTTATCTTTTCTTCTTACTAGATTGCAAGATGAGGACAGAAACTATAGTTGTGTCTTATTGAAACTTTATATTTCTACCAGAATCTAGTACCATCTTCTGCACACAGAAGGTTCTTGTTAAATGCTGGTTCAACAAATTAATGAATAAATGGTTCTCTAAAGTAGGAAGCAGGAATGAGATATCTGGTAACTAGAGAAGAGGAAGAATCACAAGTCACAATTTCAAAAAAAAAAGGAGGAAAGAGCAGTATGGACTGAACTTAAAAGAGTCAAAGTAGAGGTGAATAGAATGGAGACCATGCCATAGGCACAGAGATAATGAACCCCCTGTGAAAACTCCCTGTCACAGAATCACAGACTTAGGGTGAGAATGGACCTTAGAAATCATCTATTCTAACCCCTTCATTTTTGTAGAGGAAGAAATTGAAGCCCAGAGAGGCAGTTATTTAGTCACATAGTCACTCAGTGGAGGATCTGGGATTCAAACCTGGGTCTTCCCACACCAACTCACCCACATCATGCTTTCCCTACACTACATTGCCTCCCAAATTCCTTAAAAGGGAGAACACAATCTAAGTCAAGCTTCAAAGAAGCATAGCATACCAGTGTGACTTTTTCTGGGAATAGTCCCAATAGAAAACAGGGGAACTTTGCCATAAGGCTGCTAATTGGCCAATCATCCAAACTGCTTGTTCTTTTCTGAAACAGAATGGCTAAAGTAGTGACAGCAAGACTGTGAAATGAGAGGTCACCATATTGTTCTCAGATATTAAACCAGTATGAGACAGGGATGGATTAGAGATGACACTCTATGGAAGGAATCTTCACCTTAAGAAAATTCAACTTAAATCCAGCCTCAGATACTTACCTCAGACATTTAACACTTACTAGCTGTGTGACCTTGGGCAAGTCACTTAACACCAATTACCCTGCCTTCCTCCCTCCAAAAAGAAAAAAAAAATTCAACTTAGAGTCATTCTCTTCTGGCTCTAACCAGAACAGAGCCTGGGATAGGAGGGGGTAATATAGTGCTGGGAAGCCAGACTAAGGAATGACTATGGCACTTGGGAGTAAGGACATTTCAGGGCAGCAGGGAGGCAGCGTGGTCCTCAAGCACAATTCTAACTAAAGAAGGGCTGTCAGGACTTTGCCTCCAGCAGCCAATAAGGTAGAGTTAAGGGTGGATAAGCTGGCATTGTTGCCCTGGTCATCACTGAAACCAACAGAAAGGATGAAAAGAGGCAGCCTAGAACAACAGAGAGAACACTGGATTTAACATCAGAAGACCTGGGTTCAAAATCCCACTCTGCTACTTACCTAGCTAAGTGAGCTTGGGCAAGTCAATTCCCCTCTCTGGGCCTCGGTTTCCCCATCTATAAAATGAGGCAGTTACACTCAATGCCTTCTATGTTCCCTTCTATTTCTAAATCTAAGATGCTAAGGGATATTCACTCTGTCCATGGAAGTAGACAAAGGAATAAAGCTAAAAATGCAGCCATGGCAAAACCATGGCCTGAGCGAATTCAGATCTAGGAACTGCTCTTTGGTCTTACTGGCTGCTTTGGGAGTTGATGTCCTCTTATTCCTTCATCTCTGACCCTAAGTAAGATATCACTGTCTAACAGTTTAAAAGCCCATTAGCATATTGAAATTAATTCAACACAACCTCACTTTCTGCAGTCACACTTGTTAAGCTAAGAAAGAAAAAAGGCAATATTCCGAAATTCATTGTTAAGGGCCCTTAGACTGGGGGCTTGGTGTGGGGAGACCACAGGTTTTCCAAGGCATAGCTACGGACTCGAGTCAGTAAACTCAGACGGAAGAAGGCTTAGTCACACTCATTGTAAGCGTTTTCTCGATATTTTCATTGGGGAAGGTTTTTAGGTGATAATGGTAATACCAACTAATTATTTTTATGAAATGCTGAAAGGTTGGCAGTACAGTTTAGACAGATACATAGATAGGTAGACATAGATAGACGGTAGATAGATAGATAGATGACAGATAGATAGATAGATAGATAGATAGATAGATAGATAGATAGATAGATGGATGGATAGATGGATAGACAGAGAGACTTACAGACAGATAGATAGATTGATTGATAGATGGATAGATAGATAGACAGAGAGACTTACAGACAGATAGATAGATTGATTGATAGATGGATGGATAGATGGATAGGTAGATGGATGGATAGATAGATAGACAGAGAGACTTACAGACAGACAGATAGATTGATAGATGGATGGATAGATAGATAGACAGAGAGACTTACAGACAGATAGATAGATTGATTGATAGATGGATGGATAGATAGATAGACGGAGAGACTTACAGACAGATAGATAGATTGATTGATAGATGGATGGATAGATGGATAGGTAGATGGATGGATAGATAGATTGATTGAT
>CM053584.1:389035918-389096037 GCA_028627135.1 Pseudochirops cupreus | reverse complement strand
AGATAGATTGATTGATAGATGGATGGATAGATGGATAGGTAGATGATAGATACATAGATGGATGGATAGATAGACAGAGAGACTTACAGACAGATAGATAGATTGATTGATAGATGGATGGATAGATGGATAGGTAGATGATAGATAGATAGATGATAGATAAATCTCATTTAAGCATATTTATTGAATTGAATTAAGCTTCACAACCCTGTGAAGTAGGTACTGTTCATGTTATAATCCCCACCCATTTCACAGATGATGAAACTGAGGATCAGAAAGGTTAAAGCACGTTTCATATGTCCAGATAGCAAGCCATTGTCAGAGTCAGGACTTGAACCAAAGTCTTTCTGGCTCCAAGTCTAGCACTCCAGCTTCCATGCCATGCTATCTCTTAGCCAGTATTTATTAAGCCCCTGCTCTGTCACTAGCCCTGGGTGAGGCACTTGAAACACAGACAAGAGTGTGATAGTACCTGCCTTCAAGGAGCTCCTATTCTCCAAGATATGCATAGTATCAAAAATACAAAGTTCACTAATTGAGAAATGCCCCACTGCTGCTCCTTGAGATGCTTCAGACCCATTTTGTGATTCTTTGTAATGAGTTCTTATTAACACTGATCACATCTTCAGCCTTTTTTATTTTTCTTATCTGGATGTTTTTTAAGAAAGACACACAAGGGAGTTGTGAACTGATCCAGCCATTCTGGAGAGTCATTTGGAAGTATGCCCAAAGGGCTATAAAAATGTGCATACCCTTTGACCCAACAATACCACTTCCAGGGCTGTATCCCAAAGAGATCATACAGAAAGGAAAAGAACCCACATGTACAAAAATATTTATAGTAGCTCTTTCGATAGTGGCCAAGACCTGGAAATTGAGGGGATGACCATCAATTGGGGAATGGCAGAACAAGTTGTGGTATATGAATGTAATGGAATACTATTGTGCTATAAGAAATTATGAACAGGCAGACTTCAGAGAAACCTGGAAAGACTTATATGAGCTGATGCAGAGAGAAGCGAGCAGAACCAGGAGAACGCTGTACACAGTAACAGCCAGAGTGTTTGATGGCTGACTTTGATGGACTTAGCCCTTGTGAGCAATGCAAGTTCTAAGACATCTCAAAAAGGCTTATGATGGAGAATGCCATCAGCATCCAGACAAAGAATTACGGAGTCCGAATGTAGATCAATGCAGACGATTTGCTCTCTCTCCTTTTTGTTTCATTTTGTTTTTTCTTTCTTATGTTTCTTCCCATTGGTTCTAATTCTTCTTTGCAACATGACTAATGTGAAACTATGTTTAATATGAATGTATATATAGAGTCTATGTCAGATTGCATGCTGTCTGGGGGGAGGGGGAGAAAATTTGGAACCCAAACCTTGTGGAACTGAATGTTGTAAACCAAAATTAAATGAATAAATACAATTTTAAAAAAAAGAAAAAGAAAAAGACACACAAGGAAACCATTTCGAAAAGAAAGGCATAAACACATGTGGAGGTCCTTGGGCTGAAGTCCTTCATTAGTGCTGACCCGAGACCACTTCTAAGAGTCATTTAGCTCCTTGTTCCCACGCCTGGACCTTCTTTTAACCCATCCAAGACCAGCAGGACACAGTCCTGGAGTGCTGGGCTTCGGGAAATTCACACATACAGACCTGTGCATACGTGTGTATATATATGTATTGTGTGTGCATGTGCATACGTGTGTATATATATGTATTGTGTGTGCATGCTAGAGCTGGCCGGAAAAGACAGATGGAATGATCTGAATGGGAAAGGTGGAAAACCTGCCTTTGTTTATTAATGTAATTAAGTGTTGGCTTTGAGACATCCAAGGCTATATGCCAGGAATGTTGTGTTAATGAGCCCCAGAAGCAGTCTCAGTAACTGTAAGAATGAAGTGCTTTCCACTTCTTCTTCACTTCTTCACTTCACTTCACTTCTCCACTTCCACTACTGCTTTCCACAAATGTCATTGGCTGGTTGAACTGTCTGTCAGTACTAGATCAGCCAAGGATGGTTTGGGGAGGCAGTTTGGTGGGCCAGTGGATGGAGCACTGAACCTGAAGTCAAGAAAACTCATCTCCCTGAGTTCAAATTTGGCCTCAGACACTTACTAGCTGTGTGACCCTGGACAAGTCACTTTACTCTGCCTTAGTTTCCTCATCTGTAAAATGAGCTGGAGAAGGAAATGGCAAACCCCTCCAGGGTCCCTGCCAAGAAGACCCCAAATGGAGTCACAGAAAGCTGGACACGAGTGAAAAACAACTGAACAACCACAAAAAGAATGGTTTTGGTCGGTTGTCCTATCGTGCTGGGCTCCTGGCCTCATGCTGATTGACCCCTCTGCCCACCAGTGACTTAGTAGCCATACTTCCCTCTGCCCAGCCCCAGCTGTTGAACTAAGACAAAGAGAAGGCTCCAGGTAGCTGAAGACACTGAATGTGCCCAGGGATCAGAGAAGCAACCGCAGACACTGCCTCTGCCTCTGCCCTGACCACTAACAGGCTCTAGGTCCAGAAGACCTGGGTTCAGACTGTACCTCTGATATTAGCTGTGAGACCTTGGGCAAGTCACTTCACTTCTGTAAGCATCCATTTCATTTTCTGTAAAGTGGGACTGTAGAGCCTACCTCACCAAGCCCTTATGCGGATAGAATTAATAATAATAGCAACAATAGTTGGCATCTTTGTAACTCCAAAAGGTCTTTAAAGCTCTTACATGTTATCTTATTTGATTCAAATAACTCTATGAGATAGTGGCTATTTTCAGAGATGCCATTATACAGATGAGGAAACTGAGGGTAAGAGAGGGGAAGGGACTTGCCAAGGGTCCCACAGCTAGGGAATGTCTAAGGAAGGATTTGAACTCAGGTCTTTCTACTCCAGGTTCATTGCTCTATTCACTGTGCCCACCTAGGTGCCGTATGTGATGAGATAATGCATGAAAATCATTTTGTACAGTTGAAAGCACTAAATAATTTCAGTTACTACTAATAAGCATCTCCAAAGGCGATGATGTGCGTGGATTCGAGCCTTGCCTCTTCTCCTGTCCACGTGTGCGACCCTGGATGAGCCCTTTGCCTTCCCTGAGCCTCAGTTTCCCTATGTATAAAATACAGAAGGTGCTATAGTAGTGTGGGAAAAGGATTATCTCTGGAGTCTGGGGACCTGGGTTCAAATCCTGCTCCGACACTGTTGGGGTTTCAGTTTCTTCATCTATAATTGGGATGGAGGTTGGACTAGGTGACCTCTAAGGTGGGATCCTCTGAGCCTAAGGAGGCAGGACCATCAGGACCTCACTTGCTGGAGTCTAAGTGCCCACGTGCCAGGAGCACAGCAAGGTACCCAGCAATACCATCCCAGCAAACAAAACTGAGTCAAGAGCATCTTCATAGTCGCTTGTGTGAGAATAAAGCAAAGAAAAATGGAGACTTTCTGAACACTCCATCCACTCCCACGTAGACATAGAGACACACCACAACCCACCCTGTAAAGTCTCCTTTCAAACTTCCCTACTCACAGCCATCTCAGCTCTGTAAGGAAGCTCAGAGACAGCCAGTCCCAGCTATGCCTAAGCAAATATCCCCAGCAGCGGTCATCCAACCTCCTGGCAGACCTCTCAGGTGAGCGGTCTCATTCCCCTCTGCCATTCTGGGTCGAATTAGGCCTTTTTGCACCTTCCCTTGGATGCCCCTGAAGGCCTGGTATGCATTCGCATTTCCAGTTTAGAATGTGAGGATTGAGCCCCAGGAGAGCCCAGGCTTCATCCCTTGCAGCCCCTGAGAAGCCATGCACAGCCTTCATTCCAAGACCATGACATAGCCTCGCCTTGGTGAGAGGCCGGCTCAGGGAAGCTTTGCCCTCCAAGTACTCCCCCTGCTTGGCCATGGTTGCTGTCTGCTCACTCCTGTCCCGCAGCCACAGCAGCATTCCATGCAGGAACTGTGAAAACACCTGGGGAACAGGTGATCCAGGCATCCTTGAATCATAAGAAGAAAAGTGACGGGCTTTTTTTGTTCTTTTGGCTTCCTGTAGAATTAGGAGGGAATACCGTTTTCGATTCAATGATGGCTTTCTTTTTTAAATTGAGCCAATTGTCTTCCTGATACTATCTCCTAATCTCAAGCCTCCATACACTTTCACTGCCTGTTAACCTTGCCTAGGGCCAGGCGGGAACTCCCACATCCGGGTGACGAAGGTTTCCCTGAGTAAAGACCAAAGGTTAGTTAGCATCAGTAACCCAGCCTGGGTTGGAAATCCCGAGCAGCCGACCTTGGTAGGGCCCAGACGAGTTGTGGCCTCAGCTCAGGCCCCTGCTTCAGACTGAGAAATCTGGTCATTCACTTTCTATGCCACTGCAATGCACTCCAAGTGCACCCCTTAAGACCCCCTAGGGAGTTAGAGCGTGCATTATGTATTATCCCCATTGTACAGAGAGGTAAACCAAGGCTCATCAAGGTTAAATGACTTCAGATTAGAGACCTCGAGCTACAAGGGACATCAGAGGCCATCTAGTCCTTTCAGAGAGGAGGAAACTGAGATTCAGGAAGGACAAATGAGTTGCCCAAGGTCATACAGATATTAAGCCTCAGCTAGGTGGCCAGTAGATAGAAGGTTAGGTCTGGAGTCAGGAAGACCTAAGTTCAAATCCTGCCACAGATATTTACTAGCTATGAGACCCTGGGCAAGTCACTTAACCTCTGCCTGCCCTCAGTTTCCTCTCCTGTAAAGTAGGGATAATCTGAGCACCTCCCTCACAGGATTGTTTGCCTTAGAGTCAGATAAATGCAGGCCAGTCCAAGACAGCCTCAGCCTCAGAGTTTGGCCTACCACTGTAAAAGTTAACACCTGGCTCCCTCTCCTGGACAGTTCCAAGTCTCCCTCAGACCTTCAGACCCAATTCAGTCATTTCCACTTGTGAAACAATCAGATCCACAATGAAATCATGTGTTTCAGCGTAGGGGAAGTCAAATGTCTCTGAGAAATGGGCCAATTCACAGATCTCAATCTCCTTTCCCAAGCTTCCCAGTTAGGGGCCAAGGTGACAGCCCCCACCCCCACCTCTATCCCCCCCGCCCAAAAGAAAAAGACTAACGTCTGACCTGCAGCAGAAACAGACCAGGAGAGCTGAAGGAGTCAGGGGCCTGAGTTCAAATCCCACACCCGCTCATATGAGCCTGGGAAAGTAATTTTATCCTGCTTTGGCCTGAGTTTCCTCTTCTGTAAAATGAGATTAGACTGGATGGTCTCTTAGGCCCCTTCCAACCCTAAATCTGTGGACCTTTGACTGGCCAAAATCTCTTGCTCTTTCCCCTGTTTCCTCCTGGTTCACTCAAACTCAGTAATTCCCTTCTCGCTTGAGAAAGAGCACTGGCCATCACGACCCACATTTAGTCATCACTAGCATTTCTGTGGGGTTTTCTTAAGGATTACAAAGCACATTCCCCATGTCACGCCTCGAGGCTTTGCAGAATGCTTTCCTGGCAAGGTCCTGTGCAAACCCCATTTTACAGATGTGCAAACTGAAGCAAGTGATTTGTCCTCGGTCACCTGTGCTAGTAAATGTCTGAGCTGGGATTTGAACTCAGGTCCAAGGTCAACACTTTATGAAATGAAAGCACTACTTTTCAGACTAGTTTGAAGCCTCCACAGCCCCTTGCCAGTCCTGGTCAAGGGGTGAAAGCAACTGAACTTCAGTCCATTCAGACCAGGCATGTGTCTGCAGCAGCAATTTCCTGCACCAAGTTTTTGTTGTGTTTTGGTTTTTGAGTGCCAAGATGATTGATTCGACTCAACAAATTTAATCTGACCAACATTTGTTGAACATCTACCATGTGCCAGGAGGACCTGGGTTCAAATCTCAGCACTGTCATTTTAGTCCCTTTTACTGCCTGTGTGACCTTGGACAAGTAACTGTCCCTCTCTGAGCCTCTATTTCCTGGAGCAGGAAACAGGGAGAGAGCTAAAACAGATGAGCTCTTAGCACTCTTGAACCCAGGAAGGTATTCTAATAGTCTCCACTAGTCTATACCGTGGGAATGGAGAGAAGAGGCTGGGGGAGGAGAAGGGATGAGTGGGTGTGTGGGTCTTTGGAACAAAGAGGAGTTCAAAAGAACCAAGGAAAGAAGAGAGGGAAGGAAGAAGGGAGGAAGGAAGGAAAGAAGGAAGGAAGGAAGGAAGGAAGGAAGGAAGGAGGGAGGGAGGGAAGGAGGGAAGGAAGGAAGACCCTGTGTGTCAGGCACTGTGATAGTTTACTAACTATCTCACTTAAACCTCATAACCATCCTAGGAGGCAGGTACTATATTATTCTCATCCTCAGCTGAGGAGGCTGCAGCCGGTGGCAATGACGTGACTTGCTAAGGGTCCCGTAACCGGTCAGTATCTGAGGCTGCCTCTGAACTCAGAGAACCCTGGATCAGGAGCCTGGGCAGCTGGAGCATGGTGGGGGTAGGGGGGCAGGACAGGGTGTTAACTGAATGAGAGAAGGAGGAGAAATGGTAGACAGGGCCAAGACCGTGGGACGGTAGATGTGGAGCCTGACTACCTCAATTCACACATGAGGAAACTGAGGCAGCAGAAAGCGGCAGGAGCTGCGCTCAGACTTGGGGCCTCTCACACCCAGTTCTGCCTTCCCCTACCCCACCCTCGGCAACTCGGCGTCTAAGAATCCAGGTCAAACATGCTCATGGAGACATCCAATAGGCTGCTGGAAACACGGGCCTGAGGCCCAGGGGAGAGGCAGGGTGTGGGTATTGTCTGTGTGGGCTCCTGAAGAGCAGGGCTGGCTTTGCTTTAGGTTTTGCATGCCCGGCATCTGCCTGCACAGTGCCCAGAACACAGCAGGCCCTGAAATGCTTGTTGTGTGGTTGATTCATGGCACAGATGATGTTAAAGCCAGCAGCATGGAGAGATGGGCAGGGCCAAGTCCAGTCCCCATGGCATGCTGACACGAGCTGGACTGGTCCTTTCTTAGCATGATAAGAGCCCAAGAATCCACACTGATCCAGCCCCAAGAGCCTCATCCTCTCTAAACAGCTCCAAACGAATGAGCCTGTGATAATGTGACTTTGCTCCAATTCAGTAACGTCAGTATGCCAGCTGCTGAAATCCAGAGAGATGTATCTGGCCCAGGCTTGGATTTGGTCCAGGGCTGGTTGGGGCTTGGGCTCCCGCACAGAGTGAGGACCCCGGCCCTGGCTCACAAGCCAAAGAGAGACTTTGGGGAGCAGGACGCCCTCTGGTGGACACAATGTGAGGCCCGCTCCTGCCAAGCACCTCAGGGCTCTCACGTCCCCAGCTTTTCAGCAGTCGGGAAGGCTGCCACTCATGAAAAGGAAAAAAAAAATCTTTCCAAGGAGAAGACCACTTCCAAAAAAGACTGGGCCCTGGACTCTCCTTCCCAGCAGAAGAATTATAGAACGCTAGATTTAGTTAGAAGAAACCTCAGATATCATCCAGGGGTGGGGAGCCTGTGACCTCAAGGCAGTGAGTGGCCTTCTAGGTCCTCAAGTGCAGCCTTTTGGCTAAGTCCAAGTTTTACAGAACAAATCCTTTTATGAAGGAGATTTGTTCTGGGAAGTTTGGATTCAGTCAGAGGGCTGCACTTGAGGACCTAGAGGGCCACATGAGGCCTCGAACTGCAGGTTCCCCAGCCCTGATCTAGTCTATTTTACAGAAAGGGAAACTGAGGCCCAGAGTTTGGCCAAGGCCACACAGGGAGTAAGTGACAGAATTTTCACACAAATCTGGTGCTGGCTCCACTATATTATACCGCCTACCTAGACCCTCCCCACCTCCACACAGCAAAAAGAAAAGAAAAAGAAAAAAGAAAAATCCTCTCCCCTTATAACAGAGAAAAAGAAGCTGGGCAGAGACGAGAGAAAGAAACCCCTTAAGCTGCTCCACAGCCTTTGAGGGGAAAAGCAAGTTCTGGAGCTTCTCGCTTCCTTTCCTTCAGCTGAGCCACAGATGGGCAGGTTTGGGGGGTTTAAACAGGGCCTCAAGCCTGGAACTGTTTATGTAACAGTAAGTAAGGTCTTTCTTACTGACCCTGCCTTCAGCTGTCACTGCTGCGGGAGAGGAGGGGAGGGAGACCAGTGAGCAGAGAAGCTTTCACAGGGGAAAAAGTGACGGCACTGTAGGGGCTCGCACACACACACTCACACGCTCACATACACACTCACACACTCACACACATACATACTCACACACATACACACACACACACGCATGTCCACACATACACACATACACACTCACACACATACACACACTCACATTCACACACATATACACACCTACACACACTCACACACACATACACATGCTCATACACACTCACACACATACACACTCACACACATACACTCACACACATACACACTCACACACATATACACACACATTCACATACACACACTCACACACATACACACACTCATACACATACTCTCACACACACATACACTCATACACACACACATATACATACACACACACACACACACACACACACACACACACACACACACACACACCCCTATAGTCCCAGCTCCCCCATTCAGAGGGGAAGCAGGAGACTGAACGCTTCTCACCCTCCCTAGAAAGGCTGAGAGACAAAGAATCCTGACAGGAGACTCGTGGCTAGAATGGGACGTGCCTGGAAGAAAGGCTGACGCAACCGAACCCAGGGCAAGGGGGTGGATTTTTAAGACAAAATGTGGAATTTCACACAGAGGGTGTTGTGAAGGGCCATGATAAAAGCTTAGCATCCCGGGCTGCTGAAAGGCTCTGAGCAGAGTGCTGCCTCCACACCCTCAGCGGAAAATAGATACAGACAGACAGAGAAAATAAATAGAGAAAAAGACAAAGAGAGGTGGAGAGAGATAAGCAAACAAACAGACCATTTTCTAGAAGCAGGGTCAGAGGATTGGAGTCAGAAGGGACGTTGGAGGTCATTTTGCAGAGAAGGAAACTGAGGCCTAAGGAGGGGAGGGGAGTCGCCCAAGGTGACCCAGGCAGCCAACAGCAGAGCCTTCCGATCCAGTGCTCTAGCTGAGTAAGAAAGCCATGAGCTCAGCCACTCATTCCAAGGCTGAGCTCAGTATCTCTGCTATAGGAAACAGCCTCTGAAGGCTGTGGGTGAAGAGACTTCAGGGAGCCCTGAGTTGGAGGGGGCCTCAGAGACCGTCTAACTCAGGCCAGCCATGCACAATAACTCCTTGGACAACCCACCCAAGGAGAGGCCATTTAGCCTTGGATGTAGGGCTCCAAGGAGGGGGATGCTGCTGCCTCGTGAGGGAGCCCACCCCGGGGAAGCTCTTGGCGTTAGGAGGCTTCTCTGGACACCAAGTCTGAATAGACTCTTGGCAGCTACCAGTCGTGGCTTCCAAGGGGCCAAGGAGAGCCAGGCTCCTCTGTGGATCAGCTGGACATCCCAGCCCCCACCCTGTGTTGTCTTTCTATTTTCCTATCACCGATAAAAGGAAAAGTTTGAGGAAAGCACCCACAATGAGGCGATGAGCTGGACCCCCCAGAATGAACCCCAAGGTCTTAAGGGGCCAGAATGGAGAAGAAATCCAGAGAATCCTAGCCCTTGTACAGAAGATTCAATAGGAGATTACTCCTGCCCCTTGAGAGTCCTGCCTCACACCCACCCAAGAAGACCCTCAGAACCACTGTGGGAAAACCACCCTAATGCACAGATGTGATGGCCTTGGGACCAGGAGTCCCTCTGTGGGCAAGGACTTAGCACTTGGAATAGCAGGGTACCACCACTCCTCCCTGCCTGAGATGGCTCACTGAATCATAGAGCTGGAAGGGACATCAGGGGCAGCCAGCCCATTTCACAGAGAAGGAAACTGAGGCCCGGGGAGGGAAAGGCATTAGCCCATAGCAAGTTAGTGACAGTTCACAAATCTTATCAGTGTGTTTAGGGTTTAAGATTAGTGTATTTAGACCTCATATTCCAACTCTGAGACCAGTACTGTTTGGTTTTTTATTAATCCAGACTGCCTCTAACCCTATTGTATCTCTCTCTCTCTCTCTCTCTCTCTCTCTCTTTCTCTCTCTCTCTCTCTCTCTCTCTCTCTCACACACACACACACACACACACACACACACACACACACACCCCTTAGTTTTTCTAGTCTTTGCTTCTCCTTTACTCATGACCAGTTGACAGACTGAGAAATGAAGAAATCACTAGCTATGGACGTAACCCTGAAAAAATGCAAATTCTTTCCTCCATGCCTACTTTATACAAGCAACCCAACCATACCACCATTTTATGCAGTCTTTCCTAGGCTTTCTTCATTCAAAGTTGATGGATTAAGAGAAGAGAGAATGAATTAGTCGTGGACTAAATACAAACTGTTCCTCTGTATCTCCTCTACACTCCCACCCCAACCCACCCACCTCCTCTTAAACTCTTTCCTAGTCATTGTCCATGACCAGCTGGTGGGCTGAGGGATGGCCCGCACCCTGAACAAAGAAACATTCATTCACTCCATCGTGTCCCCCTCATCAGGAGCACTGAGTCTTAGTACAAAAGGACGACCCTGTGATGAGCAATACATGTCAGTGAGCCCTCCTACCAATGCCATGTGGCTTGTCCATGGACCACCTGTCAAGTCCCACCACTTGATCAATCAGCAAGCATTTACTAAGCACCTGCTTTGTAGAAGTCTCTGTGCTAAGACATGAGCATACAAAGACAAAGGGAGGGTAGCCCTTCCCTTTAAGGAGGTCACATTCCACCCAAGAAGACAGCATGTAGGCATATGAGAACATACAAAATTGATAAAAGACAATTTGGTGGAACAATGGCAGGACGCTTCTCTTTGTTGCTTGAAACTCAGGAAGTGAAAATTCATTTTCATTTCCATGTAAGCCAGGTATTATTAGGAGTGTTCATATTCTGAGAAATAAGGTCACATCATGCATTTCAAAAAAAAATAGGTGGAGGAGCAGATTATCCATTGTTTGAGTTTAGATGTGTTAGTATTTCCTTCATTTAAGCAGCAGTGAGCACATTGGTCCAAGTGGAGACCCAAGGTCTATCTCTGAGCCTGTCACTAAGCAGCTGGATCTCCTTGGAGACAACACCTCCCCTTTCTGGGCCCCACTCTCCCCCATCTGTGAATCAAGGAAGTCAGAGCGGCTCCAACAGTCTCTCCTTCTGATCCAAACTTCACTTTACTTCAAAGTGGTTTCTCTCCCATCAATGAACATTTGCCAGAGCACCCCTTCCCCTAAGGACATGGCATTCTCCTAGCCATCAAGCTATAACTCACAAACTCTGCCTGCAAAACCATGGAGAGATTGATTGGAACCTGTATAGTGAAGGGTTTGCCCATATTAATCATGGGCTGATAGCTCTAGAGCTAAAAGAAATATCTGGTCCAAACCCTCACTTTAGGAAGAGGGAACCTGAGGCTCAGAGAGGTCACAGGATCATAGATTGGAAGCCAGAAGGGACCTCAAAGATCATCTAAGTCCCATCCATTCATTTTACAGATGAGGAAATGGGCATGCATAGAGAGGAAATGATCTGCCCAAGATCACACAGGGAATCTGTAATAGAGTATTTTGATTAAAAACAAAACCCTAGCAGCGTATGCCTGCTTGTGGCTCCCCTGGAGTATCAAAACTTGGTTAACATGGAACAATTAGAAACTCTGAGTCCACCTCTTGCCCATTCCGAGGTGCTGCCCCACCCCGCCTTGTCCTGCCCTACCTTGCCCTGCCCTGCCCTATGGGCAGCAGATAGAAGAGCATTGAGATGACAGGACCTGAACCTAACACAAAGTTCAGTCAGTCCTCCCCATAGGTAACTCTCCCAGACCACAGAGACTGGAAGGCAGCTGCCTCCCTAAGTAAGCTGTACCCTCCACAGAGGCACCTTACTGAGAAAAGAACAAAGCCCCACCCAACCCCTACCCCAATTGTTTGCAGGCGCCAGCCCTGCCTGACCACGCCCTGGTGGAGAAAGGCTCTCCTAGAGCTTCCCAGCTTGGCATGGGCATGGGACCTGCACACACCAGGAGCAGGAATCTGTGGGAATCCTACCCTCTCTGTCTTAAGAGCACAGAGATGGAAATCCTTATTCCCCACAGTCTCAAGTGAGGGATCCATGCTAATCCTCGTCCAATATATATCCTTGGGCAGTGTCCCCTGGGTACCCCAAACCCACCAGCCCCAACAGTGCCAGGCAAAGACTCCTTCATTTGGTTTGGTTTGGTGTAGTTTGGGTCTTAGTGTGAACTATAAGCTCATATCAAGGCTCTGTAGGGCACTAAACGGCACCGGATCCCTCACCCATCCTGGCCCATGCCATCCTGCAAATCTCAGTGTGAGAAGAAAGCTCTAGAAGGCTTTGTTTTAGACTCATGGCAACATGCACTTAGAAGTGTAAGGAATGTTTGCAGTCATCTTGCAAAATCCTCTCATCTTAAAAAATAATAAGTAATAATAATAATTTTAAAAAGCTTTAAAGGTTGCAAAGTGTTCTGCATGCATTCTCATTTGATCTTACAGATGATCGGAGGTTCAGAGGATTATCAAGGAAGGGTCCATAGTGATCGTCTAGTTCAAATTCCCTTTACAGATGAGGAAACCAAGCTCCAAAGAAGGCGAGTAAGTGACTTTCTCTAGGTCACACCGAAAGTAAGTGGCAGATCTGGAATCAGAATCCAAGTTTTCTGACTCCCAAATGGGGGCTCTCATGGGTCCACCAGAGGAGGCTCACTCCTTGCATTGGTCCCCCTGAGATCTCTCAGCATTTTAACATAGGCTGATCACAGTGGCGATTTTTTTTTAATTTCTAAAAATCAGCTGAATAATGAATATTAAAGGATTTGATAGACTTTTTGCAAACCCATGAAGTGAACAGAGGAAGGAATCCATTGGGGAAGCCCTCGCTCTACAGAAACACAAATGTTTCCCAAGAAATGGAGAAAAGACACCCTTGGAACTTCCATCCCAAACCAAAGTATTGAGAAGAAAAGTGCCAGCGCTGCTGTAGCTGCTCAGCCCGAGCCCCCTCAGGTTTCAGGCATTTCCTTGAGCTCGGTCTTTGGAAAGCAGAAAAGGAAACCTAAGAAAAAAGACAACTTACCCTGAGCAAACCTGAAGAACTATGCGTATTGGACCTCGGTGTTTGATTATGTCTGCTCCTCCTTCATCCTTTGCCTCCCTCTTTGTCAGAGTGGCCTTTCTCGAGGCTGCTTTTCTGCCCCAAAAGGAGCAGGGTGAGAGGAGATGTGGGGTGCAGCCTATGAAGGAGAGAGCAAGCCCTCTGCACTGCTTGCTTCCAGGAGGGCTGTGGCTGTGGTGAACTCAACTGCCTTCAGTGGGAGGCTACAGCTGAGAACTGAATCCTCTCCAGTGATACAGTGGAGGGCTCTCTGCCTCCTCCTCCTCCTTCTCCTTCTCCTCCTCCTCCTCCTCCTCCTCCTCCTCCCTCCTTTTCCTCCTTGCTGAGCGACTGACCCAAACTCTAAATGAAAACCAGATTCCTGCTTTGTTGCCTCTGGCCCCCGTTGCAGGCTGATGTCACACTTTGAGTCCTCCCTTCATCCCACAAAGCCTGCAGTGGGACCCTTGCACCCCCAGACGCCAAGGACCTTCGTTCCACATGTGCTCGTCACCTTTTGGGCAGGGCCCTGAGGAGGAGACAGCATGAATTCTTGGACTCTCCCTGGTAGCCTGGGCTTTTCCTGCTCAATTTTCCAACATCACTGAAAGAAGAAAACAGGAAATGCAGCCTCCCCACACACACCGGGACCCCACCCTCAGTTTTCTTCTTGAAGTCTGGACTCAAGGTTTCTCCCAATAACTATTCAGTTAAAAGTTACTTTCCAAAAATCAGCAGTCACAACTGACTAGATCTTTCGTTCACCCAGATTCTAGTTCTTATGAAGAAACAAGGAGAGGAGATTAGAAACCCAAGATTAGAATCTTGGAACTGGAAGAAATCATCTGGTTCCAAGTCCTGCCTGACCAGGAATCACCCCTTGCCCACTGTATCCTGAAGAAGGGACTGCCCACGTGCCATCTGAACCCACTGCCTCCCAAAACAACCCATCTCACTTTGGGACAACTCAGAGTATTGGGAAATTTCCATCTCTATAAAGTTAAACTCTCTGTGTGTCTCTGTCTCTCTGTGTCTCTGTCCCTCTGTGTCTCTATCTCTCTGTATGTGTCTCTGTCTGTCTCTGTCTCTCTGCCTCTCTGTCTCTCTCTCTCCCCCTCCTTCCCAACATCCCCCTACTTTTCCTGGTTTTGCCCTCTGAGTGCAAGCAGATCAAGGCTAATCCCTGTTCCCCAAGACAGCCCTTGAATATTTGAACACAAATAACTTGAATCTTCTCAGGGTTAATCTCTATAGGTCCCTTTACCAAAGCTCCTTCAGTGCCCCACCCCCACTACTGACCCTCCCCTAGATATGGCCCAACTTATGAATGTCCTTTCAAAGGTGTCCCCAGAACAGAATCCAATGCTCCCACTGTGACCTGACAAGGGATACTGCCTTTGAGGTTGCTTTCACATGCTCTATAACAGTGGTTCTCAACTTTCCTAATGCCACGACCCTTTGACACAATTCCTCATGTTGCGGTGACCCCCAACCAGAAAATTGTTTTTGTTGCTACTTCATAACTGTAATTTTGCTACTGTTATGAATCGTGTATCTGATATGCAGGATGTATTTTCATTGTTACAAATTGAACATAACCTACAGTTTGAGAACCACTGTTCTATAGGAATATATTATTCTCAGTATATTTCCATTAGAATGTGAGTCCTGGTCATGAGAGCAGGGACTCCGAGTTTGTTTAGGCAAGGTTTTGTTTGTTTCTTTGTTTTGTCTTTCTTCATGTCCCTAGTCTTGGCACTGTGCTTGGCATGTAGTAGGTGCTTAATAAGTGTATGTTGACTGAATAAAAACAAACTGTGTAACAAAAGTCCATGGTTTTATTTGCAATCCTCCGACTAAAAGGCTATATTCAAATAGAAAGCAATTTTTTTCTAAAAAATTAACCCATCAAGCTTCTCTTCACTGAAAGGGAAAGTACCAAGGATTTCTAGGCCAACAGTCCAACACCACCTTATACATCCAGAGTCTGTAAGGATCCCACAGTCACTGATACAGAGCTAAAAGGGACTTTAAAGGTTATCTAACCTGAGCCCTTCATTTTACAGATGAGGAAACTGAGTCTCAGAGAGGTGAAGCCATTTGCCCATGGTCACACAGCTAACAAGTGCCTGAGGCATGATTTGAACCCAGGTAGGTCTCCCTGATCTTGGACAAGGGGTCCCAAAGATATGTGCAGCTCCTAGAAGGGATGAAACTCTTGTTGGGGGTGAATGGGGAATCTTGAGAGCTGTATATCTGAGAGGGTCAAAAAGACCCTCTTTCCAAGGTGGCATGCATAAATTGGACACCTGAGAAAGAGGGAGATTTAGGCTGGAGAGCAACAGGGTGGGATCCCCAGGACTCATACCTTGAACCTGAGTCATGAGGTCTTAGGAACACATGGGCGGCAGCTGGGTACAGAGCGCCCCTGGCCAAGTGAAGGGTGGGGAGGCTGAAGTCCCACCTAGTGGGTAGCTGGCAAGGTGGGCAGGAGAATGAGGCTTATTGTGGAAGCTGTTGATTTGTCATCACTTGACGGGATTGAATCAGAGGAGCCAAAACTTGGGAGGCTGGACGTTTCCTTCTGGGGACTTTGCCTGAAATCAGGGCTGGCTCTTTCTACTGTGACTGTGGCCTGGGGTTCTTCTCTGAGGTTTACCACAAGGGTGGTTGACCAAAAGAGAGTGGAGTAGGCTTTGCTGGGGAGTTACGTGAGTTCAAATCCTGCCTGGCACACAAATTCTTTTGCCCACTCTGACGCAAAGCTCTTATTAAAAAAAAAAAACCTAACAAATCCAACGGCTCAATATTTGAAAGATCTCTGAACTTGTCAGGATGGGTACTTCTCTGGTCTCCATCCCTCTATAAGTCAAGAAGCATTTATGAAGCACCCACTGTACTGCTGGTGACACAAAGACACAAAACCAACAGTTCCTGTCTGCAAGGAGATTATATTCCATGAAGAAATGCTGCTGTTCAGTCATGGTTGACTCTTTGTCACCACATTTGTTGTTTTCTTCACAAAGATCCTGGACTGGTTTGCCATTTGCTTCTCCAGACAGATGAGGAAACTGAGGTAAATCAGGTGAAGTGACTTGCCCAGGACAACACAGCTAGTAAGCATCTGAGGCTGAATTTGAACACAGGACATGAGTTTTCCTGACTCCAGGCTCAGCACCCTATCCACTGGGCCCCCTATCTATAGCTAAATGTAAAATAAATGCAAAATGTATTCAAAGTGGATATACAGTCACATCATTACAGGGAGGGGGGAGTCCAACTAGCAACTGAGAGGGGAGTCTAAAGTAGGAGATGGGGCTTAGAAGGAGTCGGGGATTAGAAGAGGCAGAGGTGAGGAGGGAGAACACTCAAAGTCTCCAGGAAAGCCTGGCACAGCAAAGGCACAGAGGTGGGAGAGGTAATGTGAGGGACAGCTAGAAAGACAGCAAGTGTGGGAAGTGTAATTAGCCCAGAAGAGTTGGCTGGAGACAAATTGGGAAGGGCTTTAAGGGGCGAACAGCGGAGACTGTGCATCACCCTAGACACCGCAGGTCTCAGTTAGCAGAGTGGGTCCTCAGCTGGCCCACACATGGACCATCTGTGCACACTCCAAGCCTTTGCGGACAGCAGGCTCTCCCAGGGTTTGTGTGCTCAGGACAAAACCCTGGAGAACTCAGATTCTCCCACAGGCCACCAGGAGGCAGCAGAGAGAGCTTTGGTGGAGAGACATTAGGGAATGTACTAAATGCTGTTTGTTTAAAAGATACACAATTTAGAGAAAAAATGTTTTTAAAAAAAAACCTCCAAAAAAATTTTTTTAATAAAAAAGCTTCCAGCCCCAACTTCACAATCAGCTGGTTCTTAGCTTCCCCCACCCCAGATGTTCCCCAATTGATCCCATCTCTAGCATGTTTGTTCACAGTTTCTTACATGGCATCTTGGCGTCTGCCGCATTAGCTGGGAGCCTTTGGAGAGCAGGGACTTGATCTGTGACTTTCTTCTAGATTGAAGTTTTCCCACAATTTGTCCATGACCTGCCACCAACCCTACAAGCTTTTACCACAAATGTTTCTTACCAAAGACCTTCTTCACCTCTTAAAAGGAATAAGCTTTTTAAAGGACCAAGGTGAATTCTACCCAAATTTAGTAGCAGAGGCTCCTGGCTTTCAGAACCAGAAGGGGCTTTAGAAGGCATCTGGTGGAAACCCTTCATCTTACATATGAGGAAATGGATGCCCCCAGAGAGAAAGGGACTTGATGACGTTAAAAAATAGCAGAGCTGAGATTCAAACCCGGGTCTTTCCACCTGGCAGCAATACATAGTGGAAAAAGGGTCAGCTTTGGAGTCAGGAATCCCTGGATTCAAATCCCACCTGTGATGCCCATTAGCTGTGTGACAATGGGCAGATCATTTAACCCTTTTGTCCCAGAAGATTCTCTAAGACTCAGTTATTGTTGCTTATCTGTATCAGTGAAGGGAGCTTCCTCACCTGGGGTTCCCTACTCTTATGACATTGTCAAAGTTTCACAAGGAAAAGTACTTTGCGAACCTTAAAGTATACTACAAAGGCAGGAATCCAAATTCAATTTACTAACCAAGATTTTGAAGATTCAAGTTCCACTCCCTTTAAAAATCTGGTTATTTGCCCACAATATTATTCATTTCATTGAGCCCAGAATATTATAAAAACTTCCTCAGTAGAATTCAAGGAAATAGAAAAGAGACTGGTCTAACCATCCACACTGGAAAAACAAAATGGATGAAAAATACATATTGCCCAAATTATCCTCTATAGCCAGATAAACAGGATATTGAATGAAATGATCAGTAGTTCTATCTTAGTCAGGTACAATAACAGATGGAGTGTGCATAGGAGAAAGAGCATAGGCAGAGTATGAACACTTTGTTTTCCCCCAGTAGAATGTAATCACCTTAAAGGAAGTTTCATATTATCATAAATGCAGAGCTAAAAAGGCCTCAGGTACCATCTTGATTAGCCCTACCCCCTCATTTTATATTGCCAGAAACTGAGGCCCAGGAAACTTGAGAGATTTGCCCAAGATTAGTCAGTAAGTGAGCGTAAGAAGCAGGCTTTGAACCCCAGATATCTGACTCCAGAGTCAGTGCTTTTTCCACTAAACTGCACTGCCTCCTGAGGTTTGTTTCATTTTTGTCTTTGTGTTCTTCTGTTGCCTGAGAAATAGTAGGCACTGAGTAAATGCTTGCTGAATGAGAGGATGAATGAATAGATAGATGGATGGATGGATTGATGGATGGATGGATGGATGGATGGATGGATGGATGAATGGATGGATGGATGGATGGATGGATGGATGGATGGATGGATGAGGTTACATTTAGGATCCATGGGATCCAGAGCTGGAAGGAATTTTAGAGATCATGTGGTCTGACACCCTTATTCTCTACAAAAAGCACTTGATATTCAGACAAGGGAAGTGCCTTGCTCACGTGGCAAGTGAGATGCTATCAATCATCTCAAACTTCTCACTTAAATACCAACATTTTCCATGAAATGCTACATGGTTGCTAAGCCTGGAACGACTGAGCTATAACTAGCTATATTTACTCCTGGGCAGAATGGCAGTACAGGTAAAAAGACTGACCTCAACTGAGGTAGAATTGCTGAGGTGAAAGAAACATCCCTTGGGACAAGGTGACCACCACAGGAGCAGGAAGGTGACTGGTGCAGTCAGTGCCTCCTCAACTTCCTGCCTTGGGGCAAAGCTTCAATTGTCTCACTCTAATTCTGTGAAACAAGAGACTCTTAAAGGAATAAAAACCATAGGTGACCCAAAATGCTATGGAAAAATGCATCGTCTGTATCATCAAATGATGTGTGTTCTCAGCAGTGACTTGGTTTAACAAAAAGCATCAGAAAAGTTGTTATATAGGACACAAATGGCTAAAAAGGAAATGAAAATGAGAAGGAACAGATGGACAGCCTTCATGGGCCACTGCTTCCCTGGAGATCGCAAAGAACATTTAGAAGACCCTCTACCAGGGCTTTATGAGGGAGAACTGTGCAGAATGGAAGGTGTAGCTGGGCTGCTGATTGTCCCCATGGAGGGTCCACCCGAACCAACAAGATCATGGATGAACAACATGTCACCTTGGATATAAATCTCGGGGTGGACCTGATGGAATGAAGTTTGTGCTTTATCTTGAGTTCTTCATCTTGGGGAAAAGCCACATTCCATTCTATGACTCCCATTTCTTGGATCTGACAGTCCTGGTGGGGCAGCTTGACATTGGCTGGAGTGTAGTTGGCATGAACTTCCCTGAGTTAAAGGAATGCTACCTCTCTGGAACATGCTCAGCTGATGGGTTTGAAAGATGTCGGGCTGATTTCTGAAAGTAGATGAAGGACTTCCCTTGGCTTCTCTGGGTTCAATCACTTGGATCCAGGCACTACTTGGAGTCAGGATTAACAGAACACACAACAAAAGCTTCAGTCTGGGAGATCAGGGTGCTTGTACTACGTGATTGTCATTGCTCTTTTTTTTTTTTTTTTGCTTTGGAAAGGAACAGTTTCTGACTGTAAGGCAATGCTTCTTTTGGGAGGCTGGCTTTGTCTTCAGATTGCTTGTCTTTCAGGCCCCTGAAGCACAAAGCCAACTGCCATTTGGTCTAGAGTGTATCCGCCCAATCTCAAATGTCAGGATCGCATAATGAAAGATCCTGAGAATCACAAATTTCAGAATCTCTAAGTCACCAAATCAGAGACTGTCCAAACTGCAAGTTCTCAGAATCGCAGAATCTGAGAAAATCTCAGAATCCCAGAATGATTTGATTCTCATAAGCTTATGAGGTTTGTTGTTGTCCAGCCTTCCAGTCTTGTCTGACTCTTCATGGCCATATTTGGAGTTTTCTTGGCAAAGATGCTAGAGTGGTTCGCCATTTCTCTCTCCAACACTCTGCAAATTGGACACTATGATGATCCCCATTTTAAGGATGAAGAAACTAAGACTCAGAAAAGTGAGATGCCTCAGCCAGGGAGCTAGTAAGTGTCAGAGGCAAGATTCAAACCCAGGTCTTCTCAACTCCAGAACAGTGTCCTAACTACAACACAATCTTGCTAGGTATCTGCAAGGTGCTGTGCACTGTAGGGTACAGATGAACTTGAGTCAGAAGAGTTGAGTTTGAATCTTGCCTAAGACATTAATTAGCTTTGTGTCCCTGGACAAGTCATTTCTAAGCCTCAGTTTCTTCGCCTGTAAAATGGGAATAACCACACTGGCAAAATGGTAGCCAGCAATGTTTTTCTGGACACCAGAGAGAAGAGTCTTAGAATATCAACACACAAGGCACCATTGTGGGTAGAGACCCTGGGGTGCCATACTGTCAAGGAGAGGTAGGTGGGCACAGATCCTCAGGACACTGGCCATGAGTGTGACATTAGGAAGGAGACATCACTATCTTCTAACTCCCTAATTTAACTGAGTCCCCCATTACAGTAGTTTCTACTGTAATTCTGGGAGAGTTAAAGGCCTATCAACCCCTTCTAAGATCCAGGACCCTGGGCTGATACCCCAGCCTTTCCACCCTAGTTACAGATCTGAAGACCTGCATTCCTACCTCATAGGTTTGTTTGTGCTAAAAGTGCTTTGCCAATTTCAGAGCATTTTAGAAATGTGAGTTGTCATCTAAAGACATACAGTACTTATTTCTCAATAAAAATGATCTTACTTACTTGCAATCATCCACTCATATTCTATCACCTGGCCTCCTTGTGGCAAAGATGGAAACCTCAACTTGAGGCATCCAGCATCTGTAAGGAGGGCCTCTCATGAGGTAATTGCCCTGACATCATTGACACAATGAGAATCATCCCTTACAGTGAGGTAACTCCCCACTCCACTTCCAGGCTTCACATGTATGGCCTTATTTGATCCTTACAATTCTGATATCATGATCCCCATTTTATAGATGAGGAAACTGAGGTTCAAACAACCAAGAGGTAGTCCAACTGAGACTTGAACTGGAGTCCTCTGGCTCCAAATCCAGTATTTTTCTCACCGCGTTATCTCATATGCCATGGACCATGGGCCATTATGCTCCTTCTATAGCTTGGCAAAGACTTTAAGGTACCCCAGACACACACAACTCTAAATATTAGACCCCAAGGCCATTTTAGGGTTGAGGAAGAAGATAAGTAGAGACACTTCCCATGTAAAAGTAACCATGAGTCTATTCTGGACCCAGTGTCTCACAGGTCAAAGACTTGTATGTGGGCAAGTTGGTTCTGAGTTCTACTCAGATTTTGACCCATTAGGGGAAGAGAGTAGCAAGGAAGTTGAGAGAGACTTTGTTCACTCTGGACTCACATGGAACCACCTTGATTCAATCAACAAGTACTCATTAATACTCATTATGTGCCAAGCACCATGCTAAGGGTGAGGGTTACAAAGAAAAGGCAAAAATACAGTCTGTGGCCTCAGAGAATTTACATTCTAACAAATGGGGACAAGGTCTATAATTCAGAATGTACCCAATACAGACAGAGGAAATGGAAGGTAAGCATCAAGGACATGCTTCTAGTAGCTGGGTATCTAAGACAGGTTTCCTGGAGGAGGGAACAATTGAGCTAAGAGTTAAGCATCCCAGGCACAGAGATAGAAAATGAAGCGTTGTGTTTGAGGACCAGTAAATAGACCAGTTTGGCAGAGTACATGGAAAGCAATGGAATGTAGGAAGATGGGAGAGATAGGAAGGGGTCGGGTCGTAAAGAGCAGTAGATGCCAAAGGTCTGGAGCATTGATCCAGGTAATTGGGAGCCCATAGAGTTTATTGAATAGGGGAATGACATATGGATTTGCCTTAGCTGCTCTGTGAAGAAAAGATTGGGGAAAGATTAGAATCAGGGAGACTGATTACAACAATAATAACTAATATTTATGCCATTTACTCACCCCAAGTGTCTATTCACAGTCCATTTACAGCCCAGGTTTAGACCTTCATCATTCCTAGACTATAGCCAGTGGTCTCACAGATTCTGAGCTATTCAAAGTTATAATTATGTAAAACACAGTAAATGGTACCAACCCAATGGAAACATGCAAATTCAAATAATGAGACCACTTCAGATGACTCATTACTCAAACTCACCCAGACTTCTCTGTAGCACACCAGCCTGCCTCTTTGGTCTCCCTGCCTCAGAATCTCTTTCCCCTCCAATCTATTCTCCTCTCAGTTACCCAAGTGTTCTTCCCTACGAGCAGGTCAGCCCACGTCACTGCTCTTCCTATTAACTCCATGTGCTCCCTGTTACTTCCAGGATCCAAAATAAATGCCTCTGCTGACTTTTAAAACCCTTCACTCCCTGGTCCCTTCCCACCTTTCCAGTCTTTTTACACTGTCCCCCCCCCACCATCACATCAAGTCATTCCTGCTTTCTTTGCTATATCTCAAGCATGATTCTCTATCTCCTGAGTCCTGACCATGTGGTCCCAGCAAATAGGACAAGCAGTGCTTAGGCTCCAGGATGGATGCAGAGGCCTCTGGAGACAAAGAGATGGAGCCTTATCCTACCCCCGTAACAACAATGCTTCAAAAACTGTTTTAAATTGTGCCTCTAAGACAAAAGATTTGTTAGAAGCCAGAGTCCCTAAAAGCAGTGAAAAGGTTTGCTCTGAATACATATTTTCCATTGCTT
Source organism: Pseudochirops cupreus (assembly GCA_028627135.1). Taxonomy (NCBI): domain Eukaryota; kingdom Metazoa; phylum Chordata; class Mammalia; order Diprotodontia; family Pseudocheiridae; genus Pseudochirops; species Pseudochirops cupreus. The sequence continues at coordinate 389,073,222 of CM053584.1, read as the reverse complement.
CCAAGGGAGACACCATATGTAAGTAAGCTCCAGAGTATCGCTCTTAGAGACGAAGCAAGCCAAGAGGAATCCAGAGAGCTGTTTATTTTTTTCTCCAAGTCTTCTCAGTTCCACCAGATTTGCCTCCAGTGAGCCTTCCTTTGTCAACAAAAGCAGAGGGAGTGCTGCCTTAAGGGGATGGAAAGTTTGGGGGAGATGGACCCCCATGAACAAGGAGCTGGGTCTACAGGGCCTGGAAGCTTCTGTCGAAGGCAAATTCATGGATTAGAAAATGGCATAACTCTTAGCACACAGCCAGGCTCTGAGTATGCTGCTAGGCTCTTTCCTGTCTATGAATAAGAATATTTTCTATTTTTATGGAACTTTTTAAAGTTCTCAAAGGGGTTTCCTGATGACAACTCTTAAGAGGTGGGGTAAGTTTTGATGGCCTCCTCTTACAGAGGGGAGGTTGAGTTCACGGAGGTCAGAAGCCTAGATTTTCTAGATTTTTTTACATATGGGGAAACTGAGGCTCAGAGATGTTAGAATCCTAGATTTAGAGCTGGAAGAGACCTTCCAGATCATCTAACCCAACCCTCTCATTTTACAGATGGGAAAACTAAGTCTCAGAGAGAAATAAGATGATTTGCCAAGGTCATACAGACAGAAAGTAGCAACATCAGGTCTCCTGACCACAAATCTAGAACTCTTTTCACTCAACCACAGGGCATTCTCTATAATTGACCTTGATTAGTTTACTTGTTCCAAATCTGGGATTCCAACAGTCTAGGGAACCCTCAGTATAGGACACACTGATCCCTCATTGGTATAGCATGGTATGGTGACCTGAGGAAAGGCAGGGGAGCAGGAGCAAGAATCCTGGTCAGTGGATAGCAAATAAGACAGAGTGACTGGCATGGAGAGGGGGATCCCTCAGAGCCTTCTTAAGTCCTTGTATGTATGCATGTGTGAACACATGTGCATATGTGTATGTGTGCATAAGTGTGTGTGTATGTGTGTGTGCTCATCAGGACTCACTGCCCCGTCTCTCTCATTCATTTTGCCTCGTCTCACCATAGTTAGTGCCTTTACTCCACTCTTCTGGCTCAGCTCGTCTTTTCCACATCATTTCAGAAAGGCCTCTCCCAATCTCCCTGTATCTCATTCATGTCAGGCTTAGGCAGATAAATCACACTAGCAGTATAAGAGCCAGGGCTTGGGCTGGGGCCAGTTTCAGGATGTTTCCTCACCTCCCCCTTCTGATGCTGTTTCACAGGTAAAACAAGGTTAAAATCAGTACCAAAGGGAGACTCAAAGGAAGAAGTCAGGCACAAAAACAGGGGGACTCAGATTGTTATTTGTTAATATTTGTTAATATTTTGCTTGCCTTTATATCTAATGAGTTTCCTTTGCAGTCAGATGTATTTTGTTTTATGCATTTAAACATGAGTCTGAGTAAGGATCCATAGACTTCTCCAGACTGCCAAAGGGATCCATAACATCCATAAGAACTCTCTGGTATGAAAGTCAAAGAGGAATGTAGGGAATATGACCAGGTGAGCCCTGTCCACTTTCTCTGAAGTTTATCTGCCTGTGTGTCGGGGGTAGGGAATAGAGTCAATATGAAGGGTCATTGCATGCATGTCTCACTGCTCTCCTCCTCCATGTTGCCCCCCCCCCCCAGCATCCTTTCCTGGGTCATCTTCCATGTTATGCCCCTGAATTATTAGCACTTCCTAAGGCTCTGCCCTGAACCCTCTTCTGTTCTCTCTCTATGACCTCTCTCAGTGATTACACCAGCTCCCAAGGATTCAGTTCTCATCTCTATGCAGGTGATTCCCAGATCGAGGAATCCATTCCTAGTCTCTCTCCTGAGCTCCAGTCCCACATCACCAACTACTATTGGACATTTCCCACTGGATGTCATGGGGGCTTCTCCAACCCAGCACATCCCAAACAGGGTTCATTTTTTTTCCTCCAAATCTACCCTTCCCCCTAACTCCCCTGTTTCTGTCCAGGACTCCAGCCACCTTCCTGTCACCCAAGTCTGCAACCTTGGAATTAACCTAAAACTCATTACGCTGGCTCTCATGCTCACACCCACTGGGTGTCCCTTCATGTTCCCCACATCTAATTCTTCAGGGAATGGGTGATTCTGTGGTCACACAGACAGAGAAGAGAATCCGAAACCAGGTCCCTTACAAGCTCTAGAGTATTTTTGTTTGTTTATCTTTGTGGGAAGGAGGAGATGACTGTAAGACATTCAAAAAATCCTAGCCTTTTACAAAGCCTGAAAATGAAGGGATTGGACTCAAAAATTCTCTCTAAGGGCTCTTGTAGCCAAAATCCTACAGTCTGTGATAAATGCCCTGAAATACTTGAATCCTTCCACACAGAACTCTAAAGGAAAACCAAACCACACACAGGGCTTTCTATTTTGTATTCCTGGTGCTTGCCTGTAAACCTGTTAAAGAACTCAAGAAGTCCAGACCTGTGATGTAGTAAAAAGGACCCTTTTCCTTTAGAGCCCTTCCTTCTTTCCATGACCCTTTGGCTGCCAGTCAAGAGCTCATTTGTGCTTCTCTGTTCATGGAGGCTGCTTCACTCATGTTCTCAATGAGTCACTTGCAATGACCCACCCAACATGGGTCCATACTGCTTGGCCCATGATTGGGGCAATACGTGAGCTGTTAAAATAACATCTCACATTCCCATGAAATCCACCACCACCATTTGAAGCAGTCCTTCCGAGCCAATGGAAGGATCACTGCATGTCTGCCTACCATGTCCCACCCCACCCTTGAAAGGTTTGCTTAAGACTCATCTCCTCCACAAAGGCTTTCCATGCTGACCACTACTGGTTCCAGTTAGCCCTATCCCTCTGGGAATTTCCACTTCATCTCATTTCACACCAATGTCCTGAATAGTTGTCTTTATAGAGGCATATTCATGAATATTTGTATAAGTTGTATAAGTTCAGACGCTTAGTGAGTGACAAGAACATGTCTTCTTCTGAAGGAAGAAAGAGAGAGGACAAGAACTTTATGTATCTGGATCGACCTCTTTCCTATGATTGCAAGGCATCAAAGGAATCCATCCAAAAGAAGGTGACCAGAATGTCAAGGAGACTGAAAACTAGGAGAGAAGAAGAGCAGTAGATGTTTAGTTTGGAGATAAGACTCGGGGAGACATTATGGCCGTCCTCCAGTATTTGAAGAGCTAGCATGAGGAAGAGGGTTTGCCAGAACTTCCCAGTATTCCTTAGTCTTAGCACCTTCCTTCTGACACTATGCCAATTTGTCTCATCCATAGCTCATTTGTGCATAGATGTTTGCACATTGTTGCTCCCATTAGACTGGAAGTTTCTTGAGGGCAAGGGCTGTTGTTTGCCTTTCTTTGTATCCCCAGCACTTAGCACTGTGCCTGGTAACTTACCTTGACATGGTTTCGGAGGGCAGAACCAGTAGCCATGGGTAGAAGTCATGAAAAAGCAAGTTACACTTGATGTCAAGACAACCTTGCTAGCAATGAGAGCTTTGCCAGAGTTGGCTGGGCTGCCTTGGGGAAATCCACATCTTAAAGGAGTTCAAGCAGAGGCTGGAGGGCCCCTTGTTGGGGAGTCACAGGATCTGCAGCTGGAAGGGACCTGAAGACAGCATCTTGTCCAACTGGCTCAGTTTACACCCAAGGAAACAAGCCCAAGTGGTCCATCCATCCCCACCCCTGGCCTCCTTCATAGACCAGCAGGGCTTATGCTTTCTACAGGAAGCCATCCTCTTCCTTGGGATGCCTCCCCACTATCGATCTTCCTCTCCCTCCCTCCCTCCCTCCCTCCCTTCTCTCTCTCTCTCTCTCTCTCTCTGTCTCTCTCTCCTTCCTCTCTCTCTCCTTCCTCTCTCTCTCCCTTTCTCTCTCTCTTTCTCTCTCTCTCTCTCTCTCTCTCTCTCTCTCTCTCTCTCTCTCTCTCTGTCTTTCTCTCTGACACATACACACAGAGTTTTTTTGTATAAAATTATAGTCTCATATATGAAAACAAAATGACATAGGAGGAGTGCAGACACAAATTTTCAGAACTTAGATGTCTCTCAGGCATCTTTCCACTGGTACCCATATCCCCTGGCATACCTGAAAGAAGGCCTAGGTTTCTTGTGGGTGCTACCCTGGGAGGGGAAGGCCTTCATACAGGAAAGTGCTAAGCTTGAAAGCTTGGGTGGGTTCCATGATTCCATCAATATGAGAGTTGTTGAAAGCCTCCAAAAGCCATTGAAAATTGTGATAGGTTGACTAATGGGTACGTAAAACCATTACTGGGACAAATGAGGAAAGATGAATTTATGAATGAGATTGTGGTCATCATGACTGGGGAAGGAGCCAGTGGTACAGTTGGAGACACTGGAGGTCAGGCAGGTTGCCAACCAGCCTCTAGAACTTCTCTAGAGCTGAGCCAGGCTTGGGAGGCTCTCTCCTGAGATAGGAACTATGGGACATTGGAGAGATTTTTCAATGGCCTGGAAAGTTGTTCAATCCAATGAACAGGTTCAAATGAGAGAATGTATGTACTGTGTAAGTATGAATTAGTGCTAGAGATACAAATACAGACAGATAGATAAACAAACATTGATAGACAGATATGGGTGCCTATACATGCAAATACATAGTTCTGTAGTGTAAGTGTATATGTATGTATGGTGTATGTTACATTCCCATGGCATCTTCAATGGGAAGGCAGGAAGACCTGTGTTCAAGTCCTGCCTTTGATCTATATGGGATTCTGGGGAAGCTACTGGCCTTCTCAGACCCAGGGAACTCTCCGAGGTGTCTAAATTGCAGAGAAGGCACTGATCTGCCTTGGAGAGAAAAGTCTCCTCCCCAGAGCTTTCCCCAGGTCTGTTCCAATTTCTTCTCCCCAAGGAGGTGTGTGTTGTTATTGTTGCCATCTTAGAGATAATTCCAGTCTTGGAATCAGGAAGAGCTGGGTTCAGGTGCCACCTCTGACACATACTAACAGAATGACCCTGGGCAAGTCACTTCTCTGTCTCAGACATCTAAGACTGTAAGCTATAGATGAGTTGGCTACCTGAGTCTGTGGACAGACTTGCTAGACTGTGAGTTTCCCACACTGATCAAGTCTCCAGACCAGTGATGAGTGTCTCGTTTCCCTTTCATCTCCCCAAAAGACCAGTGAGAGTGCAATCCTTCCTCCCATTTTGCAGATGAGAAAGCTGAAGTCCAGGAAGGGAAGTGCCTGGGATTACTTGGCTAGTGAAGACAGAACTGAGACTAACTCTAACAGGTCCTTCTGGGTCCCAGGGAAGCTTCTCTGTGGGATCCGTTAAAATCAGACCATCAGAGGGGCAAGGAAGGGATGTGCCAGGGCCCCACAGGCAGGAAGGGACTCTGGGAGCCATGGAGTCCAGCCTCTTTGGTCAGAGATCCCAGAGCTGGAAGAAGTTTGTCCAAGATGTCACAGATGGTGAGCATCAGAGATAGGACTGGAGCACAGGCCTTCCTCAGCCTAAGGCTCCAGTTTTCTATCCAGCATGGTGCATTCCTTACATTGTTCTCAATTTGTAAGATGTTCTCTCTGTCTCTCTCTCTCTCTCTGTCTCTCTCTCTCTCTGTTTCTCTCTATTGTCTCCCTGTCTCTCTGTCTCTGTTTCTCTCTTCTATCACTGTCTCTCTGTATCTCTGTCTGTCTCTCTGTTTCTATGTCCATCTCTGTTTCTGTTTCTCTCTTTCTCTTCTCTATCTACACACACACAAGCACATTCTGATGACTCTCTTCTACAGGACACTCGCCTTCTGCTGAAATAAGGAAGGTTTCAGAGAGAGAAAAATGGGGCAGGGATGGTTAAAACTGCAAAAATTGGAAGAAGCCTGATGAAGCCCCAGGAGATGCATGTAACCCAGGGAGATGGGAGCCAGGAAGCCTGGCTGGAAGGGCCAGGATGAAGGGAAAGGGGAAGGCGGGAAGTCAGGGTGTGGCCCCTAGTGCTGGTCCCAACTCTGAGGTTCCTGTTCTCGGCTCTCCCGCCTGCCCAGGGAGCCCCGCCTGCCCAAGGAGCAGTTACTCAGTTACTCAGAGTGGATGAGGCACTGCCTGGCTGCCAGGAGCTATTTATAACCCAACAGGCCAAAGAGACCCTTTCAGGCCTGGGCCTGGCTGGCAGGCACCCACACATTCTTCTGACGGCAAAATGAATGAAACCTTTAACCAGGAAAGAGTTAGTAAGCCTGGCTGTTCTCCTCAAGCCATGTTTTATAAGGAAAGTCAAAATCTTTTCCACTGGCTCCTGTGGCAAGCCACTGGAAAGATTTGTAAACAGCAACTGTCGCTAAGTAGTCCTTCCTTCTGGGTCCAGCCCCCACCCACCCACCACCCAAAATGATGGGCCACTTGGCCTGCCCACCTGCCCGCCAACCTGTACACCCACCCTGAGGGGAGCAGAGAAAGGCAGGCCTTGTTCTCCCCTCAACCAAGTATCACAAGTTCCAACTCCAGAGATTTCTGACCAAGCATAAGATTCCCATCCCATGGGGGAAACCTTGGGGAATGGGATCCCTAGCCAACATTGGACACTCTCAAAATAGCCAAGAAATTCAGAATTCAGCCTGTCACAGAGACATGAGCTCACCAGACAGAAGAACTAGTGGGGTAGCACCTCAGAAGTCGTCAGGTGCAACCCCTTTGGTTTACAGAGGTGGAAACTGAGGCAAACAGAGGTGAAGGGACTTGGCCATGGTCACCCAGCTAGTAGTCATCTGAGGTGGGACCTGAACCCAGGCCACCCTGACTCCAATTCCAGTGCCCTGCCCTCCACATAGATGATTATGTTCCTTCTGTAAAACTCTACCTAGGAACTACCTCCCTCATCGATCAACAAACATTTACTTCAAGCTTTCTCTGTGCCAGGCAGTGTGCTAAGCAATTGGGTTACAGAAACAAAGAGAAGTGTCTCTGCAAGCAGGTGGAGGGTCTTGGGCACCTGAGAATCTGCACCACCCTGGGCAAGTCATTTAGCTTCTTTGTGCCCCAATTTCCTCATCTGAAAATGGGAACAATTATAGCACCTACTCTCATGTAGTTGTAAAGGTAAAATGAGGTAATATTGCTAAAGCATTTGCAAACCTTAGAGTGCTATGTCAGTGCTGGCTACCATCATCATTGTCATCATTATCACCACCATCACCACCACCATCATCACCACCATCACCACCACCATCATCACCACCATCATCACCACCATCATCACCATCATCACCACCATCACCACCATCACCACCACCATCATCACCACCATCATCACCATCATCACCACCATCATCACCACCATCACCACCATCACCACCACCATCATCACCACCATCATCACCATCATCACCACCATCACCATCATCACCATCACCATCATCACCACCATCATCACCATCATCACCACCATCATCACCACCATCATCATCACCACCATCATCACCATCATCGCCATCATCACCATCATCATTATCATCATCACCATCACCATCATCACCATCACCACCATCATCACCACCATCATCATCAACACCATCATCACCACCATCATCATCATCACCATCATCACCACCATCATCTTCACCATCACCATCATCACCATCACCACCATCATCACCACCACCATCATCATCACCACCATCATCATCATCACCATCATCACCACCATCATCACCATCACCATCACCATCACCATCATCACCACCACCATCATCACCATCATCATCACCACCATCATCACCATCACCATCATCACCATCACCATCACCATCATCACCATCATCACCATCATCATCACCATCATCACCACCACCATCATCACCACCATCATCACCACCATCATCATCACCATCACCATCATCACCATCACCACCATCATCATCATCACCATCTTCACCACCATCATCACCATCACCATCATCACCACCACCATCATCACCATCACCATCATCATCATGATGTTATTATTATTACCCAGTTCGGTGGGGGGGGGGGGGAAACTATCTTGAAGAGACAGAGGAAGCCCCTGCTGCCAAACCTCACTAGAGGAAGGAAGACTTGAGATTTCCAGAGCATAAAATTGAGTTGGAAGGGATTTCTGAGGTCATCTACTGCAATACCTATTTACAGATAATTCAGTCAACAGGCATTTATTAAGCACTTAATACATGCCAGGCACTATGCTAAGCAATTTAAGTGCAAGGTGAGGAAAATGAGGTCCAGAGAGGATTCCAAGGCCATCTATGTCAAGCCCTTCATTTTACAGATGAGGAAACTGAGGTACAAAGAGGTTAAGAAAATGGATCAAAGTCACCTGGGTAGTAATGGTCAGAATAAGATTCGAACCCAGATCCTTTGACTTTAGAGTCAGTGCTCATTTTGCCATAACATGCTGCTTCCCTGATTAAGGATTTCCTCTATGACAGAGGGGGTCCATAAAGAAGAGTCCATCTTTCCACCAATCTCTTGTCCAGGTTGGAATCTGGTGGGAATTTCCTAGGGGCAGCTAGGTGGTACAGTGAATAGAACTCCAGGCTTGTGGTAAAGAAGACCTGAGTCCAAATCTAGCTTCAGACATTAACCAGCTGTAAAGCCCTGCTGGAGTCCCTTAACCTCTGCCTGCTTCCATTTCCTCACCTATAAAATGGGAATAACATTAGCACCTCCCTTCCAAGGTTATTATCAGTATCAAATAAGAAAATAATTGCAAAGCCAGTGCCTGGCACATAATTGTTATTGTTGTTCAAGAGAACCAGCGACGTCATGGGGTGATGTCTTGAGTCATGCATGAATTGGATTTAAGTGAGGCAGAGTTGCACAGAATCTTCAGCGTCTCTCTCTCTCCCTCTCTCTCCCTCTCTTTCCTTCTCTCTCTCTCTCTCTCTCTCTCTCTCTCTCTCTTTCTCTCTCTCTCTCTCTCTCTCTCTCTCTTTCTCTCTCTCTCTCCCTTCCAGAGTTATCCAGATCCAGTGGCAAAACTCAGGACAACTGGTGAAGGCCCAGGTAGCAGTAGACAATGTTGGCATCTTTGATGTCTGGCCAAGCTGGGTGGAAGTCTTCATGTGTTGGGGGTAGACACCCCTCTAACTCTCCGATGGGTTAGAGGTCTGTCGATTACTTGGCACGTAGTAGGTACTATATTAATGTTAGCTATGATAATTAGTTTTTATTTTAGCAATTAACCACAGAATATGTGTCCCCTTTCAGGAATTTGATGAAGAATCTGGTAGAGAAGCATTTGTTAGTTGGGAGCTTTAGAGATGTGGCAGCCATAGCATAGTGCAGGTATAATATCTCCTGTTGACATGAGAGGCAGCTTGGCTCAGTGGGGAAAGTCTATGGCCTTGGTATCTAAAAACCTGAGTTCAGATCCCAGCGTGACCACCTGCCAGCTGTGTAGTCACTAACCTCACTCACCTCCCAGAGTCCTTCAGCTCTAAATACATCCTCTTTATCACCCAAAGATCAAGAACTTGGAGGTTCCCAACATACTAATGCTAGAAACTATGAACAGGGAAGGGCTAAAGAGGAGCCTTTAACCCACTGGGCTTCTCCAGAACTGATGGTCCAAAGAAAAACATGGCAGTTTGATAAAAAGACTGGTAAAAAAACACGGCGATTTGATAAAAAGATCTAGAATCATAGAATCTTGGTTCAAATCCCAGTCCTTGAGACTTGTGATCTGCATGACCCTAAGCAAATCACTTTCCTTTCCTGGCCTCAGTTCCCTCATCTATAAAATGAGGGGTTTGGACTGGATGACCTTTGGGGTCCTTCCCCACTCTAGAGCTATAGAACTATGAACCTAGGAAAACTCTGTAGCATTAGAGGGGATGTGTCATCTGGACCCTGAAAGAATCTGATGGACCAGTGTCTTTCTGACTTGGTATAAGGGATACCTGGGTCTGGGATAGTCCCTGTGACAGTTCGTGAACTTCTTCCTAATTCCCTTCCTTGTCAAGTAGAGTAGGTGCTACTACTACACCTACTCCCTCCCAAAAAAAAAAATTTCTTTTACATGTATTTTGCATACACTTACATGTGTATTTGTTGTCTCCTCCAGTAGAATGAATGCTACCTGAGGGCAGGCATTCTTTCCCTTTTATCTCGGTATCTCCAGCACTGAGCACAAGGAGAGAACACAGCCTGAAAGCCAAGAAAACCCCATGTGTGCCACACCAGCTGTGTGACCCTGGGCAAGTCACTCCCCTTCTTGAAGACAACAAGGTAGAGAAGGTAGAGATCTGCCCTGGCAGAGGGAATTTCCTCACCTGGGAGTTCCGTGGGCCAATGAAATCTCAGGCTCTGTCCCTATCCCCTGTCCCTTGCATGAGCACAGGGCCTGGCACATAGTTGGCACTTAGCAAACACTTGCTGATTAATTACTGCTCTCCAGAATGATTCTCTGATGTCTCCAGGCATAAAATGTCAGCATATCTCGGTGATATGTGGAGTACAGAAAAAAGAGGCCTTTACGCAAGTTATTTTGGCAAAATTGCACATCAGTTTTTGTCCCAACACAACATTCCCTGACCTCTGAGGACAAGAAAGCAATTAAATCAGGAGGAAATGCTTTCTCCACATCATGTGAGATCGGAGCATGTGATTTATTATTTTCAGAAGCACAAAAAGATCACAGGACCAGCACCAGAGGGGCCTCTGAGGCCACTTAGAACAATGCTCTCAAAATACAGAGAAGAAAACTGGGACCCAGAGAGGGCATGGGACTTGCCCAAGGTCACATAGCTAGTGAGAAGGGACCTTCAGCATCATCTCTTCCAAACCTTCACTTTACAAATGGAGAAACTGAGGCCCAGAAAGTCAAAGTGTTTTTCCCAAGGTCTCCTAGAATCATAGACATAGAGCTAAGAGGAATGTCTTATGCCAATCCCTTCATCTGGTAAGCAATGTCCAGGAGATATGGCCAAGCTCACACAGGCAGCAAGTGGCAGGAAGGGACCTCAGATGCCTTTGAGCCTGGATGAGGAAACTGAGGTCCATAAAAATTGTGACTTGTCCAGGGTCACACAGAAAGGTAGCAGAGCCATGATTCAAACCCTGAACCTCTGACTCCAAATCTTGCACATTTTCTATTGATATATGAACATATGAATGAATGAATGAATGAATGAATGAATAATTCTTCAGTTACTTCCTCTGTGCCAAGCACTAAGCTGAGTGCTGGGGACACAAAGAGGAAAAACCAGACAAGCCCATTTCCCAAGGAGCTCACATGCTAATTGAGAGAGACAATTCATGACAAGTTCATCTACAGGGCAGATGGGCCATCCAAATGTCTCTCCTCCCATAGCCCCAAACATGGGCTCTTACAAATACCAGATGCATTTGCTGCGCTGCATCATTGACCACATCATCCTGCCCACACAGCTGGTGCTCTCCCAGACACCCAGTCACTGCCTCTTTGCAGAGAGGCACCATCCCCTCATAATTTTCCACTATGATGGAATTTGGGTCCAAGGCTCCAGCTCCTTCCATGGCCTCAGTCCAATGAAGGACTGGGCACTGACGAGAAGCATTAGGGAAGACACTGCCCATCGGTGCTGGAAAGCAGACACCAGGGAGCAGCCAAGAATATAGATGGAATTTTTGTTGATGTCCATGGTAGCCCAGACAATGGCCACCATTCTTAGTCAAGCAAGAGACCACAGTGGACTGGCCTGTAAAATGGGTGTGCCCCAGAACATATGGGCCACCATCCAGGGCCATCAAAGTGCCATGAATCTGCTCCATTCACAGCATACTGACTATAGAAGGAGGAAAAACTCAACCCCTGAGACTTGGCCTCCTTGCTTCCTAGGGTCCTTCTGCTTGAGTCCCCTCCATGCACTCTGCAATCCAGCCACACTGCTCACTCTGCTGGTCCCATCTCCATGACTTTGCATTGGTTGTGCCCCATTCTTGTAAGGCTCTCCCTCGTCACCTCTGCCCTCATGGTTTCCCAGGCTTCCTTCAAGACTCAATACATGTGCCTCCTGCAGGAAGCCTTTGCCATTTCCTACCTCCAGTAAAGTGCCTTCCTCTCTAAGATCACCAGTCTTTTATACTGTGTGTGTATATATAGATATAGATATAGATATAGGTATAGATAGATAGATAGATAGATAGATAGATTGATAGATAGAGATATATAGGATATATATCATCATTTGCTTGTTTTCTCCCCACATTAGACTGTGAGCTCCCTGAAGGCAGGGCCTTGTATGGCCTTTCTTTATATTTCCAGAAGGTACTGCAGTACCTAGAATGTAGAAAGTATTTAGTAAATGCTTGTTGACTGACTGAATGACCCTCCCAGACCAGAGCAGAGGCAAGCTCTCATCAGGGATACTTAAAGTTCTGGACACTTGAAAATGATAGCATCTTGGTAGAACCTTTAGAGGAAACAGGAGGATGTGGGCATAGTCTATTTTGAGAAAGCTACATTATTCCAATATAAAATGGAATTCTCATAGTCTTTGGAAATAGAGTTTTCATATGACAGGCTCCTGGAAACAAGCATTTCAACAAACATTGCTGACATAGTCATTTCTTGTGCTGTTGGACTCTAATTCAACTACTAAGTGAAGCAAAGAGAGTTTGGTCCTTGTGTCCATCCTACATGAAAGAGCTTAGCCTAGGAAGGTGTAGCCTAGACTACTGTGGGCTTCTGCTCTGTACTGGGATTCCCAGAACAGGAGTGCATCTTGTCCAGCTCCCTCATTTTCAGGAAGAGGAATCTGAGGTACAGAGTGGCTAGCCCAAAGATGAGTCTATGATCTTCATGCTATTTTTCTAATCATATTTAATGTAAAATTAAAGATGTTTTCTCTAATGACAAAGAAATAGATTTAGAGCAGAATGATTAGGGAAAAAGAAGAAGCTTGTGGATATACAAATGATACAAACACATATACATATATAATATATGTACACATACATATATAATATATGTACACATACATATATAATATATGCATATATAATACATAGAGAAGAAAGAAAGAAAGGAAGGAAGGAAGGAAGGAAGGAAGGAAGGAAGGAAGGAAGGAAAGAAAGAAGAAAGAAAGAAAGAAAGAAAGAAAGAAAGAAAGAAAGAAAGAAAGAAAGAAAGAAAGAAAGAAAGAAAGAAAGATGGATGAATGGACAAAGTGCCCTAAGTACCTCTCCAAGACTAGCAGTCACAGAAAGTTTTGAATGGCGGAGGGAGTCCCCCATGCTGATAAAATCACATGTCTGTTAGAACAACAAAACCTTAGGGAAGTATTAGCGAGGTGAAATGGCACAGTAGAAATCACGCTGGATTTGACAGTAAAAGACCTAAGTCCAAACTTCCCAACTCTGCAGCCTCTGGTATGGTAGCTCAATGGCACAATAGAAAGAAAGAACTGTGGGACTAGAGATGGGGAGACCTGAGTTCAAATCCCACCTCAGACACTTACTACCTACACGTCCCTGGACAAGTCGATTAACCATTATCCTGATCAGTGGACTTATCTGCAAAATGATGCTACTAAGATAGCACTTGCTGTCCCCCAGGCCAGGAACACTCCTTGTCCGTCTCTGCCTCTTGTCTTCTGCAGAAATCCCTTCCCAGAGATCTCTCCCAGCTTATCCTGCATGTATCTTGTTTGTGCACAGTTTCTCCCACAAGAAGGTGAGGTCTGGGAGCCCTTCCTTTGCATCCCTAGTACCTGGTAAATAGTAGGTGCTTAATAAATGTTTGTTGACCTGATTCCCTCACAAGATTGTGAGAATAAACCTATCATTGTTATTTGGGGGGGGGGGGAGAGAGTGTCCCGTGCAACTTGAGGGTCCTCTGCTTTTCTATAAAATGAAGTAGCTGAACGAGATGGGCTCTGAGGTCTCAATGATTAGTAGAAAGAGCCTTGCATTTGGAGTTGGAGGGCCTGGGTTTGAATCTCAGCTCTGCTATTTACTGTGTGACCTTAGCCATCACCTACTCCCTGTGAGCCTTAGTTTCTTCATCCTTAAAATGAGGTCAAGGACCATTTTTTTTCTCACCTTTGTGTTGCCAGAGCTTAACACATTAAGCATTTAATAAGTAATACTTGTTGCGGAGTATTGTGAGGAGAAAGTGTCCCTGAGAAGCTCCCTTAGTCAAAAACACACTCTGACCTCAGGTTTCCTAAAAACCTTTTTTCTCTAATAACATTGTAACCCACCATGAAGTCAGAAAATTCACTGAGGCCATTGGTAACATTGCTTCCATGGACCTAACACGACACCCACAGTAACATTGTTTCATCCAACAACATGTTTTCAGGGAACCACATTTTCTTGGCGTCCTCAGATGCTGAGACAGGGAAGTAGTGTCAAAAGATCTTACATTACAGCTGTCATACATCAGACTAAAAAAGAAATTACAAAGAGATTCACGTTCTAAATATATCAGCATGCAAAGGCTTTCTCAGAGCATTTTAACTCAACCAGATTTAAAACAACCAAGGAATTAATTATTCATTGCAAGACTCATATGACTTTGAAAGGAAAATGACATGTGGGAAACAGATTAGAATTCAAAGAGCCATATAAGGAGGAGGATCCAATTGTGTTATCTGGGAACCATGCTACAATTTCATTCTCTTCAAAATATGGGGAAGAAGAACTATTACCATCAGTCCACCTTGGTAGGAAATATCTCTACCTAAAGTCACAGAAAGGAAGAAAACTAAACAATTTTACTGAGCAGTTCCTGGCTTCTCTTGGCACTTCCTTCTTTGTTCCACCCTATCTTTCCATCCATCCTTTGGCTCTGTGCTACAGATGTTTCTCCAGATACTTCCCTAGTCCCACTGGTTTTTTAAATGTTTTCTCAAGACCATCATGTGGCTACCATCTTTTCCACCAAGAGAAAATTCCAGTTTCCCTCTGGAGTTTGACAATGCTGACTTCTCAGCATAGTCTTTTAATCAGTAGCTTTCTTTATGGTCATTTTCCCAGATAGTCTTGGTTTTTACCCATAATTCCATTGGGGATCTCTAGTTAACGAGTCATTTCCCTCTTTCCATTACTTCTTATTCCTGATAAACTGACTTAATGTCAGACTGTCTACTGAATATCCAACCTTATTATACCATAAAAACTCTTAGAACTCTTTTCTGACAGGTCCTAGAGAAGCAAGGAAAAGTGAAGAAAAATCCTGACCCACTCATAGTCAGAAAGACCCTGAAGACCCTGAAAGACCCAGGTCCCATCTCTGACCCTGGTGACCCTGAGCAAATCATACCCTTTCTCAGTGCTAGACACTTTTCCACCAGTCAGTCCACAAGCTTCTATTAAGGTGCAACTAAATGTACATACTATTACAAATGAAAATTATTATATTGAAATACAGCTATCTACTAGTCTTTGAGAGTACAAAGGCAATGATAAAACATAGTCCCTGCTTTCAAAGAATTTTTCCCCACCCAGGGATCAGCTAGAAAACTCTAGTCACTTCTCCAAATTGATTGAGGGAGGTTTTTTCATGGAGCATACTCTGCACCAATGCAATCACACTCATCCAAGCTAAAAACTCCAATTAGAGTCACACTTGTCCATGGAAAATTCAGAGATTATAACTATAGACTTGTAAGGGATCTCAGAGATGATCAGTTCCAATACCTGTAAGCAGCCTGAGGGCAGGAATTATTTCTTATTTTGTCTCTGCCCCCCAGTACCTAATAAGGAGTAAATTGACACTCCCCATCTAGGAACAATGGCAGGATTGATTTGATCCCCATAACTGATTCCAGAACTGGAAGAGGAAAAGATAAAGCAGCTGGCAAGGCAGAAAAGATGGATGGAAAAATACAGATGAATGGAGAATAGAGAGTGATGTAAAGCATGGCTGACAGTGGTCTTTTTTCCTGAAACAGTGATGCAAGACAAGTGGTCACAAGTCAAGAGAATGAAGCAAAGGAAAGAATAGAGTCTGGAGCACTCAGACAAAAGGAATAAGGCAAGCAAAGAATGCTAAGGATAGAAAGAAAGGGTTTGGGAAGGCTTTTTGAACTATATTGGGGGGGGGAAGGTGAGGATCAAAGGAAAATCAGGGCACCTGCCACCCCTGGAACACAAATCAATGATATCAGACAACAGAGACAAGGCATCAACTCGCTGCTCTTGTCGTGTAATTGTTTCCCTGCCAAGGCAATGATCTTTGGGGTAGGAATCAAGGAGATTTACAAGAAATGGCTACAAGGGAGTTGGATTCTAGAGGTTTTGTTGTTCAGTTGTTGCAGTCACACAACTAGCAAGTGTCTGAGGCCAGATCTGAACTCAGGAGGATTAGCCTTCCTGCCTCCAGGGTTGGCGCTGTATCCACTACGGTGCCATCAAGCCTCCCTAAACTTGAATTCATGAATTTGCTCATTGTTCTTTCCTACAACAGACATTTTTGTTCTTTAAGCATGACATAGGTCTAGCCTATGAACTACTTAGCATCATAGAAGCACAGCCTTTTGCCATTGATTTTTTTTCATTTCATAATTTTTACAGCTTATTTATTTGAATCCCTCCTGTCCCTTAGTCTGAACTGTGCATGAGAAGCCAGGGGAAAGAAAGGGCAAGGAGGGAGAAGAGAGCTCTGCTTCTCAAAACACAAGAATGCCTCTTGGAGCTCTTTTTTTGGTCCAGGAGGGATTGGGGGAGTTAAATTTTCATTTGTTCATCTAATTTACTGTTCTCTTCCTTTCTTAACATGGCAGACCAATGGTAAGTCACTATATGCCCTGAGAGCACACAGAGCTCAGCCATGTAGCTAGGGAGGGTGGCAGGGGCTTTGAGCCAAGGTGCCCCCAACTCCTGTTCAGCAGATTTCAGAAAGAGGCTAGGTCTGTTCTTAGAGGACCAAGGCTCAAACGCTGGCTCTATCACTTACTGTCTCGGTGACTGTGGTTGAGTATTTACTACCGCTCAGCCTGAGTCTCCTCAACTAATACTGAGGTATTGGACAAGATGAGCCCCAAAGCAGTCCCTTAGAGCTCTAAACCTGTGATCACATGGCCTCAGAAACTTGGCGGTGGGATGGAGAATGGGGGAGGGTGGTTAAGAGGGAGCGTTTAATAAGCCTTTAACAAGGTTGTGACTTCACTGGCAAAGCTTCCAGTAAGGAAACTACCTTCACCAGCACAACTCGCCACCTTCTCCTCCCCTTATAGACTCAGACAAGGGTTTCTGAACTTGAGGACAATGAACTTTTTGAAAAGCTTTGATGTCCATATTTCAATATAATTATTTTCATTTGTAATGCTATATACATGGTATCCCAAAAGTCTTCATATGTAAACTCAGATTCAAAATTCATAGACTTTTGGAATGCCCTTTACTTCATTTAATGCATTATTCTTCAACAAGGACTATATTTTGCACCAAATCACCAGAGGGAACCAAGATATCAAGAAGGTTAAAAATCCTCATTTTAGAGGTTTCCCTGGAGTGCTGAGAAATGAAGTGACTTACCCAGGATCTCTCAGCCAGTGTGTCAGAAGTGGGTCTTACTTAGTATCTAGTTGGCAAGAATAATGAGTTCAGATCGAAAGTTGCCAGATGGCTTACTTCTCACCCCAATTCAGGGTCCTGTGTCCCACCCCAGGTCTGTGTCTCTCCAAGACATTTCCCCCATCCCACCATTTTGTCATTAAGACATTAAGAAATGAATTTGTGTTAACGAATTGACTGGAGGCAGCCTTCTTTGCAGAATGCCAAGAGCTGCAGATTCACTGGTCTCCCCTCTGATCGATCAGACAGTATATTGGCTTGGGGGAGGCCAACCTGGCCTGGTCAAGGGACAATATCTTGCCTGTAGCTCTCCTCAACACTGTACCAATTCACAAGCATGTCTAATACTCCCAGTGGAAAATGGAATTTCCAGGAAATACCCCAGGTGGGAGAGGGAAATTGCCCTGCTTGGCTTCAGTGAAATACTTGACACAGGTCCCACTGCCAGATCTTGATTTAGAAACCAGATAAATGAAAATAACTC
Source organism: Pseudochirops cupreus (assembly GCA_028627135.1). Taxonomy (NCBI): domain Eukaryota; kingdom Metazoa; phylum Chordata; class Mammalia; order Diprotodontia; family Pseudocheiridae; genus Pseudochirops; species Pseudochirops cupreus. Next base: position 389,055,226 of record CM053584.1, on the reverse strand, counting down.
TCTCCCAAGAAAAACCTAGATGGTCAGCAAATAGGATTAATTTCTTCTGGGCCCTGGCCAGCCTGAGCAATCTCCACTCTTTCTCTAGGGTTATTTTCCAATGTCTGTGTCCAAGCAAGAGAACTTCAAAGGCAAGAGAGTCTGAGGAAAAGCCGAAATGGAGTGCAGTGGGTCTAATTTCCCTCTCAAATGCTCATTCGATGTTCTTTTCATTATTATTGATTGAAACTCAGAAAGTCTCAAAGTCTTAATTATTAGTAACAGCCAAGTCACCATTGTCTTTGTCAAAATGACATCTATTCTTCAATCATTTATTAAACTCCTTCTGTGCGCAAAGTACCACACTGACTTCTAACTTCCAGCGTGGAAACCTCGCTCTACTCAGTAATAAGGACCACATCCTTTCAGTAAAATATTCTTGCCCAGCAGTTATAGATTTCACCCAACACTAGAGGGCAGTCTGGGGTAACACCGGGCCCCCCCGTGGCTTTCAGAGAGCTGGCTGCCTCTACCTCCCCACTTCCAGCCTTCTCCCTGTACTGCTGCAGGGAGGGAAGGAGCAGAGGAAGAGGATTTACAGGTTGTTTACTTTCATTCAAACTCAGTTTTTAAGGCCCAAAGGCAACTTGGTCTGCTAGAAAAAGGCAACGAGCTGATATCCGGGAAGATCTGGGTTTGATTTCTTACTAACTTACTGTGTGACCAAACTACTTCACTTCACCTTCCCCATCACTAAAATGGGGGCAATAATACTTGTACTACCTCCTGCACTCGGTCACAAAGGGCCTTTTGACCAAACTGCAGCTGTCCTTGGTTGCCCGTCTTTAGTCACACACAACTTGTATCCCCCAGAAATTGTGGTGTCCAGAAATGCCCAGCTAAAGTTACAGATCTCAGCAAAGGTGATAGAAGGCACTGGAAAATCACAAGTAGAGTAAACTGCGGAAGGCATCAGTGAATTTTCACTGAAATGTTTGCTTCTATCTTAGTCACACTCCCTCAGTAGGGTCATAGTCCAACGGCACATTTACAAAAGGGAGAACTGAGATTCAGAGAGGTTGAGCCACATGCCCAAAGTCACAGAGCAAGAAGAGCCAGGATTTACACCAGGCCTTAGTGTTGCCCAATCAGCAACTAGATAACCTCCAACAAGACTAGTTAAGCATCCTTTTCTGAGACCAGGGCACAGATCACTACTGACTCTCAAGCTGTTGTGATTTATTTTTCTTCCCTAAACTTTAAAACTGAAGCTTTCATGGACTTCCTGGTCCTTACCTAGAGTAGAATCACTCTGCAAGATTCAATTAATCATCAGCAAACATTTCATAAGCACCTACTGTGCGCTGAGCACTGAGGACACAAGAAGACAGTCCCAGCCCTTGAGGGGCTTACAGTCTAATGGCAGAGACAAATATCCACAAAGCAGACTGCTTGTTCCCGAGACTGAGAAGGGCTCTCTCCTCTTAATTCCTCGTTAGTAAACGGACCAGCCCTGATCTGCTCAACATGTTCTTCCCTCGACTTCTCCAGGCACATCTTCCACATGCATTTCATATTTTCTTTCCACATCCTTCTTGGCCTCCTCGTTGCCTCTCCTGAGTTGGTCAAGCTGGGCAAGACCCAAACCAACTCCTTCCCTCCCTCTTTAACCACGTTCTTCCTTTTCACAGTTGTGGTTTTCAAAGCACTTTCATATACTGGATGTTGATTGGAGTCCCAGTCCTCTGAAATTCCCACCAATTTACCTGATCCTGGAGTATGCTGAGAAGGGAAGCAGGAGAAAGGTCTTGGTTTGAGTCTGGACTCTGCCATCCTAGCCACAAAGCCCTGCTCAAGTCTCGTCACTCCCCTGACCTCAGTTTCCCCATCTGTCAAAACTCATCCAGCTCTGAGTCTCTGAGATGCTACATAAACCCCACCTTATAAGTAGAACATATGTCAAGGGTAGAAGATGTGCTGTGATTTTTACAAAAACAATAGCTCACTTTCCAAAGGTTTACAAAGTGCTTTACAAATATTTCATTTTAGCCTTTCAACAGCTGCAGGAGATAGTAGGTACCCATTTTACAGATGAAAAAACAGAGGCTACATGCCCAGAGTCACACAGCTGTAAGTGTTTGAGTACTCATTGCTTCCTGACTCCAAATCATATCATATATTTCAAATATGTCAAGCCCTGCCCCATGTCATACATTTCTGCCCTTTTTTTTTTCATTTTGGGAGGGAGAAAGCAGGGCAGTTGGGGTTAAGTGACTTGTCCAAGGCCACAGAGCTAGTAAGTGTTAAATGTCTGAGACTGGATTTGAACTCAGGTCCTCCTGACTCCAGGGCCAGTGCTCTATTCACGTGCCACCTAACCACCCCCCATGTCATACATTTCTAAGCCTTACAGAATGAGATCTGGAAGGAACTTCATAGCCTTCTAATCCAGCTCTGAGGCTTATGAAGGTGAAGTGACTTTCTCAAAGTCAAACATATAGTGAGCATCAGAGACAGGCTCTTGACCCACATCCTCTGACTCTAGAGATCCTGTGGTATTTGCACAGAAAAGTCTCACTGTCCTGTCTCCATTGCCTGGAGTCCCCCCATCCCCACTAGTAGCTCTGGTTGGGGTGAACAGAATAACAAACCTGGAGACAGGAAGACCTAGGCTAAAATCCTGCCTCTGCCAAATGCTAGCTACATAACCATGGGCAATCTGCTTTGCCTCTCTGACCCTCGCTTTCTTCATCTGTGAAATGGGGTAATACTAGCACGTGCCTCTCAGGGTTGGTATGAGGCTCAAATGAGATCATGTCTGTAGAGTTCTTGTCACTAGTTAAAATGTACTAAATCCTTTGAGGGCAACACATGCCCACCTTCCTGAAAACTCATCATTAACAAATTCTAAATGACTTCCTGTTAAAATGGGGGTGCCAAAGAATCCCTAGACCAGAATGGTGAGGTAAATCTAGTTGGGCAAAATGGAATGGAAGGAGTCTAATATCCTACCCCTTGCTTCAGCAAAGTCAATGGTACCTGATGCAGCTGAAGTCAAGACTTAGTGTGCTCTAATCAGGGCCTTTTGGTGACTCACCTAGTGGATTCACCTAAGGCCAGCTGCCTAAAGATCCCCTGGAGTGACACTCAAAAGATTTGGGTCTGAGACCCTGACTGTAGCCAAGCTTTTTGCCCCCCCAAAGTTCACAGATTTAAAGAGGACAAGTATCTCATTAGATTATTGGCCCTGGTGACGAGGTGTTGGTGTGCCTAGGTTTGTAACATCCAGTTGCAACTTCAGTTGTAAAGTCACACCTCCCCCAGCCATAAAACCATTAACTCTGCCTCTTCCCTGAGCAGCACTCTGCTTAGCTGCTATAAACCCTGCTTGTTACAAGAACAAACCATACCTATGAATCTTTCACCCAATCATCTATATATAAACAATTAGAGAAATGTAAAGCTCCCTTGTTCTAGTGGCCAGTCGCACCTATGAATCTTTCAATGCACTGTCAGTAAGCTAACTCCTCTCCAATTAGGCACATCCTGGATCCCCAGTTAGTCTAGCTTCCAACATTCATCTTGTCAAACAGGACATTGATGGGTAACAAATTGGGTACCTCTCAGTCAGAATTGACCACTAGTTGACTTCAGTGACATTTCAAGGCAAAAACCACACCTGCTGGTAGCCCCCCCTCAGGCTTTTTCCCAGTGAATTATGGGCAATACGCCTGCACAGTAGATATGAAAAGTGCATGTCCCTTTAAGCACTAATCACTCCTTAACTCCTCACTAAAATCACCCTTATTCACCTAGTTAGTGTAATTGATACCTGATTTATGTTATTATGGCTATACAATCTGTATTTCTAATTCCTGCACTTTTGCAGGCTTCCTAAGCCCTCCTGCCCACTGAACAGCATAACAATAAACTTTTACAATCATTAAATGGAGTTCATGGTTCTTTCCTGAACTATCCTCTTACCCTCGTCTCTGCACACACCTGAGGCTGGCCCTTGAGTGGACCCAAAACAGGTACCAGTTCAAGATAATAAAGCCCAACTTAGCAGGAACTCCTGTGAAGTTGACTCTGGGGTTTCAATGGACCCCAAGCTCAAAAAGGGTCAGCAGTGTAATATTGCTTCCAACAAACTAAAATCTCATGTAACCTTTTTTTAATCATATCTATGATTCTGTTGATACAAAGAATCCCCAATAAGAAAACTCTACCAATGCAGATTGGACAGCAGTGGGTGGAGCATGGCTGAAGCTAGCAAAAAAAGGACTGTGAAGGAGCAAGCCAACAGACAAAAGGAGAATGAGGAGAGAACAGTGTCCCTGACACCATTAAAAAAGAGACTCTCCCAGAGGAGAAGGGAAGTCGAGAGGAAGCTCTGAGTTCCAGTATGACCTCCAAACTCTTACCAAATGTGTCACTTAACCTCTGCCTACCTTAGTTTCCTTGACTGTCAGATGAGGGCAATAAAAGCACCTACCTCACAGGGTTGTTGTGAAAGGCAAATGAGCTCTTTGTAGAGTGCTTAGCCCAGTGCCCAGTGTGCTTATAGTGGAAGAGATTGAGTAAGGAGCCATATTGGCTTCCCTTTACTGGGGGCCTTCAAGAAGGGTCTGCATGGCTGCTGATTGAGCATGTTGTCAAGGCGATTCTTGTTCAGGCCCTGGTTGGACTAGATGGCCTTTGGGGTCTTTTCCAAGTGGTATGAGGGCATCTTGGTATCCTCCAAGGTCAAAAACTGTCCCTGCATCATTCTCCATTTCTAGTCATGGGTGGGAGTACCTATACTGATTGTTACTAGGTGATGAACAAAGAAACATCCCACAGCTGGACCTTGGCACTCCACTGATAGGCATGATGGCTTTGGACAGTGTTCAGTAAAATCATGAAGAACCACCTTCTTAACTGGCTTGAGATCAGAGACCAGCAGCCCCTTGGAATCTTTAGCTTGGGGCTAAGACCCACCTGAGCAGGAACCTTTCTAAACACAGGCATGACTCTGGCAAGACAGGCAGGGCCAGGGAATGTTCCAAGGACCTATATGTTTCCATCTGGTTACGAGTAACTTACAGCAAGCGTTCTGTAGATACCGTATGTACAAGCCGCATGCCTTCTCTGCACGTACTTGCTAACTGGGGGCTCCCCTGCTCCCTTAGGGCTTGCCATGAATACCCCACTCATTAGGATGAACAACATCATGTCTGAAAACATCTGGTCGGGGATGAGAGCCAGTCAGCCCACGTGAAATCCCTGAATAAACACATCCAGCCAGTGAGAGGAGGATTAGATTGTTCATAAAAAAAAATTACATGAAATAAATCTCCCTGGGTGTTATTTTTTTTTAAACTCCCTCCACTGGGAGACTTCGTGTTTCACAAATTGACTAGAACAGGAAACTTGGAGTCCTGTTGGAAAGAGTTAGAGAAGAGTGGGGGAGGGGAGTAGAAAAAAAAAACTAAGAAGATGAGGAAGACAAGAAATGAAAAATGCAGCTCCTTTTTCCATTAGAGGGGTGGGGGCCTATGGGTGCACAAAGTTGCACGTATTGTTCATCTCAGGCAAAAGGCTCATTGTGCTTACTTTTTTTTTCTTTATTAAAAAGAAAAGATGGGAGACATCTAGAAATGACATCTATATAAAACTTGAAGATAAAAGAGACAGGGAGAGACTGAGAAACAAAAACAGAAAGAGATATACAAAGACACCGAGGGAGACAGAAAGAGACAGAGACATAGAAAAAAAGTCAAAGAGAGACAGAAAAGAGGAGGTAAAAGCACAGTAGAGGACGAGAAAGAAGAAGGAAGAGGCAGAGAAGGCAAGGGAGGAAATACACATCCCCCTTTCATTGGAGATGTGGGAAGCGTGAAGCTTGGAATCTTTCACACATTGTCAAATGGGACTGATGTGCTGGCTTGTTCACTAGCTGCCTTTTTCTTCGTTAAGCCACAGTAGGGGCTGGCAGGGGGGTGGGGCAGCAATAAAACTTGAAAGACAGAAGCAGAGATTTGGAAAGAGTGACCAAGAAAGAAACTGTGGAAGAGGGAAGGTGGAAGGGAGAGAATTGCAGAGAGCAAGAAGGCAGGGGCACAGCGGAAGAGAGAGGGGAGATGTACCTCCCTCCTTTCACTCATAGAGAAGCGCAGGCCCTTGGGAGTGGAGCAATGTCTATATTCAGAACTGGTCAGTGCATTGGTCAGTTTGATATAATTTCCTTTATTAAAAAGAAAGGTTCGTTTGTGAGAAAGGGCAACAATGCGTGCTATCTCATTTGATCATCACGTTAGCCTTGAAAGGGAGGTGCTATTATTATCCCCATTTTACAGGTGAGGGAACTGAGGCCCCAAGAAGTTAGGTGACTTGCCCAAGATAACACAGCTATTTGTCCGAGGCAGGATTTGAATGCAGGTCTTCCTAAAAACTGCAAGCCCAGTTGTAGGGCAGGAGTGGAAGGGGGGAAGAGAGAGAGACCAACTCATAATGTATGGTGCCTGCCTTCTATAGTACACTAGAGGAGATATAGAAGTAGAACACACCGTAGGGTGTGATATGGAACAAAGCAAGGTCTAGCCATGGGCTCTTGGGGGGTTTTAGGAGGGAGAGAAGACTTTGAAATGGGAGAGTGGGAAAGGGTGTGAATCATGGAAGACTTCACAGAGGAGAGGGCACCTGGGCAGGGCCTCAATAGAAATGGCTTTTGATAGGCTGGGATGTGGATAGAACAAAGGATGTGGATACCAGTGAAGGCTTTGGCAGTGACATGGAGCTCATCAAGGAGATCAGTGTGAAATGATACTGGAAGGGTGGTTTGGACCCAGGCTGCAAAGGGTTTTCCATGGTAGGCTTACATGGAGTGGGGCAATAGGGAGCCATTGAAGGTTTGGGGGTGGGAAGATGAGGTGCCTAGACCTCTGCAATAAGAATCTTAATTTAGCGCTCACATGTAGGATGGATTGGGGGGGGGGGGGGAGTGACTAGAATCGGAGAAGCCAGTTAGCAAATCATTACAATCAGCCAAGCAAGAGCTAGCCAAGGTCAGGTCTAGGAGGAGGGTAACTATGTGAATTGAGTACAGAAGCCTTGAGTGGTTAAACGAATTGCCCAGGGTTAGCAAGCCAGGATGCACTACAAGCAGGACTTGAACCCAGGACTTTTCATACTGAGGGCAGCCCTCCATCCACTACACAGTGCTAGGGAAGTAATGTGCCATTTGAATGAATACAACTTGGCAACTGGGGAAGGGCTGAAGACAAGGGAAGAGTCCAGGATGGCTTGGGGTCTGGTTGCCTCAACAAGATGGTGGAGTTGTCACCAACATGAATAAGGAAGTAGAGAGGAGAGCTTTCAGTCTGGAGGGGGAGTAGGGAGGAGAGAAGAAGAATGACTTTCAATTTGTACATGTTGAGTTTGAAGTGATACTAGGTCATCAAGGTGGGCGTGGTCAATATGCAAATGAAAATAAGTACTTCCTAAGCTCTCTGCCATGTTGGGTGTTGGGTGACATTGGGCTAGTTCTCCCCACAGAGACAACTGGGACAAATCCAAATCTGTGGAGTAGAAGCCACTATGTCTCACCTTATCAAGCCAATAATTGAAACCATGGAAGGAGATGAGCCCATTTAGGGTGAGAAAATAATGAAAGAAGAGCAGAGAGTTAAGGATGGGCACTTAGGGGAACATTTGGGGAGCTAAAGAGGGGGCAAAGCCAAGGAGATAGAAATGAAGCTGTTGGAAACACAAAGGACTCAAGATAGAGGAGTGTCACAGAAGCCATAGGAAGAGAGACCTTGTATGAGGATGATGGGCATCATCAGTGACCAACACTCTTAGAAGTCAGAGAATAAGGAATCAGAAAGGCTGTTGGATTGGAAGATTGGGAGATCACTGGTGACTTCTGAGACTATTAGCAGACTGGTCAACATGAACATAAGATTGTTATGGGTTCAGGAGACCAGAGTGAGGAAGTTAAGGCAGTAAACCAACCTTGTGTTTGCTGTGTAAGCTAGGTATTATGGAGAATGAAAAAGGAATAGGAGATCTGGTTTCTGCCCAGGAGGAAAGGAGACCCCAGGCTGTTGGGTCAGTCAGTCAGTCAGCTCCTGAAGAAGAAGGATTCTTTCACTCTTTATATTCTCGGTGCCTAGTACATACTAAGCACTTAATATATGCTTGTTGAAATAAATTTAATCCAAGAGGCTCCTATATTCCAGGCAAGGCAGTATGGCTCAGTGTCTAAAGAACTAGCCTAGGAGTCAGAATTCCACTCCACTTCAGACATCAACAAACCTTGTGACTTCATGGGGCCCTCGATCGCTAAGAATAAATTTCTGAGCAAGTGCTGAGCTGTACTAGCAGAGAGGATTCCTTCCTGATAGTTCCCTGTAATAGTGAAATCACTGGGCTTCTGAGAAAAAAAGAGATTCAGCTCTAGAAACCCAATGGAGAGAAGCACAAGCATCCCTTCCCTCAAGGAACTTCTGTTCAAAATTTAGGAGTGAATGATAAGGGTAAGACCAGGGTGGAAAGACTTGAAATAGGACAGAAAAAACTGAATTTGAGAGTGGCGGCGACAGAAGAAGCAGCAGGGACTTGGAGGCTAATCGGAGGGTCGGAAAGAGTCTGAGATACCTCCAGGATGTTGAACTCAAAAGACTCAGGAGGGATGGAAGTCAGTATCAGGGTTGAAGGAAGGGGCTGGTGTGGGTGGGAAATGATGAGTTTCATTTCAGACTTAAGGAGTTTGAAGTGACAGCAGGGTCCCCAGAGAGTGGGCAGCGAGCACTGAGAAAGGCAGGAATGGAGTTATGCTGAGAGGGTGGACTAGGAACTGGCCACATAGACAGGGTTAGTCAAAAGTATAGAAGTGGCTGCAATTTACCAAAGGAGAAAGTATAGAGAGCAAGTGTATAGTATAGAGAGTATAAAGAGAAAAGGGTAGAAGAAGGAAAGAGAAAAGAGGAGATTGTGGATCGAGACTTGGGGAACATCCATACTTAGGGGATGCAAGAGAACCAGGAGAGAAAGGCAGAGACAGAGAGGCAGACAGGGAGGGGGAGAGACCAACAGACAGATGGAGACAGAGACAGAGAAAAAGAGACAGAATGTGGCAGAGACCCAGCGTGGCGAAATATCAGAGAAGCAAAGCAGAGAGAGAGCTTCAGAGCAAAGGGGGAGGTTCTAAAAAGCAACTGGAAAAAAAGGCATTAAGTTGTGCGACCCCATTGGCCCATCTCCCCCGGCACTGGGCAGACAGCCCAGGGAGGTCATGTGCAGAAACAAAGGTCCAATTTATACCAAAATATTTATAGCAGCACTTTTTGTGCTGGTGAAGAACTAGAAAAAAGAGGTGCCCAAAACTTGAGAAGGCTGAACAAATTGTGGAATTATCAATCAATCAACAAGCATTTAGTAAACACCTACTGTGTGCCGGGCACCATGCTAGGCACTGGGAACACAGACAAAAATAACAGCAGTTCCTGCTCTCAAGGAGCTTAGATGAGTCTCCTGGGATAAGACAACAGGCAGGCCAGTCAATCAACAAACAATTGTTTACTGTATCAGGCCCTTTATTAATCACTTTTATTAGTGAACACAAGCAAAGAGAAAGACAGGGCCTGTCCTCAAGGAGCTTATGTTCTATGAGGAGAAAATGACAAGCATTCAGAAAATAAATAGATACAAAATATAGAAAAGGGGAATAAAACCGAATTTCAGGGCAGGAGGGGGCTGGCAAGTGGGGAATCAGGCTAAGACTGACAAGGAGGCGGCCTTTACAGGGAGCTTTGAGAGGTAGGAGACTGAATGGCATATATAGGCAGTAGCCCTGAGGTCCCTGAGGATGCCCTCCACTGAAGGGGCTTGCATCCCTCAATTACCTTCTTATCTGAGCGTGAGATTTTATCCAAGGCAGTGGTCTTTTTCCTCTACTAAAAAAATTTCTTCTCCAAGTGCCCTTAGGCAGAGGGCTTGGGAGAGGGGAGAGAGCATCCACTTTCAGGCTTCCTGGCTCCTTTTTTTTTATTCATTCATTGTTTACACACACTTACTAAGCACTTGCTATATACAAGTAGGAGAAAGTGAGGCCCGTGACCTTGCACAGGCCTCCCTCACTCAAATCAAAGTCAATTGCAAGTCATGTCATCTCCCTAATGTCATGGTCCTCTTAGAGAACAAAGGACAAAGCAACCAGCACTTGCTATATGCAATATAGTGCGCTAACTACTGAGGGACACACGTGACCCTCTCTATGTTCCAACCAAACTGCCATTTTTAGTCCTAGCAACTCTCAAAATCTGTCTACAACATGATAGAGGGAGAGTAATTGGGAGAAGGGAGTGCCCAGGAAATTTGAAGCCCTCCCTCCCTTTGAATGGATCTTCTTTGATCTCTTTCCAATCTCTCCATATGTCTATAGACATGGAGGCCAGAGTTAGATCCTGCATTAGCACGAGCACATTGAAATAAATCTGTAAGAACTGGGGCCGCTTGTTCTGTCCCCACAACTCCCTGCATCCTGGCAATTAATGAGTCCTAACAGGCACAACTACTTGCACATTTATTGCTCCAGAGAGGAATGAACTCACACCCTCCTTGTCTGCCAACACCCACCAGAAGGCCTTGGTGAAGAGGGTGGAATGTTGGTGGTCTATCTTGCCCCCAGGCCAATCCCTAGGTGCCAACCATGCAATCAGCAAGTCCAAAAATAAAGGAAGAAGTATAAATCAGTGCTGCTTATGGAATAATTGCAGATGACATTCAGATCGTGGGATTTCCACTCAAGCTGCCTATCTGAAAACAATTCCCCTGATGAACTTGATGCTTGCTTATCTCCTGTGAGATCCATGCCATTGACTATAGATGGTGCTGATGACAGGATGCTCTAGAATCTGGGAATCTTACCTGGAGACGGGGGGGCAGTGAGGGTGGAACAACAAAGTATATTAGCCTTAGCAGCTATTGACACTTTAGTATGAATTAGGCTCTCAACTCCCTAGAGGGAGGGTCTGAGGAAATGACATCTGGAAAGACCGGTAACTCTGGTGGTTGGCTCAGCAATCAGAAAACATTGAGAGCAAGCTGGGTGTCTCAAGCTTTCTGGTATCACCAATCCCTTGGACAGGCTGGCAGGGCCTCAGGAGCTTCTCGAAATCTTGTTGTATTGCCTACATTTGTGATTGAAGGAAAATACTAAATTTCAGTTAGAGGTTAGTGGGGAAAAAAGTGTAATGTTGTAGGTTTTAACATCCAAGTTCATGGATCCCCTGAGATCTATTAATGGACGCTTTAGGCTAAGATCCCCTGGCCTTACCACGACACAAGAAGTGTTCAGAAATCACAGTACGGAGTCCTGGGTAGCCAGGAGGCTCAGAGGGGAGTGGACTTGGGAGATCTAGGAGAGAAGAGAGACCTAAAGAGGTCAAGTAAGACAATGGATGAACTTCTAGAAGGCTTTGCAAATCTCAATGAGATAAATAGATACACACACACACACACACACTCAAACCCAGTCTCAGACACATGCTGTGTGACCCTGGGCAAGTTATTTTACCCTCTTTGCCTCAGCTTCCTCATATGTAAAATAAACTGGAGAAATAAGTGGCAAACCACTCCAGGATATGTGCCAAGAAAACCCTAAATGAGGTCATGAAAAGTCAAAAACAACTAGTCAACAACATCTGTGTGTATATATACACACACTTTTTTTTTAAAAATTAACATTTTTATTTAAAGTCTTCCTCCTTTCCTCCCTCCTTTACCTCCCCCCTCCCTGAGACAGTAAGAAATTAGATATAGGTCATATATGTGCAATTATGTAAAACATTTCCATATTAGGCATTTTGTACAAGCAAACTCAAATAAAAGAAAAAAGGAAAGAAAGAATATGAAAAACTAGCCTGCTTCAGTTGGTATTCGTTGAATATCAGTTCTTTCTCGAGGTGGATAGGATGCTTGGTCATTAGTCCTTTGGGATTGTCTTAGATTGTTGTATTGCTAAGAACAGCTAAATCATTCATGGTTCTTTACCAAACAGTATCACTGTTACTGTGTACAACATTCTCCTGGTTCTGCTCACTTCACTTTGCATCAGTTCATGTAAGTCTTTCCAGGTTTTTCTGAAATCATCCTACCTGTCATTTCTTACAGCACAATAATATTCCATCACAATTAAATGCTACATCTTGTCTAGCCATTCCCCAATTGATGGGCATCCCTTTGATTTCCAGTTCTTAGCCACCACAAAAAGAGCTACTATAAATATTTTTGTACAAATAGGTCCTTTTCCCTTGTTTTGGACATCTTCAAGATATAGACCTAACAGTGGTATTGCTAAATCAAGGGGTATGCACAGTTTCGTAGCCCTTTGGGGTTATAAATTGCTCTCCAAATGGCTTTCCAGGATGGTTGGATCAGTTCACAACTCCAGATGTTGGCGCTTCTCTCTCTGGGAACTGTGTTGCACTAGTGTCCTAGTTTTCCCACATCCCCTCCAAATCCAACATTTTCCTTTTTTGTCGTATTAGCCACTTTGAAAGATGTGAAATGGTGCCTCAAGGTTATTTTAATTTGCGTTTCTCTGATTAGCAGTACACATACATACATACAGGTACATATGTATGTAAGCCGTCATTATTATTATCATTTATTCAACAAGATTTTATGGTGTCTACTATGCGCCAAGCACTGTGCTTAACATTAAGTACATAAAGGGAAAACAAGACAGCCCTGCTCTTGGAGATCTTACCCTCTACTGGCTAAGAATCCACACTGCCAAATACACGATACCTTGTTTAGACTTGTATACCAGAATCTGTAAGCACATATTAAGCACCTACTGTGTACCACATGCTCAGGATACTGTAGCAGCAAGCACCCTAGCATCCCCAGGATGGCTGCTGGCACAGGTTCTTTGCTCTGCTTTACTAAAGGAAAGCAATTCAAAGGGGGTTAACAATCTTACTTTAATCAAACATATACATCATTTACTTAGTTCAGGGGAAAAGTCAGCACCCTGAACTTCAGAGAAAATACAAACAGAAATTACAAGCAGAAATAATAGCATAAAGATCAATACACAGGATTTCTTAACCATCTAACCAAATAATACATGCATCATAGATCAACAGACAGATCCAACTGTCTATTACATACATACATACAAACATACATATATACATAGTTACCAGAGAGAGAAGCACCAACATCTGAGGTTTCAAAGTCAGGGGGTCTCCTTAACGGCTACCCAGAGTCTCATCTAACTATATCCCTCAAACACTCTTCCCGTGACTAAGCCCCAAAGCAAAACCTCACCTCAGAGTATATATACCCTTCTTCATGGTCAGAGGACATCCTAACCTTTGTGACCCACTGCCTAATTACAAAGTAACAAAAGGTATGGGCCTTCCTGAAAAACAAGCCTCCCCCCAATAAAGCCCCTCCTGTTGGGTTCCACTTTACACCCATTAAAGGACATGGAAGATCTTCAAATTCCCTTACCATTACAGATACTAAGGAAAAAAATGAAAGAAGCCATGCCCTCAAGGAATCTGCTTATACTCCAGCCATGTAGTTCTATGTAAATAGTGAATATACAATAGCAAATAGTTATATACAAAATAAATTCAAGTTAGATACAAGGTGATTTGGGGGCAGGGGATCAGGGGATGTAGAAGGCGGCACCTAAGCTGGATTTAGAGGGAAATTCATTCTCTATGAGATGGAGGTGAGAAGTGAGAAGATGGAGGTGAGACACTGGAGGAGCCAGTGTCAATGTATGGAGTTTGGAGATGGGGCACTGTATGAAAGGAACAGAAGAAGGCTGACATGACTGAGCTGTAGAATGTGGGAAAGGAAATAAAGTTTAAGAAGCCTGGAAAGGTAGGAAGGGGCCAGGTGGTAAAGAGTTTTAATTGCCAAAATATTTTATATCTCAACCTAACAGTAATAATAGAGAACCAATGGAGTTTATTGAGGGGGGTGTGGTAGAATGACATAGGGCTTTAGGAAGATACCTTGACAGGGGAGGCTTGAGGCAAGGAGGCCAACCAGAAGGCCACTTGTTCTTCTCCCTGGAATGGTGACCATAGTGGATCACTTTGATCTAGAAAGTTACAGGGACAGTGAATAAGGCCATAGGGAAATTGATTGGCATGTCCCATGCAGGAACAATAACATAGTTAATTTAATTATGTTTCCAAAATTGGACTGCATACAAAGGCAAAGCTGCTGTTAAGGCTATAGAGAAGATGACTGAATGCCATGAAGTTTAGTGAAGGATGGCTGGAACTTTCCAAAAATAATTTTCTAGGAGAAAGAGTCACCAATCAGTAGAGCTGGGTCCCATTGCAGAATTTCCTCTAAGCAATGTGCTCCAGATTGGGTAGCCTGGGGGATGGAGAGGTTATGGAGGAGATGGCCTGAGAGCAGATGAGGTCCACTTTGGGCATGTTGACTTTGAAGTGATGGCTGCAGTATGGAAGAAGGATGAAGGCCTTGGAGGTTTCAATGTGGATGGGAAGACATTCCCTAGGAGTGAGGGTACAGGAGAGGCAAAAGGAGAGAATACTATGATTATAAAGAATTTTTGAAAGAAGGGTATTAGAGCTAGAATCCAGACTAATTAAAGAGTGGAACCACTCCAAGAGATGATTGGGCTGGGTCCAGGGATTTTCTCCACCACCACCCAACTGCAGCCTTCCCTCCCTGCAGAAAAAGTAGCCCAGGTGACTAATTGAGCCAAAGGAATCATATTTAGCCTGGAAAATGAAGACTTGGGAAGGACATGATAGCTGTCTTCAAGTATCTAAAGTTCTGTGACACTAAAGAGAAGTTAGCTTTCTTCTCCTCAGTCCAGGAGGTACCTGCATTTCCAATCTTACTACTCATTCCTCTTATTCATGGACTTACTCTCTGGGCCTCACACACCATCCTCCATTCCCCATCTCTATCCTTTGCACTCACTCCCCTCCACCAGTGCCTGGACTGTACTCCCTCCTCATCTTTGCTTCCTGAGATCTCTAGTTTCCTTCAGCATTCATCTGCAGTGACTCCTGCATGAGGCCTTTCCACTCTCCCCCCACAGCTGTCTCCCTCTTGAATGTAGACTACTTAAGAGCAATAATCATTTCATTGTGTTTGCATTGGCAACCCCACTGCCTAGCACACTGTCTGACACTTAGGCAAGCACTTAATAAATGCTCACTAATTGACTGTAGTATGTCTCCCTTCCTCCTTTGCAATTATCTTTCATTTATTGTGTTTATATTTTTTGTACATCCTTAAATACATGTGTGAGCAGCTTGACTCTACTAACAGAATGTCAGCTCCTTGAAGGCAGGGACTGTATCACCTTCATTATTGGGTCTTCAGCACCTAGGACAGCACCTGGCACACAGACCCTTAATCAATGTTTGGTGATTAATTGGTTGAAATGAGTAGAAATTACAGAAAGGCAAACACCCTTCAGTATCAGAGGCTCAATTCCAAGAAAAATTCCCTGAGAATAAGCATCTCCCGGAGTGGAAAGGACTACCCCCAGAAGGTAGTGACTGCCCCTCACTGGAGATCTACAAGCAAGGGCTGGATGGCCACTGATCAGGAATGTTGTGGAGGGTATTCTCACTGTGTTCCAGGTGGCCCAAAGTAGCTTCTTGGCCCCCTCCCCGCCCTGAGATTCTGTGTGATTCTATATTTCCAAGTAAGATCCCCCAGGTGGCCAGAACATGAAGTCATAATGGAATGATGGATGTGGCAGCTGCCCCACCTACCCCCCACTCCACCCCCCAAGGGGGGTTTTGAGGGAGAAAAGGGTTTTCTCTATTGGCAGAAGTACTTCCCAGGAAACACCTGGGCTGCAGAGAGTTTTCAAAAGCCAGGCTTCATCTCCACTGGACATCTGTTTGTGAGGTTGCCAGACACAGAAGAGTCTGGAGGAGGAGGTATGAGCTAAGATGCAGAGGACTCTGGGGAGCCAGATGAGGAAGGGGATTAGTTAACTGGACAGTTGGTAAAGAGTCCAGAGGATGGGAACAGTGTTAGATCAATCAGAGCCATGTTGGGAGTGGTGGCATTGAATGCCAAGATAAGGAGAATCAATGGGAAATCATCCAAGATTCTTGAGATGATGATAGTAGTCTTAGAAAGATAAATTAACAATGGGAAAAGTACTCCATGAAAGATGTGAAGAATATACTGGGAAGGGGAGAGAAGAGAGGCAAAAAAAAAAAAACACCACATTAGGACAAAGGTTCTTAACTTTGTGCCTCTTGCCTGGAATACTCAGCCGCTTCACATCTGTTTGCTGGTTACCCTGGTTTCCTTAAAGTCCCAGCTAAAGTCCCACCTTTTACAAGAAGCCCTTCTTGATCCCCAGTAATTCTAGTGCCTTTCAACTGTCAATTATCTCCAATTTATCCTGTGTGGAGGTGGATGAGAAACAATATACAAGAACTATGTACAAGCTAGATATAGATAAATACTGTATATACATGTATACTGGTGTCTGTGCATGTCACATCTCCTTTATGTGTGTTTTATATTTTCTTTTCTATGAGCTTGTGCTACTAGAAAGTAAGCTCTGTGAGGGCAGGAAATGGTTTATTTTTTGTTTTCATATTCTCAGTGCCTAGCACTGTGCCTAATGGTGCTTAACGAACTCATTTTTATTCATTTATGCATTCATTCAGCTATGTGCTGTATTGGATAGGGTGCTGGATGTGGAGTCAGGAAGGCTGGAGTTAGAATCCTGCCTTCTGCCTTACACCTCTGCCGATAACTCAGTAAGTGCTTAATAAATGTTTGCTGGATGAGTGAATGCCTACTATGTGCTAGTCTCTGTTGCAGGCATGGGAGATCTAAGGACTGAAAACCAAAATGAGCCAGACCCTGCCTTCCAGGAGCTGAGAACAGACAACAGCATGAGCACAGCAGGGTAGAGAGTGAAGGGGACAAAGAGTCTTTAGGAAACGTGGAGGAAGGAAACTGAACAGACACTGTATTTACTTATCTGTGTATATATTGTTTCATTAAAATGAGATCCAAACTCCTTGAGGACTGGGGTTTTTTCATTTTCATTTTTGTGTCCCCAACATCTGGCATATGGTAGGAGCTTAATAAGTGAATGCCCTTTGAATGAATAAATGATCTAGAAATGCATGAAAGAAATCCTAACATTCATGAGCCAGGCCCTTTCTAGCACAGAAAATGAAAAGAACACCAAATGAGAGGCACCAGACTGGGATGGAGCCAGTGGCCAGGAGGGTTGGGGACAGACCAAGAAAGGGTTTGGATTCTCTCAAGGAGAAGCTGCCCTTGCTGCTGCCCCTTGGCCCCTCCCAGTGATGAGGATTCTGAGACCTTATCCCAAGGAGAGGCAAGACTTCTCAGAGTGTCCTGTCTCCAGAAGGGGCTCCAGATACCTCAACTCCTTCATCCACAAAACTGTCCAAGGCGCCATCAGAGCCAGGGGAGGAGGTCTCCAAAGGCCTCAGACCTAAAGTCAGGGGGCATGGTTTCCTGGCAATTTTAGCCAAGGCTATTTGGGAAATAATCAAGTCTTTTTTTAAAAACCACAAAAATTTGGAAAGAAAATGAAGTCAGATGATTTCCGAATGGCCCAATTAACTAGCCTGCAGCCATCTGACAAAACATTTTGAAGCAGCTTTTCCTACTGAGCAGCAATTAAAAGTCAGAAGAATGGGGAGAGGAAGCCAAATTTTCTCTATTTCTAGAATATTTGTCCTTTCTCTATTTCTCAGATAGATAATTATTTATAGAGGCAGCATGGTGTGGAGGCTGGACAGCTGATCTTGGGGTCAGGAAGTCTTGGGTTCATGTACAACGGCTGTGTGACCCTGGACAAGTAATTTTACCTCTCTCAAAGCTCTCAAAGACCACAGAAGTTGCAGAGAAATGGCTGCCCAGCAGTGACTTCAGGCAATGACCCTGGAGAGGGAGCCAGTCCCTATTGCAACAGGTTTCCTTAGCCCAGAAACCAGCCATCCCTCCTGAAGGGCAGGAAGCAATAACACTGAACTGGTGACTCTCCACCTCCACAGCCTTTGAAATCCAGAAAGGCCATCTCAAGTTTTCAATCCCGCATGATTCCTGTTCTGTAAGGCTGTTCCTGATCCCCTTCCCTGAGGCAGATAGAATTCTGAACTCTGAGTTCAAATCCCATCTCAGAGACTTACCTGGCAGAGTGACCATGGATAAATCGGTTAACTTCTCTAAACCTCAGTCTTTTCATCTGTAAAATGGAAATAAAGCACCCACCTCCCAGGGCGGTGATTGAATTATGTAAAACACTTTGCAAATATTAGTGACGTGTAAATGGCGACCGCAGCATCGTCATCCCTCCCCAGCTGTGGACGGTATTTCCCTCCTAATATTAAGCTGCGTTTGATCTTTATATAGTTGGTGTTTATTTGGGCGGCATCGTTTGCCTTCCCAAAGAGTGCAAGCTTCCTGAGGGCAGGAACGCTTTCATTTCTGTCTTCTAGTCTTCAGTTCTGGCACAGGGCCTAATAACTGCTTGTTAAATTAAATTGAACTGATTGATTAAGCACCCAGTTTGCTAAGCATTGTGCTGAAGCAAAGATAAAAAAGTCCCCGCTCTCAAGGGAGATAGACTCCCCTGGGGGGATAGGCTTATATATGTTAAGTGTAGTGAAAGAATGGACCATAGATTGTTACCAAGTCCAACCTCCTACTTTACAGATGAGAAAACTGAGGCACAGAGAGTTTAAGCAGACTGCCCAGGGTCCCACAGCTGGTAATGGCTGAAAGCAGGATTTGAACTCAGGTCTTTTGACTCAAGATCCAGCACTCTCCCCACTGCATTATCTGGCTGTTGGAGAGCCAGAGAAAACACTGGCTTTTGTTGTTGTTCAGTTGTTTTCAGTCAAGTCCAACTCTTGGTGACCCCATTTGGGATTTTCTTGGCAGAGACACTGGAGCGGTTTGCCATTTCCTTCTCCAGCTCATTTGACAGATGAGGAAACTGAGCTGAACAGGGTTAAGTGACTTGTCCAGGGTCACACAGCTAGGAAGCGTCTGAGGCTGAATTTGGACTCAGAAAGAAGAATCTTCCTGACTCTGGGTCTTGCGCTATCCACTACACCACCCAGCTACCCTAAGTAAGATGGCTAACCCCAGGAAAATTCGAGGTTGGACAGAGTGCCTGAAGCTGGGGGACAATACTTACATTGTAAAGTAGTATCTGAGCTAAGTCCTGGAGAAAGGGAGGGATTTGAAGAGGCAGAAATGAGGAGGAAGAATTGTCCAGGCACATGGACAGACTGGACAAAGCCAGGGAATCAG
>CM053584.1:388953418-389030918 GCA_028627135.1 Pseudochirops cupreus | reverse complement strand
TGAACAGGGCAAATTCAGAGGCACCTTGGAATTGGTCATCAGAACTGGAACAAGGATGGAACCACCGGGCTTTGCCCTAGGGTGCTGCCTGATTGAGAGGGCCTGCTGAAGAAATACAACTGAGACAGCAAAAATCAGTCTTTAAAACAACCAAGGTGATGCTTGTCCTCCCCACCCCTGCTGCCTTTTTCTCACTGACAGAGTTGCACAGAGTGAACTCCTTCCCCATAGCCTATCCCAGTCCTCCTGAGAGAGGTCACTTGACCTCAGGGTCATCACCCACAAGGGCTTGTGTTCCTATGTTTGGACTTTTCCCCAGTATCCACCCCACCCCCATGACATAATTTGTTGATTTAAGGGTACTTTAGTGCTGCTCACTTATCCTGAGCGAGTTTCAAAGTGCTTTGCGTACCCAGACCTGGACACAAAGGAAGGATGAATGTGCCCCTATTTACCTTGACTGCCAGGATCACTCTTCATGGCCTTATTGGTAAGGAAAGGGGCAGGGGAAGGGGGTGTCAGGGCTAGGATATAGAGGGGCTAGGAGATGAGGGGGAGGGGGAAGGAAGGCAGCCCAGTGAGGTTATTGGTAATAAGACTAGTATTATTGACCCCACTTCACAGATGGGGAAACTAAGCCACAGGGCAGCAAGGTGCTTTGTTTGGGGTCACAGAACTAGGGTCACTCGACTCCCAAGCCCACTTGGCCAAGCAGCCCAGGGTCAGGAAAGGGTCCTTGTCTTTCCTTGTCATTTATTATTAAACAGCCCTCAGCCTGATGCCAGTCTGCGATAAGGAAGACTTCCATGCAGACAGGACCTTATACAGAATCAGCCCTGGGAAATAGCCAGGCAGGAAATACTGTTGCCATTATTTTATGGATGAGGAAATGGGGGTTATCAGAGATTCATTCCTGCCACAAGCCCTCCTTAAGCTCCCACTGTACTGTTGTTCAGTCATTCCTCAGTCATGTCCGACTGTCTGTGACCCCATTTGGGGTTTTCTTGGCAAAGTCACTAGAGTGGCTTGTCATTTCCTTGTCCTCATTTTACAGATGAGGAATCTGAGGCAAACAGGATGAAGTGACTGGCCCAGGGTCACACAGCTAGTAATTGTCTGAGGCTGAATTTGAACTCAGGTCTTCCTGACTCCAGACCCAGCTCTCTGTGCACTATGGCACCCCCTAGCTGCCAGGGTACCTACCTACTGTGTGCCAGGCACTAATCTATTGGAGGGGCAGGGGATTACAAATTTTAAAAATACAGATCAATGCCTGCCCTCAAGGAGCTCCCCATCTAACGGGGGAGATGGAAAAGTCTCGTGACTTTCAGTTAACGGCCAGGCTTCTTCTCTATGTCGGCTCCTCTGATGAAATCATTTCCATTTTAGACGCTGAGACAGGGACCAAGGGCTTTGGCAGTCAGGGCTTTCCTTTCTGGGTCTTCAGTAACTGTGGACACCCGGGAGCTGTTGCCAGGCTGCCTCTCCAGGGGCTGCTTCCCAGGCTGGAACAGAGAACACTAGGCTGGAAGCCATGCTCAGGGTCTTGGGCTGTCTCTACCAGTCTGAGGGGAAATGGTGTCAAGGTGGCGGTGCTGTTCTGACTTGTTGGCACATTCTACGGCTTGTCTCACCCCAGGGGGCATTGCTGAGGTAGCTAGGCGGGCGCGTCTGTCCTGTGGGTGGCCAATGCTCAGCAGTCAGGAGGGGCGACTGGTCCCTTCCCCACAGACCTTCCTTGCTCAGCCAAGGGCTCTGAGGGCTGGTCTGAACTGATGCTCTTGAGGTAGCTGCCCCTTCTAGGGCTCCTGAGCCTCCCCTCCCCTTAGTGGTAACTTGTCAGCCATTGTTGCTGGTGGTGATGAGGGAGATGTGGCCCCTCTCTGAGTGATTTCCTAGAATTGCCTGGAACGCTGAAGTTAAGTGCTACCCAAGCTCACAAGCTCAGATGTGTCAAAGGCAGGATCTGAACCCGGGTCTTCATGGCTCAAGGTACCATTCTACCCATCGAGTCATGAGTGATGGCATTTGGTCTATATGTGCAGCCTTTCCTCTGGTAGAAGGTAAGGATCACCTTCAGGTTTGTCTCTGTATGCCTGGCTCCTAATAAATGCATGTGGATTGTGAGCCAGGGCTACACTCACTGGGCCAGACAAAGGCATTGCCCCATTTGCAGGCAGCAATATGTGTGGGGAAGGTCAAAAGCCCTTTTCTTCTGCCAGCACCTTGCGCACTCAAACCCAGGCCCTTCAGCACCAAACCTGGCACTGTTTGCCCTCTGCCTCTCTGCTAGATCTCCTCCCTTCTCTCTCTAGAATTCAGTTCATGGTCCGAAGTTAAGGGGAGCTGCAGGAGGGATGGAGGACCACTGCCCAAAGGGCCAGATCTCAGGGAGATACTTCCAGGGTTCCCAGCTGAGCTTTTGAGGGCAGGGAAACCTAAGAGGGAAGTGAGAACGGGCCCCAAGCCTGGCTCTTCCAGCCTTCCAATCCTGCTGAGAGCCAACCGTTGGCCTCTGGGCTCTGTGGTTGGAGGGCCACATGTCACTTCAATAAATGATTCCAGGGATAATCCTGGACAAGGAGACACATTCCAGTATTGGGTGGAGAGCTCACTGGATCTGGGGGCACAGGACTTGGATTCACATTCCAACTCTTCACTTTACTAGCCGTCTCTTAACCCCTCTAGGACTCAGTTTCTCCTGGTGTAAAATGAGAGGTTAGGACTAGGTGACCTCTGAGGCCTTCCCAGTTCAAAATCTGAGACCCCACTGGTCCCCAGCTTCCTCACCTGTAAAACGGGGAGAAGGAGAGGGCACATGACCTCTGAAGTCCCTTCTAGCTCCAAATCTGTGGTCCTGGAAAGCTTCTCTCCCCTCTCCTCCCTCTCCTCTCCCTTTGAAGTCTAATCACTCCCATTCCACAAACATGGAGTAAGCTCCAGCTTTGTGTAAAGCCCTGGAGAGAGGAGACTTCAGAAAGGTCTTCCTGCAAGTAGTGGAGAGAGAAGGGACCTGTACACAGACACTATTTCCATTTCTTCTCTTCCCAAAGAATGAAGACACGCTTGTTCACAGAACCATAGATTTAGAGCTGGAGGCCAGCTTGTCCAGCCCCCTGATTTTACCAGTTAGGACACTAAGGCTGAGAGGAGTAATCTGCCCCATGTCACATGGGGGGGGAGGGGAAGAGAAGGGATTCAAACTTAGGCCATCAAGGTCGTACATTGGATAGAATACTAGCTCAGAGTCAGGGAGGCTCCTCTGCCTGAGTTCAGATCTGGCCTCCAACACCTACTCACTATGTGACCCTGGGCAAGTCATTTCTCCCTGTTTGCCTCAGTTACCTCCTCTGTAAAATGAACTGAAGAGAGATATGGCAAATAACTCCAGTATCTTTGCCAAAAAAAAAAAAAACCCAAATGGGGTCACAGAGAGTTGGAGATGACTGAAATAACTGGGCAGCAACAACCTCTCTTCCAAATCCAACCTTCTTTCCACTGGACCCTCCCTTGTAACTCGTACGATTGTTTTTTTAATTCAAGGGACAAAATCCCTACTGCTTCCCCTCCTCCCCCCATCCCCAGAGGACCCTCTCACTTCCCACATCCACCAGCATACAGAAGAAGGGTGATAGAGTCAGCGTCAGGGGACCTGGATTTGAATTCTGCATCTATCTGCCACTCACTACCTGTGTGACCTCAGGCAAGCAGCTTTAAACTGTCCAGGCTTCACTTCCACATCTGCAAAATTGGGAAGCTAAAGTAAGTGAATGATTCTGAGGGCCCTTCTGGGTCTGAATTTGTGATCCTGTAATCCACAGAAATATGGTTCCCATTTGTAATATTATTATAAAAAAAAATCAGTGAACCAGCTGATTAAGACTTTATCAAAGAGGGTCTTCAGATTGGATGACCCCCTGAGTCCTCTTTTCCAAGCTAAATCTCCCATTGTGCCTTCATTCCTCATATGACGTGTAGATAGCACCATGGAGAGAACACTGGTCTTCAGCTCAGCAAGACTGAAGATCAGATCCTGTCTTAAGACACTCGCTAGCTGGGGAGATCAGAGCCCCAGAGTTCTTTCCAGTTCTAACTCTGTGAACTCAAGGCCTTCACCATCCTGTTTGTCCTCATCTAGTGACTCTCCAGATTATCAACATCCTTCTAAAACAGTGGCGCCCTACCAGGGATGACTGTAAGATTGACACCCTGGGTTCCCTTACCTCCACCCATGTAGTAAGAATGATTCAGAGAAACTCTCCATTTCTAGTCTTGCTGAGGTGGAGAGGCTGGCATGTCTGCCCTGTGGGTGGCCAATGCTTAGCAGTTGGGAGGGGTGACTAGTCCCTTCCCACAGGCCTTCCTTGCCCAAATAATGGTTCTGAGGGCTGATCTGAACTGGTGGTCTTGAGGTAATTCTCCCTTCCAGAGGCTACATGGATGGGGGGAGGTCTCAAGAGGACTTCCTAACAGAGCTTTGCTCCCCAATTTCTGTTGGCCGACAACATACCTCCTACGAAGGTCAGATCAAAATTTTTCTTACAATCAAGGAAAGTCAAGAGATAGAGTTTAATTCTAAACTAATTTAATTCAGCAAAAACTATTTTTTCCTGATAATTCCTTAAACTCAATCCAAAATTACCAAGAATTTTTAATTGGGGGGAGAGAGAAAGTATATTTTCAGATATCCAATGTAAGTCAATGATCTGCATTTGCCTCCTTGGTATTTAACTGTGTGCAAACTGTTCAGTCCCCCTCCCTTCCCCCCCCCCACCACTTGCTGGGTGGCCCTGGGCCCTACCTCTGCCCCACCCCCAGCTGCTCTTTAAACAAACCCAGGTGACTGCCTATCTCCGGAAGTGAAAGCATGATTAAATTCAAGTGGAGGCATGAGGAAGAAAAGATTATTTTGCTCCGGAACCTCCTGACCATGAGATAATTTCTAGAAATTTATTTTTTAACAGTCTCAAGTGAGATATGATAATCAGGACTGACCAAGGAGAGGATTGTCCCATTCTCCTGAAAGCCAAGGAGGCTTAGGGAATGGAGAGCTAAACCTGGCCTCAGGAAGAACCCCCTACACTGAAGACGCCAAGGTGTCACTATCCCATGTATCAGGAAACCAAAACAAAATGCTTCCTTCCTCACTCCCTTCTCTGAGCCTCAGTGTCCCTATCTGTAAAATGGAGATAATTACATACATAGACCCCACCTCACAGAGTGTTGCAAGGGTCGAGCTATAAAATGTATCTAAGGTGATTTACAAACTTTAAAACACTGTATTAATGGCGACTCCACCCTCATTAAAACCTGTCTGGGGTATTGTGTTCAACACTGGATCCCACAGTTCAAGAAGGGCACTGATCCGCTGGAGGGAATGACCAGGATGGGGAAGGGTCTGGGGTCTGTGTCATGAGAAGCCGTGGAAGGAAGAGAGGATGCTTGGCCTTTTGAAGAGAGGGCTCAGAGAGGACCCAGGGTACAAAGGAAGTATTAGCTTTGCTCCACTTGGCCCCAGACAACAGAACCAGGAAGGGCTGGTAGCCGATTGCAACAGCTGCAAAGGGACTGATGTAGGCTGATGTCAAGGAAGTCTTGCCAATAGTTAGAGCTGCTACAAATCAGCCTGCCAGGGCATCTTTGAGAGGTGGCTGGTGCTTCTTCCAAGCCAAGTGTAGGAGCTCCCTTAAGGCTGCTATGGAGGGCTTCCTGTTCAGGGCTAGGTCTGGTTCCAACCCTTAAAATCTGTGATTATGGGCTTCAGTGGATGACCGCTCATCAGGAATGTCATCCAGGAGAGGCAGATCTGACGCTCCCTTCTAGCTCTGGGATTCCAGTACGCTCTCGTGCCCAGCAGAAAAGGAGAGAAGCACTTCACTCCACTTGCGTGATAACTGAGACAATGGCCCCCGCCTGTGCTCAAGGATAGAGGCTCTTTGTCCTGGCCGTGGACAGTTGGATGGCTACAGCTGTTCGTACCATTAACATTATGTGTAGTAAGAGGACACCAAATCCTGGTATTGCGGGTGGGGAAATATCACATTTTATTGCCTAGCTCTCTAACACTCTCAAACAGCAAGCATTTTAAGCACCTACTGTGTGCCAGGCAATGGGGATATAGAAAGAAATGAAATCATTCCTGCCCTCAGGGGGCTTACTTACAGTTCATTATATGTCAAATAAATGTAAATTGGATGCAAGGTGATGGAGATGCCTAGGCTTCATAAAGAAAGTAGCACCTACGCTGAGTCTAGAGGGAAATTCAATGTTCAAGGAGATGGGAGGAAGGAGGAAAAGCATACCAGGTATGGGAGAGAGTCAGTGAAAGGCATGGAGCTCATCAATGGATTGACATGTACAAAGAGCAGACTTTATGAGGGGCAGTAAAGTACAGGAAGGCTGGAAAGATTTAAAGCCCTGGGGGAAAGGGCTTTAAATGCCAAACAAAAGATGTTCTGTTTGACCTTGGAGGTGCTAGGGAGCCAGTGAAGTTTATTGAGATGGGGAGGGGGGGGTGATCTGGTCAGATTGGGCTTTAAGAAGATCACTTGGGCAGTTGAGTGGAGGGTGGACTGGAATGGGGAGAGACCTGGGGCAGGTGGCTACTGCAAGGTGATCCTTTATCCTTGGAGACAGCATATTAGAAAGACCTGGTTTTGTATCTTGCCCCCTAAGAAGACAGCAAGCTCTCCGAGGGCAGGGGCTGAGTTCTCTAAATTGTTTATAACAATAATGGTGAGGATGCTGACAGCGTCTGGGGAGCACCCTAAGGTGCGTAAGCTGCTTTCCAAACATTATCTCCTAGGATGCCCACAACAGCCCTGGAGGGATGTGCTGTTATTCTCTCCAAATGTTCCAAGTGTTGAGGTCAGATTTGAACTCCGGACTTCCGGTATTCAGGTCCTCTTCTTCCCTGGTGCAGAGCTCTACATGTAAGAACAAGCAGTGAAAAGGCCTTTCTTGGCAGACCTTCTGCCTCTGAAGGACCCACATGTGGTACAGTGTCTGGTCTAGCTTAGTTGGCACATCTCCTCAGAGCTTAATATTTGTTTGTTCTTTGATTGACTGACTGACTGAATGATTGATTGATGTGAGTTTTGGCAGTTGAAGCTCTCAAGGATAACTTACCTAGTGAGACTTGGAGGGGGTGTTACCTGCATCCAAGGAAAGATTGTCCCCCTAAGGAAATCACAGTTCCAAGACTTATCAAAGGATAAATATAACAGTTGCCTAAGAGAAGCCCCCAGAATTAGGTAGTCAGATGAGGGAGGACACCCTGAAGCATGAACTGGCCTTTGTAGAGTTGAGAGCTAGGTGAGACCATGAAGATCAGACATTCCCACTCTTTTCTTTTGCAGAGAGGGGTCCTGAAGCCCAGAGGGGTGATTAGAGTCCTGGCCCTGGAGAAGGGAGGACCTAGTTTCAAATCCTCCCTCAGACGTCTTCCCACTGCGTGACCCTGGAGAAGTCACAACTTCTAATTATCTCCGTTTCCTCGCCTGTAAAGTGGGGATAACAACTGTATCTACCTCCCAGGCCTATTGTGAGGATAAAACAGCCCTGGTAAACTGATTTGCAAACGTTAAAGTGCTAATATTGCTATGATGTAGTGACCTTCCCAAGGTCACCCAGGAAGTCAAGCCAAGTTCCCAGAGTTCAAATGCAGTTCTTTCCACCAGCTGCGCCAGCTCTTGAGGAAGAGGTGGGATGCTGAAGGACAAAGGCACAGAAGGGAAAGAAGTGTGTCTGGGGGACCAAGAGGAGTCCAATTTTGCTAGAATGTGAGATAAATCTGGAAAGGTGGGTTGGAATCTGGTGTTGGAGGGCATTGAATGCCAGGTCAAAGGAGTTTGGACTGGGGCTTTGGGGTGATAAAGTGATCCAGAGGTGTGCTGATAAATGTTTAACAACCAGCTTTCCCCGCCCCCCGAAAAGTACTACGTGACACTGTTAAGCTTAATCTGCTCTATTAATATTTTCTCCACTTTCCTAAGTCTAGACAAGCAAAAAATAAGTCAAATGGTGATTTGTAGCATTTGCTGATTTCAGAGGTAGGAATATGCATCCTGAAAATGTAACTATCGTCTCTTGAGGGCTGCTTGGAGCTGGCTCCAGCAGATTCCAGTAAGAACACCACAAATGGTCAGCTAGCTCCCTGATGCTTCCTGCTGAGCACTTCCCAATCTCACACAGACCCCCTAACGTCACTTCTCCCACACTCTCTTCCCCACTCAGCTTGCCTTCGGGATCTAGGCTCCCCACCCTTCCCCCAGGGAGTTACCAACCCCACCTTTGCCTTCCTCCCACCTCAGGCCTCACCCCCACCCCCTCCCCAGCCAGGAGCCCCAAGTAGCCTACGCTTCAGAACGGGGTGGTGTCAGTGGCCAGATAGCCTAGGGCTAAGGAAGGAGTGAAGAGTATGAAGCTAGTGTAAATGAATCTTTTCTGGAAGTCTGATGGTGAGAGTGAAGACAATGAGAGAGAAAAGAGGGAAAGGGAAAGCTTCTTTCTTCCCTGAGATTACAGACCCCTGAGCTGCTTGGGGTCAGAGAAACAGCCAGCAGAGGAGGAGGAGTGAGAATGCAGGGGATTCCAGGACCCCAGGCCCTAGGGCATCTCTGGGGCTGGGGCCACCAAGCCTTCCATCTTCATTCTGACTCCCAGCCAGTTGGGTGACTTATCCAGAGTCACACAGTAAGTGTCTGATGGGGGAATTTGAACTCAGGACTTCCTGACTCCAGGCCTAGCAATCTGTTGTGGGGGAAACTTCTTAACTACTTTTGAGGTCCTTGCCCTGAAGGCATGTAGACTACTTGGTTTTCTGAGTTCTCCACTCTGCTTTTTGTTGAGGTTTTTGCCTCTTCCTTCACTGTCTCCAGCAGCTCAGCAACTTCACAATCTGCTGTGGGCAAGGAAGCCACAAGGGGATATACAGGAGCCCTACTAAAAAGTGGATTTCCAGGTGGAATCTCCTTTCTCTCTGTGGCACGACTGACAACCAGGCTTGTTAGAATTGTGTCTAAAGGAAGAGTAAGTAGGATCAGAGAGAGGAGTCTGGAGTTCTCCAAAGAGTCTATGGAGCATGAGCCTTTATACACAAATGCTGTGATGTTGATTTAGGCTCAGAACCCTCTTCTTGTTTACTCTGGATCTCGTCTGTGTTCTGGACACTTGACTGGAGTTTTGTCTTCTTGTCTGGCATTGGCTTAGCACAGCACACAGAACTTTGGAGGAACTCAATAAAGAAATGTTGGTTAATTGGTTGGCTGTTGGGGGGCCCTGAATAAGTGAAGGGTTACTGTAACTGACTGATTGTCCTATTCAGAGGAGCCACAGTTTTGGGGGTTGTTTTTCCATATGAGGTTTGGGGTCTGGCCATTGCAAGGTATAGTAAAAGAGAGAACAGCTAAGTCAGCTGATGGTCATGGTTGGGTTTGTTTGTTTCTTTCTTCCCCAAATTAGGATATACTGTGTTGCTTTGATGTTAATGAATGCCCTCACTGTAAGCTTAAATATTTCAGAAGAGAGGGTGAGATGGGAAAAATAAAAATTAGAGAAAACCACCCCTGTTTTTATGAGGAAGAGGGCATTTTGTTCCATTGAAAAACAGCCATTCATTTTGCTCTAGGGGGCATCTGGAAAGACTTTTTCCACCCGAGAACCCAATTGAACCTTACATGAGAAGTTGGAAGCCTGTGGCATACCAACCCTCCTCCCCACCCAAACACCACTCACAAAACAGTGTTGTTCGTGAAGTTGGCCTTGGGTGCTCAGGGCAGTCAGACTGGTTAGCCTGTGAACTTGGAGGTCTGCTGTGAACTTGGAAGTCTGCCCTGACCTAAAGGCTTCAAGAGGTTTATAAAAGAAACCGGGCTCTGGGCAGCCTTGAAGAGAGAGATGGGCAGTTTCCAGCTGATAAAAACTAGCTTTGCCCATCTTTTGGTAAAACAATCTGAGGGAAGAAGTATGCTCAGGCGAACAGGCTGCACTGAGAACCACTGAGTATGAGTTCAAATCCTCAGTTTCTTGCTCATTACTTGTGTGAAGTTGGGCAAATCCTTTTTCCCCCTCCCCAGCCTCGGTTTCCTCATTTGTCAATCTAGGAGGTTGGACTAGATGGTCTCTGAGGACTCTTATAGCTCTGAATCTAGAAGTCCAGGATCTGGGAAAGACGTTGTTTGATTAACATTTTCGTGGTGAATATTTTCGGTCAGTGGGTTGGGCTAAGCAGGGAGGAAAAAAAAGCCTTAAAATCCAGAACAGAAAAAGGGCACCTCAAGGAAGGGAAGTCATTTTCCCACTTCTGAGGATTCTCAGTGTCAGGCTAGGCCAGCAAGCATAGTAGACCACCTGCTCAAAGAGCCTGGGAAAAGAACCCTGACAGCCCTCCAATGCTCTCCCCTGTTGCCCAGGCTGGATTCCGCAGGGAAAGGCTTTCCCAGTAAGTTTACTTAAGGTCTGTGAAAACCCATAGTCTTGGGGCTGGGGATGACCTTAGGAGCCACCTGGCCCAGCCTGGCCCTGAATAGGAATCCTCATCTCGAACCAGGGATCCTAGTCCAGTCTCTGCCTCTGGACCTCCAAGGAAAGGGAGCCCCCTCCCCCTCCCCACTTCCATTCCCCCTCCCCACTGCCCCTCCCCGCTCCCCACTCCCCTTCCTCCCTCCCACCCCCCTTCTCTCTTCCCATTCCCCACTCTCTCCCAAGGCAGCCTATTCCAATTTGGATCAGCTCTCCTCATCAGGAGCAAGCTTTTCCTTCCATAAAGGCTCCACTTACCTCTCCGCCCCCTCAGCCCCTCGTTCTGTGTCCTCCTCTCTGGGGCCAAGCAGGATAAGGACAATCCCTCTGTTGCTTCACAGACTTTGGAATGGTCCCAAATTGCTCTCTTTGATCAAGCCCTTTTAGAAAGCTTTGTATTATAGCCTGTCAACCAATGGGCCAGTGTTGATTTCTTGTTGTTCAGTCATCTCTATCATGTCCAGCTCTTCATGACCCCATTTGGTTTGGGTCTTTTTTGGGTAGAGATTCTGCAGGCCTTTGCCATCTCCTTCTCCAGCTCATTTTACAGATGAGCAAACTGAGGCAAACAGGATGAAGTGACTTGTCCAGGGTCACACAGTTAATAAGTGTCAGAGAATGGATTTGAACTCAGGAAGATGAGTCTTCCTGACTCCAGGGCTGGTGCTGCATTCACTACACCACCTAGCTGCCCTAAGCATTTATTAATTTCCTACAGTATACCAGGCATTGTATTAGGCTCTGGAAATACAAACACCCTGACCTCACAAAGCTTACATTCTACTGTCATGTATAGTATGTTCACAGACCAGTAACTATAGATGGCTTTGATGCAAAATGGTGGTCAGTTGTGGACTGCATTCAGGAAGGCCTTCAGTCCCCAGAGCTAGCGTCTGTTAGCCAGCTGGTTTAGAAATCATTCGCTGCTTCCTCCGTCAAGGCTCCTGCCAGAACTGTGACCTTAAACCCTATGACAGCGGCCGTGTCTAACGGACTCCAACCTCCAGCTTTCACCCTCATCACCCCAAGCTCAGCAGGGATAGCACATGACCCTTCTCACAGCAGACATTCCACTTTCATAAGAACCAGGCCTGCGTGACGCCTCTGTGATTTCAGACACGCCCCTTGGGCATTCAGCTGGCCTCGGTAGACTTGAAAGACCCACTAGGCCATGAAGGAAGATTTTTTTAACTGTTCAAATGTCACCATATCCAAGTTTGCATTGAGATTTTGTATTTATCGTCCACTCTTTCCTAACAGCTTTTGGATTCATGGTAGAATGGAAGAGTTCTGGGTTGAGAGTTGGGTTCAAATCCCAGCTCCACAACTTACTACCTACATAATCCTGTGCCAGTGACTCTTCCTCTCAGCCTTTAAAATAAGGATAAATGACTATAGTATTTAACTGCCAGGGCTGTTGGAAGACTCAGATGAGACCATGTGATCTGTGGATCTTAAAATGCTCTAGAAATGCCTGGTGGTGTAGAGAGGGTGGTAGTATGAGGAGAATCCTTGACTTCCTTCAGGACTCAGCTGCAGCACTGTCTCCCCCATCATCCCCCAACCCCCACCCCAGCTGCTCAAACCTCCCCTCCAAAATCACCTACTTATTGGGTATCTAAAATGTGTAAATACTTTTCTGCCAACATGCCCCCCCCTCCCGTTAGACTATAAGCGCCCATAGGGCAAGGGGCTGTGTGATGTATCTGGGTCCTCAGCACCAAGGACAGAGTCTGGAACAGAGTAAATGATTCATGCTTGCTGACTGACTGGCTGAGAATAGGAAGCTGGATGCCATTGTCTCAAAGTTTACTCCTAGCTGAATCTAGGAACCCATAATCATATTCGTGGTGTGTGTGTGTGTGTGTGTGTGTGTGTGCGCGCGCTTGCGCATGTGTACATGCATTTTGAATACAGACCCAGTGATGGGCTGTAGTTCTCTTGTCCAAAGACCAGATCAGCTATGTTTGGAGATGCTCATCCTCATGAATGTGGAATTTTTCAGCAACAACATTTCTCTATTCTTTCTAAGTAACAATTTTTTTTTTTGCTTTTTGGAGGGCAGTTGGGGTTAAGTGACTTGCCCAAAGTCACACGGCCAATAAGTATGTCAAGTGTCTAAGGCCGGATTTGAACTCAGGTCCTCCTGGCTCCAGGGCTGGTGCTCTATTCTCTGTGCCACCTAGCCTCCCCTAAGTAACAATTTTTCTGAATTAATATGTTTCCTCCTATCACCCGTACCTCCAATGAGAATTTTTTAAAAACTGAAAAATAAACCCGTTGACTCATATTTTCATAGTCCTTGGGTAATTCACTTTACCACCTCTGGACTCTATAGTCAGAGGTCCTTTCCACCCCTCAATCAATTATCTACAGAGTCCAAATGTCTGTCCTGCCACTTTCTGCCCCTGTGACTTTGGACAAGTCCCTTCTCATCTCTGGGGCTCTGGAAGATGAGGAGGCTGAACTTGGGGACCTCTAGGGTGCCTTCCAGATCTGGGGTCCTATGACTTAAGTGCTTGTTGAGGATGATTGAATTGGGTTGAATATTGGATGGCTTGACTCCCCCTTGGCTGATTGCCTTCTCTGTGATGCTTAAGGTGTCGTCCTGACCACCAGTGACAATGGGCCGAAAACTGGATCTCTCCAAGCTGACTGATGAAGAGGCCAAGCACGTGTGGGAAGTGATTCAACGAGACTTGGATCTTCGAAAGAAAGAGGAAGAACGATTGGAGTAAGAAATTTGGTCATTGGTTTTGTCTTTAGTTTTCTGTTGACATGGGGAATCCTGCCCCTGCCCTCCTCCTGACCTTCCTCTGCCCTCCCCCTGCTCTCCCTCTGCCTTCCCCCTGCCCTCTCCCTGCCTTCCCCATGCCCTCCTCCTACCCCAAGAGATCAGAAACTCCTGGAGGATAGGAACTATTTTCTCTTCTGTATCTTCAGTTCCTGGTGCATAGTAGGTGCTTACTAAGCATGTATTAAGACAGCAGAAAGAGCCTTATT
The DNA here is from genome assembly GCA_028627135.1 of Pseudochirops cupreus. Lineage (NCBI taxonomy): Eukaryota > Metazoa > Chordata > Mammalia > Diprotodontia > Pseudocheiridae > Pseudochirops > Pseudochirops cupreus. The sequence continues at coordinate 389,017,394 of CM053584.1, read as the reverse complement.
CTGGAGTCAGAGGAGTTGAGTCCAAATCCCACTGCTAATATGGACTTTTTCTGTGGCCTTGGGGTAGTGATTTCACCTCCATGGGCCTCAGTTTCCTCATCTGTAAAATTAGGAGGTTGGACTACATCCTAGGTGTCAAACACATGGCCCTCAAGTGTGAGCCAAACCAGATTAAAATGTAACTGGGAAATATTTAATAAAATAAAACAGATAATATCAGTATGTGGTTCAGCCCACAGGGATCCTTTTGTACAGTTGGTTGGCCCCTGTTTCTGTCAGAGCTTGACACCTCTGAGCTCCCTCCCAACTCTAGATGCAGGATCCTATGAATGAAATGATAGTATATTTTATAAAGTCACGTGCAAATGCACACATGCCAGAAAATTCTACCAAATGTGATGGATGGGTATTGTTTTAAGTTATCAGCTCTGTTAGTATGAAGGTTCACGTCTCCAGGGGCCAGCTGCAGGCCAGGGCTGCCATTTGCAAAGGGAAGAGATATAATTTTCACGCCCAATCCAGGATGTAATTGCCTCCTCCCCAGCTATAGCAGGAGAAGCTGGTTGGGGGTGAGAGACGTCAGCCTTAGGTTTCGTGAGTGGTGATATCCTATAGGTAGTTAGAGGCTGGCCTCAAACTTGGCCTCAGAAGAATGGTCAGGGCTAGAGATGGCTGCAGTCTGGGAGTCACGTGCTTTGGTGTTGATAATAAAGCCCTTTAAGTGGTCACATTATTTGAAATTTCACTGCCTTTTTCCACTGGGCTAGAACCAATGACCATATTTCACATAATTATAACTTGGAATATTGCAAATTCAGATGCCTGTAACCACTTCAGGAGGTTCATGGTTCGCACTAATCGGGGCCTGGTAGTAGGTGAACATTGAGACTATACAAGTAGGTAGGTTCTCTGTGAGCAAGAGAGAGGAGCAAGATCTTTGGGCATTCTTACCTTGCTAGGTTGGAAGAGAAGTCTTTTGGGAGAAAAAAAGGGGAAACCTCTGGAGAAGGAAGAGGCTGGCTAGGATATGAATGGGATCAAGAGAGCCGAGAGAAGAGCATTCCAAGAAAGAGGAGGCAGCCATCAGTGCCTTGCCACAGGAGAAGGCCAGGAAAATTGGACCATCTTTCTTTGTTAGAAGGTTGGTTCTTGTAGACACCAGGTTACCAGAGGAGTACACCAACAGTCATTCACTCCCATATCTGCCTGTAGAAATACTATTCTTCCTTCAAGGCCCAGCTCTTGTACCAGAAGCCCACAATGATATGCCCAACACAATGGACCAGAAATTCCAATAAGACTTTACCCTTTTCTAGCCTTATGCTACTCTACTGTATATCGTAGTCAATGCAAATCAATCTGAATGCTTACTACTACTGTGTGCCAAGGGTTAAAGATGCAAAGTCAAAAACCTAAAGAGAACTGTCCTCCAGGAGCTTCCACACTCCTGGGGGGAAACAGGGACAATTCCCGACCATCCTTTAACTACCTCAGCACCTGACATAGCACCTATCGAGTACAGTTTGAGGGTATACAAAGATAAATCAAACATAGCCTTCCCTCAGTACTATATTCTAAAATACTACCATTACTATATTGTGATGAAAATGCTAGAGTCCTTTGGACATTAGCCCCTTCTGTCCAGATGCTTGAAGAACAGGTGTGTGTCTCTCTTCCAACTGTCCCCTCCTTGTATGAGCACATAGTTCTCAAAAGAATTGCAAACCACTAATGAGCAAAGGGAATATATAGGCTAGGGAAATGTTGTTTAGTATGACAAACTCCCTCCATCAATGCAGGTTGGCATCTTCTCCAAAATATATGACATTAGGGAGCTGCCTACAGTCCTGAAAAGGGAAATTACTTGCCTAGGGTCACACAACCAGCATATGTCAGAGGTAAGACACGACCTAATGCTTTCCTGACTGGTTCTCTATTCATCCCTCTACACTGCCAATTATGACAAAGTTTCCTAATACAAGAAAAAAAAACACTTCAACAAAATCAACCAACATATCATCTATGTCTGAGAGTATATTCAACATTCTGCACTCATAATCCCCCACCTCTCCAAGGACAGGAAAGAAAACAGAAATCTGAGAAATTGAAAAAACTAACGATGATCTTCCAGGCCAGATAATGAAATCCCAGCTTACTGGGGCAGAATGTTCTATACATTGTCAAACACAATCACTGCACAGGTTGTTTTGGATTAAGACTTGTTTTTGCTTTGTTCCAAGGAAGGGTTCTCTTCTGGGGGAAAGAGGAGGGAGAAGCCGGAGAGTCTGGGCTCTGTTGTTTGTTTGTTTGTTTTCCAGAAAGGACTGTGATATCCAAACAAAAGATAACAAAAATGCTTTTTAAAAAAAAGAATGAAAATCTGTCCCTGAGAGCAAAGTCTCCCAGCCCCAAACCTGTCTCATGGCTGACACAGAAGCTCATGGTCATGGATGCTCTGGGACCTGAGAATGAGAGATTGGGGGCTCCAGGCATTTTCTGTGTAATGACTGGCCTGGGTATTGGGGGAAGATCCAGGTCAAAGCAGAATTCAGGATAAAGGGCCCTTCAGGTTCTCATCATCATGGGAAGGGATTCTACCTTCTCGGTTCTCATCCTGCCTGTCAGGTTCCTCCTCCAGAAAAGGAAGGGCTGGGACTAGTCTAGACAAGGTTTGCTGATTGCCTGCAGACTAGAAGCCCTCTGGCATCTCTTTCAACTCTAAACCTAGGAGCCTATGAATTGAATTAGATTAGGCTGAATTGAATTAAACTGACTATTTGATCTGTGTTCCACCTACTGGAGTAGAAAAGTCCTGCTCTCCCCTCTCCAGCCCTGACCCCTGGTGGGGGTCTGGCCAACTAGACAGATACTATGGAGTGCACCAGAGACACTCACGTCACTAGGAAGCTTGAGAACCCATGGCCTTTCAGCAGGGTGGGGAGCAGTCCTCTTCCCCCAGCCCCCTCTGCTGGACCATCAAGCCTTCCTCAGACTGGCTATGCTCCGTGTTCCTGGGTCCTACAGGGAGAGAGTCAGATGTTTCCCCAGAAGCTTCCCAAGCTGTCTTCTCTCCCTCCCTAGATTGTCAGCTTCTCAAGGGCACACAGGAGGCACTTGTTTCTTGAATGCCTAAGTTCAAGATGTGAACTGAGCATCCTCTAGCCTGAGAAGCAGAGACAGAGTGAAAGAAGCAGGGATGTTTAAGCTGGAGAAGATTGGAGTCGGAGCAGGGAGGGGGCGTGCTGGCTGTCTTGAGGGCTGTTAGTACAGGAGACTTGTTTGGTTTGCTCTGTGTGATTTCCTACAAGTGACTCAGCCCTTCTGGGCATCGAGCAGGTCCCTGGTCTGTAGAGTGAGGCACTGATCCCCAGCCTTCCTTCTAACCCTAAATCTGCTCTAAATTCTGGTAGAAATATGACTGAAAATGAGCTCCTTGAGGACAGGAAGGGTCTGGCTTCTGCCTTGGCACCCTTAGTGCCTGGCACAGAATGGGCACTTACTAAATGTTGGCTGATCTCTGAAGTGATTACCTCATACACCTCTGCTTAAAACCCTCCTGTGATGCAGCAGAGAGACGGTTTGGGGGTCAAAGAGTCTGGGTTCAAATCCCAGCTCTGCCGATTGCTGCTGTTCAGAGCCACCAGGTGCCTAGGGAGAAGGATGGAACCAGGATTCAAGCCCAGGCCTTCTGCTCTGATCCAATGACTACTCTGTTAGATCTGTATTCATATCTCTGGGCAAGTCCTTCCCGTGATGCTGATTGCCACCCACTCACGCCCAGTCTATGCTGTTCTTATTCAAGTCCTCCCAAAAGTTGCCCAGAAGGGACCCTCCCCAGTGTGCTGGCAGCCTTCCTCAGTTTCTGCTGACCCCAGAAGGAAACCAGCGCATACAAGTGCTGTCCACCAGTTGCCCACCTCCTCTTTTTTCTTCTCCACACCCACATTTCTGCACCAGCGCTCAGCTGTACCAGGCTGCAAATAATTGGTTTGTCAGGAAACATTTCAAAGTTTGTTTTTACCACATTTGAGCCTCATAGCAACCCTGAAAGAAGGGTGCTGTGGGGAATTATCTAGTATCCCCATTGTACAGAGGAGAAAACTGAGCCTCAGAGGAGGAACTGACCTGGGGTTACCTAGCATTCCAGACAGGATTCAAAGCCAGGACTCCCAGGACTAAGTCCAGTGCTCTCTCCACTGTCAGGGTTCTCTGTCAAGGTACCCGAACTTAACTACAGGGGCAGCTGGTTACTTACCTCACTTGAGAAAGTGCCAATGCATTCTCAAGAACAGAAGAGCCAAGGCTCGGAGGTGCAAGCAGAGAAAGTTTACTGAGTCCTCTCCATGGGGAAGCCTTACAGCCAGATCTTAAGGAAGACTTCAAATCTGCCTCACCAGTTTGGGTCTTATCTAGCCCAAACCCACATACCATAAATGACATACAACAGAGCCCAGCTGCCTAAAACAGGATGAAACAAAAATGGCAGAGGGAAGGTACAGTCACAAGGGCATGAAGACCCCAGGGTGTGGAGACACTTATCTGGAACATCAGGTAACCCCACGCAAGAGAATCTTGAGCAATGCGGTACCCCTGGCCTCCAAATGACCAGGGGCAGTGCAGTATGCTCTGACCTCTACGTGGCCCAGCTAATTCCAGGGCCTCGGACACACCCTGTGCCTCAAACATTACCGCTGCAGCCTGCAATAACCCTCACACTTCACCACACTGCAGCACCCTTCTCTGAAGCCAATGAGCCAGGTGATCGACAGACATTTCATGTGCTAGGCACAGAGCTAGGCACCGGGAATTCAGGGGCATTCACTGGGAGAGAAAGGACAGGAACCCTTGTCTCAGCAGTTTCCAGTCCCCCATCAGGCATTTGGCCAGGCAGCTGAGGAGGAGGGAGGAGAGCCTGCCTAGTGGACTGACAGACAGTGCCCTCAGACAGGACACTGCACCTGCCACCTTAAAGGTTAAGGTAACCTCTTCTAGTACTCAGACAAAAAGAGTTTGACTCTAGAGAGAAAAGCGTCAGAGGGACCCCAGGCTTGCCATCAGGGGACCAGGCTCTAGTTCCAACACTGTCTTACGCAGAGTGTGACTTGGGCTCCCCAGCTCCAGGACAGTTCAATGAAGAAATATCAAGGGTCTGTTTATGGCAATTTAGGGGTTGGGCACTGAGTGAGGACGGAGGTCTCTGGGAGGCCAAGCAGGGGTCCCAGCTTCATGCAATGGCTCCATATCATCCCCAAACTGGAGCCTTCTGGGGATCTCTCCCCTCCTCCTCTGTCCCTGGGATTCTGCGCTGGGTCTCCTACTCTGACCAGCAGAGGTGCCCCCACCCTAAGCCTCACCAGGGAGGGTCACAATTGTATCTCTGTTGCCAACATCCATCAAGGGGCTTTGGAGGACTTTGAAACAAGTGTGGGGGACCTTGTTCAAGCACTGCCTTTTACAGGGAGTTTGGCTGGACCAAATCAAGTCGTTTTATACTGTCAAAAGGCAGTGAGCACAGTGAGATGTGGGATTCTTTAAACTTTTCAGTCAATTCTGTGACAAGAAAGATGGGGCCTAGTGTCAAAATCTTTCCTGTCCCTTATCACAGGACCCTAGCTCTCAAGCTAGAAGGGACCTCAAAGGTCTTCCAGTTCCCTCATTCTACAGAAGAGAGAATTGAAGCCCAGAGCCACCAACCGGCTACCCCAAAGTCACACAGGGGAGACAAGAATTTGAACTCAGTTCCTCTAATTCTGATGCCAAGGCTCTTTCCACTGTACCAGCTTTGGCTTCCCATACCTGGCCATCCTTTCGTCAGGCTGTCCTCAGTGGAAATGTAGACTATTCTCCTAAATATCTTATACAGGTGGGAATTCAATAAGAGATGGAGAGCAGGCTGGATGGCCTTGGGGACACTGGCCAGTGCTTCTAAGGACCCCAGGTTTCTCCCTGAAGTAACCCCCACTTTCCTGACATTAGCCATCTTCTGGAAACGCCCCAAATCTTGGAACACGACATTCTCCAAAAAATTACAACTATGTATCACCCAATGGCCACAGAGAAGGGCACCATGGGTGAGGGGATGTGTCATATTCAATGCACTTGAGTGATGGGCAGCCCACCATGCAATGTCTGAAGGCCGAGAGGCCTCTTGCCATCCCCACCCAGCACACTGGGTGGACTCCTGGTGAAGGAAGGCTGGGAGGGCCTGGGCAAGAGTCACTCGGGATGAGAGGTCCAGGATGAGTCGCCCTCCTGCCATCTGCAGTGACTCAGCTCAAGCTCACCATTCCAGGGCCTGCCTGGAATTCCAAGAGCCCTCCCTCCCTCCTGACTTCCCCTGTGCTCTCTGTGTATCTTACCAATTCATGCATGTGCTGTCTCCCCCATGAGAAACTAGGGTCCTGAGGGCAGCTAGTCCACTCCCACCCCCACTACACAGAGGAGAAAGTCAAGGCCCCAGTGGGGCAAAGTGACTTGCTCACAGTCTCCTGGGGTGCTTGGGGCTCAAGCGTTGATCTCCCATACCTCTGAGTTCCTTCCCCAAAGACATCTTTGACACAAGAGTGTGGGGGGTTTTTGCTTTTCTCTGTACCCTAGGATCCAGCACAGTGTCTAGTATGCAGTAAGTGCTTAATAAATGTTTGCTGATTGACTTTTGAGAGCCCCACATCCAGGACATCACAGCTTCATCCTGATATCTTGGGGAACAGCTAAAATTTCCAGGTGCATTTGGTGCAGTCACTTTGATTACAAAAGCTTGCTCTGCCCCCATCTCTGAGGTTCAGAGGGAGCTCCAAGGCCGGTGGTCAGTGGTGGAGAGACACAGGCGGGGCCTGTCTCGAGGAGGCTAAAAGGAAACCAGCTTCTTTAAAGGGCCCAGCCTAGAAGCTAAATATCACACCTGCTCACCTTACCCTGGTAGGCAAACAAGAGGAGGGAGGCTCGGGAGTCACGGCAAACACACGGGGATTCCAGAGATAACCTCAGACAGAGCCTTTGTCATGGGGCAGAAATAGAGGATGGCTCCCTCAGGGAGGAGGACCTTGGAACTGCCCGGTGCTGAGAGCTCCAGGGAGCCAGGCCTGGGCTGAGCAAACACTGAGGATAGCTTCTAGCTTCTAGGAGACCCCTCCCCCAGGATCCCAAGGCAAGGCTGCTTTCTCTGACCTTGAGTCAATGGGAGCCTCCTTATCTTGGCACTTATTAGCCCCATTCTGCAGATGAGGAGCCTGAGGTTCAGAGAGGTTAAGGGATGGTTTGCCCAGGTCGGAGGTAGGAGTTGAGCCCTGGTTGGTCCTCAGTCTGCTGCATTAGAAACAGATTTGGGAGGGCTGTCATGCAGAAACTGCCAACACAGTTGGCACTTCATAAGGGCTTGTTGACTCAATGACTTGGCAGAAGTTGCAGAAATTCTGAGTTTGGCTCAATACAAAGAAAACCCTTCAAAACAATGGAAACTGAAAAAATGAGATGGGGGTGGATTGGCGGGGCAGCTGCTGAGCCCCCTTCCTGCTCCAAGGTTCTACGATCCTGCTTCCAGGCTTTGTGGAGTCCTTGTATGGATTCTCCCTCTACATGTAAAGATTGCAATCCCCCTCTAGCTGCTTTGGTCATCCTGATAAGCTGCTGGGCCTCCTGGAGATGAGCCAAGCCATAAAGGGCTGGTCCTCGGGCGACAGAGATGCAGGTAGACCCCTGGGTGCTCAAAGTCCTGCAGGGAAGGGAATCCACATTTACACAGCACCTCTTATATTCCAGGAGCTGTACCAAGCTCGATCTACAGATGTCTCATTTGAGCTTTACAAGACCTTGCAGGGCAGGTGCCATTATCACCCCCATTTTATAGATGAGGGAACTGAGGCAGAGAGAGGGACAGTGACTTGCCCAGGGTCACACAGGTAGTAACCCACTAAAGCCAGATTTGAACTCAGATTTTCCTGACTCCAGACAAAGAGCTCTCTGCACTTTGCCCCCAGCTGAGCAGGACCTGCCTAGGCTCGGACTTCACTGGTTTCCCCACCACCACCATCTTTATCAGAGTTTGAATGTCATTCAGTCTTAAGGAGGGAAGAATGAACAAAAGGTCCCATTCTACTGACAAGGAAACTGGCCCCAGAAGGTTAGCGACCCACCCAAATCACTGAGGTGGGAAGTGGAAGAGGCCCACGACCAGCCCATCCTCTTCCTCCCTCCCAGGTTTCTTTGGTGACATCTTTTCTGTTCCATCTTTTGAACCCTTCATCCTTTCCAACCCTGATTCACCCAAGTGAGGAGGACAGATTCTGGGAGAAAACAAGGGAAAATATTGGGTTTTCTTCCAATATTAAGCGAGTTTCCTCATCTTCTTTCACCCTTTCTTCCCTCATCCCCTCTCCTCACCTCAGACCCAGCACCCTTCCTCCTAAACCCAGATTCCCCTTCAGTTCAATTCCAAAAGTGTGACCTAAGCTGGGCCTTTTAAAGGAGAGGGGGCTAGGTGGGCTCTAAGGCCCCTCCAGGTGGGATCTTACATACTGTATGTGTGCAGGGTATTGTGCACAGACATTTAGTCATATTCGCTGACCCCATCAATTCATCTACAAACTCTCCTTAAGTCAGTCTTATTGGGGCATATGTCTGCTCTGGGCAAAGTCCTTTCAAAGCCCTAGAGAGGCTGGAAAGGGCCCTGTAAGCCCGGAGGGGGGCAGTGCAGAAGGAGCAGGGCAGAGCTAGAATGGAGTCGCATTCTCAGGCATGAGCCCTCAGCTCCCCTCCTCAGTATGACTCAAGCAGCCTGGGACTCAGTTTCCTCACCTGCCGTTTTGTTCTTTTCTGCTACTTCCCTAAGGGAGCTAAAGGGCAAGATCCAGAAGGAGAGCATGAAGAAGGAGCTGCTTTCAGACCAGGCTCACCTGAACGACACCCACTGTGGGCACTGTCTCCAGCCCTACCGCTTCCTGGTCAATAGCAGGCGGCAGTGCCTGGACTGTCTGCTGTTCACCTGCAAAAAGTGCAGCAGCTACAACCGGGGAGAGCAGGGCTGGGTCTGCGATCCGTGCCGGCTGGCCAGGTGAGGGCGTTGCGGGGCCAGCACAGGCAGCCCTGGATGAGCTGCCCCTGTGCGTTACCCCCAGTCAGCATCACTGGCAGGAAGTCTGTAAGGAAAGCACATGCCTGTGGGATTCTGAGTTATCAGGGTTTATTAGTGAAGAGTGAACCTGGAGTCAGCAGGGAACTGGGTGTGATACAGAACTTAGTGTGACTTTGGGCAAGTCCCTTCCTTTCTGAGCCTCATCTTTCTCATCCATAAAATGGGGATGATAATGCAACCAACAAAGTTCATGGATTGAGAACTAGAACCTGTCTCAGAGATCATCTTATCCAGAGGGTCCCAAATTTATTTGGCCTACCCTTTTCAAAAAAAATTAATTACTCAGTGCCCCTCTAGGAATCTACTTTCTTTAACCCTTTAATTATTCTTTTGAAATTTGCATCATTTCAAAAAAATAAATTTTTTACTACATTGAAACTTTGATGACACAATATTGTGCCATGTAACTGTATATAGATGGCAACTGTATTGTAAACAAGACATTACATGTACATATTCCTGCCAATGACGCATGCTGTACTTCCCAACAATGCTGGACACACTCGCCTTCCAACACTTGCTTATTAAGACCTGTCAGTGGACTTGGCCACTGATTGACTTTAATTTGCCTCTTGTGTGTTTATTTAGAAAAAAAAAGTAATCACTATGACTTCACCTCAGTTACACAACAGATAAAACCTGTAAAAATGGTTTTCCAAAGTTTTCTTATCTTCTTTTCCTTCCTTACGCTTCCACTGCTCCCTTATTTTTATTCAACACTACCCACTGTCCTGACTTCCACCCCCCTTGTTCCAGCACTCCCTGGAGCGTGGTGTCACCCACTTTAGGAACCTATGAATCCAACCTCCTTGTTTTACAAAAGAGTAAACTGAGGGACAGGGACTTGCTAAAGTTCATATGGAGAGTAAATGGCAGAGCTGGGATTTGAACCCAAAGCCTCAGAGTCCAAGTCCAAGTTTCTGTCCATTGCACCATACTCTCTCTCTTAAGGGAGTCACTCAAATGTGGAGTTGATTTGGTTGGTTTTTTTTTCCCACTCCACCAAAAATCCAGGGGTTGTAGTGAAAAAAAGTCCTTTGTAATCTCCAAAAACCTAAAGAGACATAAGCTGAAACTTTTGTCTTTCTACTGAAGTCCTTCATGGTGTCCTCATGGGGCATGGAGGTAAGCTTGGGGTCCTGAGAATGACCCGAGAATACAATCTCTGTAACAGGATGCAAAGGTTGTAGGTGGGGCTGATGAGACGCTCCCTCCCTGTTGTGGGAAGACCAGCCTAGCAGGGCTCCAAAGGGCTCATTCTCATGCTAGCTTCAGGGGGTCAAACTTCTCAGTAAGAGTCACTCTGAAAAATGAGCCATGACTAAGTCATGGAGGAGTCGCTATCTGGGTCTGTGGAGGGGCCACCGATGTTGATGACATCAGAGAGCTCTGAATGACTAAGGTTTTGAATAGCAGGACTGTTGTGAGAAGCATCAAGGTACAGTGAATGGGGAGATCACCTTAGGAGAAGAGCTAGGTACTTGTATTGTGCATATGGTTCCACACATTTGCACGAACTCCCTGGTTCACAAGGATGTCATTCTTCCTTTGGCAGAGTTGTGAAGACAGGCTCCCTCGATTGGTACTATGAACATGTGAGAGCAAAGTTTAAGCGTTTTGGTAGTGCCAAAGTGATGCGCTCTCTCTATGGAAGGCTGCAGCATGAACACGGCAGCTCACTTGCTTCAGGTAAGAGTGTGGTAGATGGGGTGGGGTAGGAGGTGTCACAGGGTCTCCGAGCCTAGTCTTCTCTGCATACAATGGACTGTGACAACTAGGGACTGATCTGCCTCCCCGAGCCCCTTGTGACTTTTCCCAGATTGAATGTGAACTGCCCTAGGTAACCAAATGATGCAAATCACAGCAGGATCCCTGAGAGAGAGAATGAGAATGGGAGAAAGAAAGGAGGGAGAGAGGAGAGAGAAAGAGAGAGAGAGAGAGAGAGAGAGAGAGAGAGAGAATGGGAGAAAAAGAAAACGGGAGAGAGAAAGAGAGAGAGAGAATAATATGGGATAGAATAGGAGAAAGAGAATGAGAGAAAAAAATGGAAGAGAGAAAGAGAATATGGGAGAGAAAGAATGGGAGAAAGGGAGAGAGAGAAAATGGGAGAGAGAAGGAGAGGGAATAAGAGAAAGAGAGAATATGGGAGAGAGAAGGAGAGGGAATAAGAGAGACAGGAATAAACATCTTACCCTACAGTGTAGGTGTTGTTGTTATCCACAGTTTACAGATAAGGAAACTGAGGCAGGCAGATTAAGTGACTTGCCCAGGGCCTCACAGCTGGGAAGCACCTGAAGCCTGACTCAGACTTTGGTCTTCCTGACTCTAGCCAGCATGCCAGCCACTGGGCCACTGAGCAGTCTCCTAATAATAAAAACAATTAAGACAAAAATGATGTTAATAACAAGAAGGATTCAAGTAGTAGAATCATTCCCTGCCCCACACATCAGTGGGGGCAACACCTTGGGCAAGTCTTGTAACCTCCGCCAACCTCAGTTTCTTCATCTGCAAAATGGAGGGAGGGAGTCAGACCACACAGCTCCCGGGCTCTGCTCCTCTCTGCACCTATTCTTACACACAGAGCTAAGGCTCCTTTCCGCCAGCAGGCGGCAGCATTGTGCAGCACAAGCCTCTTGGTCTCCACTGCCCTGATCGGCAGGAATTCCTCTGGTCTCCCTCAGCGGGGCAGGGTCCATCCGCGGAGGAGACTGTGAGAGCTAAGGAGAGCGCTGGGGGGCAGAGCACCCGCCTCCAGAGCGCGGTGATATCAGGTTAGATCCAAGATAGAGCAGGAGAGCCCTGCAGAGGGTTCAGGTCCAACCACATCATCTTACAGAGGGGGAAAATGAGGCTCACAACGCACCATAAACTGCCTGGGGTCACACAGCTAGTCAGTATCTGAGGCAGGATTCGAATACAGGTCTTCGTGTCTCCAGGTTCAACAGTCTCTCCATTATGGCGAATAGCCTCTCTTAGGGAAGGAGAAGCATGGCGGCCAATGTCTGTGAACAGGCATGTGTAGGGTTTCACGCAGACTGAGAGGCACCGTGGGGTAGTGGGTAGAGAACTGGCCTCAGAGCCAGGAAGACCTGGGTTTGAGTCCTGCCAACAATAAAGCCCTAATAGCTACCATTCCCATATCTCTTTGAGGCTTTCAAAAAAGCACTTTCTGTGCATGGTCCTCCCAAGACCCCTGGGAGGTAGGTGCTTATATGATCTCAATATTACAGAGAAGGAAACTGAGGCAGGCCTGCAGAGGCTAGCACATGTCTCAGGCCAGGTTCAAACTTGGATCTTTCTGACTCTGGATCTACCCCATGCGCCGAGGCACCTGGTGCCATCTTTGTCCAGAGGATGCCTCCAGAGAAGGCTGCTGCTGCTGCTGATGAGGAGGAGAAGGAAGAGACGGAGGAGAAGAGGGGGGAGGAGGAGGAGGAGACCACCATAGGGACCTGCCTGTAAGGTTTGTGAAGCATCCGCATCACCTCGTTCATTTCTCACTGAATGTTTTCTCCTTGTTCCCAGGTCTCCACCACAGATCCTACAGCCTGCCAAATGTCAACAGTAAGTGGTCCGGGCAGTTGTTTTGCTGGAGTTCTTACATTCTTACCTAAATTTCAAGGAATTAACCAGAACCCTGAAGAAAAGCCCCAATTTCCTCACTCTAGTTATGGTTCTACTTGAAGTGGTTGGGGTCTGCATAAAGGGGAAATAAGATAGGATTCAAATAGACTCTGCCTATGAGAAAGAGAGAGAGAGAGAGAGAGAGAGAGAGAGAGAGAGAGAGAGAGAGAGAGAGAGAGAGAGAGAGAGAGAGAGGAGGGAGGAAAGAAGGGCTAAACTGGACTCTAATGTTATATCCATGGGCATTCCTGGTAAATACAGATACTTCAATGAGAATCAGCCCTTCTTCCTCATCCTCCCATGCACACTTGCGACTCCCTGAGGCAGTGAGGGGTAGTGCATAGAGCGCTGGACTTGGAGTCAGAACACCTGAGTTCAAAGCCTGTCTCAGCACTCCGTAGTCGTGTGACACTGCACAAGTCACTCAGCCCCTCTTAGCCTCAGTGTCTTTATGTGTCAAACCGTGGGGCTGGGCTCCATGACCGTTAGGGCTCCTCCCAGCTCTAACACCATGCTGCATCCAGCCTTCCATCCATCCCAGGTGGAGCACAGCTCTCTCCCGTTGGAGGCAGTGGAGAAAGTGAGCAGACCTCCGAAGATGAGTCTCTGGATGGCACCAAGGCTCGGCATCTCGGCAGAGTGAGTGTCCCCACTGTCCCTGTCCCTCCTTCCCCAAGGTCCCTTCTCTCGTATCACTGGTGCCCTGCATTCAAGGCCGTCACCATCTGGCCCCCTTGAGTGTTGGGGGGTTTCCAATGCTGAATTCTCAACCCCGAGAGGTCAGTGAGGCCAGAGTGACCAGGAAGTCCAGAGCCAACTCAGCAAGCACAGCCTACGGCAACTCTGGTACCCCCTCCAGCTCACAGCTGTCCAGGTAACAACAGTCCCCTTCTGGCGGCAGGCTTGGGCAAGCCAGAATGTCTGCTCTGCCCCCCTCCCCTCCTGATGCTCAGTGAGCCTTTGGAGCCCCGAGATTTGGAGCTCATCTAGCCCATTCCCTTCATTTTGCAGTTTGGGAAACTGAGGCCCAAAGAGGCATAGTGCCCTGCCCAGGGTCACACAGTTGGTGAGAGATTTAACCCCAAACTGTGTCCATCCTAGAGCAGCCTTTGGATGAGGCCTCTGAAGCAAAGAAGAGCTTTGGATTCAGAAGGGCTGGGTTTGAGCTTTGGCTGGGCTATCAACTATCTGTGAGGCCCTGAGTTGGTTACTTCCCTGCCCTCCCAGAGCCTCAATCTCCTCTTCTGTAAGAGGGACATAAGACGCCAGGGCTGTTGTGAGGGCTGAGTGAGATAGCCTCGGGGCATGCTCTGTCTGGCACCTCCCTCACCCGCTGAGCTCATATATCAGGGGGCACCATGGACAAAGGCAGGCATACCGAATTCAAATCCTGCTCCTTTAACCAAGCGACCCTGGCCAAGTCACTTGACCTCTGTTTGCCTCAGTTCCCTCAACTGTAAAATGAGGATGAAAATAACGTCATTGGCCCAGGTCATGTGGGGATCAGAGGAGATCACATTTGTAAAGTGCTGCGTAAATGCTTGCCATGTTGTTGTTGCTGTAGTCCTAGTAGTGGGGGGAGGAGTAAAGTGCTTTGCCAGCCATAGACTCGCCAGCTATCACCGATAAGGTCTATGAGGCGGACCTCGCCCATAGCCCCCCCCCAACCTGGAAGCCCCTCCACAGCATTCCCCTCCCCGAGCAACGCGGCTCCTCTGTCTGCAGTCCCGCCAATAAGGAGCAGGAGCCTGAGATTTTCCGTCTCTTTTCTGGGATCTGCCCCATCCCCATTGTCAGCTGCCCTCCCCAGTGGCCAGGCCAGGCCATTTGGATGGCCCTTAATTAGCTAAGGAAGGGTTACAGAGACATAGAGCTGGGTGCTAGATGCCATTGTTTCCTACACTGGGACCCCGCAGTGGATGCTGGTGCCCCGTGGTGGATGCTGGTGGCCCCAGTGGATGCTGGTGCCCCGCGGTGGATGCTGGTGCCCTTGACTTTTTCCCTTTCTCCCACCTGTCACACCCCCTTTCTAAGGAAAAGCGGCTGCTATCAGTTCACCCCTTTGACTTTGAAGTCGACTCAGACTGTTCTGCTCAGTCTTGTCCCCAGTCCCTGCAGCTTTCTCCAGCACCAGCCACCCTGGACAGCCTTCAGGTACTGGGGGGGGGGGGGTGAGTGGGGGGCTTCCTGCCATCCTCTGCTCCTCTGCTCCAGCCTCACCTCCCTGGCAGTCAGCACACCCACACCTTAAAGTGTCTCACCATGGCGGGGGGGGGAGGGGGGGATCCTGCTGTGTGGGGGTGTCCTCAGACCCAAGGCCCAGCCCCCAGCCATGCTGTTACTGACCTTCCCCACATTCCTCTGTATTGTGCTCTTACTGGTTCCCTCCCATAGAGCATAAGCTCCCTAAAGGGAGAAAGCAGCTCCATAGATTCAGAGCTAGAAGGGGCTTGGAAGTCATCCCCACCCATCTTTTTTTTAAATAGAGGAGCAAAGTAAGGCCCATTGAGGAGAGTGAGTATCAGAGCAGAGCCAGGATTTGAATCCGGAACCCGTCACCAGGATCCTTGCTCTTGTCCCCATCTAGCACCGTCTCCCACCAAAGTTAGAATTAGATTTATCTCAGGGGCAAAAATCAGCTCTTCTCTCACTCTCAGCAAGCCCCATGGTAACAGATATGCTGAGAAATCCTCAGACCCTTCCAGACCTTCACCCTGGACCGGATCGCAAGTCCCTGTCCCTCAGCAGAGGCCTTCCTGTCCTGCTGTGGCTGAACAAAATTGCCCCCATCGGGCTCCAGAGGGGAGCACGCAGACAGAACGAAAGGGTGCTTTTAGGAATCCTGAGTTCTGAGAATAAGCCAGTGCCCTGCTGTGTCTCCAGCAGGGTGGGTCTGTGGGAAGAGCCCTGCTCTGGAGTGAGAGGATCCTGCCTCTTCGGACCAGTCACTTAACCTTGCTGAGCCTCAGTTTCCTCCTGCTTCCCTCCGTCTCCAAACCTCTTCTCCTACAATAATCTTTTTAGTCAAGGCATGAGGACTGGTCTGTAGACTTTCCATGGCTCTTTGGCTCATTCATCCCCGCTGAATGGGTGAAGACTGGGCAGGGGGCTTCCCAGAGTGGGACCACCGGCTCCTCACTCTCCTCATTATGAGGCCTGTATTCAGACCCTCTCAGGTGCTCCCAGTGCTGACGACGAGATAGCAGCCTCCCCAAAGGATGGCTTGATCACTGATGCCAACCTTGCCCCAGAGGCCCAGGACCTTCTCAAAGAACAGGAATACAGCAACCCCGAGGTCTCTCTGCCCTCAAACTCCAGCCTGGAAAGAAAGTCCAGCCCTGGTAAGCTTCAGGGTCCTGTCTGGGAGGGGAGGTGGGATCAGTCGGGAACGAATCCTTGCCCTGGTCTAGAGCAGAGAGACCCTGGTTTGCAGGCCCATCTTGGGTCAGCTCCCCCTTTTTGGCATCCCTGGGGGTTGGAGTAATTCTGTCTCCCCTAAACTATTTTTCAATGTTTCTAAGAATATAAGAGAGGCACTGTACTATAATGGCCAGAAAGCAGACCTCTGAGCCAGAAAACTTGGGTTCCAGGGTAGCTTCTGACCCACACTGGCCATGGGTCAAGTCCCCCAAGCTCTCAGGTCCTCCCCTCCAATGAGTTACAGAAGGAATGCTGGCCTGCATGGACAGGGGGATTGCACTACAACCTCCTGACACTGAGGAAATCCCCGGCCAATCCAAAAAAGTCCATTGTCTATTCAAGAAGCAAGCCCCCATTGGGGAAGGAGGCTGGGCTGGGGGAGGGGGAGAGTGCCATAGGTGACTGGCCATAGGAGAATGAGGATTGGTGAGTACTGTGACGTTCCTGGTCTGGGGACAAGCCTCCTTCTGAGGGACCAGCTGTATGAGGTCCTGGCTGTGCTCATTGCTGGGTCCCCATCCTCGAAAAGGGTAGTGACCAGCTGGAGGATCCAGAGGAGGACAGCCAGCATGGGGAAGGGCCAGGAGTCCAGGTCAGATGGCAAGAACTGGGCCTGTTTTATCCTGGAGGAGAGAAGAGTCAGCAGGGGCCGAGAGAGCTGGGTTCGAGTGTCTGATGGGTGTTCATCTGGAAGAGGGATAAGTTCTACTTGGCCTCCAATGACCCATCCCAGCAATGAGATCAGTTTGGAGTTGATGTTAAGGAAAAGTCTCAGCCTCCCTTTCCCAACGTGTAAACCGAGAGAGAGAAGAGAGGAAATAAGCATTTATAGAGCGCTTACTGTGTGCTGGACCCTTTACAAATATCTCATTGGATCCTGATTCTATTATTTAATGAGATGACCCCTGAGGTCTGTCCCAGCTAAGTTTCCACTGATCCTCACCCTGATGCCTTCTGGAGAAAGTCACCCCTGGCCAAAGATTCCAGGGATGTGGCTCCCTAAGGCTCCATCTGCACAGAACCATTCATTGAGAGACCCTGTCCCATTTAGTGGATGGACCTGTTTCTGTTTGTTCCTAATCCAATCTTCAGCATTCAGAGGCTTGCTCACCCCCACCCCCACCCCCACCTGAGGGGTGATGGGGGTTTGAGCCCAGAAGTTCAGGGCCCTTCTCAATCCTTCTGTCAATAAGGTCACCGCAGAAGCTGAGCCTCTGCTCACTAAGCCGTCTCTAATAGCATCACCCAACCAGGTGCATTGGGAAATCTTGGTACCGGCTCCTGAAGCACAAGGTCTGCCCCCCTTCCATGTTTTCTTTTTCTGTTATTTCCTTGCCAACATCTGCTGGCTGCCAGGCAGAGCTAGGGTCCTAGAAACCTGCAGTTTGGTACAGGGAGGAAGTGGGGGCTCATGGGAAGGGCACAAGATTTGGGGCCTGGGAACTTTGCTTCCAGTTCTGGCATAGCCATTTACTACCTGAGTGACCTTGGGTGAGTCCCCTCAACCCTCTTGGCCTCAGTTTATAAATGAAGGGTCCGTAAGGTAGGTCCTCTCCAGCTCCGAGTCAGTAATCTCATGACCTCTCCAAGCCTCAGTTTCCCTATTTGTAAAATGAGGGATTGGCTCTCCAATGTCCAGTATCCCCTCTATAACCACCCTGTGATCTCTGAAGTCCCTTCTCTATCTCCTTCTATAGTCTCATCACCTCCCTGAGCCTCAATTTTCCCATCTACAAAATGAGGGGCCTGGGCTCAGTGATCTATGGGAGTCCTTCCCAACCCTGGTGCTAGGACCCTCTGCTCCTGTGTTCC
This sequence comes from Pseudochirops cupreus, assembly GCA_028627135.1. NCBI lineage: Eukaryota > Metazoa > Chordata > Mammalia > Diprotodontia > Pseudocheiridae > Pseudochirops > Pseudochirops cupreus. The sequence continues at coordinate 388,999,408 of CM053584.1, read as the reverse complement.
TCTATGACCCTGCTTCGGAAGCATCATGTTATGGGGCACAGGGGCACCCTCCAGATACCAAGGGACCAGTTCTTTGAGCCTGAGGTCAACCCACCAGTGTCAGCCCATGGGAGGAGGAGCAAGGTTTGGGCTGGGTGATAGTGAAGGGGCCAACCCAGAATACAAAGGGGCAAACAAAAGTCAACATTCCATAAGGGAAGGATTTCCAGCAGGTCAGATAACCTGTGAGCTCCTTCCCTCCTGGCGAACCTGGCATTTCTCTACCTCATCTAGTCAGATGAAAAATGTGCTGGACTTGGAGTCAGGAGAGACCTGGGTGGGAATCCCCCCCAGTCCCCCCCCAGGACACCTTATGTGTGACCCTTCTGAACTGGAGCCTCTGCCAAGTGGGGATATTCCAAGTGGGGATAATCCCTGTGGAGCCCCCCCCCCCTGCTGTGAGACTCAGCTGGCCAGACAACATCAAGGTCTCTGTACATTAAAGTGGTCTTAAAAGCCTGTCAGTCGATTTAACCCAAAAAGCATTTTTTTGTGTTTTCTTTCTAAAATTCTTTTTTACAAACATTTATTCTCTCTCCCTCTTACTCCACCCTCCTCCCCACCATTGATTTTTTTCTCCCTAAGGGAAAAAACCCCAGTGCAGCAAGAGGAATCCCCACACTGGCCAGGTCCACAGTGTAGCCTCATTTTGCATTCTCAGTTAAGCACCTACTTTGTGCTGAGCACAGAGCTAGACTCTGGGATACAAAGACAACAGTGAACCTGTGCCTGCCCTCAGGGAGCTTGCACGCTGCTGGGGGGAACAGCATGTAAGCCAATAAGTATAAGAAAATCCAAGATGGGTACGAAATAAATACACGGTGATTTTTATGTCACCTCCACCCCCCAGCACTTCCCCTTCTCCCCCTCCCAGAGCACTGTCCCTTATAAGGAAGAGAAAGAAAGAAGGTAGGAGTGCTTTGCTGGGCCTCTGTTTCCTCTCCTGTAAACTGAGGGGGCCTCTAAGAGCCCTCAATGCTCTAAATCTGTGGTCTTCTTATTATAAGGACTGGAGTGGGTGGGGGTTCTCCCACTTCCAGATCTATGAAAGTCTCCCCACAGAATTCAAACACACTCATCCTCCACAGAGTGTGAAGCCACGGGGACTGACCAGCCCCAAGCCCAGGACTTTGCTGGCATGGACACCTCAGATGAGGACGTTGAAGAGGCCCACAAGATGGTGGCCTGTCTGCCCCACTGTTCCTCCCACGAAAGCACGACTCCCTCTGAAAGCCAGGTAAGAGCAGAGATTCCCCAAACTGGCCTCTGGCTTCTCCTCAGTGTGATAAACTTCTCACAGTGCACGCCAGAGAGCTGAGAGCTTGGGAACAAACTGTGCTTGAGCATGTCTTCAAAGTGCTTTCTTAGACACACGTTCTTACAAAAGTCCTTACAGCTCCATGCTACAGAAACTCTGAGTAACACCAAGGAGGAAGGCAGGCCTTCAGCCTTATCGATCTCAGGCAGCTTCCTGAAAATTCCAGCTGCTTCTCAGAATTGGGCTCCAAGGCCTGGGGCCTTGGCCTGGGGCCTGGCCTTCTCCCCTCACTCTTTTCTCAAATTCTCCCTTTTCTAGACTAGGAATTAAGGCTCCAAAGCTCAAAATCTGTTAACCAGCCTGGTCCAACTATGTGGCCTTCAGCATCCCTTTGACAAATAGGAACTTTTTCCAAGCCTAAACTCAATCCTGGCCCATAGGTTTGCAATAGCATTGAAATCAGACATTGCCAAATGCAGAAGGGATCTTGCCACACAACCCTGCGCGGGGCCACACTTTCATGGAAAGGTAAGAAATTTACCCCCAAAGTGGAGCGGACCTTGCTTGGATGGCCTGGGAACTCCCATCTGATTTGAAGCCCATTGAAAGCCTGAGAGCGAGGCCAAGTCTAGACCTGGACAACTAGTCTTGTTTCCAAAAGCCTGCTCAGTGGTCACCACAGCATGTGGCTTCATGAGGAAGTTAAGGAGATGAGTTAGACTCTTGCAACTTCAAAGATGATTTGGATACACTAAGTAACAGTGATAAGATAGACTGAAGGTCACAAGGTTGGGCTCTGGCTCTGGTTTTCTTTTTTTTCCTCAGGAAATGAGCATTTATTATAGAATAGAATAGAAATAGAAAAAGGCACAAAACAGCACACTGAGTATTGTGGTGCAAAGGGAAGAGGCAGGAGGCTTGGGACGAAGCCTCAGGTGACCACAGGGCACAGGTATCCATGGGGTTAGAAGTGCCCAGGTGCCAGCCGGCCATTGAGGAAGGTGGGAGAGGGGCAAAGATCTTGGGCAAAGATCTCTGGTGCCTCCCATTGCCATCTGGTATGCAGGAGCTGGACTAGGGTTGTGACGGTGGGGCCCAAGGAGCACTATTGGGTAGAGTTTTAGACACTGGTGTAGACACCAGCAGTGACCCAGGCAATGCCAGGCTCTCCTTGAGAGTATACATGGGTCATGTCCTCATGCTTTCTGGTGATGCTTGGGACCCTCCATCTAGCCAATGGCCCTCATTGCACAAACCTAGGACCAGAAAGGGCAAAAACACAGCTCGTGGAAGGAATTCTCTCCTGCCTCTTGAAGTGTGCCCCTTGGCTCAGTCAGTGACTTGTGGCCTGGTCTCTCTCCCTACCCAAGCATCTGTGAAGCTCTTTTGGGCTGGAAGCAGCCTCTCTCTGGTCCTTGTTAGAAGACCTAGCACATTGAGTTTGGGGGATTTCCTCAACATTACTGAAGAATTTTCAAGTTGGGGCACACACCAGGGTTCAAGTCCTGACCCTGCTGCTGACTAGCTAGGTGGGGGTGGGTTGTCAGACCTCCTGTGACTCAGTTTCCTTTTCTGTAAAAGGAAGGGGTTCCCAGGTACCCCTCTGCTCTTTATTCCAAATGACAGCCTGATGGCCAGCTCTATCAGTCAGTATAAATGGGAGAAGAACAAAATGTTGATGGCATAATCAGGGAGAATTGGTGCCCCCACTGGGCTGGGAACATGGGAGCCAACGTTGAGTGTGGGAGCAGGGGAATCCCAGCTGCTCCTTTCTCTCTGCTTGGACAAAGGCTCTCAAAGGACTCTGATAGCACTGTTCCATCCTCACGGGGAACACAGATCCCATTTACAAAAGGAACTCACCATGAAAACTCTGATCTGTTTTTACAAAAACCATCCTGTGAGCAATGTTGCGATGTGTCTATTCTGGGAACTATGGGGGTCCCTAGACAGCTGCCTGCCCCCACCCACCTTCCCAGGTTGGAATAGGAAGTTGCCTTTCCCTCTGAGGGTTCTTAGGAGCTCTGGCTGGCCATCCCCTCCCTCAGCCTCCATCCCACCCAGGCAGGGGGAGGGCTGGGCATCAGCTCTTTCCTAAGGAGCTCCTTGGAATAGCTGCTACTTTAAATCATGTCTAGGCACATGACACTGCTTGATCTGAGGCCCCTAGTAGATGCAGCCTTTCTCCTCGGTTCCCTCTACGCTTGACTTCTCTCTGTGGCCCAGGTGCTGCTACCCAGCTGGGCCCGAGCTTAGACTGGGGAGGGATGGGTCAGTGGTCACCCTGCCTTGTCACATGTGCATTCTAAGCCTAAATTACTTCAAAAGAGGGCTCTGGTTTTCTAACATGTAAAAGACTGTAAGGTTTATTGTTTGCCAGTGGATTTCATCCTTTACTTTGCCCCAAGTAATTCTCCCAGCTGTAGGTGCCAAGCCTTTGCCCTGGGTTGCAAAGACAAAAGGGACTTGGTCCAAGAGCTTTGACTGAACTGGGGCTGCTTGGACATGACACATACAGAGACAGGTATGATAGAAGGTAGGGAGGAAAGGGGGCAAAGGAAAAATCAGACCAAGTGCTCCAGGAGAATGTGAGGAAAAAGAGAATCATTTCATCAGGGAGGAGGATCAGGGATGGCTTCCCCTACAGAGAAGTTGGCATATGAGCTGAGCTGTGAAGACAAAAAGGATTCCAACACACTAGGAAGGAAGGAAGGAAGGAAGGAAGGAAGGAAGGAAGGAAGGAAGGAAGGAAGGAAGGAAGGAAAGAGAGGGAGGAAGGCAGGGAGGGAGGCAGGTCAGGGGAACAAGCCACTCCCTACCCCATGAAAAGTCTAGAGAAAGCTCTCCAAGGTGCCCACCACCCCCAGGATGACTCAGGTGTCCCCAAGCTAATTGGTGAGTCCACCGTTAATCAGCCACATGTCCTCTATCTGACCTCCCACCCAGGGGGGGAGGCCTGGACCAAGGTTTGCTCCCAAGGAGAGGGCCTCAGATGAAGTTAAGCCCTCAGCAGCTTCAGGCTTTGGTTAAATCAATAAAGCCAATGAGCCTGGAATGTTGCTGGGTTTTGTCCTGTTTGCTTGGACCTGTTTAATGGGGCTGGGAAATGAGCTACTCTCAAAGTAAGGATGCCATGTGACCCAGGGGGAAATGCCCTAGTTTTTGAGGTAAAAAAATTGGGGTTCAAATCCTGTCTCTGTCCACTGTAACTGGGTGACCCTGGATAAGTCTCTTTACTTGCCTGGGCATCTATAAAATGAAGAGGTTGAATTCCTTCCAATTCTGGCTCTATGATCTCTGACCTTCCACAGGTTTCTGATGAAGATTTCCTGCCTGACTTGGGCTCTGGGTGTTCATGGAAACTGTCTCTTACAAAGGCCCAGAGGCGAGGGTGCCCAGCTCTCTGGCTTTATCATGATGCATTTAGGCCTTTAGGCCAGGCCTGGAAGCCCCTTAAGGTTGGGATAAGGGTCTCGGGCAGTTCCATCAGAGTTTGTAAGAGCTGCCCCCTCTGCTATGATGGAACCACGTCCATCAGGGCCCCGTGACCCCAGACAAAATCCAACTCCGTCTCACTCTTACCTCTGTCATCATAGGAGCCTTTAAGCAGATCTGGAAGGGCCTTAGACAGCTTCATGTCCAACCTTAAAATTTATATCTGAGGGAACCGAGACCCAACTTACCCAGGGTCACACCACAAGGGCCGGGTTTTCACCTTCATTCCATTACTTAGTCATCACCCAAAACAAAACTGTGGCATCAGTACAATCATCCCTGCATCACCTAATTATGGAATTGGGGAATGAAAAAGGGTCTCACAGTTCAACTTGTCCACCTCCTTGTTGGACAACAGTCCTTGTCCAACTCCTTCATTTGACACAGGAGGAAACTGAGGCCCACAGAGTTTGGAGAGACGTGCCCAAGATCACACCCCTGATACACAGTGGAGCTGAGATTCAAACCCAGGTTTTCTAACTCCAAGTCATGAAAACAGAGCCGTGAACCCTTCTCTCTTGACTCTGAGAATAAAGTCTAGCAAATTTGACTCGTTATGAATTTGCGCATCAGCTCGTTGAGGACTGAGACTGTGTCCTACATACCTTCATTCCCTCAACAATGTCTTAAACAATAGGAAAACATATTTAATGTGAGACATTCTTTTGTTCATTCAAAATGACCTGCCATAAGGACCTTTACAGACACATTTGATACAGTATTTCAGACCAACAACAATAATAGCAGTTGCCTGATGGCCAACATTCCAGTTACAAGTTTCCCACATCTTAACCAGGCTGGAGCTCAGTTGACCAGAGCCATAACAACAGCGCCAATGGGACTTTTGCCCAAGGCACTAAAATTTAGGGAAAATATTTACAGGTAATCATTTAAAAATTACCTCATTAGCACCTAGTTAGCAGGAATAATTGGTTAAAATAGGAAGCTATTCACCAGTGAGCCACTCTAAGGAACTAATTACCCTCCTCCTGCTCAGCTTCATTGCTCTTAATTACTTGCATTATTTTCATTCCTCAAATTATAAAGTTGATTTGAAGCCATATTTGGTGCCTTGAGCACCAAAATCCTTCATTTCAGTGCAGATAGCAGACACAGGCAGGCCGTTTCTGGGCCCAGGGCCCCACCTTCCCAGGTGAGCATGGCTGCCGAGTCTGCTTGCAGAGCCTTCGACAGCCCTGATGATGGGGTGGAGGTAGCTGTGGACGGAGGGCCTGGCGTAGAATGATGTTAGGGTATAGCCGCATTTCTTTTTCCCTTGGTGTCCTCAAGGGCCAGGAAAGTCATCTAAGTCTTGTGGTGGGACCTTGACCAGGTTACAGATTCTGATTCCATGACAATCAGGAAGAGTTTGGACCCAGTGATCTCTCGGGTGCCCCATCCATTTCTAAAAATCCAGGATTTACTCAGGACTTTTTCTATACTTCCAGTTTCCTGGTTTTGACCTAAATTTGATATTTCAAAGAATGATACTCTCGCATGGTCTCTCTGGGGGTGGAAGGCGCCTCAGAGACCATCCGACTCCGCCATTTTAGAGAAAAGGAAAATGAGCCAAAGAGGAATCCAAGGGTGCAGAGAGTACAGGGACAAAGACAGATCTTGAGCTTGGGTCTTCCAGCTCTAAGTCTTGTCGAGTTCTGCCTCAACATGGCAATGAAAATAAAAATCATAATGACCATCATGCTGACGATGGTGACAGCCAGCATCCACATCATGCCTACTGTGTGGCAGGCACTTTACCCCCAAGGTAGATGCTATTATTATCCCCCTTTACAGCTGAGGAAACTGAGGCAGGCATCGGTGAAGTGACTGGCCCAGAGTCATGCCACTACTAAAAGTTTGAGGCCAAAAGCATTTGAACTCGGGTCTCTATGACTCCAGGCACAGTACCACCTAACTGCCCTGGCATTACTTTGTCTCAGGGATTTTAATCAGGCTGGGGACTGGACTTGAATTTCAAATTGCTTTTCTCCACCATGCAGCTGCCCAGTGAGTATGATCTGTTGTTGTGAGACGGTCACAATGGATAGGGTTGATGAGGGAATTATTTCAGATCAGATCACATAGATCTGAGTGTCTTAAGGAAATGGCTCATTAGAACAGAGGGTTTAGCCCCTAAAAGGATGAATGACTGATTGATTGGAGGTGACTTGGGGGGCAGTCATTATGGACACAACCTCTCTCAGTTCAGAAGGACAGTCCCACCAGAGCCCTGAGCGCCCAGAGGGGCCCTGGCTAACACCATCATCCCATCCCTTTCCTCTCTTCAAATAAACAAAATGATAAAGCAAATACCACGATGGCAAGAGACTTCACCTGGGTCAGCAGAGTTGAAGTGGAAACGAATTGATTTTCCTCGGTCTTACTTAGCCCAAGAGAATGATCCGTTTGGGGTGACGCAGAGTTAGCTAATAGAAATCAAAATTGCCCCTTTATGTAGACCCTTGGATTCTGGCAGGAAACCAGAGGCTCTGATCACCCGATGGCCACTTCACCTCCATCAGTGTGGACATAATTAATGTGTGCCTTCTGGTGTGGATCAATATCAGAGCTCTTCTTTGGATGTGTTGGGTAAACATCCCTGGCCCCAATGAGAGGAAGTACAGGAGACACCAATAACCACTGTCCTGGGGTGAGATAAACTCATGCTCCCACAAGAATGGTTCTTTAGTTTGTTTATTATGCCTCTAGTTTCCTGACTCTCTTGCCAAGTCACCCAGCTTTCTGCCTTGAACTCTAAAACTGGGGAGGCAGATCAGAGTGATGGGGGTCAGACAGAGGCTGGTCTTGGAATCAAGAAGATAGGAGTTACTGCCAAACTCTTACCAGCTTGGAACTGACCCTAAGCAAATCACTTCAGCTTTCTGTGACTCAATTTTCTCATTTGTAAGATGAGGGGTTGGACCTTTCCAGCTGAAAATCTAGGACCCAATGATTTCCAATAGCAGGGCCTCCTTTGGGGGCTAGGCTGGGCTCAAGGGCTGCTGGGGTCCTTTTGAACGCTCCATTCGGTGGTTCTTCCTCCATCCTTTCACGAGGGTCTTCTCCTCTTGGGTGCTCTGGTGCTTTTGAGGTGGTGGGCAAAATGCTGGGAAGCTGGATCTGTTTTCTTCTGTCCTTCTCCCTCTTTCTTCTGCCGCAGATCTCTGACATGAATCGACGCCTAGTAGCCATCGAATGCCTGCTGACCCAGCTAGAGGAGAGAATCCTGGTGCCCTGGGAGGAGGTAATGTCAAGCCCTGCCCTGGGAAGCTGTGTTCCCTCCTGGTCCTGACTTAGTAAGGGAAATGATAATGCTGAAATAGAAGTTTCTTGTTGAATGAACTGGTTAAAATTAAATAGAGAACCTTACACCATTATGTCATTTTGTCCTTACAATAACCCTGGGAAGGAGGTGCTGCTTGTTCCCATTTTACAAATAAGGAAACTGAGGCAGACAAAGCCAGTGATTTGTCCAATGTTACTAAGTTAGGCTGGATTTCAACTTAGGTCTTCCTGACTCCAGGTCTGCCATTCTACTCATGACTTGAATAAATTCAACCTTATGTATCCATGATGTACAAGGCATGAGGCAGCATGGGGTCAGGAAGACCGGAGTTCAAGTCCTACTTCCCACACAAACTGGCTAGGTGATCCAAGGCAACGGACCACTGGCCCTTCCAAATCTAACTACGATCCCAAGAACCTGCAGACTTTGACGAGCTGTGTGGTCCTGGGCAAGACACATAACTCTCCAAGCCTCAGTTTCTTTATCTATAAGATGGTAAGAATGACAGCACCTACTTCATAAAATGACTATGAGGACCAATGAGATAACACGGGTGAAGTGCCTCGCAGACTTTTAAATACTATGTAAGTGTCAATATTATTATTAGAAAGACCTCGAATGAATGAATAAGTCATTTATTAAGGCCCACTGGGTACCAGGCCCTGTGTTAAGCCCTAGAGAAAACAGATATAAGCAAAACAGTCCCTGCCTTCAAGGAGCTTTATGTTCTAATGGGGGAAACAAGACCTAAAGGGCAGCTGGAAGGGGTGGGGAGGCAGCAGGATGAGAAACAGAACCTGAGTGCTGGCAGCGTGATTTGGCGAGAGATCCAGCTAAGCCACTCTGGAACAGTTCTCATTCTTAGAAGTGTTTCCCAAGAAGTCACCCAGGCCCCCTGCAACCAATCAAGAATCCCCTTAGACCATATCTCTAGTTCAACTCCTTTATTTTGCAGATGAGGAAACTGAGACCCAGAGAAGGGAAGTGACTTGCCTGAGGTTGCAAGTGGAAGAGGCAGAATTTGAACTCAGGTTCTCTGACTCCAAACTATCTCTCCACTGCCTCACACAGTATATGTTATTAATATCAATCAATCAGCAAACATTTATTAAGTTTTTATTAGGTGCCGAGCACTGTACTGAGTCATAGGATACAATGAAATTTTCAGAAATGAAAATAACCCATTTCCTTAAGAGACTCACATTCAAACATGAAAAGCATGTGCATATTCAAGGACGTACAGAATGTATTCAAAATGAGGACAATAATGTCAGAAGGGAGTGTATGCTCTGTAACTAAATGGTCATTTATAATTGAAGTAAACCACAAATAATCATCTGACTTCCCCAATATGGCAATCAATCCAAGATTTCCTCAGTGTGGAAATATACCCCAATGACTTTCAGATCCCAAATGATCTATGATTTAACACTTGGAATGGGTTGCCTAAAACTCAGAGCTGAATGACTTGCCCAGGGTCACTAGCTATTCCCTGTCAGAGGTATGATTTAAACCTAGATCTTCCAAGGACAGCTTCCCCCAGATCATCATTCAGTGAATTTATGGCACCCATCTTTGTCTCTTGTCAACTCCAACCTTTCCTCTTTCCAAGAATAAGTTTTCCAGTAACAGTCATTAAATTAGCATCACTGTTCCTGGACAGGACGTATCAATCATTGACCAGTCACTATTCCTTCTGACTTCCTGGTCCAAACTCCTCCCCGCTGACCACTTTCCTCTCTATGTGTTGTCTTCACTCTTAGAACATAAGCTCCTGGCTTGAATTTGCATTTCCACTGCTTAGCTCAGTGTCCTACACCTAGAAAGTTCTTCATAAATACTTTTTTCATTCATTCATTAGTGCAGTCAGTCTCCCACAGAGATAAAACTTCCTGTTTTAGATTCTCAAAAAATGTCTCATTTCATCGCCACGACCACTGTCTTCATTCACGAGCACAGGTGGTGCCTTCCTTCGTGCCTTAATTAATGGTTCTCATGAGTGATACAGCCCCCCCCAAAAAAAACCTCCTGTAGTGACCAAGGTCTAATGATGACCTCCTTCTGATGAAATGAGATTGGCTCTTTACCTTAGGCACATGGTTGATCTCTAGGCCTGTTCTCAAAATTTTTTCAGCTTGGTAGAGCATGGGCCACATCTCTGAGAATGCATCGTCCCCAGCAGGTCATCATGAGGCATAGTTGGCAGAGAATGAGGACATCAGTAGAAGAGTCATGTCTTACATCTTTGGCTAGTGGGAGACCTGATAACAGGGAGCAGGATTGATATATGGCTATATGACCTGGAAGGTGGCAGCTTGGAAGGAATGAAAAAGCAGTGTCAATGAGAGGATAATGGAAAGGTGCCTCATTGGATTGGGTATGAGGAAGCAGCAGCACATTACAGAGAGGGAGGGTGATCAGAGGATCATTGATTTTGAGAGAAAAAGGCACCACATCACAGATAAGGAAATGGGCATTCAGAGGCAAAGCTAATTGCTTCAGTTCACACACAGTATGTAAGGTAGGATTTGAGCTCTAGCCTTCCCAGCTCGAGGCAGCTATGTTGTCTACTGGTTAGAGCACAAGATTTAGAGTCAGAAAGACTGGAGTTCAAATAAGTGTGTCAGATAGTGAGAGTGTGCCCCATTGGTATCACTGAAATATCAGGGTGAACTCCCTGTGGCAAACCTATGGGAAGTTATGAATAAAGGTAGAACAAAAGGGGCACATATGGCTGTATGGGCTGCAGTCTGTGGGGGGACAATGTCAAGAAAACATTCACTTGAAAAAAGAAGTCAGTAAATTGTGCCAGGAGGATAAGAACTGCTTTCACTTTTTGCCTTTGCAACTATAGCATCTAAGCCACTATCTGGTATGTGACAAGCCTTAAATAAATGTGTGCTGAGGAAGGGAGAGAGGAAGAGAGGAGGGAGGGAGGGAGGGAGGGAGGGAGGGAGGAAGGAAGGAAGGAAGAAAGGAAGGAAGAAAGAAGGAAGGGAGGGAGGGAAGGAAGGAGGGAGGGAAGGAAGGAAGGAGGAAGAGAAGGAGGGAAGGAAGGAGGGAAGAAAAGAGAGAAGGAAGGAGAGAAGGAAGGAAGAAAAGGAGGAAAAGAGGAATGGAGGGAAAGACAAATAGAAAAGAAAGGAGAGGAGAAAGACTGGGAAAAGAGATGAGACAGACAAGAGAACTAGACTAGGAAGCAGGAGAAGGACTTCCCAGCTCTGCCACCAGCTAGTTTCACATATTTGGGCAAATCCCTTCCCCTCTCTGGATTTCAGTTTCCTGCCCATTCCATTTTCTTCACTGTTTCCTGGCCCTTAAAATACTTTTTCATTTATTTTCTTAAGCTTCCTCAGCAGAGTTGAGGCACCCAAACTATATATTATTCTTCCTTTAACTAGCTCTATTAGCTGTGTGGAGTGCCATGGGAGGGAGAGAAGCCCCCCCCCCACCTCCCGTGTGTGTGTGTGTGTGTGTGTGTGTGTGTGTGTGTGTGTGTGTGTGTGTGTGTGTGTCTGTGTATGTGTCCGTCTGTTTGGCTCTGTCTCTCTGTTTCTGTCTCTCTATCTCTGTCTCTGTCTCTCTGTCTCTGTCTTCCTGTCTGTCTTTGTCTCTGTCTCTGTCTCTCTCTGTGTGTCTGTCTCTGTCTTTCTGTCTCTGTCTTTATCTGTCTCTGTCTGTCTCTGTCTCTGTCTGTCTCTCTCAGTCTCTCTGTCTCTGTCTCTCTCTGTCTCTCTCTTTCTCTTTCTCTCTCTGTCTCTCTCTCCCTCTCTCCCTCCCTCCCAGCAGTGCTAATTAGGCTATCTTCCCCTGCCCCTCACCTTGGAACAGACATCTCTCCTTCAAAGGTTCAAAGGTAACCTGCAGAAGGAGCTGAGTGTACTTTGAAGTGACCATGAGAATAACATCTTGGTTGAGAAGCATGCTTCTCTTGGAGGAATCATCATGAGTGCTGTTGGGTTTGGTTTTGTTGAAGTCCCTAGACCTGGGTTCCCCTGAGTTCACAGGTCTCTTGGGTCCCTCTGCTCTCCCCACAGCCTTCCCTGAGCTGCTGAGAGACCACAAGGCAGGTGCCAGGATTCACCTACCTGGATGGGGGCAGGGCAGGGGGAAAGATGGGCAAGTGAAGTCTCTCAGCCAGGTTTTCTGTGATGGAGACCCCAAAAATCAACGATTTTAAAGGCTCATGTGGGGAATAATTTATGCTCTGATATCATCAAGGGTGTTCCTAGCCATCAGTATTCCAAAGGATGGCATCTTTATCTGCCTTCTCCAACATAAATTGCCCCCTCCTCTGTGATCTCCTCAGTGTTCTTTAGAATCTGATGTGAGAGGAACCTAGGGTTTGCCAAGTGACTGGCCTGGAGACCTAGAAATTGGCTGGTCCTGACTGGGCACAAGAGACCCACCAAACCCAGGACTGTCTGTGCACAGCACCCTCCCGGGCCTATGTTCTGCTGGTGGAGCTTTAGGAAATTGGAGTCACCTCCCCATAAGATTGAAGTGTCATAGATACCTAATAAGTATATGCAAATCTGCAGTGTGTGTGTGTGTGTGTGTGTGTGTGTGTGTGTGTATGCACATAAACATAGCCACCTTCATTCAGGTGGTGCACTGGATAACAAGCTGGGCCTGGAGTAAGGAAGACCTGAGTTCAAGTTAGTCTCTAGATGCTTGCTAGCTGTGTGACCCTGGACAAGTCCCTTATCAGTTTCCTCATCTGTAAAGTGGGGATAATATTTAATAGCACCTGTTTCCCAGGGTTGTTGTGAGGCTCAAATGAGATCCAGCCCTTCAGGCATGCCTGGCCCCCAGTAAATGCTGTATAAATGTGATTATTATTATTTGATGTATATGTCTATATTCACACACTGTGTATGTGGAACCCGATCTCCGAGGGAAAACACCAGCAGGAATGGCAGCCAGGAAGGTCTCTTGGAGAAGGTGGTATCTGAGCTGAATCCTGAAGAAAACCCGAAGGGAGGGTTGGGGAGGCCCAAGAGCCGGCCAGTGAAACAGTGTCCAAAAGGAGCAGGAATGTCCTGGGCTGGGAACAGGGAGGACAGCATGGCTCCATCACTGAGGGAATGGCGGGGGCTGAGCGGGAACATCTGGAAAGCTTAGACAGGGGTGCGTTAGGAAGGACTTTACACGTTGAAGAAAGGCTGTGGTATTTGCCCTTGGAGGTAACAGGTGGTCGCTGGAGTTCACCATGTGTGTTGGGGAAAGGGGTCTTGGTGGAGAATGAAGTCAGTGAGCTTTGAGCTTGTCCTTGACCGAGATGCTCCTCCCTTATCTGCTCTGGCTTGTAGCTGACTGAGAGGGAAGGTGGCACGGAGGAAAGACCTCTGAAGGCGTGGGAGCAATCCCCGCTCGGACCCACGGTAGCTAGAGTAACTTTCTAAGAACTGGCGTGGTTCCGTTAGCTCCATCCTTTCCTCTCGGAGCTCGGGCTCCTTATCTAAAGATAACGGGGCCCGGAGGGCTCGACCCTGGGCCCTCCCCACTGGCCCATGGGACCACAAGTGTATCCAAGCCGGGGCGATAGGAGAACAGCAGAAGTCGGGGCTGGTTTGCTGGTTCTCCAACGGGCCTTTGTTTCTGGTTCATTCATTCGGTCCATGAACTCCGCCATTTGCCCAAGGGGTCCAGCCCGCTCCTCCGCCTGGGCCGTTTCCAACATCGGTCCACAATGAGCCCATCTCCCGCTGGACCCCAGCGCCCACCCTGCCCCGGGGAGTCGGGGAAATGGGCTCCAGGCTGCTGGCCTGCCACAGCCCGCCGGCTGCCCACGCAGCCTCCCTCCTGTCCTTGGGCTTTTTTAACAAAGTTATAAAAGAGCTGCAGGATTTTTTTTTACTTTTCTTCTACTGCTGCCTTCTCGCTCCCTTTCTTCACCTTTACATGACCTGAGGATGCCTTTGCTCTGTAGGATCTAACTGGTCTTAGGGAGGAGAACTTGATGGTGGGGTGGGGCAGCGGAAGGGGAGGGGAGAGACCAAAAGGGGAAGGGGAAAGAGGCGGGGGAAAGGAGGGGGCGGGGCCAGGCTACCACAGTTAATCCTGCCTCCGGCCGGAGGAGACCCTGTGGGAGCTTCAGAGGCTTGATGTGGCACCTGCCCGAGGCGTAGCGTGGCCAGCAGTTCCGCGGGCCAGTCCTGTCCAGGTGCTCAGCTCGAAGCTAGCGCGCCAATCTGAGCCTCTCCTAGCCCAGCTATGCAGCCTGATTCTCCAACAACGCCTGCCTGGGCTCCCACAGACCCCGCTGCCGCTGCCAAGGCCAGGGCCAGCCCCACCCACCTAGGCACCCCTCCACAGCACCCAGTGCAACCCTGGAGTAAGAGGCCCGTAGACTTCGATTTTGTCAAAGTCCTAGGTGAAGGCTCGTTCGCCACCGTGGTCTTGGCCCGGGAGTTGGCAACTTCCAAGGACTACGCGATTAAAATCCTCGAGAAAAAGCAAATCATTAAGGAGAAGAAGGCACCCTATGTCACCAGCGAACGGGATGTCATGTCCCGCTTGGACCACCCGTTCTTTGTCAAACTTTACTTCACTTTCCAGGACGAGGAGAAGCTGTATTTTGGCCTCAGCTACGCCCCAAATGGAGACCTACAGAGGTATGTCCAGAAGCTGGGACCTTTGGATGAGCCCTGCATCCGGTTCTATTCTGCAGAGATAGTGTCGGCCCTGGAGTACCTGCACGGGCAGGAGATTATACACAGGGACCTGAAACCGGAAAACATCCTTTTAAATGCCGATATGCACATTCAAATCACAGACTTTGGATCAGCCAAAATATTGCTCCCCTGTAGCCAGCAGGCCAGGGCTAACTCCTTCGTGGGCACAGCACTTTATGTATCCCTGGAACTCCTCATGGAGAAAAGCGCGTCTAAAAGTTCGGACCTGTGGGCCCTGGGCTGCGTCATCTACTACCTCGCAGTGGGGCTGCCTCCTTTCCAAGCTCGAAATGAGTATCTTCTATTCCAGAAGATCATTCAGCTAGCCTATAACTTTCCAGAACAATTCTTCCCAAAGGTAAAAGACCTTGTGGGAAAGCTGCTGGTTTTAGATTCCACAAATCGATCAGGCTGCGAAGAAATGGGGGGCTATGGGGCTTTGAAGGCCCACCCATTCTTTCAAAACGTCACCTGGGACACTCTGCATCTTCAGACTCCTCCACAGGTCCCAGGATCCTCAGTCTCTACAGCTGAAGATGAAAATGACTTTGGAAATTTTGACATTGTCCAGAGCCCGCCCCTCCTTCATCTTCTTCCCATTTCTCTGCTGCTGCCAGGCCCCGCTTGCTCCAGAGGCCCATTGGTCATGTAGAGGGCTACATTCATGAACTAGATGAGAATTCTTTAGAGTTGGACCTAGAGTTTTCTGAAGAGGAGAAAAGACTTTTACTGGAAAAGCAGGCTAGAGGGAACCCATGGCATGGGTTTGTAGACAGCCATTTAATACTGAAAATGGGTCCAGTAGACAAGAAAAAGGGCTTGTTTACCCGACGGCGCCAGCTGCTTCTCACAGAAGGACCTCACCTTTATTATGTGGATCCTGTCAGCAAAGTCCTGAAAGGAGAAATCCCTTGGTCTCCACAACTGTGGCCAGAAGCCAAGAATTTTAAGACCTTTTTCATTCACACCCCTAACAGGACCTACCACATGATAGACCCAAATGGGAATGCTCATAAGTGGTGCCAGAAGATCCGGAAGTTTGTCAAGGCAGATGCCAGGACCATCCTCAGGCTGCTGCTGTCTAGGAAAGCTTATCCCAGGAGGGCCAAGAGCCCCAGTAGCTGCCCTCTGCCTCAAGCACTCTTAGGCCTTTAGGAAGAAGCTTGGATGGCCAGCCCACTAACAGCCATCCCAGGTCACGGTCCAGTCCTACCTGTGTAACAGGAGGAGATGCTTCCCGAGCCTCTGTCTGTCCTGCCTCATCCCTCAGCTGCCTCTGTCTCAGTGATCACTCTAACACCTCTGCTGAAGCTGGATTTTCATTTTGGATTCTTCTGTTCCACCTTTTTTTTTTTAATATGACAGAAATAAATAAAGGGCTTTTGCCTTCTATGTGGCTTTTTGCTGTTTTCCATCCCAGGTGATGCTGCTAAGTTACCTTCCCTCATCCTTCTCCATTGGATTTCATGAATGAGTTTACACAGTAATAAGGAGCATAAGTAACTCTTCAGAGTTTTCAAAGTGCTTTATGTTAGATTATAAGCTCCCCGAAAACCAGTTTAGATTTTGCTTTTCTTATATCCTCCGAGCTTAGCACTGTGCCTTAAACAAAGCAAGTGCTTTAAAATGAGTGTGAATTTAGTGTCTGGAACATTCTCTTTTAAGCTTCTTAATGTGGGAGGGACTACAGGCAAGCAGAGAGGCCATTAAGGGCGACAGTGTGCCAGGCTTTCTGCTAAGCCCCTAGGTGCCAAGCCCCTGGAGAAACAAAACGAAAAACCACCACAGCCTCTACCTTCAAAGAGTTTCTGTTCTAACAAGAGCCCCAAAGTATTCCCTGCCCTCAGGAAGCTTCTATTCAGTCATAGAACTTCTTTCAGTCAGTATATAGTTTAACTGGGTTTAAAGCATGTTATCTAGAAGGGGGGTGATGTATTAGCTCACTGACACCTCTCTGCTTGGAAACTCTTCACTGGCAGCCAAGTGCTGAGGAGTCTGAAGGTAGATCGAAGGGGGTGAGGTGGAAGAAAGGAAGAGAATGGTGGGCAGCAGAGGCAGAGTTGGGGAGTACTGCTGGGCTGGGGAGGATGGGAAGATAGAGACTTAGCTTGGGGCAGAGAAGCCAGATCAATGGGTGGGTAGCTCCTTCTCCGTCTCACCCCAGGTTGACTGTCTCCTTCAAAGAGGCTACTTAGTTGAGGCTCTTCCTGGAGCCTTAGGGCTGAAAGGGACATGGGTCATTTTATAGCTACAGAAAGGCAGGCACCCAAGGTCACAGGGGAATAAATGGAGGCAGGATTTGAACCCAAGTACTACCCAAGACTAGTACTTTCCACTACACACACCAGGCCCCAGGAAACATTTCTTCTTCTTGGCTGTGTTCACAGAAGCTGTTGCTACTGTGACTCACCCACTGACCATAGCCCGTACTGGGCTCTGGGTGACTTTCTCTTGGGTTCTGAACCTGGAGTCCATGAACTTGGATTTAAGAAACATCTTGATCACTATCTTTCAATGTAATTGGTTTCCTTGTAACTCTCCGTATTTTGTATCCATAAAAAGGCAATTCTGAAAAAGAGCTTCCCTAACCTGTCCACGGTAGTGAGGTCCAAGACACCAACATGAGTCCCTGCTAGATAAGAGTGCTGGGCCTGGAGACAGGAAGACCTAAGTTCAAATCCAACCTCAGATACTTATTAGTTTGTGTGAATCTGAGCAAGTCACTTACCCTGTCTGCTTCAGTTTCCTCACCTGTAAAATGGGGGTGATAATAGCACCTTACCCCCTAGAGTTTCGAGGATCAAATGAGATAAAATAAATGTAAAACCGAAGCTCCGAGCCTGGCATTTAATAACTCTTCCCTGACTGTTTAGCAGTACTAAGTGCTAAGTACTGTAGTGCAAGGAGCTTAAGATGAAAAGGCTAGAGAGAAAAGCTCTGCCCTTAAGAAGCTGTGGTTGTTCTAAGAAGCTGACATTCTATTGATTCAATCAGCAAACATTTATTATTTATTTTACTTGGGCCTGACACTCCCACCCCCAGACTCCCCAGGCACTTGAAAGACAAAGATTATAAAAGTCCCTTCTCTTGGAGCTCACACTCTATCATTTATTAAGCATCTGTGCTGTCCCAGGGAGACAGAGTAGAAAAGAGCCCCTCAGGAGCTTCCATTCCATCCAGGGACTGGCTGTGAAACTAGGAAGGTGATGGAGGTTGCTTCTTTGAAGTTGAGGGAGTTTCTTGAGGCCAGTCACCTTCACCTGGCCAAAAATAAACTCCAGTTTGAGGGAGACTTCGTCAGACGTCATCAGTATAAAGACCTTAGAGGTCGTCTATTCAGCTAACCAACAAACATTTGTTCTGTGCCCAGTACGTTGGACCAGAGTGAGGCAGCCCCTGCCCTCAGGGAGCTTAGATTCTCTGGGACTTAGATTCAGATCTGGGAGAGATGCTCAGAGATCAGAGGCCCCTCCACTTCCAACAGGAGGGCACCGAGGCCCACAGAGGCTCAGTCGCTGGTCCAGGGTCACCCAGGTGTGTGGGCAGTGTATTTGGTAGCTCATGGATGTTTGCTGATTGTCTCCTCTATTAGAATGGAAGCTCCTTGAGGGCAGGGGCTGTTTTTGTCTTTCTTTCCCTCCCAACTATGAATGTGCTCCCCTGACTTGGTAGAGGCTGGGAATTGCCTACCTGGCACCTTGATGTAATAGCTAGCTCTTTGTAAGCCCAGGGGGCCCCTCCTTGGTATTCACAGTCATTTTGATAGTCTGATTCAATCAAAAAGTGTCTTTGCCTAGTCACCAGGGTTAGGACTGGGTGCTTGGTTTCAGCTCCACCCTTAATGCTTAACTACCGGTCTGGTCCCAATTCTCTAATCTCTTCACGGTTTGCTAAAAGATGAAGACTTCTCAAACTTCCTATTTGTGAGAACATGAGAGGGAGGGATGGGAAATGGAAGCCATCTTCATTTGCTTCTCTATTTCAGTCCTTTGGGCCTCAGCCCCTTACAGATGCTGACATAGAAGAGGAGACCCTGAAGAGAAAGCTTGGGGAGCTGACCAGCAAAATCAGTGACAAGGGAGGGTCTTCAGAGGAAGAAGAGGAGAGACAGAATGAGCTGAGTGCAAGAAGGAACTCTGTACCTGGCACCTGGCCCAGCGAGACCCAGCAGGTTGGTAACCATGCCCTGGGCTTCCTGGCCCTCCTGCCTGACCTGGTGAGTGTGTTAGGAAAGGAGCATGATTCCAATAGGCTTACCAGCCCATTTCTCACCTGGCAGCCCAAGAGCATCTCAAAGGGAATAGGGCTGGTTATGGAATTAGGTGTCTTGGGCTGGGAGACATCTAGTTTCATCCCTTCCCTTCCCAAGTTAGAACCCCCTCTCCAACATTCCTGACAAGCAGCCAGGCCTCCACCTGAATCCCTACAGCGATGGAGAGATTACTACCCATTCCATTTCTGCCCAGACCTGATTGCTGGAGAGTCATTCCTTATATCCAACCAAAATCTCACTCTCTGTAAGTACCCCCTGCGGATCCTAGTTCTGACCTTTGGGGCCCAGGGGAGCAAGTTTACCAAGGACAGCCCTTCAAAGCCAGAAGCCCACTTTGCACCCATCCAAACCCTGTCTGCTCTTCTCTAGCATAAATGACCCCAGTTCTCTCAACCAGTCCTCATATGACCTAAATTCAAGGCCATTCACTTTCCTAGCTGCACACTCTCCAGGTTTATCAATGACCTTCATAAAATTAGGCATTCAATATTGAATGGAAGACTCCAAGTGTGGGCTGACCAGGGACTATCACCTCCTGGTCCTCGACATTGCTGCTCACTCTTAATGAAGCCCAAGATCTCATTGGCTTTTTTGCCAGTCCTGCAGGACTGTGGACTCTTGCTGAGCTTGCAGTCCCCTAAAACCTCCAGATCATCTTCAAATGAGCTTCTAGATAGCTAGTGGACAGGGTGCTGATTCAGGAAGACCTGGGCAAGTCACTTAACCTCTGTCTGCCTCAATTCCCTCATCTGCCAAATGACAATAGGAACACTCACCTTCCAGGGTGACTGTGAGAATAAAAGGAGATAATATTTGTAAAGTGCTTCGAAAGCCTTGAAGAAATGTCAGCTGTGATGATGATGATAACAATGATGATTTGGATTTTCCAAAGCCCCTTGGCTTGAGTAATGGATTTACACTGATTCCCTCCCCCACACACACATACACACACACACACACACACACACACACACACACACACACACACACACACCCCCGGCACTTTCTTATCCAGTCCCCCTTGCCACTAATGACACTCATTTTGGAAGGTGAACATGAGGAACTAGTCATGCCATCTATAGCCATGGAATGGGCCAAAACCAAGTGGCCCCCACCAGGATCAAACAGGACTTTGGCCTCATTTGTTGTTGGTCAGTTGTTTCACTCCTGTCCGACTCTTTATGACACTATTTTAAGGTTTTCTTGGCAAAGATACTGGAGTAGTTTGTTATTTCCTCCAGCTGAGGAAACTGAGGCAAACAGGGTTAAGTGACTTGCCCAGGGTCACTTAGCTAGTAAGTATCTAAGGCCAGATTTGAACTCAGCTGAGTTTACCCTACTTCAGGTCCATGCTCTAGACCAGCAGTTCTCAACCTGTGGGTTATGTTCAATTTGTAACAATGAAAATACATCCTACATCTCAGATTCATAACAGTAGCAAAATTACAGTTATGAAGTAGCAACAAAAATGATTTTATGGTTGGGGGTCACCACAACATGAGGAATTGTATTAAAGGGTTGCGGCATTAAGAAGATTGAAAACCACTGCTCTATGCACTATGGTGCCACCTAGCAGCCCTGTTTTGGTCTCATTGGTTCCATCTTATGGGAAAAGCTCCCACCAATTCTTCCCTTAGTCACTCTCAAGGCTGGACAGATCCCAGGGATGTGCCTTTAGGGGCTGCCCTCTGAGACAGGACCTGAAGACAGGATAGGGGAAAAAAGGGTCTCAGTTCCTGCCATGTGAGATTCGGGTGAAAAGGTTGGGGGTGTTTAGACTGGAGAAGAGAAACCTCAGGTAGGCTGTGACAGCTGTTTTCAAGTACCCAAAGGACTATCATGGAGAAAGGTGACTGGACCTGGCCTGAATGGCCCCAGAGGAACCAGCAAAGAGCCTTGGGTAGAAGCTAAAAAGTTTGACTGAGTCAAGATAAACTCCAAGCAGCTGAGAGCTGTCTAAGATGGACTCTGGGCTGCCCACCCCCAGCCCTCCATGGAAGTCTTCAAGTAAAGGCTGGATGCTAACTTGGTAGGCACGTGATCAAGGGGATTCCTGTCCCTTATGGGTTAGACTAGGGGGTCTCCCAGGACCCTCCTATCCCAGAGTCTGGGTTCCTACCAAAGCATGGACTCCACCACTCTGTGTGATGTCTGAGTATCTCCTACCAGGCAGATTGCAGCCCCTTCATGCCCTAGTGCATGGGTCTTTATGAACTTCCACGAGTTGGTGCCCAACACCCAGGGCCTCCCCACACTGAGCTGGACTGGTCTCCAGACAGCAGATGCTCAGGCCAGAATCTGTGGGCCAGATATGTTCACCTCCATTTACCCATTACTCCAGCCCCCTCCAGCTTTATCAGACTGCACCATTTTCATTCCACTGATCTGAAGACCCCAGGGTCTTCTCCTGGCCTCACCACAATGAGGCAAGGGAGAAGGACATTGATTCAGGATTATTCACACTAACAGACGTTTATGGGGATAGAGACAGAAATTGTGATGTCATTAGCAGAAGGAATTCATTCTGTTCATGCAATTGGGTGACTTGGAGGCTTAGAGAGAGTTGCCCAGAGCACTGGGGAGAAGCAGACACTTGGACAGGAAGACACTGCCTGTATGTGTCAGAGATGGGACCTGAGCCCAGATCTCACCACCTTCTCCTCCAGCTCATTCTCCACAACCCTCCACCCCCACCTCTCTCTCTCCAGCTCCCTCCAGGAATGATGATGTAGCTGGAAGGGTTCTATAGACTGTCTTGTCTATCTACCTCACTTTACTTCTGGATCTGATGTACACATCAGAGGCTTCTGCTGTAGGTGGATAGCAACACATCTGGTCCCAATCTGAATCAGGCTTTTACTCATGTAGCTAAGTCTCTTCTGGCCTATTTTCTCCAGGCTGACCAGACATCCAAAGGGGAGAGCAGGATTCTTGACCTTGAGGTAGGCAGCCCACACACCAGAAGCCCTGAGTCAGCGCTCTCAGATCTGGAGGACAGAGCGGCCTTGACAGCCACTGAGGTTCAGCATGCAAAGAGAGAGGTAACTGTCAAAATATCTTAAGTTGAGTCTACAAGAGTTCGTTAGGATCTACTCTGTGCCCAGCACTAAACGAAGTTCTGGGGATATAAAGAAAGGGGGAAAAATTATATTACTATCCTATCAATTATATTACTATCCAATCAATATGTGTGTATGTGTATATAGCAATTAGGTAGATAGACAGACAAACAGATCAATAGACAAATTGATATATAAGTGATAGATGGATGCATAGATAGATGGATAAGTGATAGACAGATAGATAAGTAATAGATGGATGAATAGATAAGTGATAGATAGATGAATAGATGGATGGAAAGATAAATAGGTAAGTGACAGATGGATGGATAGATAGATAAGTGATAGACAGGAAGATAGATAGATAGATAGATGGATAGATGGAGGGATGGATGGATAGATAGACAGATAGATAGATGGAAAGGTAGATGGATAGATATATGGATAAAGTGAGAGAGAGATGGATGGATAGAAAAATACATAGATAGATGGATAGATAAGTGATAGATGAATAGACAGATGGAAAGATAAATAGATAAGTGACAAATAGATGGATGGATAGATAGATAAGTGATAGACAGGAAGCTAGATAGATAGATAAATGGATGGATAGATAGATTGATAGATGGAAAGATAGATGGAGAGGGAGAGAGAGAGAGATGGATGGATGGAAATATACATAGATAGATAAGTGATAGACAGGAAGCTAGATAGATAGATAGATAGATAGATGGATAGATAGATAGATTGATAGATAGATGGAAAGATAGATGGAGAGGGAGAGAGAGAGATGGATGGATGGAAATATACATAGATAGATGGATAGATGGATCGATAGAGCAGACTTATGCTTTTACTAGTATATTTCCTAGCACATCAATTCATTGAAAAACATGGTTCTGAGAAGGGGTCCTTCAGCTTCCCCAAATGCCAAAGGAATCCAGAACACAAAAAGAGGTGAAGAACCCTTGGGCTGGAGCCTGCTGATGAGGAGGACTGTTCTCAGGTATCATTTAGCGAGCCAGACTGATGAGGGGTCCGTGTGTGTATTTACCATGTGGGTTTTGTTGTAGGTGTCAGATATAAAATCTCGAATTGCTGCCCTCAGCGCCGCTGGACTGCCTGTCAAGACCTGGGAGAAACCAAGGAAGAAATCAAACCTACTGGTGGGTGGAAGGTGCTGCAGGTAGGGGGTGGGATAGGGGGTAGATAGGAGTGGGAAGATGGAGTCACTGTCCACAGCAAGTCAAGCCCCAGCTGCAGCTCCTAGAATCAAACAGGGATGCCAGGGGTCAGTGCTCTGCTGGATATATGGTTTAGACATTTGTTGGGTTTTTTAATTTTCCTATTTCCCTTGGTGACACTGCATCCTGGAGACTCAATGTTAGATCTTTTGTCACTACAAAAAAACAGGCTGCTATAAATATGATTGTATGTATTGGGCTTTTTCTTCTTTCTTGGTCTCTTTTGGGTATGGCCTCAACAGCGTGTTGCTGAGTCAGAGGGCACACTTTTTGTCTGATTCCTCACAGCTTTCCCGAATGGCTGGGCCCAGCAGTGCATCCGTGTGACTATTTCCCATAGCCCTTCCTCTGTTGATGTCTTTACCAGAAGGACAGGTGTGAGATGGAACCTCAGAGTGGTTTTCATTTGCTTTTCTCTAATTATTAACATTTGGAGTGTTTTTCCACAGGGCTAGAGGCAGCCTTGGTTTCTTCTCTTGAGAACTCCCTCATCGTATCTTTAGACTGTTTATAACTTGGGGAATGGCTTTAATTTTTAGTAATTTGAATCAGTTCCTTATAAATGAGACCTTTAACAGAGAAATTTGCTGTAAATATTTTTCCAAATTGGCTGTTTTACTGGATTTGTTTGTGCAAAATCTTTTTAATTTTCAGTAATCAGAACTATCCATTCTGTGTTCCACAATACTCACGTTTCTACTATCTGTAGACCTGATACGTAAATTTTTTCAATATTTCTCTAATTATTTGTGTTATGGCCTTTTGTATCTAGGCCACAGGCCCATCTGGAGCCTATTTTGATGTAAGGTATGTGAGGTGTTAGTCTACAGGAATTAGGATTAGAAGTGGAATCAGTTACAACCCTGATTCCAAGGCATCACTGTGGACAGAGCGCTGGACCTGGAGTCAGAAAGACCAGAACTCAAATCCAGGCAGCAACACTTCCCAGTTGTATAACCCTCAACAAGGCCCTTGCCATTCCTCAGAGCCTTCTCTTTATCTGTTAAATGGAGAGAAAGTAGCACCTACTTTGCATGATTTTTGTAAGGAGGAAATGAGATCATATTTGTAAAGCATGTTGCAAACCTTAAAGTGCTATGTGAATGCAAGGTGTTATTATTAATAAATCCAATTTCTTCCATGCTGCTGACTACCCTTCCCAGCAGTTTTGAGCAAATAGCGGCTCCTTTCCCCCATAGCTGAGGTCTTTGGGTTTATCAAAACTAGGGTTCTCCATGGCATTTACCCAATCTGTTCTGCTGATCAGCTTCCCCGTTCTTTAACCAATACCAAACTGTTCTGAGAATTACTACTTTGTCACAGAAAGCAGCTAGGTGGCACAGTGAATAGAGAGTTAGCCCTGGAGTCAGGAGGAGCTGAGTTCAAATATGGCCTCCAGCACTTCCTAGCTGTGTGACCCTGGGCAAGTGTCACACCCACACACACACACACACACACCAGTGGTCCTTTTAAGGAAAGGGGAATGGTTGAACAAATTGTGGTCTATGCTTGTTATATAATAGCATGGTGCTACAAGAAATGAGGAAGAAAATTATTCCAAAGATACACAGAAAAAAAGACTTGTATGAACTGATGCACAGTGAAGTGAGCAGAACCAGGGCAACAATGTATACTATAACATCCGTACCATAAAAATGAACAGTTTTAAAGGCTTTTATAACGGATGACGAATGAAATGAGCAGAACCAGGAGGACCATTTACACAGTAATCACAATGCTGCAAAGAGAATTTTGAAAACTGTCAGACCCCTGGGCAAGACAGTCGCCGTCAGTGATCTCCGAGTGCGGATTATAAAGTACGCTGTGCGCCCTGCGGTGGAGGCGCAGACACAGGTGCAGGAGGGGGCAGATGTTTTGTTAGCAAAGCCTGTGAGGGAATATATTAGCTTACTTATGCATATTATTTGCAAAGCATGTGTTTTTCTTTTTTTCCCAATGGAAATGAGGAGAAAAAAGAGATTTTTGTTAATTTTTTACAACTTTAATATGAGGGGAAAATGAAACAAAAAAGACTCAACAATTTTTTTTAATTTTATTTATTTAGGATTTTATTTGTCCCCAATTATATGTAAAAAGACTCAGCATTCAGAATAAAGAACTGTAAGTTCAGAGCCAGAAGGTACCTCAAAGATTATCTCTCTAGTCCAATCCCTTCATTGACATTTGGGGAAACTGAGGCTCAGACTTGGTTGAGTGACTTGCCCAAAGTCACCTGGGTGGTAGGACACAAGAACTATAGC
The DNA here is from genome assembly GCA_028627135.1 of Pseudochirops cupreus. Taxonomy (NCBI): domain Eukaryota; kingdom Metazoa; phylum Chordata; class Mammalia; order Diprotodontia; family Pseudocheiridae; genus Pseudochirops; species Pseudochirops cupreus. The sequence goes on along the minus strand of CM053584.1, from coordinate 388,973,816 downwards.
TTTAGAGCTGGAAGAGGTCTTGCAGGCCATCTACACTATCTCACCCATTTTACAGATGAGGAAACTGAGGCCCAGAGAGAGTAATTGATTTGCCCATGGTCATTCAGGCAGGAAGCATCAGAGGCAGGACTCGAACCCAGGTCCCCGACTCCAAATCCAGGAGCTGCTGATCTGCCTCAGCGAGTGAGAGTTTCTACACTAGCGAGTCCTCAATCTACACCACAGGCCTAGACCCCAAAAAATGACAAAAATTCTATTTTCTCCATGATGTTGCTTAATTTGTTTTTTTGGATGGAAACCCACAATATAGTGGAGGATGGCACCAGATTTGGAGTCTGGGAGTTTAAATTCCGACTCTGTAAGCCTGCGGGTGGCCCTCCTCCCCTCTGAGCCCCAGTTTCCTCACCTGTAAAATGAAGGGGTGGGACTAGATGGCCTCTGAGGCCCCTTTTAGCTCTAGAGCAAAGACCTGGAGTCATGATTGTCTATGGGGAGAGAATCGTCCCCCTCCTCCAGCCTGGGAGGCTGAACAGTGTGGGTGTCATGAGGAAGCCCCTGAGACGGTGTCTCCTTTCTTCACTCCTAGATATTCCCCCTGCAGCTCCCCAAGAACAGCCTTGAAGATGGAGATCCAGAACTGCCTGGGGCTAACAAGGTGAGTAGCAGCCCCTCCCCACCAGAAGCCAGAAAAGCAGAGGAGGAAAGACAATGAAGGCTCCACGTCAGACATCGAGAGACAGAATTGGGCTATCAGATTTACAGGCTCTTTTGGAAACTCTTGGGTTTCTTCTGTCTCTATGTCCAAACAGATGCTTCTCCCTCGCCCCTCTCATCCCCTATATATAATGAAGATTTTATTATTTTTAATAATGATTTATTTCCCCCCAGTTACATGTAAAAGCAATTTTTAGCATTCTTTTTTTATTTTGAATTCCAAATTCTCTCCCTCACTACCTCCTTCCCCTCCTCCTCCCTGAGACAGCAAGCAATTTGATATAGATTACATAATGACAAAGCTTTTAAATGAAAGGGAAGAAAAGCTATTCGGCAAAACCAAAAGACACATTAATGGTATCTGACAAAGTATATACTATTTTACACCCATAGTCCCCCACCTCTGCAAAGAGTGGGAAGAAAGAGTAGTATTCATAAGCTATTAAACTTGGTGGGGAGGTCTTTTTGAGGGGGGGGGAGTATCACATAAACAGAGCATAATTAATTTAGTCCTGGAAGAAAGCTGAGAAGCCAGTGCAACAAATCCCTCATTTTACAGATGAGGGTGAGGCACAGAGAGGGAAGGGCCTTAGGATCACAGGCTCAGGGTAGGCGGGGACCTTAGGGGCCATTTGGTATGACTCCTCACTGTACAGATGAGGAAAGGAAGACAGAAGGAAGTTCAGTGACTTCCCCAGAGGCACAGAGCTAGTAGGTCTGTGGTCATATTTGAACTCAGGTCTTCCTCACCAAACCTAGCACTCTATCCACATGTTGCCTGAGAGCCGATATTTAGAGATGGGAAGTAGGAAGGACCATCAAGGTCCTCTAGTGGAACTGCTTCATTTTACAGATAGGGAAACTGAGGCACAGCCTCGCCCAATTTGCACGAGTGATAAGTAGCAGAGCTGGGACTCAAAGCCAGGTCCTCTGCCCCTAACTCCTCTGTGCCGTGAACTCGGTTCTCTTTCCAGTACCATCCCAATGCTGCCTTTTTTGCTTTTAGTACATTTCTGATTAAACATTTTCACTTGATTAAAGTAGTTCAGGAAGAGATGGGGAAAAACATACTCAACAAGAGGGGAAAATTGACCCACATGCAAGTTAGAATTAAGGCAGCTAGGTGGCACCATAGCGAACAGAATACTGGCCCTGGAATCAGAAAGACCTGAGTTCAAATCTAGCCTCAGACACTTCCTAGCTATGTGACCCTGGGCAAGTCACTTCACCTTGTTTGCCTCAGTTTCCCCATCTGTAAAATGAGCTGGAGAAGGAAATGGCAAACCACGCCAGTATCTCTGCCAAAAGAGAACCCCAAATGGGGTGACAAAGATTTGGTCACAATTGAGAAATGACTAAAAGTAAGAATCAAAAGTGAAGGGCACTCAAAGTACATGGGTAGGTATCTTCCCTTCCAACTCTGATTATTTCTTGTGTGCACAAATGAGACTTTTTTAAAAAGACCATCGCTAGGGGTCCTCCTCCCTCCAGCCATGCTTAACAACTGCTTTTATCCCCTGCCTAACCACTGCCCCTCCTGCCTGAAGCCTCCCCAGCTTAGAGCCAGCCTAGCATTAGGCAGATGGTTTGAAGAGTGAGTAGACATGGCCCCCAGGCGCCGCTGGATCCACCCAAGGGGCTCCTGAAGTTGAGACACACCAGGAATAAAGCCAGACCCACGACTGTGCTGAGTGACCCTACTTTGCTAAGGGAGGGTCATAGAAAGCAGGATGGCCAGCACCAAAAGACAGATGCATTTCTACTCTAGGTTTTCACCTCCCTTTCTTTTGTCTCCAACTAAACACCCGGCATTGAACTGGTTCCATAGATCAGACCAAGGACAACCTCATGAAGTCAGACACCAAATGACATTTGCAGACGTCAGTCCTTCCTACTCACTATCTCTTATCTATTATATATATAAGTATTATATATTATGTATATAATTATTATATGTAATATATTATATATATAATTATTAGATAGAAAAATTCTGTAATTTCAGGTTCCCCCACAGTCCCCACACAAGGGCCTGAATGCCCTGAGGACCTGTGGTTAATCTTAACTGGCAGATACATAAATTTTTCAAACCAAGTGTCTCGGTTGATTATAGACCATAGATTCAGAGCTGGAGTGGGCCATAGAAGGCTATCTGACCCAACTTCCTCATTTGGCAGATGAGAAACTGAGGTGCTAAAGAAGAAGTGTAACCTGGGAGTTGACCCCCCCTGGCTTTAGTTTCCTCCTCTGTGAATTACAAAGGCTGGATTGGAGGAGCCCTGAGGCCCCTTCCAGGCCCAGATCAATGATCTTATGAGTCACAGACTAGACATGAGTCTTTCTGACTCATAGGATCATAGATTTAGAGCTGGAAGCAGGGGCAGCTGGAGCCAGCTTCTACCAGCTCAAGAGAGCATTTCAATTGATAGCTGTTATGACTGAGCATTTGTACTTCAGAACCTGAAGCCTTGTTACAACTTCAAGCATTGATTCTTCCCTCACCCCCCACCCCTCAACCTCGCAAAAAGATTCAATGAAGACCCAATCCAAAGGCCTTCTTTTTCTTATAGGTAATGGCTAGGCCACACGTCCAGAGGAGAATACTCAATAATTCTCTTAAACTTCAAGGTAAGAATCATCAGGTCTGCCTGCTCAGGGAGCTGAGAAGAGGCAGGGACCTTGGAGACAGATATTTAGGGAACTGAAAAAAGCAACATCCTGGGGACTTGTGTGGTTAAGTGAATAGACTCAGTTTCCACTGCATGTTTGTTGTGGATACAAGGAAAGCCCAACTCTCTGGAAGCCTCCAGAAACTGGTCACTCTGGAAACTCAAGATAAAGGTCTGCCCCTGTAAAAACCAAGGCTGTTTTGTTTTGAACACAACCAACACTTCCTGGCCATGCAGCTGCTAGGTGGAAGAGCAGAAGCCAGGCCCTTGGCTCTTATGTACTGGACTCAGCCCACAATGGCCAAGGAGGCCATCAAAGTGCCTTCTCTTTATGGCCATTCCTGCTCTGTCCACTGGTCAGGGCTCTTGAAGTCACTTGAGATACAGTTTGTACTTGCCTGATATACTCCATGTAGTGTGTGTTGCATCCCCTCAATAAAATGTAAGCTCCTTGAGGGCAGGATCTACTCCATTTTATCGTTGTATACCCAATACCTAGCAGAGATTATTCATTGTGCCATAATAGATGATAAAACCTTGTTCAATTGATCTGACTTGAGTTGCCAACAACAAAAATCCAACCTCCACTACCCCGCCTGAACACATTCCCCCAAAGCAGTTCAACAAAACCACCAGAAATTGTGCTTGCAAGAGATATATCACATGCCTTTTTCTACTTTTGTAGTTTGTTAATGCAAAAGAAGGATCTGGCCTTTAACCTGGACAGCGCTCCCTCCTTGCCCAAATCCTTATAGCTTTATGGGAAAATCCCTTTAGCATGTATCACTATCACATTTTCCTCTTCCTCCTTCACAGAGCACAGGGGATATAATTTATCATTTTCTTGTTGCCTCAAGGTCATTGTTAGGAACAAGTAATGGCTCAGTGATTCACCCCACCCCCTCACCCCACCTGTCTCTGAGGTGTGTAGTGCTACTCATCGCTGCATTAATTGACCCACCAATGGCTGTGCTTGTGTTCATAGCTGCCTTTAATAGTTTGGCTGCCTGGTCCTTCACCATCCCTCCTCCCTGCTGCCCACATGCCTGCCTCAAGCAGCACCTTTTTAACTGGCTGCTTCTAATCTGCTACAGGCTTGACAACCAGACCACCAAGGTGGTTAGAACTGCTCACTGAAACAAGAGTCCATAGCTCTAAGGAAGGGCCTGAAGGAAGAGTGTATGGATTTGGGGAGCTTCATTCAGGATGTTCAGTGAGCTTTTTGGTTTACTTTACTTTCTGGATCTTACCAGGGTTCCAGATCATTGGGGTGACAAGGAACTGAATTTGAGATAAGGAGGGTGTTGCTGTAAATATTCCTGATCCTGACTGGGTCCATAGAGTCTCATTCAGATTCCTCATCCCAATCCCTCATCAGGAATTCTCAAAGGCTTCACCCATGGAGAGCAGGGTCTCTCAGGCCTGAGCAGATTGGAAAGTCTTCAAGTGAAGTTCTGCTGATGGATCCTGTGTCTCTGTCCCAAAGATTAGCCTAGATCATTTGAGTCAGGCTCATCTCTGAGGAGGGATTTATTGACACAGCTGCCCTCAAAGGCCATCTGTGAACAGAGGGGCCATGAATTTCCCACCTCCCCGCCTTTGCATACACTGTCCCCTATGCGAGGATTATGTTTCCTCCTCCTCTCCAACTCTCAGAATTTTTAGCTTCCTTCAGTGTTGAATGCAGGTGCCACCTCCAACATGAGGCCTTTCATGATTCCCCAAACTATCAGTACTTTCTCCCCCAAATTGCATTTTATTTATTTAGCTCTCTAAATGCCCTGTGACCGCAACAGAACCCAAGCTTCTTAAGGGGAGGGGGGAATGATTTTGCTTTTGTCTTTCTCCAGCACCTAGCCTAGGCACAAAATAAGAGTTTAATAAATATTCATGTTTGGATGGATGGATGTTGAAAGAGGACATTAATCTTTGATTCAGGGTAAACAAAGTACTTATCCTCTGATATAATCTTGTAAATTGTGATTGGTCTTTCAAACAGCTGAGGCCACTGTCCAAGGAGCTGAGAGAGGAAGGAGGTTGCGTTGGTTGAAGTATCTAGCGAGGCTTGTTCTAGAGACCAGCATGGAAACTGTTATTGTCTTTGGTAGTCTGAACCTGGCTGAGTGATTAAATCAAACCTTTTGTTTCCCATGAAGACAGGGTCGATGGCCCTTTCAGTCGAAAATCAGCTTCCCGGGGGTCCTTGACCCAAAGAAATCCCAATGGGAAAAACAGAAGGGTGGATCACATCTTTGCGGTAAGACTGTCACCCCATTCAATCTCATACTTCAGCCCAGTAAGTTTATTATCTGCAGCTACATACCCGTAACGTGTGCTAGCTTAGTCTTAAGCCAAGCTAAGGTGAAGAAGAGGATGGTCAAAGATAACTAGAAAAAATGGAATACTCAGTATCAGTCAATAAGCAGTTATTAAGCACTAGGAGCCTGGCACTTTGCCAAGGAACTGAAGAAATGATGCCCACTCCTCGAGGAGCTTACATTCAAATGGGACAGAAGCTATGATTATAAACAGGCACATACAAGATATATGTACTGAGAAGATGAAAGGCAACTTTAGAGGAGAAAGCTCCAGTAGCTGGGGGATGGGCAGTGCGGTGGGTGGCAGAGAGGCCAGGAAAAGCCTCCTGCAGGGTTCTGAGCTGAAGCTTGAAGGAAGCCAGGGATTCCATGAGGTTTAGGTGAAGAAGGAGGGCATCCCAAGTGTGGGGGACAGCCAGGACAAATGTCTGGAGGCATGACATGGCACATCACGTGTGAGGAATAGAAAGTAGACAGAGCAGTGGGGGTGGACCATAGCATATGGGAAGTGGAGGAAAGTGAAAAAAGACCAGAAAGGCAGGAAAGAGCCAAACTCTAGAGGGCTTTAAATGTCAAAGAGCGATTTATATTGACTCCTTTGGGGAGAGGGAACCAGTGGAGTTTGTTGGATAGGAAGTGACACAGTCACATCTGCACTTTAGGGGAATCTCTTTGGTAACTACATTGAAAGATGAATTGGAAGAAGAATGGTTGGATGAAGAAAGACTAACAATAATTATTATTTTGTAATATCTAACATTTATGTGGTGATTTAAAGTCAACAAAGTACTTTCCCATTACCTGGTTTTGATCCTCTGAGATGATCTCAGTTAAGAAGCCATTGCAATAGTCTAAGTGAGAGGGGATGAGGGATGAATCAGGGTGGTGTCTGTGTGAGTGAAGAAAGGGGAACAGGAGAGAGATGTCTTGGAGATAGAAAAAAAAACGAGATTTGACTTTAATTGGGAGGGGGAGAAGCAAGAGAGAATCATCATCAATCATCAATCATCATCCTCATCCTCATCCTCATCCTTATCCTCATCCTCATCCTAGGTAAGGCTAGGAGAAGTATCATGAGCCAGAATTTGTAATTAGGGATTCTAGTCACTAAGAGGTTAATTGACTAATAATATAATAACTGGTTTAGGCTAACATGTAGCAGTGAAGTGCCCCCAGTCTCAGAATTTCATCTGAGTGGTTTTTAACATTTGTCTGCTTTTCTTTTTTTGATACTCCCCAGAAACCTGTGATGACCCATCAGCCTTAAAGAAGACTTTCTTGTATTCTTGTGACCATAGAAGTCACATAAAGAATGACTCATGCTTCCTCCACTATCACTGCCACAGTTTTCTTCTCCCTCCTTGATTCTTCCTTGGAGAAAAGAGGAAACACTGCTTGTGTGGTATTCCAGCTTCAAGATATGAACGGTTGTCAGCTTTTCCTCCAAGCCTCCAGAGCATGAACTTAAGAATAGAGCTACATGGCCCATCGCTTCCCAGAACACTGCGGCCTACTTGCTACCTGACACTGTGCTTCTTTCCAGTTGGATATGCCTCTGAATTTGTATTCCATAGGCTCACAGATTTAGAGCTAGGAGGGGCCTTGGAGAACATCTGCTCATGGGCACAGCAGACCATAGATTTAGAGTAGGAAGAGACTGTTAAGGTTCTGTAATCCAATGCCCCATCTAGCCATGAAAACACTAAGATCCAGGGAAGGGATCTGCCAAGATCACCCAGATAATAAGTAGAAAAGCTGGGATTTAAACCTCAGTCCCTTAACAAGGAGACATCAACCCTCAAAGACCCATTTAGATACCTATTAGGTGATTACTTTCTTGTATTGCTTTTCTGACCATTGTTGCTATTACCATAATGAAAAGAAAGAATGAATGAAAGGGTACTGGAGATCAATATATATAAATGTGTGTGCGTGCGTGTGTGTGTGTGTGTGTGTGTGTGTGTGTGTGTGTGTGTGTGTACACAGAGAGAGGTAGAGACCCACAGAGACAGAGTAGAAAAGAGAGGGAGGGAGGGACAGAGAGAGAGAGAGGAAGAAAGAAAGAGAAAGAGGGGGGGGGAGAGAGAGAGAGAGAGAGAGAGAGAGAGGTATGAGATATTCACTTTAACTTGATGCTTTGATGAATCTAATTTTATTGCCATGGATCCTGCTACTGCTAATAATAAAAGGTCACATTTATGTAGCACTTTTTAAGGCTTGAAAGGCACTTTATAAACATCATCTCATTTGACTTTTAGAGTAACCATATGAGGCAGGGGCAACCAGTATTCTCATCTTACAGATAAGGAAACTGAGGCCCAGGATGGGGAGAGACTTGCCCAGGGCACCCACCTAGGAAGCAGATGAGGCCGAATTTGCCCTCAGGTGCTCCTGAGTCCCCACTAACACCCTAGCTGTGCTGTCCCCACCAATGCTGATCATGGCCTCCTCCTCCATTTCACTCCCTGCACCGTTTTTTGTCTTTCCCCACAGAGCTCCCCCTGTAGAGAGGGCCCCGTCTGACTCCTTCAATGGCTTGGGGGTTCTCTCATGCTATAAGACTGGCCTGCCTCCTTGGCTGGCACTCAAAGGTGTGTGCTTTAGGACACCTCTAAGCTCACTCCCCACATGCATTCCAGCGATGCGCTGTGAGCTGTTGTACCATCCTGCCCCTTGCCATCACTCTTTGGGTTATTTAATAATGTAACAATAACATCTACCTTCTCGCAGTGATGAAGGATGTTCTCCCTTGGCTCTGTTACAAAACTCCCCTGAGCCGTTGGTCTCTCAAGCAAGACTGCACAGCATTCATGGTCCCTAGTCACTACCTTGCTAGTGGCCTGCACCTCACAGGCATCGGCAACACAATCACCCAGTAATGCAGCTCTTGGAGGGCAGAGCCTGGCTCACCTTGGTGTTTCTGTCCCCGGCACTTAGCCCAATGCCTGGAACTTAAGGAGATCGTGGAATCCTAGATGAGTCCAATTCCCCCATTTTATAAAGAGGGACCTGAGGCCCAGGGCAGGCCGGACCCCCATCCCTCTCCTAGCATATCAGTGAAATGAAGACAAGGCATTATCTCAGGCGCTGGGACCTGCATTGTTCTCAGCAGCTTTGGCCCATAATTTCCCAAGTGCTGGGTCTCCGTGGTTGCCCCTGAGAACTTCACAAGAGACAGCTCAGATTCCAAATCTTCACCTGAGAATTGTTTCAGATGACAATCTGGTAACTGATGCTAAGAAACATTAAAGGCCTGAAGGTGCCCAGAGCTGGAAGGAACCCCAGAGACCATCTGGTCCAACCCTTTTGGTTTATAACTGGGATTTGTCCAGAAATGGCAGACAATCCCCTGTGACTCCCAACAGCCTCTTTCCCCCATTCTGACTCTGCACTCGATGCCACCATCGAGGGATGGAAGGGACTCCAAGGTGTAAGCAAGTCCTTCGTGTGTTCTGATGCTCCGTTTCTCAGAGAAGGAAACTGAGGGCTAGGGAAGGAAAACACCTGCCCAAGGTCACAGAGATAGTAAGAGACAAAGCCTGGATCAGAACCCAGGTCTTAGACACAGAAATCAGTGATGAGGACTCACCGTCTCTCACCCACAAGTTCTCATTTCTTCCTAACTGGGCTGTGGCTGACATGTCCCCCCCTCTCATATTTTTTGTCCAAACTTGTGACGTCATCATTGTGGGTAACTCCTAGTATGGGAAATCCTTCCACTGACTCCAGATAGCGACTAATTGGCAATTTGTTCCCAGTTTCCTATTGCTGAAAGATTAAGCCGCTTAACCACGGTCACAAAGTCAATGTGTGTCCCACAGGGGGCTTGAACCCAGATCTTCCTGGCTGGGAAGCTGACCTCCCTGTGCTGTGCCGGCCACACCCATTGCCCATCCCAATAGAGCCTCCAAAACAAGTGTCCTATGAAGACAGTGCCGGCGGGGGGGGGCGCCACAGTGCACAGAGCCCCTGGCCTGAAAACAGAAAAATTCATCCACCTGAGTTCAAATCTGCCCTCAGACACTCACGAGCTGTGTGACCCTGGGCAAGTCACTTCACCCCATCTGCCTCAGTTTCCTCATATGTCAAATGATTGGGAGAAGGAAACGGCAAACAGCTCCAGTCAAGAAAACCCCAAAAGGAGTCACAAAGAGTCTGAAACAACAGCAAAGATTAAGGTGACCTTTTGTGATTCTCTCCCTCCAGAACTTTCAGGGATTCCCAATTGCCTTTCAAACAAAATGAAGCACGCGCGCGTGCGCGCACACACACACACACACACACACACACACACACACACATCACTCTTGTTTGGCATTCAGATTGGTACCAGACTACCTCACCAGACTACCTTTCCAGACTTCCTTCATATTGCCCTCCCTTAGTCACTCTCCATCCACCTCCATGCCTTTGCACTGGCTCGCCCCCATGCCTGCCATTCACACCCCACTTACGTCTCCCTCTCAGGATAACGACAACAAGAACTAGTATTTATAGAGGGCTTAAGCACTACACCGACGTGATCTCACTTGATTCGCAGCACAACTTGTGAGGCAGGTGTTCCTACACCCATCTTTCAGACAAGAAAACTGAGGCTGAAAGAGGCCAGCTACAGCTAGGAACCGTCTAAGGCAGGATTTGCACTAAGATCTTCCGAAGCCAGCAAACTAGCCACCACTCCCCCTAAGGCTAAAGATCCCGAGTTCCCTTCCAAGTTCAGCTCAGGTGCAGTTTTGTGGGCTCTCTGTAGCTGTCTGTATTCTAGCCCCTTGGGAGTGTGAGCCCACAGGGCCACACCCACCCTCCAGAAGAAAATTTTGGGTCTATGGTCCTACCCCCCCCCTGGGGGGGGCGGCGTTGCAGGGGGGAGAGCAGAACTAATCTCCCACCGTCTCTCTCTGTCTTTCTCTTTCTTCTCTTCTCTCTCTTTTTGTCTCTCTCCTCTCTCATTCACTTTCACATCATCAGTTTGGAGAGGCAGCATATTTTTCCTTTGTCTCTACATAGCCAATAAAAGCCAATACTTGGAATTCATTGAAGCCCGGAGCCTGTTCCGGTTCTTCCATTCCTAATTATCTTGCAGCACGCTTCGTCTTCTGCTCTCGTCCTCAATGGCCAGCCTTTGCTTCCACCTCTTGCCTGTGGCTTTTGAAAGCGGGCCAACGTTTCCTATGCAGCCACTCTGCTCTCCTTCACTTCTTCACAGGAACCATTTGTGTTTGGGTCGTCCCCATTCCATTCCTCCTGAGCCAACTCACCTTGAAGAACAGTCCAAGGGTCGTGGCATCATGTCTTTCTTTTATCTGACATTTTAGAAATCTCCTCTTCCAAAATCAAGGCTGGGTGTGCGGCTATGCCCTTACTATGAAATCTAAGAGTAAGTGGTCATTTCCTCCCAAAACTCCTTTCTTGTCTGTTCTCAGCATCCAGTCCTTCCTTGTTCAATTGAATCCAGTCTAGAATGGCACTCTCCCCTCCCTCACCTTTTTAGACAGAAACAGCAAAGTCATTTCAGTGGAGCACAAGGCTTGCAGAGAGATGACCATGGTATCGATTTGCCTTTGAACTCTGAGGATAATGGATCTTAGAGGAGCTGGGTGCTAGGATGAGAATGCTTCATTTCCTGGGGCACCAACGACCATGCACATGAAGCAAAGTTAATCTGCTTAAAGCCTATTAAGTCTCAATGAAAATTGGGGGGGGGGAATCAAATTGTATCCCTGGGGAGTCCAAATAACTAAATCCTCACCTTTCTGGTGCTTGCTCCCCTGATGAGATTAGGGAGGGGGAATGACGGCAGTTGGTTGGGCAGAGGCTGTGTATGCCTATGACCTAATCAAGGAAGGAGAATATAAGAGAGACCCCAGGCACATCAGCTCAGCTTGGACTCAAACCCCAGCAGGACCCACCTGCCCCAGAAGCTAAGCTCCTGTCTTATACAGTAAGTACTCTCGACCCAAATGGGGCTACTGACATTGGGGAGATCTGAGTGAGGTGAAGGAAATGGGCATCTACTGCTCTTCAGCAACCTAAGTCCTCTGAGGCTCTCTCTGGGGCTGCAGTGGGTGCTGGGGGTGGGGGGGTGAGGAGGGAAGACGGTAGATAGAACATGGGGAGACTGCTGTACTCTACATGATGCTATCATTTCCCCGCTAGGTCCGCACCATCACCTGTGGTCATTGTGCAGAACACACTTTCCAATGGGTTTGTCTCAAAAGAGAAGGGGTTAAGTTTCTGAAAGACGTGATTTTACCAGCTTTGGTTAGATTATTATTGTATTATTATCGCTAGCATTTCCATAGTACTCTAAGATTTGCCTTACATACAGCATCTCGTTTGAGCCTCCCAACAACTCTGGGATGGATGCTATTGTTACCCCAATTTTACAGGCAAGGAAACTGAGTCTGCTAAAAGTGAAGCAACTTGCCTCAGCTAGTAAGTGTCTGAGTCAGGATCTGAACTCAGATATTCCTGCCTTCCCACCCCTTGTACCTCAAAATTTAATACTACTCATCCGGCCATCTGCAGAGATGTGCAGACTGAAAACCAATAGAGAGTAGGAGATGAGGCAAGTCAGCAGGGGATTGTAGGCAGTTGTTTTTCAAAAGTTTTTATAACTTGTAAATTTCAAAGCTTTTAAAACTAACTCACATATTTCTTCTGTCACATTTATACTAAATATCACTTTTTCAATCTCTTTGCTTCCTTTAGTTAAACGACACAGTGAAAAAACAAACAAACACTGGGCTTGGTGTGAGAAGTCCTGGCTACTTATTAATTCAATTATCCCATCCTCTCCTCTGAGATTCAGCAGATGAATCTAATTCAACAAATATTTAGTGCTTGTATGTGTGAAACACTGGGGGGGGGGGGGACACAGATGTTTCATTGATTCTGATCATTACACTTGGCAGAAGATATTGGCATCCCCCATTTTACAGAGGAGAAATCAGAAGCTCAGAGAGGCTCAGAGACTGGATGCAGAGCTGCATCACTGGTGTCAGAGGTGGGATTCAAACCCAGAGCCGAGGACCTGTGCCAGTTCCCCTTGGCCCCGTTGGTCCTCTGTCGACCTCTCTGGCTATAGTCTTTCTGAGAGGCATGTAATCTACACCTGTTGTCCAGTGGGAATAAAAAGTGGCTTCTCCACTCTCCCATGTTTCCAAAGATGATGATAAGCTGCTTTGTCTTCTTGTCTGAAAATACACTCAAGTGAGTTTTTCCAGGCAACGATCCATAATTCTACACGCAGCTGTTTGGATGACTTGAGAACATATTTGTGATTTACATTTTGATATACATATGTATGTTATATATCTATATTATATTCAATATACATATGTATGGAGGCAGAGAGCAAGAGAAGGACAGAGGGAGGGCCAGAAAAAGAGAGAGACAAAAAACAGAGAAGCAAAGAGACAAGGAAAGACACAGCTACAGAGGGGAGAGAGAAGAGAGACAGATGTGGAGAGACAAAGACCATGAAAAACAACACAGAGACATAGAGAGGCAGAGCAAGACAGGGAAGAGACACAGAGACAGAGGAAGACAGAGAGATGAGACACAGACACACACACACAGACACACACACACAGAATGGAGTGACCTGTCCATGGTTCTATGGCCAATAATCACCACACCCCAGCTGCCTCCCAGGGGCTGGAGACTCTTTGTGGGCTCAGTGAGAGCTGATAGAAACACAGGGCTTCAATAGTGTGGTCAGCCCCTGATGATGACTGGCATCTCCGTGTTCTTTAAGGTTTGCAAAGCACTTTCCAAACAGATCTCATCTGATTTTGCTAAAAGCCCTGTGAGGCAGGTACTGTGGGCATTATCATCACCATTTTAAAGATAAGGAAAAGCGCCTTGAGAGTGGACACGGTGTGAGGAGTAAGTTTTCAGAAAGTGTCTTGTGATGCCACGTCCAGCACTCTGGCTTGACCACTATCTTTCTCTATCTGCAACAGTGGCAAGTCTGGACTTGCTCTATCTCTGTCTCTGTCTCTCCTCTTCTCTCTCTCTCTGTCTCTCTCTGTCTCTCTCTGTCTCTGTCTCTCTGTCTCTGTCTCTCTCTTTCTCTCTGTCTCTCTCCATCTCTGTCTGTCTGTCTCTCTCTCTGTCTCTCTCTCTTGTCTGTCTCTGTCTCTCTCTTTCACTTTCACGTCACTTTGGGGAGGCTGTTCAGGAAATGGGAAAGCACATTTGTTTTGGAGTCAGTGGGTCTGGAGTCAGCTCCTAGCTCCCCCATTCTACCTGTGTCACCTTCAACAAGTGACTCCCTTTTTCTGAGCCTTGGTTTCCTCCTCTGTAAGGTGGGGGAGGGGCAGGCAGCCTAACAGCCCTAAGCCCTGTGATCAGAGCTGCCAGAAATATTCTAAGCCCCCTCCCTTAAGTCCTCTGGCTTTCTCCGCTCCAGGTGAGGTGTACATCTCCCCAAGTTCCAGACTGAGCTGCTTGCCAGCAGAATTCAGCACAATGAAACTTCTCCCGATCTGCTTCGTGTACCTGCTGCTGATCTGTCTGGCCCTGCCCCAGGCTGAATGCCGGCTCCATGACCGCTCAATGGAGATCAGGAGTGAGTACCCATTTGCTACAGAGAGCCCAACCTCCCTCCACACCTTTCCTCCAGGATACCCACCAAAAATCCCTGGCTTCCTTCCAGCTTTAAATCTATGGTCCTCTGGTCCTCTGACCTCTTCCAGCTCTAAATTGGTGATATTACCTTTACAGGTTCACAAAAAAGCACCCCCCACCCTCCCATGTCTGTAGATGAAGAAAAGGAGAAAGACTAGGTTCAGTTGGCAGCGTGAGGAAAGAAGGCAAGTTGGGTCTAGGGCACAGCCGTCTTCTTTCTGGAGACTTAGTAACACTGAGAGGTTAGTCCAACTCAGTGCATTTATTCACCGTGAGTTCCTAGAGCTCGTGACAGGGAAGGGGCTCCTGCCGTTTGGAGACCAACGGCAGGCGTCTTCTTCCCTGAATCACCAAGGCCACAGTCATCGCCAAAGACACAGGCACAGCTATTGCACTTGCATTAAGGCCAGGAAACCTGGTTACTAGAGTGACATACCAACACAGATCCCACAACCCCTCTGTGACTCAACACAGTCTTGGTGAGTGCAGCGGCCCCAGATCTCATCACTGAAGGCCATTGGCTGGTGCTGCCGCCCAGACTTGGTCAGGCTGGTCTTCAGGCACCAGGCCAAGCTGGGCTAGAGCTCCAAGCCTTCCCAGCTCTGTAGGACCAACAGACCTCATGCTCCAACAGCCTGGCCTTCAAAAGTGCAGGGTCTAGTCCGTGCCACCAGGAGGCACCACAGAGCATATAAAGATAGACTTCATTTCCCATGCTTTTGCTCCAAAACGTTCTCCCCTCCTTAGAACACCCCCTGTTCTATAACCTCAGGTTCCCCGGATCCAGTCAGTCAGTCAGTCAGTCAGCATTTATTAAGCACTTACTGTGTCCGAGACAGCGTCCTAAGCTCTGGGGATAGATACAAAGAAAGGAAGATGGTCCCTTAAGGAGCTTACCTTCTAATGGAGGAAACAGAGCGTGCACACACACACACACACACACACACACACACACACACCATATAGAATCACAGAATCACAGCAGGAAGGGACCCCACAAGCCCAATCTCCTCATTTGACAGACGAGGTGCCTGAGTCCCAGAGGGAAACAGAAATGGATTTGGGGGCGGGGGCCTGGAGTCAAACTGGGACTCAGCTCCTTCTTAATTGGTGACCTTGAGCAAGTCATCCCACTTCCCTGGGCCTTGGCCTCCTCATCCGTAAAGTGAGGGGGCTGGGCTCCTGAGCTAGGATCTCTGAGCCTGGGGAGCCAGCACTTGGGGAGCCCCTTCCCCACCCATAGTCCCTGAGCTGTGCTAAGTGGGCCCCATCCCACTCCACAACGAGGTAACTCCTTGTTTCTTCTCTGGAGAGCAGTGGGCCGAAGGACGAGCTCTCAGCCTCCTGCCTCTTCCCTTGCAGACCCTGACATTGACCCTTCCTGGTACACTGGCCGAGGAATCCGTCCTGTGGGGCGCTTTGGCCGCCGGAGGGCCGCCTTGGAAGACTACCAGAGGTCTGCCCATGGACGGCACCAAGCTTGCTTCCCTGTGCAGGAGAGTAACGAGCCTGCCCAAGAAGACTAAGACTCTTCTGTTGGGAATAAGCCCCGACACCTTCTCTCCCCTCTCCTTCTCCTCTACTTGCTGGTTTCTTTCTCTGCAAATAAAAACATTTGACCTTACTTAAATCAGTGTCTGTGCTTGGAACTGAGGTAAACCAGAGTTGTGTGATGACCTGGGTTCAGATTCCACTTCCAGTCCTTGCTAGCTGCGTGACCACTAAATTACTTAACCTCCCTGGGCTTCGGGAGGACATTCCCGCGGCAGCCCCTCACAGGGGAGAGGAGGGCTCTTCTACCCTCTGGACCTGGATCCCCAGGACTTGGCACACAGTAGGGGCATGCCAATCAATTGGGTTGTCATAGAGAGCCAGTGAGATAATGTACGCAACAGGGCTTTGTTACATATACAGTCAGAAAGCCTTGGGCTCAAACCCTGCCTCTGACATACACTTGACTGTGAGACCCTGGGCAAGTCACTTTACTTTTCACCACCCCAGGTAACTCGAGGGTGATTAGTTACAGGTGTTACCAGTTTCTGTCAGTGAAGGGAGTTTCCACACCAGGCATTCCCTATATCCACTGAAGATGGGTCAAACAACAACCGCCCCCACACCTGTAAAGCCGTACTTTCAAGTCAAGGGGCATGGGGTCTTTGGAAACAATACTCTCTCTATGGATCGCAGGAACATGACTCTAGGGCTGGGAGGACCCTCAGGGCTCATCTCTTCCAACCCCTTGGTTTACAGACACAGAAACTGAGGCAGAGAGGAGGGGGATGCCTTGCCCAAGGTTGTATGGGCAGTAAGTGTCAGAAAAGGGATTTGAACCTAAGTTCAATGGTCCCGATCAGCACCCATCCTCCCTTGGAACTCCCAACTCCTTGTCCTCAGGGGGCACCTTACTCCTGTTTTCCTGGATTGCCCTCCTCAGTCTTCAGAGCCTTCCCTGGGGTCTCTCTGAGGCCTCACACTGAGCTGCACAGCCTTCCCTCAGTGAACAAACCTCCGGGAAGACAACTCCCCTGACTGTCGACAGGGGAGAGGGAAGTGTGGACATCTTCTGTGCTCGGCTGATGGAGGCGAGAGTGGAGAAAGAAGGAAAGAGAAAGGAAGAAGAGGAAGAGGAAGAGGGGGAGGGGAAGAGGAGGAGGAAGGGGGAGAAAGAGGAGGGGAGGGGCAGGAGGAAAGGGAGGAGGAAGAAGAGGAGGGGGAGGGGAGGGGAGAGTGGTAGTATCCAAGGCAAAGCCCTGAGACTTGAAAAACATAAAATCATATTAATGTTTTGTTTTCACATCACCTACATTTCCCTATGTATCAGAGAACTGTCCCTTCTGATGGAGGACAAAAAGAGGGAGACAATATGGAGCAAATTAAATGTTAAAAAGTCTGGCATTATGGGTAGCGTTCTACCCCCCACCTCTGCGAAGGAGGGAGCGTCTTCTCCTGTCTCGCCTTTGGAGTCAGGCCCGGAGACAGAACGACGCCTTCACAGGGAAGCCCGGGCTTCCCCTGAGACCCAGAGAGAAGTCAAGCTCTGCTCCCTCACTGGGATTCCTACTCGACGATGGTCAGTCGTGGTGGGGAAGGAGAGCCAAGCTTTGGAAAGAGCCCTCGACCCTCAAGCTCTATGGAAATGGGAGTCACTACGAGGCACTTTCCTCAGAACTCCCGCCCGAGGTGACTGGGCCAAGTCTTATCCTCACCGTTTCACAGATGAGGGAAAAGCTTCTCAACGAGGGGCACAAAGTCTCGTGGCTACGTGGGAGAGCTGCCCCGCAGGCCAGTGTAGACACTCCACACTGCTTCTCAGCAGATAATCAGCCGGACAAGCCCAGGGGTCCAGGCCCTCAGCTGAGTCCCCTTCCCCTGCACCCCCAATCTGTAGGATGTGCCCACAGGTAGGGGGCAGCCATCTGTCCCCCCAAGGGCTGATCTCACCACCTTGGCCTCATTCACATTAGCTCTAAATAAGGAAAGGAATGAACGAAATGGCCACGGGAACACTTCCAGCCTCAATGACTGAAGACGCAAGATGCTGTTTTACTCTGGTCCAGGCCTGGGAGCAACTTGTGGGTAACTCCCAGTGTGGAAAGCCCCTCCATGAACTCAGATCAATGACTGATCAGTGACTGACAGTCTTAGAGAATCATCTGGAGAAGACAGGACTTGCCCAGGTTGACACAGGCAGTGGGTGTTAAAGTCAGAACTTGAACCCAGGACTTGAGCTCCATAGCTGGCCTTCTAAACTGTAGGCCCCACTGCCTCAGATATATAACACCACCATTGGTCTTCCTGGCAGGGTCAAGACAAGGTTTTGTTGTTTTCTTTAACGATCATGTAATCTGCCCACCCTAGACAGGAATCCCCTCCATAACACAACCAACAAGTAGTGTCCATCCTCCATTTGGAGACCTCCAAGGAGGGGGAGCTCATTCCCTTGGGAGGCAGCCCCAGCTCTATTAGGAACTTGTTTGTTCCACTGAATTTCGGTCTGTGTCTCTGGGCCTTCCACCCATCCCTCCTCCCACAGAGCTCTCCTGAGGGCACCATCGCCCCAGTCTGATACTGACGTTCATGGCCCAAGAGCACCCAAGAGCACTGGTGAGGGGCAGGAAGGTTTTGCCTAAGCTTGCAAGCCCTCTGGCCACTTAGGCTGCATATCAAATGCTTCTCAGTAAAAGGAATGTGTCGTTTCAGAGGTTCATTTATTAGAAACATGATCTAAGGGGCTTCAGAGTCCAAAGGCCTGGGTTCAAATCCTCGCCCCACCACTTACTAACCACATGGCCTCAGACAGGATGCTCCTCCCTCTGCTTCTCTGCATCTTCACTTGTAAAATGAGGGGATTGTACTAGAGATTCCTTCCAGCAGTAATACCAACAGCTCACATTCGCTTAGCCAAGCTGTTCGAGCTTTTCTTTGCATGCCCAGTGCCCAGCGTCTCACACACAGTAGGTGCTTAATAAATGCTCATGGATCGACTGTGAACCTCTCAACCACCCAGTGAAGCAGGTGCTAACAGTATCCCCATTTTCCAGATGAGGAAATCAAGGCTCAGTTGACTTTCCCAGAGTCACAGAGTTGATAAGCGTCTGAAGAAGGATTCAAACCCAAGTCTTCTGGATTCCAAGTCCAGGACTCTATCCACTGAACCACATTGCCTTTAAAGCTATGGCACCATGAAGTAATGGGAAGGGAGACTAGTGAGAGAAAGCTGTCTTCTCCCACTGGGCTCCCTCCTCCAGGTGTCGCTGTCATGCCCTGTGGGCTGCCTGCCCACCCCCAGCCCTTCAGCTTCCTCTTAGGTTCTGTTTCCTCTTTATACTTCCACTTCTTAACGCAGTGCCTGGCATACTGTCAGTGCTTAATAAATGCCTGTTGATTGACCGACTGACTGACTGAACCTGTTTCCATATTACTTTAAGATTCGTACAACTCTTACTACCACCCCATGAGGGAGGGAGGATGAGACCCGGGTTCGTCCAGAGCTGGGAGGGCTCTTAGAGACCATTTAGGAAACGGAGGCCTGGGAGCTAACAATGACTTGGCCAAGGACACACAGTAAGTACGAGAAGTGGAGACCCCAATATTATCAACGTAATTACACACACATGTCATTATCACAATTTCCTGAAAAGGAAACTGAGGCTCAGAGGGCCATAACTTAACTTGAGAAGCACCTTTCAGGAGTCTAGGGAGAGGGCACAGCTAGGAAGGCGTTAGGGTCATCCACAGTATCCTAATGTCTCTGGCCTGAGCATTTTAACTCCTTCCTCCATTTTAACTCCTTGGATGATGTGCCCACCAGGGTTGGGCTCTCCCAGTGCCAGCCACCAAGCAGATGCCTCCCTCTGGCCTGTGAGGAGGCAGCCAGGCAGTGCAGTGGTCAGGGTACTCAGTCTGCCTCAGACCCTTGCTGGCTGTGGACCTAGAGCCAGTCCCTTACATACTCTGTGCATCCGTAAAATGAGGGGATTGGGTCAGGTGACCTCCAAGTTCCCCTTCAGCACTGAATCAGTGACCCCCCAAGAGGGAAAGGCTGTGGTGTCCCTGAGAAGCTGCCCCAAGGTGGAGGCATCCAGACCTGGTGCCCCCTCCCAGAACCACAGGGCTCTGGGCCCATTCCTCCCCCATAGGCTCTACCAGGAAGCGCCCCTTTGAGGTCCATTGGTTTTCCTCTGACCCCTCAGAGTGGGCCCTGCAAGACAGCCAGCCCAGCATTTCATCAGTCAACTTTCAAGGCCCACACGGCCATGGCCCAGGCAGATCTATGCGTCAGGTAAAGGCAATTGGTGCGGAGACTCAACTTCACGGCCAGAGCCCAACAGGTGGCTGGGGGGGCACCCCCTGGCACCTGCCTCCCCCTAGTCCAGGCAGCATTTGCGCTTCCCTGTGCTGGCCGTCTCCTGCAGATCCACTGGGGAGTTCTTCTGCTGACTCTTACCGCCGTTTTCTTCTTCCCTTCTTAACAATTCATGAGCTTGGAAAAGAAGGGAAAAGAGAAGGTAGGAAAGCATTTGCCCAAAGAGATAAGGCCCCCCTCACTCGCTGGAAAGCCAC
>CM053584.1:388929272-388953318 GCA_028627135.1 Pseudochirops cupreus | reverse complement strand
TATATATATATATATATATATATATATATATATATATATATATATATATATATATATATACGTACATGTGCATACATATAAAATACACACATACACACGTATAATATGAGTGTGTATGTGTATATAGGTGTCTATGTGTGTGTGTGTACACACACACAAACATGCACACACATACAATCCTGTTTCTGATGCCTAGGAGCCATGTTTCCTTAGGCAAGTTGCTGCCTTCTCTGGACTTCATCCTCATCCATAAAATGAGGGGACTGGGCTAAATGGCTCTCCCGGTTTTGAATCTAGTCCTGTGACTTCTCTAAGCCTCAGTTTCCTCATCCATAAAAGGGGGAGGGGGGTTGGACAGATGACTTCTGACCTACAGAGCCTCGTGGACTTGTGAAGAGCCGATGGGGAGTCCAGGGAGGAGGGCCTGGGGGACAGAAGCGGATCTTCCAGCTCTCCTGGCTCTGAGCATCTCCTATCATTTGCCTCTGTTTCCTCAGCTGTAAAGTGGGGATAATGGTAGCGCCTGCCCCCCCAGGGTTGCTATGAAGACCATATGAGATATTAACAGTAAAACATTCAGCGCAGCGCCAGGCATGCTGGGAGTGTTCTCTGAATGTGAGCTGTCGTGGTTGGTATTTACTCACCTACGGCAGTGAAGGCTTCAGTCACCTGGAAGTTTAACTTGGCTGAGGTTTCCATGAACAATAACTTGTTAGTTTCTGCAAATGCTTTTCCCTCCTGGAAGAGAGAAGAAAATGAAGCACATCTGACTTCAGGATCCCAGAATCTTAAAAGCTGACACTGACTGATGTCACCAACATTCCTACTGGCTTAAGGCTTGCAAAAGCACTGGGTTAGAGGCTCTCATTTGCTATTCCCTCACTTTATGGGCAGGAGGGACCCTAGAGGTCACCTCCATCTCCTCATTTCCAGGTAAAGAAAGTGAGGGATTACTGACATGTGCTCGAGCTCATCCCTCTCTTAGACTCCTTGGTGTGGTGGAAGGGCATGTGTAGTTCAGTGAAACTAGGAGGTGAACCACGCAGGGTTATCCAAGACAGAGAGATCCCAGCAGAGGATTCTGACAAAATGCAATCCGTTGGAGAAGGAAATGGCAAACCACTTTAGTGTCCTTGCCAAAGAAGACCCCGTGGGCAGTGCTAAAGTGATAGAGAGGCCATCAGCAGATGAGCCGCTCAGGTCCGAAGGTGGCCACTATGCTACTGATCAAGACTGCAGGACAACTATAAGCAACTCCAGTACTAATGAAGCAGCTGGGTCAAAGCTGAAGGGAAGTGTGGCTGCTGATGTGTCTGGTGATGAGAGAAAGTCTGAAGCTATAAAGGAATCTGGAATGTGGAATATAAATCTATGAACCAAGGTAAGCTAGATGTGATCAGGCAAGAGATGGAAAGCCTAAACGTAGACATCTCAAGTGTCAGCGAACTCAAATGGATCCAGCGGCCCCTGGCTTATAAAAGATGGATTTACATCCCAATCCTAAAGAAGGGCAATGCCAAGGAATGTTCAAATTACTGAATGGCTGTGCTCATTTCACACATCAGTAAGATTATGCTTAAGATGCTGCAAGCTGGGCTTCAGCAACATGTGAAGTGAGAATTACCAGAAGGGCAGGCTAGTTTTTGAAAAGGCAGAGGAACTAGAGACCAAATTGCCAGTATTAGCAGGATTATGAAGAAAACAAGAGATTTCCAGAAAAGAAAAAAAAAACATCTCCTTCTGCTTCATTGACTACACTAAAGCCTTTGACTGTGTGGATCACAACAAAATGTGGAAAATCCTCAAAGAGAGAGGAGGACCAAATCTTACTTGTCTCCTGAGGAACCTGTACATGGTCTAAGAAGTAACATTTAGAACCAGTTGTAACAACTGATTGATTTAAGATTCAAAAAGGAGTATGACAAGATTGAATATTGTCACTTTATTTAATGTATATGCAGAGTACATCATGGGAAATTCCAGGGTAGATGAATCAAAAGCTGAAATTAAGGTCACAAGGAAAAATATCAACAATCTCAGCCATGTAGATAATAGCCCTCTAATGGCAGAAAGTGAAGAAGAATTAAGAAGTCTCTTAATGAGGATGAAAGAAGAGAGTGAAAAGCTGGCTTGAATAATAACATTAAAAAAAAAAACTAAGATCTTGGCAACTGGTCCTATTACCTCCCTGCAAAGGGAGAAGAAAAGGAAGCAAAATCAGATTTTATATTCTTAGGCTCCAAGATCACTACAGACAGCGACTGCAGCCACGAAATTAAAAGACTCCTGCTCCTTGGAAGGAAAGCTATGACAAATCTGGACAGCAGACTAAAAAGCAGTCATCAAATTGCCAGCAAAGGCCTGTACAGTCAAACCCATGGTTTTTCCAGTAGTAATGTATGGCTGTGATATTTGGACTATAAGAAAAGCTGAGTGCTGCAGAGTCAATGCTTTTGAATTGTGGTGTGGAGAAGACTTTTGAAGAGTCCCTCCTCCAGCAAGGAGATCAAATCAGTCAATACTGAAAGGAATTAATTCAAATTATTCATTGGAAAGTCAAATACTGAAGCTGAAGATTAAATACTTTGGCCACATGATGAGAAGATGGGACTCATTGGAAAAGACCCTGATGTTGGGAAAGATGGAAGGCAAAAGGAGAAGGGGATGGCAGAGGATGAGATAGTGTCATGGAGACAATTGGCTTGGACAGACGCGAGAGATGGTGGAGGATGGAAGGGCCAGCATGCTGCAGTCCATGGGGTCACAAAGAATTGGACACAACTGAACAACACTCCAGTTCACGGGGCTAGTTAGTGGCAGGTCACCAAACATTCTGAGACCATATATCAGGGACTCTAGAGTTTTAAGGGGACATAGCAATCATCTCACCCTTGGTGCTTAGCCTGGGACTATCACCTTGTTTTTCTAAGATGCATCTTGGATCATGGTTTTTCAGTATCATCAGTTTCCTTTGTAATCCCCTGCATTTATTTACATAGCAATTTAAGGTATGTAAAGAACTTAAAAACAAGACTCTGAGAAGGCCTTCATGTCACCAAAGTGCCAAAGGAATTGTTCACCAGAAAAAAAAAAGAGGAACCTGGAGTCTCATTTTACGGAAATAGGAACAGAGCCCCAGACCTGGTAAGTGACCACCCCAGGTCACACAGCTTGTGGATGGCAGAGGCAGGATCCTCTGATTACCTCCAGGGCTCTTTCCATCAGACCATCTGAAGGGCTACCTCTTACAATGGGGCACCCAGAATTAAGCAATAGCTTGCAGATGTGGTCGGGGTGACACAAACAACAGTTTGTGTCTCTGGCCTCCCATGATGTGGGCTCTGTCAGGCCCTGACTCAGGCTGTTTCCTTACCTGTTACATGACAGGGTTGAGCTAGAATCTCTCAGGGCCCTTCTGGTTCCATCTAAAAGAGGCCATCTGGTCCAACTCTGTCATTTTACAGACGGGGAAACTGAGGCTCAGACTAATCATGGGACCATAGACTAAAAGCTGGATGAGACCTCAGAGGTCCCCTAGCCCAGTCCCCTCACTTTGTGGGTGAAGAATCTCAGACTCAGGCAAAGGGCTTTGTGCCCAAGGTCACACAGGTCCAAGTTGCTTCCCTGTCTGGGCCTTAGAGAATCTCCAGCTCTTTCATGGTCTTAGGATTTGACCTCTCTTGATTTCCTCAGCTTTGACCTCTTCAGAAAAAGCCGAAAACCTTTTCTACAAAGAATCAAAGTGAAACAAAGGCCGCCAAACATCGGAGGGCTTCTTCTGGGTCTCAGAGCATGCAACAGCCTAGACAAGAAGAAGCTGTAAAGCACCAAGGAGAGCTAAAGCTGGCCCAACCCGACTTTCTTACAGACGAGGCAGAGGATGGTGCAGGGCTCAGCCACCATCACCCAGCTCTCCTGATTCCCCGGTCTCCCAACTCCTAATCCCCTGTTCTTTCCACAAGACTGTGATGTCCTCAGGTGAGCTCAGAGTGATGACAAACCAGTGAAGGTCCTGGTGACGCCCATGACAGCACATGGTGTCCACTGTCTGTATCCAAGGCTTACATTTAACAGCATTTCTTTGCCACCAAGGAGACTTTGGTCTGTCACATGGAGGGAAATGACAAAAGGCACCAATAAAAACTAATTTTTTAAAAGACTAGGCTATGCTCTTTTAACCTGGAGCGCCAACCAGGAATGGTCTCCAGACAATGATGGAACACATACCTCGAGGGTCACTTCCCGAGAATCCTCAAGATCCGTCTTGTTGCCCACCAAAATCACCACAATTTCTTCAGGTTGAAACTCATTCTCCAGCTCCTTCCACCACTTCTGGGCCCTGTGGAAAGAACCCTTAAAAAGACAAAGGCATATGATCATCTCTTCAGTTTGGCCGGAACGATCAGGAAGAGCTGACGTCTTCAGAGGGCTTTGGAGTTGGTAAACGTCATCTCCACTGCACCTGTGAGCAGGTCCAGACTTAAGGAGATGGGATGATTTATGTAGCATCACAGGCAACATTCAAACCCAGGTCTTCCAGAGGCAGGGTTCAGCCCTCCAGGAGCTCTGCCTCCCAGTAACAAGAGCTCACTAAATGTGTTGATTTGCTATGACCGCCTATCACCTTGGGACCCTCT
Organism: Pseudochirops cupreus; assembly: GCA_028627135.1. NCBI lineage: Eukaryota > Metazoa > Chordata > Mammalia > Diprotodontia > Pseudocheiridae > Pseudochirops > Pseudochirops cupreus. The sequence goes on along the minus strand of CM053584.1, from coordinate 388,948,681 downwards.
GCTCCCATTGATATCTGATGTTGTATGACCAGGTGGTTGTTTTTTTTCAGTTATAACCATTGTTCAGCTTTGTATTTTTAATTACTTATAATGAATCCTTGCTTCAAAGTACCTAATAACATGGTTAATCAGCCTGTCCCTTAGAGCTTCTTAAGGGGGGGTAACCATCACATGGCGCAGGGCTCAGCCACCATCACCCAGCTCTCCTGATTCCCTGATTCCCAATTTGAGGGCTGAAAAGGACCCCGGAAGCCCCAGCCTTTTCGTCTACCCTGTATGTAAAAGGGGACCCCCAATGTAACAGCAGACAAGTGGCCAGCCAGCCAACCCTCCATGTAATTTTCTCGCACTTCTGAACATGTGGCCTTCCCAAGAGAGCCAGTCTCTGGCCACAGCTGTCCCTAGGAAGACCCAGAGGGCTGAGATCAAACAACCACCTGCAGGGATTTCAGCTGAAGCCCCGCCTTTGGAGAACACAACAGTCCAACCCCAAAGCAGAGCGCCTGGGCCACTCGGAGCTAAGCTGATCTGCGAGCAGCCTCAGGATTTTACCCCTCATTAGAGAGTGTGATTTTTTTTTAACGATCCTTGGACTTGCAAACAAAAGATGCAGCATAAACCCAGGTTATCACCAGTCCGCAGGCTAAGACCTGCTAATGAGAATGAAAGTGCCACTCATGTCAATTCCTCCAGTGACTAACCTAGACACAGCACAACACAGCATTAGATTACTTAGTGCTCAGCTCAGCCGGATCAGGGGGGATTAAGTGTCGACCATCAGCTAAGCACTGTGCTGGACACCGTGAGATTAAAGGAGAAAATGAGAACAGATCCTGCCCTCACAGGTTCGGGAATTAGAGCTGGAAGTGATCACTGAATCCAGACCCACATTTTACATATGGGGAAACTGAGGCCCAGGGGGCTTCAGTGATTTACCCAGGGTCACACCAACAAGAGCTATCTGAGGTAAAATCTGAACCCGGCTCTCACTACTGTATCAGGCATTCTGCTCAAGGATGAAACATGCATCCAGACAAATAGCTACCGTGTGTGTAAAGTCATCGGGGCCAGTCGTGTAGAAGGCTCGCCTTGTGGGGAGGGGCCCAAGGCCATGAGGATGGTCTTGTGGGCCTGGGGGCCTGCCTGTGCAAGGAGACGGCTAGAGATGTCATAGCAATTGAGGGCGTTTATGTGGCTCCAAGAAGTTTGCAGAGCACCCTATGCTAAGTCATCTGATCTTCACAATAACACTGGGAGGCAGCTGCTGTCATTGTACCCATTTCACAGATAAGTAAACTGAGGCCCCGGGGCAGGTAGATGGCAGGCCCAGGGTCACAATCTTAGAAAGCATCTGAGGCAACATTCAAACTCGGGTCTTCTTGACTCATGGAGGGAAGGAGCACATAGGACATTTTGGTTGGAAAATACAGTATATTAGGGACAGCAGGACAAACTCAGGAGAGGTATGTTGGAGCCGGGTTATGCTTTTAAACGCCAAGTAGAATGGCTTGTATTTTATCCCAGGGGGAGGGGGGAGCCCCTGGCGCTCGCTGGTCAGGCCTGAATTTGGGGGCTGTCCCTTTGGCCTCTGTGTGGCCCTCAAGCACTGTCTCTGGCTGATCCCCAGACCTGGAATTCTCCCCCTGCTCCTCTCCATCCCCCGACCCCCCTGGCATCCCTCAGGCTCCCACGAAAATCCCAGCTGGTACAGGCAGCCTCTCCCTAGACAGCTTTGCCTGAGCACCTCCCTTCTTCTAATATCTCTAGCTCATCCCGTATTTATCTCATTTGTGCTGAACTATCTGCATGTTGTCTGACTGGCTTAGCCTGGTGCTGCACATAGTAGGTCCTTAAAAAATGCTTGTTAACTGAGTACAGACTGGATTAAAACAGCATTGGAGAGAGAGGAGGCCAGGAGACCAGGTAAGGGACAGACAGGGCCTGAAGAGGGTGGTGGCCATCTGAGAGGAGAGAAGGGAACAAAAGGGACAGACAGTGCCTCTAATGAGCTATGGGGTGAGAGGGGAGGGAAAAGGCAGGTATGCCTCTAAGGTGGGAGAGCTGGGTGACAGCTGGAAGGAATCCCAGGACTCTGGCTATATTTGATCTGTGTAGGAGCTTTAAAAGGAGGAATAGACCCAAAGACCAATAAGTGCTGAGGGCACCCATACCTTGTCCGCAATGTCATAAACCAAGAGAGCGGCATTGGCTCCCCGGAAATAGAGGTGGCAAACGCTGTGATATTTCTCCTGGCCCGCAGTGTCCCAGATCTCCAGCTTTAAGGCTGAGCCATCTATGTCCATCATCTGAGTGAAGAAGGCACCTGGGAGGAGAGGAAGCCACAAAGGGCCTGGTTTGGAAGCAGGAATTGTCATCCATCCTGAACCATGATCTGCTTTATGGGTCATAGAAACCAAAGCTGTAGGTGCCTCACGGTCAAATGACCAAGAGCCACCTTACGCCAGCTATGACGGAGCCAAACCTGGAGACTTCGTGATCCAGTCTCGTCCCACCCTCTCCCACCTTCAAATATCTGAAGATGCTATTATGGCCTCAACTCCCCCACCCCTAATTAGTCATCTCTCCTCCAGACCCAACATCCCCTGATCCTTCAAATGTTTCTCACCTGACGTGGTTTTTAGGCAGCTTCCCCGACCACCATCTCACCCCGACCACACACACACACACACACACATACTCACACACACACATGCACACACACGTGCACACACACACACACATGCACACTCACACACACACACATACACATACTCACACACACACACAGAGTCTTGCTACTTCTCTCTTCTTGACATCACTGGGTATTTTCTTTTCTGTGTCAATGCTGAATGTCCCTTCCCCCAGGAGAAAGGAATCTCCCTGAGGTCAAGGGCTATTTTGGTTTCTGTCTCAGGCTCCCCAGTCCAGGGCCTGGAACACAGTGACAGACTGGAACTCCATGTGTGACTTCTGGTTGAGACATCTCCCTCTACAAATGGAGGTTAGTACTTTCTTTACAATATATCTCTTAGAGAGTTGGGACATTAAGCACTTTGCCCAGGACCATACCTTGCCCAGGGACACACCTTGCCCAGGACCACAATTTGCCCAGGATCACACCTTGCCCGGGGCCACACCTTGCCCAGACAGTATGTGTCAGAAAGGAAATCTGAACTCAGGTCTTTGTGCCAAGAAGGGCTCTTGTAGTCTCTCTTTTAATACCAAGTAGAGGGTTAGTGATGGGGATGAGCACCTTCACTTGATTGGTTAGTTAGGTTCTTTAAGAAGCTCCCTCACCTGGTCAGGTCTGCTCCTGAGAGAGAACCACCCAGAGCGCTGACAGATTAACTGCCTTGTCCGGAGTCACAGCCAAGCTGTGTCTGACTTGGCATGCAGTAGGTGCATGATAAATGTTCATTGAACTGGATTTCCAATCAATCAGTCAATCGGCAAACATTTTCCCAGCACCTCCCAAGGTCCCTGCACTGTGCTAGAGCTGGGTTCCCAAAAATAAATCAGGCTCAAGGAGTCTATATTCAATGGGGGAAAACACATACACATAGAAATCCAGACCAAATTCACATTAATGCCTTGTATTTACACTATGAGTTGGCAAAATTATTTCCTTTCAACAACCCCAGGAGGTCAATAGTGAGTATTGCTCTTACTGTCATATCATTATGTTATTAGAGTGTCATTCTCATTTCACAAATGGAGGAGCGGAGGCCCAGAGCCATGCCGTGTGTTGGACTGAAGCCCAGACCAGCATGGCGCCCAGTCCACTTGCTGCCTCCACTCACCCAGGACTGGATGCCTTGGCGCTAACTTGGGAACTGATTCAGGCCGCACCTCCTGACAGCTGTCCCTAGTGTCTCATGTAAAGGCCGGCATTCTGCTTCTCTTCGGCCCCTTGTCCCTTCCCTACGAAGGCAGCCACTGTCACCAGCCATAAAGAAGCACATGGCGTCTCCTGTAATACAGGGGAATTTCTCAATAATGAAGCAGAACCCGCACAGCAGCAGCCATCAGGACTGCCCAGGACTCGCCTCTACAACACCTGGGACAAAAGCTCACCCAGGCTCCTCTTGAAGACTTCCCATGATGGAGACCTCCATCCATCACTATTTTCCCCGCTGGGGCAGCCCTAATTCAGAGAACAGGCAATCTTGGAAGTGAAAGGGATCTCAGGAGTTAGCATGTCCGATGCTTTCCCGTCGAAGATGCGGAGCCTGGGACCCAGAAGGATTTAGTGACTTGTCCAAGGTTGTACAGGTAGTAACTGTCAAAGGTGGGATTTGAACCCAAGCCCTCTGACTCCAAAGTCAGTGCTCAAAGGCCGTCTAGACCATTGGTCCTTTCCCTTTTTTTATGTCTTCCCAGGGGTGAGGAACCTGCGGCCTCGAGGCCACATGTGGCCCTCAAGTACAGCCCTTTGATTGAATCCAAGCTGTGAATTGATTCAGTAAAAGGGCTGCACTTGAGGACCCAGAGGGCCACATGTGACCTTGAGGCCACAGGTTCCCCACCTCTGTGACCTAGACCCTTTGGGCAGTCTGGTAAAGCCTAAGGACCCCTCCTCAGAGTAATGCTTTTAAATGCAGAAAATAACAAAGAAATCCAATTATATTGCAATACGGTTATCAATGTATATTTTAAAAGATGAGTCGTGGGCCCTAGCTGAGAACCCCTAATCTGGCCAACCTATGCCCCCACAAGTACCCCCCTCCAGCATGCCTTCCGACCTTGGCTGGATGCCCTCCAGGGAGGGGGACGCCCTAATTCCCAGGGCGACTCATCCCACTTGGAGACCCATCTATCACTGACCATCTTTCCTGACATGGAGCCTAACTCTGGCCCTTGGCTACTTCTGTCTCCTCCTTCGTCCTGCGTCTGCCCTCTTGGCCAAGCCCAATGAGGCCAATCCCCCTTCCCAACCTCGAATACAAAGACAAGGACAATTCTCATTCCCCCCTAATCCAGACTCTCAGGTCTCTTTTCAACAGAGAATGGAGTCCTTTGAATTAAGACTCTGTGTCTCTGTATCAAAGCCTGGCTTCTGCCACCATGCCAGATAACCTCTGGCCATCTCTGACCCCAGTAAAAACTGATCATGGGTCTCTCCGGCGATTAGCTCCTTCCAGACTCAAAGGCAGAGGGCAGGATTGTCTGGTCCCCCATGAAAGGCTGCAAATGGCCGTTCTGGTGATCCAGACAAAGGCCTGATAGTTTCATCTGAATTCACCCTGGGGATTAATTACAGCTTAGGCAGATCTGACCTGTGACTGGGCGACTTTTCCTCCTGGAATACGGCGGCCATGCAGCACTTGGTCTGGCCAGAGTGGGAGCCTCTGGTTCCCTTCGAGTCTGAGCGCAGGCACCACGGTCTAGAGGAGGCCTCTCCTGACCCCCTGGCTGTTGTTCACTGGTCACACCTTCCATGTGCTAGGTCTGGAATGTCCTCACTCCTCACCTCCACCCCCTTGGAATTCCTAGCTTCCTTCAGGGCTCACCTCAAGGTCCACCAGCTACAGGAGATCCTTCCTGATCCCTAGCTCCTTGTGCCCTCCCCACCAAATTCACCTTGTATGTTTATCTGATACAGTGTTGGACTTGGAGTCAAGAGGACCTGCGTTCAAATCCAGCCTTAGATACTTCCTAGTTAGGTGACCCTGGGGAAGTCATTTTCCTCTCTTCAATTCCTCATCTATAAAATGGGGGTAACAAGAGCACTCACCTCCTAGAATTGTGAGGATCAGAGGAGATAACATAGAAAAAACACTTTTCTAAATAAATGCTAGTTATCCTCATGTATAATTTCTATATACTTTTACAGAGATGGGAGAGGAGGCATAGAAGTTGGGGGTCCATGATGTTCTCTGTCATTTGTGTTGGGGTGTTGACTGTACTGATTGAACCTAGTTCCTGGACACTGGGGAGTCCCCGAGAAGAGACCTGGAACGAGGCAATGGAGGTTGGCTAGTCCATGCATGCAGGAAGCACCAAGCAGAGGAAGGATGTCTGGTCCCCAGCCTCGAGAGCCCCTGGAACAGTGCGTGTGTCTGGGACAAACAGTGGAGCCGGGCAGCAGGAAAAGGCTGGGCTGATTGCTCCTCCATGAGCTTCCCAGAAAGCAAGGGATCATCTCTTCAGTAGTCATAGTTTGCCATGTTGCTGTATAGAACTGCTCTAGAACCCCAATGGGAGAACCACTCAGAGATCAGTGGGAAGGTGGTATGACCTACCCCCGTCCTGGCTCTGCCAGTCCTTAACAAGATCTAGCATTTCTAGGGCATTTTATGGGTTTCCAAGCACTTTACAAACATTATCTCACTCTGCCTTCACAACAAGCCTGGGAGACAGGTCCTGTTATTATCCCCACTTTACTGACGGAGAAGCTGTGGCAGCGACAAGTTAAGGGACTCACTCAGGGATACCCAGGTAAGAAGTGTCTAAGGCTGGATTTAAACTCGGGGCTTCCTGACTCCAGACCCAGAGCTCTCTCCACTGCACCCCCTGACTGCCGGACCTAAGTGAATGACTTTGGTTATTCCGGCCTCAGTTTCTCTCCTAAGTAAAATGAGAAGATTGCACTGGAGAGCTCTTTCCTTCCAGCTCCAGAGTTATCACCCTACATCCCACCAGATGTCGCTCTCGCCCACACAATGGCGCCCAGAAAGCCTTTAGCCACTGAATTGGCTGAGGTGACACTCACGATAATCAGTGGAGGGCCATCCTCCTCCTGGGAGGTTTGCAGGGCCCCTTTGCATGGCCCCCCAGCCACCCCAAGTCAGCCTCCCTCGGAGGCCCGGGATCTCCTGCTTCTCTATTCTACGGCCCCAGGCTGGCTGGAGGGGAATCCCTGTAACTTCCCAGGCTGCCCGTAGAGAGGGTCAACCAAAGTGGGAAAGTCTTTGATGCCACCAGGAGTTCTATTCCAATCTGGTGTGACCCTGGGCAAGTCCCTTCTCCTTTCGGGGCCTCGGTGTTCTCATCTACAAAATGGGGACCCTTGCCTCCCAGGGTGCTGTGAGAATCAGATGAGATCGTCTACGTAGAACACTCTGAGAACCTTGAGGGCCTTACTCATGGGGCCATTATTATAACTGCCATGATGGGGGAGGCCGGAGAGGTCATGTGAGCCAACTCCCTCATTTTCTAGGGGGGGAAACCGAGGCACACAAGCACCATAGGTCATAGCTCTAGAGCTGGAAGGGGCCTCAGAGTCACTCAGGGAGGAGGAGGCAGAGCCAGGACTTGAACCCAGGCCCCTCACACTCCAAAGTCAGTGGTTTTTCCACTGTCCCAGCATCTCCTAAGAGCCTCCAAAAACAGGAGTGGAGATGGTGCTTGGTCTAATCAATGTTGGTCTAGCTCTGAAATCTGCTCTTCAAGGAATGAAGAGCTGCTCGTTTGGTGCCATCTGTCCCCAGAACGAAGAGATGGCGCCACTGGAAGAGGGTCCTGGCCTAGAAGATGATCCAGCCCGAGGCTTATTGCCTTTGGTCCTGAACTGGCATTCGTTTGCTTTATAGTTATTCTGTGAGCCTCTGTTTACTTATGTAGGAAAAGGGTACATCCTCCCAGTGAAACAGAAGCTCCCTGAGGGTAGGGACTTTGGTTTTTATCTTTGCATCTGCAGGACCTAACTCAGGGCCCAGCAGAGGACAGGCAATTCATAAGTATTCATTGTTGGATGGATAGATGGATGGATTCATCCGTTCATTCATTCCTAAGGTATAAGATGTCAATTAGGACCAAGTGAGAAGAGGACCCCCAAGACATGAAAGAAGGAAGCACCAGGGTCTCCCAGTAAAGGCCACCCTTCTTCCCACTGCAGCCCTCTAAGCCAGTGAGGGTGAAGCCACACCTCTCAAGGAATCCCCTTCTACCTGGAGATAGTCTCACTCTTCATTATATGGAGTCAAATTTACCTCTTCACAATTTCCACCCAATGGTGCTCATTCCAGCCTCTGTCAGAGGCCAAAAGAAGCCCATCTAACCCCTTTCTATATGACAGCCCTTCACATTCTTGAACACAGCTCCCACACCCAGCCCCCATTTTAGACTTCTCTGGGAAACTGTAATATTTGTTCTCTCTGGAAGGAGGCACCTGCCTCATGGCAATGGTGCCCAGTGGTGAGGAAGGCTATGCCCTAAGACAGCTGATAGCAAGCTCCCCTTCCCAACTCCTTGAAATCCAGGTGAACATCTGGAGAATGTAAGGAGAAATTCCTCTCTGTCTCCTCACCCACTTAGCTCCTTTGGCCTTATCACAAAAAGAAAAAAACAAAAAACAAGCAAAGCCAAGCACTCACAGCCCAGCGTGGGTAGGATGTCGTTGAATTCATTCTTGATGAATCGGAAGGCCAGACTCGACTTGCCCACAGAACTGCTCCCCAGGAGAACCACCTTGAAGACATAGGGCTGTTGAGAGGTGCTCTCAGGTCGAGCATTTCCCTCCACCTGTGCCATGCCCTGCAAGGAAACACTGTCCATCAGACACAGGGGTCAGATGCCCAGCTCTGCAAAACAACTCCCCAGCAAACCCGTGGGCTGCTCCAATGGGCAGGAGCCTGGAGAGTAGAGAAGACCAAGGTCACAATGGGGAGCTCTAAGCTGTGGTCACTGTGAGCAGAACATGGGACCTTCCCCTAGCCTGACCATCTCAACCAATGAAAAAAGAACGCTCAGCCCCCTCAAGTAGTTAATTCGAGGATCTTCAAGTCCCTTGGGGGGTGGGGGGAATGCCATGACATGCCTTTGTCAGCATCTGGAGAAGCCCATGGACTCCTCTTCCCAGAGGCATAGTTTTAAGTAACTGAAGGAAATGCCAAATTTCCAGTTTTGCTCGGTCATCTCTGACTCTTCCTGACCCCATTTGGGTTTTCTTAACAGAAATAATGGAGCAGTTTGCCATTTTCCTCTCCAGTTCATTTTACAGAAGAGGAAACTGAGGCAGACAGGGTGAAGTGACTTGCCCAAGATGATACACATAAGAAGAGAAAGAAGCAGGAACCAAACCCACATCCCCTACTCTCCAAGCCCAGTCCTCTCCAGTACGGGCCAGTCTGGCCAGACTCTCCCAATAACGCTCACTCCCGCTCAGAGCCACCCGCTTCTCAGGACTGTCCTTTCTTCACCTTCCCTGCTCCCCTGGGTGGTGAGAGGTGCCATGGTGCAGAGCAAGGGACTGCTGCTCCCCACCTGGGGGCCTAAAGCTACGTCACTCAGGTCTGTCAGCCGTAAAAGGAGGCTGGACCAGGTCCCTTCTCATCATCTTCTCTGGGCCTGAGTTTCCTCATTTGTAAAGGAGGGGTTGGCATAGAGGCTGCCTAGTGGCCTGGTGGCCAACAGCCCTTCTAGATCCAGACCCTATGGTATTCTCTGGGCCTCTGTTTCCTTATCCATAAAAGGAGAGGCTTGGACATCGAGATCCCTTTCCGTCCTAAATCCTCTGACTTCCCTCTTCCTTTGGCTTCTGAGACACCTACAGCCTCAAAGGTTGGCCACCCACCCGTGGCACACATCAAGATGTGGGGAATACTGCAGGGAGGAGGCAGCTTTCGGTGTACCTGGACAGATTGGACTTGTGCATGCATGTACACACTTAGGAAAAAGTCCAAGACAATGTCCCACTAACAACAAAACAAATAAAACAGGGAATCAGGACAAGAGGAATTCAGAAAACAGGAATCTCGATGGGATGGGATGGGTGGGGAAGAAGAGCTGGAGGTGTCAGTGGACCACAAACCGGAAGGGAGTCAGCAGTGTCACTGGGGCAGCCAAAGAAGCAAACATGAGCTCTGGCTGTGTTTAGAGAAGGATCCCAGAGTCCTTCTTTCTACTGTCCTGATCAGACCATGTCTGGGGAGATGCTATTCACTTCTCTTAACTACATCTAGGAAGGACACGGCTAGCCTCACCACTAAGCCAAAATTCCTAACACACAGCTCTGAGCCTGTTCCTCCTCTACTCAAGCAGCCTCTGGGGCTACTTAAGGCTTGGACTTCTAAAAACCTCTTTTAAAATTCTGCCTTTTTGGCAGGGAGTGGGAGGGCAGGATTGTGGTTCTAACCTGGCAGAGACTTGGGCTTTGGCTATCCAAGGTCCTAGCCAAATGCAAACTCTTTCCGTCCCTCACCCCCAACCTCTAAGCCAATCCAGGTGTCAAGGATGGTTTTTCATCCAGTAAAATCCAAACCAGAGTCCTTCCTTCTCTCCAGGAGAGAGAATGATCTAATTGTTGGGTCCAATCAATTTCCAGGCACTGGCAATGAAAGCTACAATTTCTAGAGCATTTGACGGCTTACAAAGCACTTTACTTAACTCCATCAGGTAGATAGTGTCAATGCTACTGTCCCCATTTCACAGATGAGGAAACTGAGCCTAAAAGATGGGGAGTCACCTGCCCAGGGTCATATATCTTGCAACATCTGTTTGCCTCAGTTTCCTCATCTGTGAAATGAGGAGAATAATAGCCTCTACCTCCCAGGGTCGTTGTAACAATAGAATGGGACGCTATTATTAAAGCATTTAAGCCGGTGCCTGGCACATGGTGTCTGCTACTCAGCTGTGAGCTATCACCATTCATCCAGTATGCTAGTATAAAGAGTAAACCCACCATAATCTGTACTAGTGGAGAGGAAGGCTATGAGCAATGTCTGAACTGAGAAAATCCCTCGAAGAAAGCGTTCATTTCTGAGTGTAGCCAGGGATCCGAGGGAGGCCAGCACACTCTCCTGGGAGTGTATGGACAAAGAATTTTAATTTACAGCAAGAATGTTGGCCGAGGGTAGCCTAGCTCTGTCCATTGCTAACTGGGGGACCTTGGACAAGTGACTTAATCTCCGTTTGCCTTGGTTTTCTAATCTGTAAAATGAGGGGGGTGGCCTTGATGGTCCCCTGTGTCTCTTCCAGCTCTAAATCTGTGGGCCTGTGATTCCAGGTCAAATCCCGACACAGCCTGGATGAGGGACACCCCCTTTCTGGGCCTCACTTTCCCCTTGTATGTGGGGAGTGACTGGACCTCGAAAGTCTCTTCCATGATGCTACAAACACTGTCCTAACATTCTGCAGACGAATTGGAATTTCAGTTGCTTTCAGGAGTTAGTGTAAAGCACTTGTCCCTTTAAATATTTTAAATATCCTCCCCTTCAAAACCTTCTTAATGCTGTTCATGAGCTCTGACCCTAAAGAGAGACTTGACTTCACCCAAGGACACTTCGGTCCAGCCCTTGGCAGATCTCCTGCAGGTGAATGTGGGAGAATACAAGTAAGATGGGGGAGGGTACAGGATGGGGGACAGGATGGGGAGGTGGGAGGTAGGATGGGGACAGGATGGGGAGGATGGGGAGGGGGAGGCAGGATGGGGGAAGGCAGGATGGGGGGCAGGATGGGGAGGGAGGAGTCCTTTAAAAAAAAGAATGAAACCAGAATGTCAGAGAAGAGCCTTGAGAGGACTTGTGTCCCATCGAAGATGGCCCCATCACCAGAATACACATCTCAAGCAATGGGGAGGTGACAATCCACCATTTACTTCTCCCTCCTTAGCCCAGGGGCCTCCTGAAGCCCAGAGCAGTGGGGGGGGGGGGGGGGGCGCAGAAGGGAGGGAGGCTTAGAGTCACATAGGTAAGTTTGATGAGCACAGAGTTGGAGTGGGAAGGGGCCTCAGGGGCCATGGACTGCAACCCCCTTGTTTTACAGAGAAGGGCACTCAGGCCCGGGGAGGTCAGGTGATGAAAGCCGAGTTAGAGCTGGAACACTTCCCCCACCCCAACACATACGAACACTTACACACATATACACACTTACACGCACTTACACACATGCACATGATTTTACAGAGAAGGACACTGAGACCAGGAAAAGAGAAGTGACTTGCCCAAGGACACACAGCTAGGTAGGACCTCTGATCTCTAGCTCCGTACCAGAGGGCAGAGCTGGGATCTGAGCCCACGTGGGGGAGGGTTCTCCCACTTCACTGCCTCCTCAGTGAGGTAATAAGGAGGTCTAAGGACCACGGAGTCCTAAGCCAGGATCAGTCCCATGCCGGAGGGCCCTGTGTCCAGCTGAATTTTGTGCCAGGGATGTGATTGTGGATTCTGCTGGCCCCAGGGAGCCCCCACAGCCCAGGGCAGCCCTCCCCAGGAGACCCCAGGAGAGCCCAGCTCAGAAGCGCTGGCCCTTAGGGCTGCCTCCCTCCCACTCCGGTCACTCACCTGGGCTCTGGCCTGGCCTTGCACACTGGGGGCCTTTCCAAGGAGAGCTGGCTGCTGGGCTGGAGAGCGCCGGCCGGGCCTCGCTCACTTCCTCATAGTTCCTGGACAACTTCGCCCCAAAGCTCCGCAGTTGGCTGAGCCGGGCTCGGGCCCCAGCAGCTCACCTTTCAACAGAATTGTTCTCCTGGAACCAAACAGGGCTTATTTCCCTGAGCAAGGTCGCTGATTGGCCAGCTTACAGAGCCTGGCAGGGGCCAGAAGATGGGACAAAGACAACCAGAAATGGGGAAAGGTCAGCAGGAAGAAAGGCTGCTCTGTCCGGCACCTAGACCCTGCCCCGCTCTCCACCTCAGGCCACACCCACACACTCCAACCTAACAAACAGATGCCGGCCCAAGAAGAGTTGAAGGTCCACTCGTCAGTCAGGGACAAGGCCAAAGAATGTGGGAGGATCAGGTCCCACCCAGCACCCCGGAGCCAGCCGATCACAGGCTAGCCAAGGCCAGCCAAAGGGCAAAGGGGGTTTGTTGTCTGATCAGCGTGATCAGCAGCCCCTGTGCTTCACTGCCTGCATCTGAGGGCGCATGGGGCCAGATTTAGAACCTTAAGGGACCATCTAGTCCAATCACCTCCATTTTATAGCCAAGGAAACTGAGGGCCAAGAAGATTCAATGACCTAGATCTGGAGGGAGAAAAGACTCTTGAGGCCATGCAGGCCCACCTCTTCATTTCACACATAAGCAAACTGAAGGCCAGTGACTTGTCCAAGGCCACCCATGTAGCATCCGAGGTAAGGGTCAGACTCAGTATCCCCTGAAGTCCTTTTTTTAACTCTCCCTCTGACAGCCAGTGATTTCAGGACCCTTTCCTCTGGCAGCCCCTGTATTGGGGGGAGAGACCTTGGGCTCAAATCCTCACCCTACTGGGAAGTCAGAACAGTGAAGCAGATTTAGTCTAAGGACCTGAGTTCAAATCCCAGCTTGGTTAATCGGCGAGTTCTTTAATTAATTGCCCTGGACCTCAGTTTCTAACGAAGAGGTTAGGCCAGATGACCTCCAGGATCCTTCCTGACTCCAGACCCATGTTCCTATGGAATATCCTGTGATGCCGGCTAGTGACCCAGTCCAGGAGAGTCCAGCTTCTGACTCAGACTAATCTTTGAGCTGAGTGCCCAGGACAGGCGGTCTCTGATTTGGTAGAATGTGTTTTCTTTTGAGCAGTTTCAGGCACTAAGAAAAACAAAGGCACAGACGGAAACTTTCAAGTACATCCTGCCCCTGGGTAACACCCTGAGGTCGAGGGAACCTTCCGGAAAATGAAGCTGGAGGGCACAAAGGGTTTTTTTGGGTTTTTTGGTCAGGGTCTTTGCTTTTAAGGCAGCTTGGTGTAGGGGAAGGATCACTGGAGGAATCAGGGTTCAAATCCTGACTGCCTAGGATCTTTGCGACCTTGGGAAAGTGCCTTCCCAAGGCCTCAGTTTCCTCCTCTGCGAAATGAAGGACTCGACCTGTCAAAACGACTATGAGGTCCTTTCTAGCTCAAACTCTTGGGTTCTAGATCAGGGGTTCTTAACCGGGGATCCACAGACCCCAAAAGATTTCAAGAGGTTCATGAATTTGGATGGAAAAAAATTCTAGAGTTATTTTCACTTCTCTCTAGCTGAAAGTGTTTCCTTCAATTGTTTAAAAACCTGATTCTGAGAAGGGACCCAGATGCCTCTGGGAGCGTCCTTACTTCCCCTGGTCCTAAGATTTCCAGCCTCTCCCTATGGAGCCTTCCCTTGGTGGGGGAGGGTTCAGTGGTCGAGACAGAATCAGCGTGGCCCCTCCTTGGGCACGGAGGAAAGGGAGACCAAGTTATTGGAACTGCCACACCTTTGGATTGGGCCGGGCCAGGATCTCCGATCTTTTCCGAGATTAGGAGCCGGCTTTCCCCCCCCCCCCCCCAGCAGATTTCCGATGGGTGCTCGCCCGGCTGATATACATAGCCTAGAGACAGTCTACCTCCAGCAGCCCCGCCCCCGGCCCGCCCCACCCCCGCGCCAGGTGAGGCCACTTAATAATTGCACCCAATTGTCCCGAGGCCTTTCTGTGGGAGGAGCTGGAATGCTTTGGAAGGTTCCCGCCAGCTAGGGAGGGGGTGGAGGAATGGGGGTGGGGGATGGCCTCTCGGCCTAGGGACGCCCCTGCACGGTGTCGGAGGGAGGATGCGAGCGGAGGTCGAAGTCTGAAAGGACCCTGAAATCCGCCTGCCCCCAAGCATCCTTCCACCCCCGCCGCGTGGCATCCACCCCTGGGCGCGCACTCTGCGCAATCCGGCCAAACCGGCTCTCTTCCTCTGGCTGCTCCTCCCCCAACGGCCCGTGTCCCATCTACCAGGCCCTCCGTCCATCCTTAGCTCCCCCGGAGCTGAGTCTGGCTCTCCTGAAGGGGAGGCTCGGGCTCTGTCCTTAGCGCCAAGCCCTGCTGGCTAGCGGCTTCCTTCCCAGGTACCGGGCATTGAACGTCGCTGAGGGTTTGCGTCTTTATTAACTTCATATTTACGCCGACGCTTTGCCTGTGGCCTCGCTGTCTGTCTCCCCGTTAGAACGCAAGTTCCTCGTGAGTAGCCCACTTGTCTCCCCAACCCAACCCAATGCTTGGCATGTAGTAGGAGTTTAATAAGTGCTCGCCCTTTGCTTGAAGAAAGGTCGTCTGCTGCAAGCCCTCATTTGTATCGAAGGTGTCCTAATGTCTGTTTAGGTTAGGCAAACTTGCCGGGCTAAAGCATCAGAGCACTCTGATGGCGAGAAAGGAGGCGGAGTGCGTCCAGCAAGTGAACCATCATCACCATTACCCTGGCCACCATGTCTTCTCCAGCGTGGATGAGCATAGCCCGGGAAACTTGAGCCCAAGAGCTTTGGGAGGAGCATCGTCCAGCCCAACCCTGGCAGCCGTCGTGGAGGGACTCGTCGTTGGAAGGAAGGCGCCTGCCTTGCCCACCTCCTTGACAGCTGCTGGAGACGCGGGGAAGCCCTGGGCTGGTTCTAGGAAACACTAGCTCACTCTGTTCGTTGTCTTTGCGTGCAGTATACGTACCTCGTCTCTCCACTGACGGACCTGGATATTTTTAACCAAATTGTTTGAGCGATTGCTCTTTTCTAGCACAGTCTGAGATCTAACTAAGCCTCTTTCCTTCCTACTCTCCTTTCATTATTTCACTTGAGATTCTTGACTTTGTTCTTCCAAATGAGTTTCATTATTTTTTTTTCTAGCTCTCTCAAGTAACCCTTTGGTAATTTGATTGACATGGCACTGAATAAGTTCACTAATTTAGGCAGTATTGTTATTTTTATAATATTAGCTTGACCTATCCATGAACCATTAATACTTCTCCAATTATTTGTTGTTGTTTAGTCTTGTTGGCTTTTGGGGGTTCTCTTGGCAAAGACCATAGAGTGGTTTGCCATTTCCTTATCCAGTGTATTAAGTCAAACAGAGGTTAAGTGATTTGCCCAGGGTCAGACAGCTAGAGACTGTCTGAGGTCAGATTTGAACTCAGGTCCTCCTGACTCCAAACCCAGTTCTCTATCCACTAGGTCACTTACCTGCTGCCTCCGATTATTTAGGTCTATTTATTTCTATAAAGAACATTTTTGGTTGTCTTCATATAGTTCCTATGTGTATTGTGGCAGGTAGTCTCCTGGGCACTTTACTCATCCAGAAGTTATTTTAAATATCTGCCTGGAGATGATCATTGTACCTGTGGGAGCTGATAAAGTTACCAAGAGAGAAAGTCAAATGAGGAGAGAGGTGCCCTTAGAACCTTGGGGATAGGCACAGTTAGGCAGGGGGTGTGGACGTGAGCCGGCCACAGACACTCAGAAGGAGCAGTCACCACTTCGAGCAAGCATCACATATGAGATTGAAGGCCTGCTTGTCTGGGGCCTGGGTCTGGGGGCAGCAGGAAAGGCCTTCAGTAGGATCTGATGCTGAAACTCAGCCTCGAAGGATTCTACAAGTCAGAAGCAAGGAGGAAGAGCATTCTAGGAACGGGGCTCTGCCAGGAGGCAGGAGCTGACTTCTCGGGGCTGGAGTGGAGGGATCCCTACTGGTTATTCTTGATCATTCTTCAAGGCAAAGCCAAGGAGCTACTCTAGCTAGGCTGCTGAACTCGGGCAAGCCTTGGAGCTGGACCCTGGGTATGGGTCTGTGAGCAGCATGACTGGCTTTTTCCAGAGGTGAACTCACTCCAGGCTTGCCTCTTGTCGTTGCTTGGAGGGTGAGTGGGGAGACACCAAGAGCCTACAGAAGAAGATGCCCCTGCATTTCCCATGTGGGTCAAATTATGGGCTCAACATCCCTGAAATAGTACCATTGCTAGATGACAACTCAGAGGACATCCAGTCCAGCCCCTTGGTCTTACAGACAGGGGACTGAGGCCCAGGAAGGCAAGGTGATTGATCTATTCTCAGACATATGATCACAGGATCATAGAACTGGGCCCAGAGGAGTCTTTGAAAACCATCTCATCCAGTCCCCTCATTTCATAGAGAAAGAAACTAAGGCCAGGAGAGAAGGGACTTGGGGTGTGTTTCAATTGGTAGCATCACAGAATTTGGAGCTAGAATCCCAACTCCACTTGTGTGAAGTCTTAGAGATCCAATGCAATCTCTGCATTTGACAGGTGCAGAAACAAAGGCCCAGAAAGGGCAAAGGCCCATAGACTCTAGCTGGGTGGGAATCTTGAATTTCCTCTGGACTCCACCAGGCTTCCAAAGCAGTCAGTCAAGATTTATTAAGTACCTACTATGCTAGGCACTGTGCTAAGCACTGGGGATGCAAAAAGAGATGAAAGACACAAGGACCTCACATCTAAAGGAGGGACAACATGCAAACCAATCTAGACAAAGCCAGCTCGATGCTGGACACTAGGAGACCCTTAGCAGAGGGAAGGCGTCGGAATTAAGAGGGGTCCAGGAAGGCTTCCTGTAGAGGATGGGATTGTAGTTAGGACTTAAAGGAAGCCAGAGAAGTCAGTAGTGAGAGCAGAGGACGGAGCATGTTCCAGACCTTGGGGGCAGCCAGAGAAAATGCCCAGAGCTGAGAAATGGAGGTCTTGCTCATGGAGTGGCCAGGGGCCAGAGCCGCTGGACTGAAGAATATGTGTTGGAGAGTAAGGTGTAAAAAGACTGGAGGGGCAGGAGGAGGCCAGGTCATGAAGGGCTTTGAATGTTAAACAGAGGATGTTGTATTTGGTCCTGGAGGTAATAGGGAGCCATTGGAGTTTAAGGAATAGGGTGTGACATGGTTAAACCTGCAATTAGGAAAACCCTTTTGGTGGATAATTGGAGACTGGATTAAAGTGCAGAAAGACTTGAGTTAGGCAGAGACAACCACAGGGTATGGCCGTAATCGAGGTGCAAGGTGATGGGGGCCTGTGCTAAGATAGTGGCAGAGTCAGAGGAGAGAAGGGAGCATACTCAAGAGATGATACAAAGGTGAAATGGGCAGGCCATGGTGCCATGTTGGATATGGGCAGGGGGGAGAGAGAGTGGAAAGGACAGGATATTCACTCCTAAATTGTGATCCTGAGGGACAGGGGGGATGCTGGGGCCCTCTACCATAACAGGAAACATAGAGGGGGGGGGAAGTAAACGAGTTTTGTTTTGAACATGTTGAGTTTAAGGTATCTGCAGCACATCTAGTCTGACACGTCTGAGAGGCAGCTGGAGATGTGAGAGGGAGGTCAGCAGAAACGGGGGCAGGAAAGGGAGATCTGAGAACCATAGAAATGGTCAGCAAATCCATGGGAGCTGAGAAGATCACCCAATGAAGTAGTCCAGAAGGTGAAGAGAAGAGAACCCAGGACAGAACCTTGAGAAACAGCTACAGTGAGTGGCTGTGATCTGGAGGAGAATCCAGCAAAGGAGAAGGAGGAGAATTAGGAGAGAGGAGTGCCCTGAAAACCTAGAGAGAAAAGAGTGCCGAGGAGGAGCTGGGGACCAACAGAGCCAAAGGCTTCAGCAGGGTCAAGGAGAAGAGCACTCACAGGACTTGGAGCTGGAAGGGACTTTTGATGTCATCCAACCCAATGCCTTCTTTTTACAGATGAGGAAGCTGACACCCAAAAGGAGACAGGATTTGCCAAGGATCACACAGGTAAAAATGGCACCTAAAGTGGCTGCCAAAGGACAATGAAGAGGCCCATGCCAGCTGTGGAACATTCCCAATGAGCCAGGCCAGTGACCCAGGGATGCAGTGAGGTAAGCAGAGCCAGGGAAACAATAAACACAACCGCCACAACAATGGAAATGAGTGGAAGAAACAACCTCAGAAGGAGAGAAAGTGGATATTTACAAACTGGAAATTTACAAAGAACTATAGGGAAATTCAGAGGATCTCCAGCCCCTCCTGTGCCAAGGCAGAGGTGGAGATGGGGGAGGGGTGAGTGGAGCTAGATGGCACGAGGCTCCTGGGCCAGGAGGAGCACTGATGGGCCAAGCCAGGCCTGGGGAGCCCCTGTGAGCCGCACCAGCTTTGGAAGATCCAATGGCATCAGCCCTTGGGGTCCCAGAGCCCCAGATTTAGAGCTCAGAGAAGCCAAGACTTTACAGACTTTATCATTGATAGGTTTTGTTGATTGTCTTGTCTCTTCTTTCTCTTTTTGCTTTTCTTTTAAAATACTTTTTATAGGGCATGGTCCTCTGGGAAGGGGGAGGGAGAGGGATCCTGGGAGAAATTCTAGTGGTGAAAACCCCCAAAAGATATTAGTAAAAACTTATTTTAAAAAAGAATGAAAAATGAAAAAGGGCTCATCGGAGATGGTGGGTAACAGGAAACGGAGGTGCACCAGGCAGAGAGTGAGGAGGGACAGCTATGGACTGTGTTCCTTTGAGATGATGGTAATGGTGATGAGGAGGAGGAGGATGCTGATGGTGATGATGATGGTGGTGATGGTGATGGTGGTGATGAGGGTGATGGTGATGGTGATGATGAGGGTGATGGTGATACTGATGATGGTGATGATGATGGTGGTGATGGTGGTGGTGATAGTGATGGTGTGATGGTGATGGTGATGATGAGGGTGATGGTGATGGTGATGATGAGGGTGATGGTGATGGTGATGGTGCTAGTGATGGTGGTGGTGATACTGATGATGGTGATGATGATGGTGGTGATGGTGGTGGTGATGGTGATGGTGATGATGATG
>CM053584.1:388860288-388928772 GCA_028627135.1 Pseudochirops cupreus | reverse complement strand
ATTAAAGTTGAACCATTTACATTCCTACATGGAAAAATGATAATTGTAACTCATGAGACTTTTCTCAGCATGAGGATAGTTGAAGGGAATATATATATATATATACATATATATATATATATGTACATATATATATACATATATATATACACATATACATACATATATATGTACAGGAGGGTGTATGTATGTATAAATATATATGTGTGTGTCTATGTGTGTACATGTATGTGTAGACAGAAGGCATAAGATGAATTGAATATGAAGGGATGATATCTAAAAAATAAAATTAAGAAGTGAGAGAGGAATATGTTGGGAGAAGGAGAAAGGGAGAGATAGACTAGGGTAAATTATCTCACATAAAAGAGTCAAGAGAAAATTGTTACAATGGAGGGGAAGAGCAGGAAGGTGAAAAGGAATGCATCAACCTTACTCTCATTGGATTTGGCTTAAGGAGGGAATAACATACACACTCAATTGGGTATCTTACCCTACAAGAAAATAGGAGGGTAGGGGATAAGAGGGGGGATAATAGAAGGGAGGGCAGATTGAGGGAGAGGGTAGTTAGAAGCAAACACTTTTGAAAAGGGACGGCGTCAAAGGAGAAAATTTAATTAAGTGGGAGGTGGGATATGGAAATGTTTTGCATAACTACACATGTACAACCTATATTGAATTGCTTGTCTTCCCAGGGGAGGTGGGTGAGGAGGTAAGGGAAAGAATCTGGAACTCAAAGTTTTAAAAACAAATTTTAAAAAATTGGTTTTTTTACGTACAACTAGGAAATAAGACATATAGGCACTGGGGTATAGAAATCCATCTTGCCCTACAAGAAAGTTAGGGGTGATGGGGAAGGATATAAGAGAGAACAGATTGGGAGAAGGGTTATTCAGTAGGCTCCCTATCTTAGGGTGGGGGGTATGAGAGAGACAGGGAGAAAATTATAACTCAAAATCTTGTGGAAATTAATATTGAAAACTAAAAATAAATAAATAAACCCAAAAAAGCCTTATAGACCTTAGAGAGTTGCCTAAGGCACTGACGACTTAAGTGACCATCCCAGGATCACACAGCAAGTGTGTGTGTGCCAGAGAAGAAGGATTCAAACCCAGATCTTCCTGTTTTCTCTGCATTATGCCATTATCTGTCTGTCTCCCTCTCACTCTAGGATCCTTCTCACATCATTCAACAAGTTATTAGACTAGGCTTCTAAACCAAGACTGAATGAGTCCTTGTGATAAATGTTGGAGAGGGAAACAAATTAGATTATTTGGCCTTGGAGGTCCCTTCCAACTCAGAGATTCTGGGAAGGCCTTTAACAAAGGGAAACCCATTTCCTCCCAAGGCAGCCCATTCCACTATGGAACAGCACAGATTGTTAAAAAGGTTTTCACACTTCGATGTACTTCTCTGCACTGTCTATCTGTTGGTAGAGCTCTGCTTTCTAGGGTCAAGCAGAACAGGTGGAAGCCCTCTTCTGAGTGACAGCGTTTCACCTGGACAGAAAGAATGAACGATGAGGAGTGTGGGAAACAGATCACAAGGCTGCCCCAGAGGCATGGGGCACTTCATGGAAGTGCCAGATGGGGGACTTCAAATGGCCAAACATCTGCTGGAACTTGCTCTCCCACTCTCTCTTCTTGTCTCTTCTCTCCCTCCCTCCCTTCTCTCTCTTTCTCTCTCTCTCTCTGTCTCCATTTTTCTCTCTGTGTATCTGTCTCTGTCTGTCTCTCTCTCTCTGTCTTTCCTTGTTTCTGTCTCTGTCTCCATCTCTTCCTCTCAACTAATAATTTCTTGACTTACTTTAGCGTTAATTTCATCCTTCAAGAGGTCAGAAGACCCAACAAAGAGGGTCTATTCTCACTATTCTGGGTCTGTTCTCACTAATAGAGAAAAACTAGTGCTGGACAGGAAATAATGGAAACTTTGGGGAGAATTGACCACTAGTTAGCATTTATATAGCACCTTAAGGTTAAATGACTTGCCTAGGGTCTCACAGTTAGGAAGTATCTGAGGCAGGATTTGAACTCAGGTCTTCCCAGCTTTCCACTGTGCCCCCTAGTTGTGACAGAGAGGGAGAGAAAAGCTGAGCAGAGTTCTCCACTAGCCTAGATTCTGTGAAAGCAAATTTCAAAGGGTTCAGAGGAAAAAAGGTAAGATCCAATGGAGCCCAATGCTTCAGGGAAGCTGATCCAAGAAGGATGGGAGGTATTCAAGAAAGAAGTTTTGAAGGCACAAAAGAAACAATTCCAGTACGGAGGAAAATTTGAATTCATTTAAAGAGACCAACATTGGGTGCATGAGAAACTCAACAACCAACTAGATTTTTTTTTAACAATAAAACAGATGCATGGCTGAGGAATAAAGATGGATACAACAGTATAGCGTGATCTTATAAGAATAATGCCAGGCAAGTCCAGGCCCAGAATAGCTGGGAATAGGAAGGGAAAATAAGGACAGCAGAAAGGGCTGGGCCTTTTATTTAGTCACCCTGAGAGCAAGAGGAACATCAGAGAAGTGAACCGAGGATCATCAAGCACCGGGAGAAGGCACAGCTGCCCAAGCCTCTTTTTCTTTCTGTTTTTTTTTTTTCTGCAAAGGAGTATGACCTTTATATGCTAGCAATAACAGAAGAAAAATGATTAACAAGGACTTGACATCCAAGATAAGGAAGGAGGCAGTAAGAGAACACCTCCTGTCTCTTGATGAGTTGAAGTTACCCCAGCTCAGATGATCTATGTCCTTTGATCCTTGACAGCTGTGATGGCCAAATCATCTTCAGGGATATTTGAAAGATCATGGATGATGGGAGAGATGCCACAAGACTGGAGAAGGGCAAATGTCCTGAATTTCAGGAAAGGGAAGAAAACAGAGCCTGTTAACTAGAGGCCAATGAACTTAACTTTGAATCCTGGGAAAATTCAAGAACAGATCATTACAGAGACACCTAGAAAGGGAAGCCATGATTACAAAGAACCAGGGATCAGTCACTGAGGCAGCAGTGGAGAACCCGCACCCTGGAACCTGTGGCCTTCTAGGTCCTTGGGTGGGGCCTTTTGACTGAGTCCAAGTTTTACAGAACAAATCCTTTGATGAAGGGGATTTGTTTTGTGAAGTTTGGATTCAGTCAAAGGGCTGTACTTGAGGACCTAAAGGGCCACATGTGGCCTTGAAGCCGCATGTTCCCCACCCCTGCTCCAGACCAACTTCCTCTTTTTTGACAGGATTGCTCAACTAGTAAATGAAGGGAGTGCTGTGGATAAAGTCCACCTAGATTTTTTTCAAAGCATTAATTTTTGCACTTTGATAGCAAAGCATGAATTCCATGTGTGTTAGGAGGTAATACGGTTAGACAGCAATTGTTCGGAAAAAGTTCTAAGGGTTGTGGTAGATGGTGAGTTTGATTTGAATCTGCAGCACAATACGGTGGTCAGCAAAGCTGGTACAATCTTGGTCTTCATTGAGAGGCTTAGCTTCCATAATAGAGAGTTCATAGTGCCACCACACTCTGCCCTCACAAAGAGTACTGTGTTCAGTTCTGGGCACTACCCTCCAAGAAGGACTTTGAAAAAGTGCAAAGTTTCCAGAGGGGGGCAGCCAAGGTGCCTCGAGTCCACTACACAGAAACATCAGCTGAAGAAACTGAAAATATTTAGGCTGGAGAAAAGAAGGCTAATGGGGGAGAGGTGAGAGCCAGTCTTCTAGCATTACTTTCTCAGCACCCCAGGCAGCTCTCCAAGACTGGTAGCAGAGTGGGGGCAGATTTGCATTGACAGTAACTTTCCACATCTGGGAGCTTCCTACACTAATTACATGTCTGGAGCAAAAAAAGTGTCAGCACTATTCTGGGTCCTGTGGCTACAAAGACAAGCATGCAGTGGCCTCTGTCTGCAGGGAGCTGCCATTTTCCTGGGAGTGGGTGTGGTCCACAGCTCATCATCACAGACCATCAGAATGGAGAGAGTACTTGAAGACTGTTAGTCATTCATTCCAGGTACCCCGGTCCAAATGAGACAACTTTTTTAAAGAATACTTTACCCGGCATTCATACAGCTTTTCTGCTTATCATTGGAGGATGATGGGAAATTTTCTATATTCCAGGCGACTCATTCATTTTGGGAGAGTTCTGTTAGGGCAATTTTACAAGAGAATGATGGGGATTCTCTACCTTCCTGCTGCCCATTTCACTATCAGACAGCTCGTGTTTTAAAAATACTTTATTTTTAATTTTTAAAAAAATACTTTAAATAAAGCAGCGTAGCACATTGGGAAGACAGATGACTTCAGCAGCAGGCAGGAAGACCTGAGTTCCAGTCCCTCCTCCAAAAAACAGAGACCTAGTGACTGTGTTCACTTCTCACTGCTCCAGGCAACTCTGAAGTCTCTAAGTTGCAGAGAAGGTGCCAATCTGCATTTTCTGAGAGAGTTTCTATTGCACTACTGTCAAGCTTTCTCATTTTAACTGCTTAGAAAGTTGTTAAAATCTAAGATGACGGAATACGAATGCACGTAAATATGAAATCTCCAGACAAACATGAAAGCAAGCTCCACGTAATGGAGATTCTTAGTGTCCCTCTGTTGTATATGGACACACTCACATTCTTCTTTTACCTGCCATTTCCTGCGTCGCATTAAAAAATTGAAATAAAATTAAAGTAAAAACCACGGTTTTCTGCAGTCCCTGGAGACTGATGGAGAACTCCCCCCAGGGCAGCCCGCAGCACGCTGGGATCGCTCTTGTTGCCCGGGCGCTTTCGTGGGCATCCCTGCAGCCCGGCCGCCCATCACTACTGGAGGATGATGGGAAACTCCCTGCCTTCCTCCCGAGGCCGCCCAGCCCGCGGCGCGGTCCCCGGCTCCCGGCCCCTGTGGCTGACGTCAGGACGCCCAGGCGCGGGGCGGGGCTGGCCGGGGGCGGGGCGGGGCCGGCCGGGGGCGGGGCGGGGGCCAGTAGCGGAGCCGGAGCAGGAGCCGGAGCCGGAGCCGGAGCCGGGCCGGGCAGCCCTGGCGGAGGCGGCCGATGGAGATGGGCACGCAGGGCTCCGGGCGCCGCAGGCTCCCCCAGCGGGAGCGCCTCACGGCGGAGGACGACGCGCTCAGCCAGATCGCCCGCGAGGTGGGTGGGTGCGCCGGCCGGGGCTGGGGCCGGGGACCGAGGCCGGGGCTGACCGTGACCTTCTAGGGGCCGCCTGTGCTAGCCGGGCGCGGGGACACACAAAGAGCCGGCCCGGGGCCGCCCTAGACGTTCGGCTCTCCCGGCCGGGCCCCGGGGGCGGCCGCGTGGCCTGGGAGGCCCTTTCCAGCACTAAGACTCTGAGCCAGCGGAGCCCCTGAGGCTCTTCCATCTCCCGGTCCTCAGTTTCCCCATCTGTAAAATGAAAGGGTTGGATTAGATGGCTTGGGAGATCAGTTGCAGCTGTAAGCCTTTGAGCCCAAGACCTCAGTTTCTTCATCTGTAAGATAAGAGGGTTTCACTAGAAAGCTTGGGAGGCCCTTTCCAGCCTCAAAGTCTCTTAATCTCCTCGGCTCTCAGTTTCCCCATTTTGCAAACGAGAGATTTAGACCAGATGGCCTCTGGAGTCAGGCCCTGGGTTCAAATGCGGCTCTCCTTACTCCCTGTATAGCAGAGTACACAGCTCCCTGGATCTCCCTTTCTGAATCTGTACAATTAAGGGGCTAGACTATGGCCCTTGGGGTCCCTTTTCACCTCTCAAGTGTTTGATCCTTTGGGGGGACTTGCTGCTAGGGGTCAGTCAAGCAAGTGCCTACTATGTGCCAAACATAGCATAGACACCGAGGATAAAGAGACAAAAATTGATTTCTGCCTTCAGTGACCTTGTATTCATTCTCAGTCAAGAGGCTTAAGGGCTTTTTATGTGCCCCACACCGTGGTAAACCCTGACAACACAAGTATCAGGAAAAAAAGAAAGAGAGGCAGCCGCTGGCCTCGGGGAGCTTCCTTTCAAATGGGGGAAAGGCCACCCGTGAAAGGGAGGGGCCTCGGGAGGGAGGCGAGCCTCTGCTGAGCTGGCCTGGGACTCTCTAAATGGATGTTGGGGGAGGAGTTGTCCCATCTTCCCACCCAGAGGAGACAAAACAATCGCTTCTGTTCTCTTTGATTGGCTTTCATCCTTATTATCTGACCGCTTTGTGTCTTGGGAATACCAAGACCAAACTGCCCCTGCCCTCAGTTTACCTCCTTCCGAGGAGATGCCACCTCTCGAACCTGGTGGACTGGACTAGGCACTGGCCCTGGCCATTTTACAAATGAGGAACTGGGGGTGGGGGGTGGGAGAAGTGACTGCTTCAAAGCCCCACAGGTAGAACGTTGGTGACCATCCCACACCTTTCCCCTTAGAGCCATCCTCATGATTCTAACCTCTGGGAAAAGCCCCCCTCCTCTGTGAGGCACTGTAGCCTAGTGGATAGCGTTGGCCTCGGAGCCTGAAGACCCCAATTCGAGTCTAGCCTGATTCATCCTGCCTCTGTGACCCTGAGCAGCTCATTCAATCTCTCAGGCAGCTGCTAAGAATATAGTTGGCAGGGGAGGCTATGGCCCCCGGTGGAGAGGGAGTTTCCTCACTTGGGAGTTCCTCATACCAGTGAGTTCACAGGTCTCATAGCTTTCTCCAGGGAAGCTTTTAGTTTCTTGTTAGTGGTCTCTCCTCAAATTACCCAGAGTTTGCAATAAAATAAATACTCGAGATCCTAGGATGGTAGATTTAAGGCTGGAAGGACCCCTAGGTGCCATCTCGCCTGTCCTGATTTTACAGATGGGCAGACTGAGGCCCAAGGTTGCCCAACCTCCCCCAAGGCTCCCAGCCAGCCTCAGATGCCTTCCAGGTTTCCCTTCTCATCACCTGCTTCCTCCTCTTTCAAACCGGAGCAATAATGCTCCCATTGCTGACCTCGCCTGGAAGGTCGAATTGGAGGAAAGGGGTATTGGACAACCAAGGAAAGGAGACGTCTCTGTGTAGCTAGAGAGACAGATGTCTCGCCAGTCTAGAATCCAGTAGGGCTTCTAAAAGTGCTTTGAGAGACAGTAAGCCTGTGAATACTGTAGCACACAGAGGGGAGTTTCTGGAGGTAGGAGAACTTGGCTCCAAGCTCTGACTGACTCTTTCTGCCTCTGTGACCATGGGCTGACCGCTGTCCTCTCTGATTCCCCAGGAAACTGGCTTAAGGCTCAGTGAGAGGCCAGTAGCCAGTCAGCATTGGTGGAGGGAGTTTACACACCAGAAGTCCCATGATGACTCAGGTCTCTTGTGAGGGCACCCATCTGGGCCCTACCACACCCAGCTGCCAGCGTGGACAATTGTCCCAGGCCGGCCTTTCTTCTACAGAGTGGCCAGGGTGTAGAGAGAAAGAGCTTTAGTGGATGTGACATAGGAAAGAGCAGCTCTTCTTGGCTTCTCATGTGGGGGCCAGGCTGCACTTGGCCTTCAGTGGCCGGTGGTGACTGAGATGCTTTCATATTGGTCAGGGCAGCCTTTTGTCTGCGACTTCACCCTTGGTCCAGAACCCACCTCCCAGTGCTGAGCAGAGCCCCAAACAGGGGGTGGCCACATGCTAATGTTCTTCTCAAACTTTCCAGTGGCCACGTGTTCCTAGGGGAGCCCACACTTCTGCAGGAGGCGTAACCCACTTCTGCCCCATTAAAGCCTTTCTGGTACCTGCTCATTTCCCTTCCGAATGGCAGCTCCTAATTGAATACTGTTAAAGGGAAATGTTGAAAATATGTATGCCAACACCCGGGGGAGGCCTGTGTACCGGGGCACCCGCAGGGTCTTTCTCCAGTGTGTTGGTAACTGCCCCCTCACAGCTGTGCAGATTCAGGATTTGAGAGTATGTGTGAGAAGGGCCATCCTGCCCACATGGACTTCTCTTGTACCCCGGCTCCCCCAAATCCCCCCCGTGTTTTTGCTGCCTGCCTAGCACTGTGTGAATGCCCCCCCACCCTGGTTAATAGCAGACAACTCTTCTCTACCCAGGAGTATTTCCAATCTAACCTGGTGTCCTGTCCTAGCTTGGGTCTGCCTCCCACGTGACAATGGAATTCTTTACATGTCTTTTCCTGCTCTTAGATCGGGAGCTGAGGGTAGGGGCAGCTTCACATTTGTTTTCGTATTCCTAGCACCTCCCAGGGGGCCTTAGAGTTAACTGGGGCCAGATCGATGTTTCTTTAATTGGATTTTGCTTGTGTGAGCTGTGGAGCCAGAAGAGGTGTCATGGGGCCCATAATGAATCATGGGCCCATCAGGAGGCTTTCTTCGAATCAGTGATTCAGAGTGGGAAGGAAGGAGAAGTAAATCCTCTGAAGCCATGCAGTACAGCTTTGGAGTCAGAGGTCCTGAGTTCAGATTCTGCTTGGATGACCTCAGGCAAGTCATCCCCCCCTCCACCCCAGGCCTCAGTCTCATCTATAAAACGAAGGTGTTGGACGAGGTGACCACCAAGGCTTCTTTCAGCTCCAAATCTGCGGTCTTGTTTGTTGTGCCATTTCTTACCTTAGAGTTCTGGGACACAATGAGAACCAGGGGGTTCTCCCTCCTGAATAAGGCACTGGAGTGTTCCGTTATCCCCTGAGAGAAGCTTCCCTGATTCTTTTCCCGCACTCTTACGTCCCTTCTCTCCGAGCCTCAGCATTCTCAGTTATAGAACAAAGAGGGTGCGCTAGCTGGAGTCCGAGGCTCCTTTGGAGTCTAGAGCTTTGTGGCTAATGTTGAGTTGTTCCTGACGCTTTGTGACCCCATGGACCACATCACACCAGACCCTTCTGTCCTCCACAAAGTCTGCCCAAGTTCATGGTCATTGTTTGTGTGACCCCATCTGTCCCTCTCACCCTCTTTTCCTTTGGCCTTCAAGCTTTCCCAACACCAGAGTCTTTTCCATGAGTCCCGTCTTCTCGTTGTGTGGCCAAAGTATCTCAGCTTCAGTTTCAGCATTTGACCTTCCAGTGCACAGTCTGAACTAATTTCTCTAAGTATCGACTGATTCTGTCTCCTTGATGTCCAAGGACTTCTCAGAAGCCTTCTCCAACACAACAGTTCAAAAGCATTGACTGTGGCACTCAGCTTTCCTTATAGGCCAACTCTCACAGCCATGCATTACTACTGGAAAAACCATTGCTTGGACTCTACGGACTGTCGTCAGGGAGGTGACACCTCTGCCATCCACGTTGTCCAGAGTTATGAGCCTACCTTTAATTTCGTAGTGTTTTATCACTTATTCCCTGTTTTCCCTTTCCCTACAGGTCCAAGCAACCTAGTAGGCCTTCCATGCCCGTAGCCTTTCTAAGCCTTCTTTCTGCCTCTCCCCAGCTATGGCAATCCAGGCTGATTGACCTGGGCCCCTTTGCCGAGAGGGAAGAGGGAGGGGAATGGGAGTCAGAATTCTGCCCACAGTGGCTGGCCCTGTGTGCCTCCTCCCAGCTGAGGCTGACCTTCCTAGATAGGTGCTCCAGTGGAGAACTCCTTCCCTTTGTCATCCTTCAGTCTCTAACCACTGCAGCCACCCACAGGCCGTCTGGTCCACTCTGTGTCTGGATAGCCCGGGGAGCACCAGCATCTTGGGAATGCTCAGGCAGACCAAGATGAGGACCTGGTGGGTGGCAGGGGCACAGAAGAGCCTGCCTCTTTGTATTTTTCTGGGTGCATGTTTAGGTGCACAGGTGGCTTGTTTGCTTTCAATAAACTTTGTAGTTTGAGGAAATGTACATGAGGATTTGTACATGACCTGACTAGTATGTAGCCTGCCCTGCTGCTTTGGTGAGGTCCAGAGAAGCATGGGCTTCTTAGGGCTCGGCCCCAGCACTGGTCTGGATGAAGGCTAAGGCCTCCAAGGTCCCTTCTAGCCCTATAGCGATGATGCAGTGATCCTGGCTGTGCGACCTTGGGTAAGTCACAGAACATCCATAAAGTGTAGGGCTTGAACCAGATGACTCCTGAGACTCCTTCCAGCCCTCAATTCCTCCATAATTCTTCAAGCTGAGCGGTGGCTCAGGCTGTGGGCTCCTACCTTCCCCCATCCAGTGGCATCCTAACTTTGCCAACCCCAGTGACTCATGGGCCTGGTCTGTGGCAGCTCTTACTGATCCCAGAGTTCCCGTTGTCTCCTTATGCTCTGAGAAGTTGTTATAAAAACTGAAGTGAGCTTGACTTCATTCCGGGCGAAATTCTAGAGTGGTTCTGAAGGGCTGGTTGATGAATGCTTAGAAAAGGACAGAGAAGTCGGTACCAGCATAGGCACAGGAAGGCCATTCACAAGCCGACAAAAGAAATCAGCCACATTGTGCACAGTGCCTAAGTGACATTTATTAACATTAGCGGAGGTGAAGCCTACACATCAGCCATAGACATGTTATGGACATGGGCAGTGCCAAGGGTCTAGGCCTGCTCCTGGTCAGTCCTGACATCAGGCATTTGCTTGGATACATTCTCCTTTCTGCAGGATCCTTGCTGGGCCTCCCTGTGCCCCAGTATGGCCGGCCGGTCCCTCTTTCTGTGTTCTTGGCTTCTTCTTATATTTTCACTGGAGAACCCTGTGGAAAAGGGCGGGGGGAGGTGTCCCTCATCTAGTCCTTCTGGCTGGGTGCGGACAGCCTTTTGCATCACCCTTTGGCATACCAGGCTGCCAAATCAACTCTGGCCATGCAGTCTTGGCCCAGGATTGGAGGGCTTGTCAGGGAGAAACAGGCCTGTTGTCTGGTGCTCCTGGGCCAGGAGGCGTCCCTGGTAAGATCATTCTACCTAGGGGTGGACAGAAGGCTTGACTCTGGAAGCTCTTGCACCAACTCCAGTGGCTTATGGACCTGGTCTGCGCCAGCTCTTACTGATCCCAGAGTTCCAGCTGTCTCCCCATGCTCTGGAAAGTTGTTATTTTTTGGTTTTTGGAGGGGGGAAGGCAGGGCAATTGGGATTAAGTGACTTGCCCAAGGTCACACGGCTAGTAAGTGTTAAGTGTCTGAGGCTGGATTTGAACTCAGGTCCTCCTGATTCCAGGGTCAGTGCTCTATTCACTGGGCCACCTAGCTGCCCCTGAAAAGTTGTTATAAAAACTGAAGTGAGCTTGACTTCATGCCTGCTGAAATTCTCGAGTGTGGTTCTGAAGGGCTGGTTCATGAATGCTTAGGAAAGGACAGAGAAGTCGGTACCAGCATAGGCACAGGAAGGCCATTCACAAGCCGACAAGAAATTGCTCCAGACCCATCTTGGGAGCTTTTTTGAAAGGATAAGTAGACCAGGGGCACAGGGGGATGCTGCAGATCATTGCTGAGAGGCAGCCGGGGCTGGTCCTGACATCCTGAGTTCAGATTCTGCTTGGGCACTTACCAGCTTTGTGACTCTGACCAGGCTCTTCCCCCCCAGCCTCAGTTTCCTCATTTGTAAGATGAAGAAATTAGACTAGACAGGTGACTTCTCAGGTCTCTTCTGGCTCTGAGTCTGGGCAAAGATAGCCCAAAGGCAAGACGGGCCAGCCCGTCCTTCTGCCTCACTGGTGATGGTGATAACTTCAGTTGTGGCCAAGTTGTCATTGACTTGTCCCTCTCCGTCCCACTCCAGCCAACCTCTTGCCAGGTACAGTTGGTTGAATAACTTCTCCCAGCTCTGTCTCCTCTTAGTTCATGGACCCACCACCTATTCCTCTCCTAAACTGTGGTCTCTAGTAGAGATTAGGGAATCAACCCATGATGGGGGGAGGGATTGTATGGTCAGCCAGTCTGAAGGCAGGAATATGAGCCACATCCCACCCTTTCCCCATCCCAACCAACCCTGGACTTATCTCTAGCACAACTGCAGCATTCCTACTGCTCCAGGAATGTCTGGGGCAGGTGTGGGCCCCTCAGGGTATTTATATAACCTAATCCAAGCCTAGCAGACCCAGATACAGGAAGCAGATTCACAAAACTCCCTGCCCCAGCCCCCAAGCAACTCTGACCACCACCTCAGCCCCTCTGAGGCAGCCGCATGTGCCCTTCATCCGAGTCTGTTCTTCAGGGCTTGGCCCATAAGTAAGCCCATGGACACACATTCTAAGTGTCTGTTGGGAAGAAGAGGTCAGCATAGACCTTTCCCCACCCCCAGATCCACCCTTGTTTAAAACTTCCTTGTCGTTTCAGAAGGCACCATCTCTCTCTCTCTCTCTCTCTCTCTCTCTCTCTCTCTCTCTCTCTCTCTCTCTCTCTCTCTCTCTCTCTCTCTCTCTCTCTCTCTCTCTCTCTCTCTCTCTCTGATTCTCAATCTTCTCATTATCCTTGACTCTTCCTTCAGTTGAAACTGTTCTCTCCGAAGTGACCAATGATCCCTTCATTGCCATGTGATGATTTTTCTCAGTCCTCCAACCTCTCTGCTGTGTTGATGGTGTGAACCATCCTCTCCTCCTGCATGTTCTCTCCTCTGGGTTTTCGTGACACTGATTTCTCCTGGTTCTCCTCCTACCTAATAGACCATCTCTTCTGCTCTATTGGCCTCCATATCGTGCTTCCCTAAGCTCTGTCCTGGGCCCTTTTTTCTTCCTCTCTACACTCTTCCTTGGTAACCTCATCAGCCCTCCTGGGTTTAATGATTCTCTCTATGCAATGGCTCCTGGATTCTCTCTATGCAATGGCTCCTGGATCTTTTCATCCAGCCTTGGCCTCTGCTCTGAGCTCCGGGCTGTTGAACATTTCAAACATCCTCCAGACACCTCCAACTCAACACATGCAAACCAGAGCAGTAACCATCCCCCAAACCCCTGAGCTTCCCTGTTGTCCTCAGTGGCACTGGCCCCTCCCTCATTCCCCAGTTGTCTCCTCGCTTGGTGTTCTTCTTGACTCCACAAGTCCAAGGCTAGTCAACCACTGCCTCTCACTTCTGCCTTCACATCTTCACCATCAGGCCCTCCTCACCTCCCAGACCTTTAAAGCCTCGGCTCCTTCCCTCCCCCATCCTCCTCTCACCATGCTGCCAAATGACCTCTGGGAGGTGCAGCTCTGACCACTTCACTTCCCCACTCAGGGAACTCCACTGGCTCCCTATTGCTTTTGAATTCAGATATCACCTCATCATCATCTCATCCTTTGTAAGTGATTTTTGTGTGCATGTTCTACCTTACATAATTATTAGTACACTAATACATGTATATTGTTTATCAATAAGTAAATTCACACATGTCGGGAATGTGCACTCATTTTTGACTGATTGGGGTGTGTGATCAATAAAGTCTGGAGACCATTAACCTCCACTAGGTTAAGAGCCTCCTCACTGGTCTCCCTGCCTCCAATCTCTCCAATCCATCCTGCTCCTGCTTTCTCCAATAATCTTCTTAACGTTCAGCTCTGACCTGGCCACTCCTCTGCTCAGAAACCTTCCGTAGCTCCCTATCACCTCTGGGACAAAGTACAAGCCTCAGCCTTGTTACAGGCATGTACTCTGAGTTTCAGCCAAATTGAACCCCATGGTGCTGCCCAAACTCAGTGCTGTCACCCAGCTCAGGCTCATCCTTGGGGCAGCCCCCCCTTCTGGAGTGCCCTCCCGCCTTAGCTCTGCTGTTTGGAATCCTTTCCCTTCTTGGCCAGCTCAGGCCCCACCTCCAGGGTTGTGTGAGGATCAAATAAGACAACATGCCAGATGCTTCCAAAGCCTTAGAGTGTGGCATAAATGCCAGGTCGAGGGCTTCTTCCCCTCCCCGGACCTGTCTTCTGCTCCGTAAAGTGAAGGGATCAGACCCGATAGCCTCTGAGGTCCAGGATCCTATGACCCTGCCATGTGTTGTCCTTAGCTGCATCAATGGCACATTCCCCACCTCCCCCCTCCTTCTCTGGAGAATGGAAGCTTCTGGAGGGCAGGAACTGACATTTTAAAATGTCTTTATCCCCAGGGTCTTACACATGGAAGATGCATAATCAATATGTACTGGGTCAGATGGATTTAAATATACAAAGTATCTCCTTACACACATTATCTCATTTCATAGGCTTGTCTATTTATACATAAATAGGAATAGAAGGGATCTCAGAGGATCTAGAGTTCAGCCTTCTTATTGATCCTCCCACAACAATGGGAGGTCATAATGTAAATATCACTGCCCCCATTTTACAGATGCAGAAACTGAGCCTCAGAGAGGGGAAGGGACTTGTCCAACTCATAAAAAATCCTTTAAGTCAGGATTTTACGTCAGGGATGTACACTCAAGTTTTTTGACTCCCTGTTTGTCCCAGGGTGCCCCCAGTCATGACAGGAAGTGTGTGGGCTGGGGGGATGGTCATTTTGAGCCTGGGTTTAAATGTGGGACTCCTCACTTAATTCCAGCCTCTGCCCACATTCATCAGGGACTGGACTTCTCCTTCTTTCTGGCTGACCCCTTGGGCTCTTGTCCCCAGACTCCTCTGCTTAGATGAGAGCGGTGTCTCCAGCCAGTAGATTGTTTGGTGAAGTGCTGGGGTTCTGAGGCCCCTTCAGTCCACTTTTCCTGCCCTTAGCTCCGGCTCTAGAAACACTGTGTGGCCATGACACAGATGTCTCCTTTCTACTAGTCAACATGAGCCTTCCCTGTGCCAAGTCGCTGAATCCAGCCTTATCCAAACCTGGCTGTAGTTCCTTAAGATGGTGGTGTGAGAGCTAGCTAGATGGTTGGATGGAAAGCTAGGTGATAGTTAATGAGAAGGACAGAGAGAGAGAGACAGACAGACAGACAGACACATACACACACACACACACACAGAGACAGACACACACATAGACACACACACATACACACTCACACACACACACACACACACACACACACACACACACATACTGAGCATTAATTAAAGGTTCGCTCTGTGCCAGATCCTGTGTCAAGTGCCAGGGATACAACAGAATGAGACAACTTTGTGAAGCACATCACAAACCTGAAAATGTTGTACAAATGCTAGATATTATTTATTATTACAAACCAAGCAAAAAGGAGAGCTGCCAGAGTCACACCCAGACAAACCCAGCCTCCTCATCCTGTCGATTGCATTTCATCTCCCACCTCTGAGCCTTGACAAAATCGGTCACCCACACCCAACACATGCTCCTTCCTCACATCTATTTCTTAGGACTTTTAAAGGCCAGGTTCACTTCCTACCCCATTCCTGATCCTGGTTGTTTTTCCTCCGCCCACTTGAGCCACCAAAAGAAAAACTTTGTGTCTACAAGGTCATAAGATCCTAGATCAAGGTTTGGGACCAGAACTTGGGCGTTATCTGGTCCGATTCCTTTGTTTTAGAAGTTGGGAATCTGAGACCCAAGGAGGTCTGCCATGCCCAAGGTCAAGTAGCTACATGGAACTGGGACAAGAACCCACACACTCTTTCACCTTTTAAAATTATGCACTTAAAGCCAATAATGTTTTCCAAGATCCACTTGCTGGCTTCATGACGTCTCAGTAATCTTGAGGTATTGTACCATTTTTTTCAAAGCTACTTTTTCTTAGTGCAGATTCCTGAAGAACTGAAACTTTCTTCTCTTCACAGTTACTAGGTTTTTACTTTTTCTTTTTTCTTCATCTGCTTCCTTATTTTTTTTTAAAGTTTTATGAGACCTCTCAAGAAAGCAATATGACAGTGTAGACAGAGAGTTGGTCTCCAAGCTTAGAAAACCTGCTTCTGATCCATCCAGGTTGTGTGACCCTGGACAAGTAGCCTGTGACTGGCCTAGCATGAGTTGTGGAGAAGGTGCTTCCCTGCATTAGCAGAGGGAGTTTCCTTATCCATTTTCCTATACTAATTCAATTGCAGTTTCTGTCCCTATGCTCTGTCTCTTTGTGCCTGTACTTGTACTAGGTGCTGGAGATACGTGTATGAAGTGAAACAGTTCCTGCCAGCAAGGACCTCAGTGTCTAATGGGGCAGCAAGAACACATAAAAATATATTCAGCATTAATGAACCAAATAAATACAATTATAAAGAAATTGCTGCTGCCCTCCCACATCGCCTGGTACTTAACTACTCTGTGTGTGTGTGAGTGAGTGTGTGTGTGTGAGTGTGTGTGTGTGTGAGTGTGTGTGTATGAGTGTGTGAGTGTGTGTGAGTGTGTGTGTGTGTGAGAGTCTGTGTGTGTGTGAGTGTGTGTGTGTGTGAGTGTGTGTGAGTGTGTGTGAGTGTGTGTGAGTGTGTGTGTGTGAGCATGTGTGTGTGTGAGTGTGTGTGAGTGTGTGTGTGTGTGTGTGTGTGTGAGTGTGTGTGTGTGTGAGTGTGTGTGTGTGTGTGTGTGAGTGTACACATGTCCTTGTCTGCCCCATAAGTATGGAAGCCCCTCATTCTTTGTACTTTATACTTGGCTCTTAATAAATATGTGATTGATTGATCTATTAGGGGGAGGACACTGGTTTGGGGGGATCAGGAAAGACTTCATGTAGCAGGGGTTGGGCTTTCAGCTCCTGTAAGTCACCAACCAGCATCTTCACAAGTGCCCCTGTCCATTCTCTCCCAAACGAGTCTCATGGCTATATTTGGGCTCATGAAAATTCTTTCTGAAACCTGTTTCCCCATTCAGGCTCTGCAGTCCCTTCTCAGAAGCCACCCTCCTCAGCAGCTCATTCTGAAATTATGTTTTAGCCTTCCTTGGAGCTGCCTTGGGCCACTTGGCCCCAAAGTTACGGCAGCTTCTCACCCATCCCCCACATGATTGTTGATCAAGGTCATCCTTAGTAGCTCTCACCCCCTTCTTCTTCCCCCCACACTTGGAGGTGAGCTTTCAGCTTGCACCTCTTCTTGGGGAGGCACCCAGCAGGTTATCTGCCTTCTCTAGCATTGCTCAGCCCTAACTGCAGATAGAACTCAGAAACTCTGCCCTTGGGCTGGAAGGGGAGTCAAGTCTGTCCCCAGAAGAAAAAAAAAGGACAAGTAGCCCCAGAAGACTCCCCAGGATTCTAGTACTTACTTTTGTTTCCTAAACTGAAACCATGGGGAAGTTAGTGTAGATGGAGAAAGAGGCCCCCACACCCTTCAAGGGATATGATAGAGACGTTTAAGGAGGAAATGATGAAGAAAAAGGGAAATTGTGTAAACATTAGCACATTCTGGTTGCGCCCTGGGCTGTGGGCTATGGGGCAGCCTGGCTTTGGGCCTCTTGGAGAGGGGGGATAAAGGGCCTAATGGAATGTGCCCCAGGAATGTGCAAACCGAGGCCAGGAAAGACAGGCATTTGTCAGGCTATCTTTGGAATGGCTCCAGAAGGTGGATATGATGTACGTGGGCGTCAGAGGTTGTGAGAGGGAGGGACCCGGCAGGGGGGCCAGGTGTCTTTTGTCTCCCTCCCAGAGACGGCCCCCACTCCATTCTTATCTTTCACTGTGCTTTAGGCCAGGCTAGCGACCAGTGATGATTCCAGCAGATAATCCCACATTGAGATCAACGGAAACATTTTCATGGTCATGTTCCTCTCCAGGAAAAGTCACCATGCCCAGCAGTTGCATGTGTGTGCCAGAAATGATGTGGTCTGGCTTGCCTCGTTTAGCCTTGCTCTGAGTGTCAGGAGCTTTGAGAGACTGGGATGTTCATCTGTCAAGCAGGCCCTGGTGTTGGCAGTGAAGCCCTGAGCTGTCCCATCACGTTGTAGACGAGCTAGGCTTCAAGGGTCTTTGCCTGGTCTCTCTCACCCTGACAGATCTGGAGCTGGCTTAGCAGCAGGAGTCTCCATATAGGCAGCATTCTGTTCTACTGGCTGTTCTCTGTATCGCACACAAAAACACCTCATTTCCATTGGTAACTGCCTAGCTTTTCTGCACAACCTGATTATTAAACACTGCTGGCTCTCTGCTATCAAACAAGTGCATGATCCCACTGCTGCTTAGCCTCGGGCGCTTCCCTTCACCTTATTTTCTCTTCAGGGGACAGTCTTCTGCCATTGGTGTTTGGTTTTTGGTCCTGGGGAGCGCTGAGAGTTCAGCAGCAAATGATCTCGGTGGCTCCAGCCCTAGACTTTCTGGACAGACTGACTTTCCATCTTTATTAACGCATGAAGTCCATTTGGATTTTTCTTTTATTTTTTTTCGATTAACAAAGTATAATTTTGTTGCCTTCCTCCTCCCATTGAAGCAAAACAAAACCCTTGTAAGAAATCTCACAATCCAAACAATTTCCCCATTGATCACATCCGAAAACATATCTCATTCTTTACCCTGAGTCTTTCACCTCTTAGCATCTGAAATTGTGTCTAGTCCATTGCATTGATCAGAGTTCCTCAGTCTTTCAAAGTTGTTTGTCTTACAGTGTCATTGTTACAATGTGTTCTCTTTCTTCACTCTGCGACAGCTCATACAAGTCTTCCCAGGCTTTCCTAAAACCATTCCTTTGAACATTTCTTACAGCACAGTTACACTGATAGACCAAAATTTGTCCCTTCCCCAGTTGATGGTTAACCCCTTAGTTTCTTCTTTCTCATTACAAAAAGTACAACCCATAAATATTTCCTGGGGACACATGGGTCCTTTTCCTCTTTCTTTGATCTCTTTAGCATATAGACCTCGGTCAATTTGGTGTCTTTGGAGGGATGGTTCCAAATTGTTTTCCAGAATGGCTGGACCAGTTCACAGCTCTTCCCCCAATGCATTAGCTCTTCCAACATTTGTCATTTTTTCTTTTGATTAATGTCATGTAAGTTAACATATATAAAATATGTTGTACACCTCAAAGGGGCATGTAAACACTAATCATCTTCATCATTGTTACTGTTAGCTTTGCTAATCTGATGGGTGGGCAGTGCCATTCTAAGGTTTCGTTAACTTGTATCATTCTAATTATTCACAGTTCAGAGTTTGTTTCTTTGAGAATGGATCTCCCTGTCTCACCAGCCTGGAAGTGAAGCAGCCACCTGTGAGCCACCCAACCCAATATTAGTCTGCATGGGAGCTTTCCTGACCTAGGCTAGTCCCCCCTCCTGAAGCAGCCTAATGGCCATCTGCTCCTGGGGTCCTCACCACATTGGTAGCAGATTTAGCCCTTATCCAGTAGTCTTCAGTTGCAGAACTCCATGGCTAAAGTATGGGATCCACCGGTCTCAGGAAATTAGGGGCCACTATGCCTGGCTACAGCATTTTTTCATAAGGTTATTGATAGTTTGAATTTCTTCCCTTGACAATTGCATATTCTCTCTCTCACACAGAGATAGAGAGAGATACACATATATATATGTGTGTGTGTGTGTGTGTGTGTGTTACATTTTATTATTTGTTTTTCACATTCTTTTCTTTTTAAATTTTGAATTCCAAGTTCCCTCCCTATTCTCCCACCCCCTTCCCCCATCCACAGAGAAGGCCAGCAATAGGATAGCAATTATATATGTGAAATCATGTAAACCATATTTCCATATTAGCCATAATTTTTAACAGCAAGAAAAATAAAGAAAGTGAGAAAATTGTACTTAAATTTGCACTTGGAATTCATCAGTTCTTTCTCTGAAGGTGGAAAGCGTTTTTTCATCATGAGTTCTCTGTAATTGTGTTGGATCATTGTCTTGATCAGAGTAACCAAGTCTTTCACAGTTGATCATCATTCCAACGTTGCTGGTGTTGTGCGCAATGTTCTCCTGGTTTTTCTCGCTTCACTTTGAATCAGTTCATATAGTCCTTTCCACGTTTTCCTGAAACCACCCCCCTCATTATTTCTTATAGCACAGTAGTTTTCCATCACAATTATATGCCACAATTTGTGCACCCATCCCCCAATTCTGAGTTTTTTACTACCAAAAAGAAGAGTTGCTACAAATATTTTTGTACATATAGGTCTTTTTTCCTTTTTCTTTTATCTCTTTGGGATATAGACCCTAGCAGTGGTATTGCTGGGTCAAAGGGTATGCGCAGTTTTATAGCCCTTTGGGCATAGTCCCAAATTATTCTCCAGAATAGCTGGACCAATTCACAACTTAATTAGAATTTCATTAGTTTACCTATTTTTGTCTCATTCCCTCCAAGCATCTGTCATTTCTGATAGTTGTGAGGTCGTACTTCAGAGTTGTTTTTATTTTTATTTCTCTAATCAATAGTGATTTAAATTTTTTTAAATTTTAAATATTTTTTCATATGATCATAGGTAGCTTTGATGTCTTCTTCTGAAAACTGCCTGTTTATATCCTTTGACCATTTATCAGTTGGGGAATGGCTCTAATTTTTATAAATTTGGCTTAATTCTATACTCATCATATATTTGAGAAATGAGCCCTTTATCAGAGAAACTTGCTGTAAATTTTTTTGATATTACTTCATTGTCTATGGTTCCTTTTAGTGAAATGTGTTTCCCCTGAGTATCTCTTTTAATTAGGTTTATTTTTTGTGTTTAGATAGCTAGGTCACTCAGTGGATAGAGGGCTAGGCCTGGAGTCAGAAAGACCTGAGTTCAAATTCATCCTTAGATACTTAGTAGTTATGTGACCTTGTGCAAATCATTTCACCCTGTTGGCCTCAGTTTCCTTATCTGTAAAATGAGCTGGAGATATAAATGGCAAACCACTCCAGTATCTTTGCCAAGAAAACTCCAAATGGGGACACAAAAAGTCAAATGACTGAACAGTGATTTTTGCTTTTGCTTTGTCCAAGATCATGATTGCTACCCCTGCCTTTTTTGAGTTTAGCTGAAACATGTTAGAGTCTGCTCTGGCCCCCTATTTTAAATCTTTGTGTATCTTTCTGTCCCAAGTGTGTCTCTTGTAAATGACATACTATTAGGTTCTGGTTTTTACTCCATTCTACTATCTACTTCTCTTTTATGGGTGAACTAATCCTATTCACATTCACAGTTATGATGACTGTGTATCTCCATCTCATTTTCTTCTGTTTCTTCCTCTCTCTGTCTGTCCTCTCCCTCCTCAAAAGTCTGTTTTGCTTCCGACCACTGTTTCCTTAACCTGTCCTCTGTTTTATCATTCCCCCTCCCCCCCCCCCATATCTCTTATCTCTTTTTCCTCCTATTTCCCCATTGGGTAAGTTAGATTTCTGTACACAACAGTGTCAATATATTCTCTCTTTGAATCAATCCCAGTGATGAGGTTCAAGAATTGCCCCCTTCTTCTCTTCCACTATAAGAGCTCTTTCCTGTCTCTTTTATGTGAGAAAATTTGCCCTATTCTACCTTTGCCTTCTTCTCCCAGTGCATCCCTCTTTTTCATCCCCCCCCCCTTTTTTAGATTATTCCAACATAATTGAGTCACAGCCATGGCTTCTGTCTCTCTAAACTCCTTTTAACTGCCCTCATGATGATTAAATTCTTAGGAGTGATGTGTATCATCTTCCCATATAGAAATGTGAAGAGTTTAACTTTATTGAGTACCTTGTTATTCATACATGTTTACCTTTTTATGCTTCTCTTGAGCCTCCAGTGTGAATGTTACATTTTCTATTCAGCTCTGGTCTTTTTATTTTTATTTTTTTTAGGAATGCTTGAAAGTCCTCCATTTCCTTAAATATCCATTTTTCTCCCTTTAGGATTATTCTCAGTTTTGTTGTGTAGGTTATTTTTGGTTGTTATTCTAGCTCCTTTGCCCTCTGGAAAATTATATTCCTTTAATGTAGAAGGTGCTAAGATTCTAGAGTGGTTTGCCATTTTCGGCCCATTTTACAGATGAGGAAACTGAGGCAAACAGGGCTAAGTTACTTGTCCAGTGTCACACAACTAGTAAGTGTCTGAGGCCAGATTTGAATTCAGGAAGATGAGTCTTCCTAACTCCAGACCTGACACTTTATATGCTGTGCCACCTAGTTACCTTGATCTTTTACCATCATCTTATCAGAGGATTCTTTCCATTTCTATTTTACCCTCTGGATCTAAGATATTGAGGCAGCTTTTCTTGATAATTTTTGAAATATGATGTCTAGGCTTTTTCTTTGATCATGGCTTTCAGTTAGTCTAATAATTTTAAAATTATCTCTCTGCTATTTTCTGGGTCAGTTGTTTTTTCTTGAAAAGATATTACACATTTTTTTCTGTTTTTTTTTTCATTCTTTTAACTTTGTTTTATTGTTTCTTGATGTCTCGTGGAGTCATTGGCTTTTGATTGTCCAATTTAATTTTTTAGGGAATTATTTTCTTCAGTGGGATTTTGTGCCCTTTTTCCATTTGACCAAGTCTACTTTTTAAGTGAATTTTTGTGCCTTTTTTATCATTAGGTGTTATTTTCTTCCATATATTTTTGTACCTCTTTTACCAAGCTGTTAATTCTCTCTTCATAATTTCCTTGTATCACTCTCATTTCTTTTCCCAATTTTTCCTCTACCACTCTTATTTTTTCTTTAATTCTTCCAGGAATTCTTGTTGGACTCGGGTCCAATTAGCATTTCTCTTTGAGGCTTTTTCTGTAGCTGTTTTCACATTGTTGTCTTCTTCTGAGTTTATATCTTGGTCTTCCTTGCCACTGTGGTAGCTTTTTATGGCCCAATTCTTTTTGTTAATATTGTTTGCTCATTTTTCCAGCTTACTTATTGACTTTGAGCTCTATGTTAAAGTTGGATTCTACTCACTTGGGGGTAGGGAGGCACCACCTCAAGCTTTAGGCTTTTCTGAGCCACTCTTTCCAGAGCCAGTTTTGGGGTTCTGCAAGTTTTCCATGATTCCAAGGTGAAATGAAGAGAGGGGAGGTCACTGCTCTGGTTTTAAC
The DNA here is from genome assembly GCA_028627135.1 of Pseudochirops cupreus. NCBI lineage: Eukaryota > Metazoa > Chordata > Mammalia > Diprotodontia > Pseudocheiridae > Pseudochirops > Pseudochirops cupreus. Next base: position 388,906,177 of record CM053584.1, on the reverse strand, counting down.
CAAGGAAGGGTCCCTGGACCCCTGCAGCTGCACGCACCAACTGTTTGTCTCAGAACTATGACCAGGGCCCCTTCTCCTTTGTGGCAGCCTTCTTCTCCACCCTGGAACTGTGACCCAGAACTGCATATTGTAATAGAGGTGCCAATCAGTGCCAGCTGTAACTAGTGCCAGCCAAGGGTCCCCCGTAATCTCTTTCTGTCCCATTGTCCTGCACCCTTATCATCTCTGGCTCCTGAAGCTACTGCTGCAGCCCTGTTGTCTTGTCCTATGTGTGGACTCCAAGCAGGCCTCTAGACAGGCACAGATTTCTCCTGCTACCCTCCTAAGTTTTCTTAGGTTGGAAAAAATGTCTCAACCGAAGCTTTTGTTAGCTCTGTCACTCCAGAATTTGATTTGAAATTTTATTTCAAAGTTGTTTAGAGGAGAACATTGAGAGAGCTCAGCGGGCATTAGATGCCCCTAATCACCCAGTCCTATTTTTGTCTTTTGACAAGATTTGGGGAATAGCTCTTATTCTTATAAAGTTGAATCAATTCCATATACGTATATATGTGTGTATGTTTATGTAAATGGAGCCTTTATCAGAGAAACTTGCTACAGATTTTTTTTAAATTAACTTAACTGCATGGTTTGGGGATTTTTGCACAAAGCCTTTCACATTTTGTATAATCGAAATTGGCCCTTTTGTCTTCTGTGTTCCTCTCTATCCCTTGCTTAGTCATGAGCTCTTCCCTTTAAGGGCTTACCACATGCCAAGCATTGTGCCAAAGGCCGAGGATGCTCGAACAAAAGCAGAGCTAGCTCCTGCCCTTGAGGCCCTTACATTCTGGTAGAGGAGACAGCCTACATAGGAGAAGTGGAAGCCAGAGAGGGGAGCTGTGCATGGTCTGGGAAATCTCCCTAGTGCTGAGCCGGACCACAGCCAACACAAGGCAGTCCATTCACTCTCCTGCTCCAGAGTCCATGGTGGCAGGGAGCTCTTTGGTCTCTCCTTTTGTTGGACAGTCCACAGGCTGCCGCAGCAGGGCCTGGTGGCTGTTGCTGCCCTATCATGGAGTAGAGGCGATTCTGGATTCCTGAAGGCTGTGTCAGGGGAGGACAAACATCGACAAGCCTTCTCCAGCTAGAAGAGCATTGAATAGAGATTTGGGCAGGTGACAGATTATGTTGTGTGTTTATTGGCCAAGGAGCAGGATAGCTAAATTGGGAGAGAACACTCAACCAAAACAGGGCTCATCTGAACAGGTGATGATTTGGGGGATGGGGGGACTGTGGCTCATGAACTATTGATGAAGTCAGAGTAGGTATCTAGGGTAGAATCTGTGTCAGTGGAAGGAATGAGCCAGCCTACTCCCACCCTATGAGGTCATGGCTTTTGAAGTGACTCCTTAGCAGAGACGTTATTAAGTTGTGGCCAAAGCCCTGGTTGGTCTGGGAGTCATGAGAATCTGGATTCTAGTGCCAGGCACATGGGCTGCTAGGTGACCCTAAAGTGATTGGCTCCAGTTTCCTCATCCTTGGAGTGAGGAACCATTAGCTTGGGTCACGTCTCCCCTCAATCCTTCTCCTTGTTCTTATTTTTGTGGTCAGTAAGACAAGGCAGGACTGCTCAGTTATCTGTATTTTGTGCACCCTCCCCCCCCCCCCATCTTAGCTTCCCTGAAGCTGCCTTCTCTATGCAGTGAAGTGAGTGGACTGGAGAGTTTGGGAGGTCCTTTCCAACCCCAGAGAGGATCTGATTACCTCTCTGAGCCTCGGTTTCCTCGATTGTAAAATGGGGGGTTGGTCTGTGAGACTTCCTCTGACTTTCGCTCTGTGGTCTGGTGACCTCTTTGGGCCTCAGCCTCCTCAAATGTAAAATGAGGGATTGGGATCCCTTCTAGATTTCTGACCAGAATTCCCCCATTCATGAACTTAAGTCCCTCCACTCACGTGAGTGTGTCTTCCTAGGGGCAACTTCATAAAGGTTTTGAGGGAGGGAAAAAGAGCAAGGTTCTGTAGAGGCAGAGATATGCCATGTCAGGAGACAGGAGAGTACAGGGATGTAACAGGAAAAAGGAGGAAGGGATATCGGTGTGGGTGAGTCATTTTTTTCAGTTGTGTCCAATTCTTTGTGACCCCATTTAAGGTTTTCTTGGCAGAGATACTGGAGGGGTTTGCCATTTCCTTTTCTAGCTTATTCTACAGATAAAGAAACTGAGGCAAGAAGGGCTAAATGACTTTCCTAGGGTCATACAGTTAGTAAGTAAAGGCTAGATTTGAACTCAGGTCTTTCTGACTCCAGGCCCAATACACTATCCTTTGGCGCCTAGCTGCCCTCATCTGTAGAAACAGGATAATCATTCCTACCTCCCAGTACTGTGGGCATCAAATGAGATAATGTTTGTAAAGCACTTTGCAAGTCTTATAACTGTGTAAATTGTAGCTCTTAGTAATCTTAATGACAATGAATAATAGTAGAGAACTGTAAGCCTGTATAAGGAAGGGTTCTTCCCTCAGGGACTCCTTTGGCAGTCAGGCTAGAAAGCCACAGACCCCTTCTCAGCTTAATGTTTTTAAAGATTTGAAGGAGATGCTGGATTTCAGTTAGAAATCCATGGAAATAAAGCTGTAATGATTTTTTCCCTGTCCATGCTGATGAATTCCCTGAAACCTGGCCATGGATCCCGTGCTGGGAAAGGGGAGGGGGTGCAAGGGGCAGGTCACAAACCTCTTTTGTGGCATTTATCTCACAGGCTTGTTGTGAGACTTAAATAGGGGAATGTTGACAGAAGGCTACCTAGATATAGTTATTACTCTGGCCATTTACTCCACTAGATTGGAAGCTCCTGGATTCTTGGGCTGTCTTTTGCTTCTTCTTGTGTCCCCAGCACTTAGGGCAGCATCTGACACATAGTAGGTGCTTAATAAATATTGATTGATTGATGATTTCCAGGTACACGGTATTTCCTCGGATAGAAAGTCAGCTCCTCGAGGGCAGGGACTGTTTCATTTTTACTTTTTTATCTCCAGTACCTAGCACAGTACCTAACCCACAGCTGCTTGAGAAATGCTTATGGATGGATTCCTGTAGACAGAAAGAATCTTTTATCACCAGAAAGAATCTAGAGGATGAAGATGATGAAGTTTTGAGGGGGGGAAAAGACCTTAGGAGTACAGGTAGCATTTTCAATCTTGGTTGGCATTTAAAACCCTTCACAATGTGACTCCACCCTCTTCTTGTAGGTTTTTTTCATGTCCCTCCTCCTCCTCTTCCTCCTCCTCTTCCTTCTCCTTCTCCTCTTCCTTCTCCTGTTCCTCCTTCACCTCACATATTCCACATTCTAGACAGATGACTATATTCACACATACACACTCTCTCTCTCTCTCTCTCTCTCTCTCTCTCTCTCTCTCTCTCTCTCTCTGAATAGTCCATTGCCTATCTTTGCATCTTTGCACAGTCTGCCCATTGAGGGCTCAGCTCAGCAGCTGCCCACCTTCTACAGGAGACCTCTCCTGGCTGCCCCATATGTTAGCGCACCCTCCAGCCAAATTACTTTCAACACACTTTGCATTCACTTTTGTTTATAGGATGTTTCTGCTCCCTGTAGAGTGGGTACACTTTTAGGGCAGGAGGAGACAGAAAGACAAGCTTGGGGACTGGATTAAGGTGAGGCCTTCAGGAGAAGCAAACAGCCTGTTAAGAAGGGAGCCTGTGAGAACAGGATTTGAGTTTGGGGGCCATGGCTGAGAACATAGGAATGTCAAGCTCTTGGCTGGCATGGAGCGCACCCAGTAAGGGCCTGGAAGAATAGGTCTGTTTTTGAGTCTTGTAATTCTCATCAAAAGGGATTTAAAGTGAAAAGAAAGAGGAAGATGGACATGATGGCGGATAGCTATCTGATTTGACCAGTGAGGCAGAGGCTGGTGAATGAGCTGAGCTTGGGAGGTCTACGCTGAGGCAGACCAGTCTATACTAAGGATGGCATGAAGGTGGTGAGCCCTGGGGGCAGCTGGCCACCAGGCTGCCTCAAAAGGGGCAAACTAGATGGGTCCAGGATAGAAATAATGGGTCAAAGCTCTGATATTGATCAGCAGTGTTATTGGAGACATAAAGGTGTTACTGGGCAAGATAGGACACCAAAGAAAGGAAGGAAGGAAGATTGGGGCAGCTAGGTGGCTCAGTGAATAGAGCACCAGCCCTGGAGTCAGGAGGACCTGAGTTCAAATCCAACCTCAGACACTTAACACGTACTAGCCGTGTGACCTTGGGCAAGTCACTTAACCCCAATTGCCCTGCCCTCCAAAAAGCAAAAAACAAAACAAGAAAGGAAGGAAGGAAGGATGGAAGGAAAAGTACATAGAGCCTGACCTGATTCTGCCACACCCCTATAGCCAACATTTAGGGAAGTAGCCCTGTGGGAATACAATCCAGCAGTTGCCTGTCTGGTACAGTGGAAAGAATGCCCAGCCTGGAGTCCTGAGTTCAAATCTAACCTCTGACATTTACTAGCTGTGTGACCCTGGGCAAGTCACTTAATCCTGTTTGTCTTAGTTCCTCATCTGTAAAATGAGCTGGAGAAGGAAATGGCAAACCACTCCAGAATCTCTGCCAAGAAAATCCCAAACTCTTTGGGGCCACAGAGAGTTGGACATGCCTGAAATGACTGAACAGCTATGAGAGTAGCTGCCTCCATGGGAGTTAAAGCTTCCACCTCCCTTAGAGACACTACATAGCCAAAGAAGACCCAACAAAGAGAGTTCCCAGCTCTCAAGTCCTTGCCTGACCCCGTCAAGTGGCTCAATGACCATAATTGCCCCCTTCTTGTTGCGGCTTTGCAGAGTTTACTTGTATTCCCTGTAATCATAGGTTTGTCTCAGGATGCATGTGTTAGCCCAGACCTGCCCCATTGGTCTGTGCTGGTCCTTTGATTTCTATGGAAGTGCATTTCCTTGCCCTCTTCCTGTGAAAGTCGCTATGGTTGGTGGTTATCAGAATCTTCAGTTTGTGATGGCCGTTTGGCATTTAAGATTCTTCAGCGTATTCACTAAGAGATGTAGTAGACTGAAGCCCCTTCTTTGACCCAGGAAAACCTAGGTTCAAATCCTGCCCCTCACATATACTGGGCGCTCAGTTGATGGTGGAAAAGCCCCTTCACCCCTCAGTGACCAGGCAGCTCTCTTGGACTCTTGGACAGTGCATCAGGGAAGGGAGTTTCCACACCGAGAGTTCTATATGAATGAAATCCCAGGTCTGAAACAAACAAAATGAGTAATAGGCATGGTTTTCAGTTACTTTAAGTCTTAAAAATGGGCAATAATGTGGAATATGTAAAGACTGACATTTAGTGTTTCTTGGATATGTTTCTCTTACTCCACCAACATTCCTCCCCACCCCACCCCCGGTGTCTTTAAAATCCTTTGTCCCCACAAACCACTTGTCCCCCAAATCTTTCTTCCTGCCTCTGCTGCTCAGCCCTCAGCATCAGTCAACACTTACTTGTTCAGCTCTACTAAGCACCAGGAAATGTGTAACCGAAGGAGATACAAAAAAGCAAAAACAGCCCTGCCCTCAGAGGGGCTTACAAATGGAAACTGACACACAAGTAAGTTAGAGGATACAATGTAGCTGGCGAGCCATGGTGTTAGCATCTGGGGAGGGGTGGGAAATAGGGGAAGCTCCTCTAGAAGGCGGCTTTTGAGCTGAGTCATTAAAGATCGTCAGGAATTCTAAGAGACAGAGTTTGGAAGAGAGTGCGTGGTGTCAGCCACTGTGCAAAGGCTCAGAGATGGGAGATGGAGAGTTGAATGTGGAGAGAACAGTCAGTAGGCTCATGTGATGGTATCATAGAGTACATGGAAGGGAAAAGAGAGTAAGAAGCTTGGCTAGGTAGGAAGCCTGGGAAGAGCTTTAAACGCCAACCAAGGAAAATCACTTTGGTAACTGAGTAGAGGATTGGAGTAGGGAGAGACTTGTTGTGTTGTTCAGTTGTCTCTGTTGTCTCTGACTCCCCATGACCCCACTGGGTTTTCTTGGCAGAGACACAGTAGTGGTTGACCATTTCCCTCTCTAGCTTATTTGACAGATGAGGAAACTGAAGCAAACAGGGTGAAGTGACTTGCCCAGGGTCCCACAGCTAGTAAGTATTTCCGGGAGAGACTTGGGGTTCTCTTTACTTGGGTTTCGCCAGCTGTATCTTGACTGATGAGACATGAGTGATGGCGGAGGTCATTTCTGAGCTAATTTGAGTTCCGTCCTGCCCCCAGGCAGATGAAGCCTTTGCAGAGTAACTGTCTTTCCTGTGATAGCCCAGCACACACTGGTGGCTTTTTGCTCTGCCCTCTGATTCTCTCTAGGAGTTATTGGCCCCTAAAGGACCTGAAGTGGCAGCTTTCCAAGGACAAGGTGGATGGAGGGAGCCCTTGCGAACAGCCTCTGTTAAAGGGGATGACCACAGCAGGCTGGAGGAGGAGAATGAAGACTTGGCTTCCTCCCTGTTCTCTGCTCTTTAATTGCTGTGTGACCTTGGACAAATCACTTTATTCCTGGAAGATGCTGAGCCCCATCCTGTTTACCCACCTGGACTTTTGGGAGGATCCTGTGAAACCCTGTGTGAGAAAGCACATTGTCTCCCCCATTAGAATGTAAGCTCCTTGAGGGCAGGCAGTGTCTTCTTTTACATTTGTATCTTTAGCTTTGGGGAGGAGTAAACATTTATTGAGCACCTACTTCTGTTCCAGGCACTGCGCTAGGCACTTTACAAATTTTAGTTCATTTGATCCTCGAGGCAGCCTTGTGAGGTTGAGAGGAAACTGAGATAGAAGTTGAGTGATCTGCCCAGGGTCACACAACTAATAAAGGTCCGAAGCTGGATTTGAACTCAGGTCTTCCTGACTCCTATCTACTGCTTCACTTGGCTGCCATTTTGCCCAGTGACTGAAGCCCAGTAAGGTTTGCTGACTGGTTGATATAAGTCAAGTAAGATTGTACTATTATAAGTAAATAGGCAGCATAGAGTAGTGGGCAGCAGGAGATTTAGAATCGGGGAAAATCTGGGTTCGAATTCCACCTCAGACATTTTCAAGCTTTGTGTCTCTGGGTATATTACATAACCTCTATGCCTCAGTTTCCTTAACTGTAAAAGAAGGGAGGAGGTCCTGATGGCATCCAAAGCCCCTTTTAGTGGGAAATCTGTGATCTTACTGCTGTCAGTAGCAAGAAAGCCTGTGACCAACAATGCAGGTGAGTGATTTGGATGGTTTTGCTGAATTAGCCCCACCCCCACCAAAGAAAATGGGAATTCTTTGGGTCAGTGACAGTTGATTCTCTGTATTCTGCTCCTCCTTTTTATGTCTTTGCCTTGGTTTAAATACATTTGCTCCAGAAATGTAAGAGGAGACAAAGTCAAACCGGCATCTAAGGCCACTAAAATCTGCAGAAATGTTGCTCCCTTCCTGTGGTTGTCTCTAGGCCTCCAGAGGCTAGTCCAGGAAGCTTTGAGAAAACTCTCCTCCCTCTCTCTCCCTCTCAAGCCCTGTGTGACACTGTTGGGTTTGGAGGGGAAGCCAGAAATAGCCCCAGCCCCAGGTGGCGGCAGGGGAGGTGTCAGCACTCTGCCATCCAGAAAGGCCAAGAAATGCCCGAGCGGAACGGTGGCTCTCCATGGCCAGAGAGGCCACATTCCTCTTTACTGAGATCTTTGCAGACTTCAGGCTTCTGCCGTCCAAGCCGAACAGGTGGGCGAGGATGGAGAAATCCTTAGCCATATAGAGTCAGGTTCTTCGTGCTTTTGACACGCTGCTGTGGCCTTGCTTTCAGAAAGGCATTTCTAACTTGATGCCTTTATCAGTAGTCAGAAGAATGCAAGGCTCTTTGTGCTTTCTCTGTGGATTTTGTGATAAATGATGTCAGCGGCTACTTCTCTGTCTAGGTCTGTTCCCACAATGTAAGCACGTTTGTGTCCCCTGTGGGGTAGGGGTGGGGGTGGGGGGGAAATCAGGTCAACAGGCTAATAACATGAGGCCACCAGGCGCTGGGCTTCTATCTAGATGGTTAGAGACACTCAGATATCCAAGCTCAAAATAGCTTCTCTGAAACGTCAGCTCTTCAATTGCTCAGACTAGTTTGAGAGAAAAAACAACCAGCTTGAAGGTTGATTTACCTTGGATAAACCAAAAAGAAGGCTATTTTTTTTAAATAGAGAAAAGAACTGAAGGAAGTAGTTTAGAAGAAAGCACAGACCAACTGGATAGTTTTGAAAGTAATGGAAAATTTGGATAGATAGAAGAGAAAGAAGGAAAGGAAGGAAGGAGGGAAGGAAGGAAGGAAGGAAGGAAAGGATGAGGAAAAAAGGAAAGAAGGAAGGACATTTCTTAAGTGTTTCATACATGCCAGGCACTACATTAAGCCCTGGGGACATGAACATAAGCAAACATGATAGTCTCTCCCCTCAAGGAGGTTACATTCAGATATGAAAAGGTGACACTTAAAGTGGGGGGGGGGGTTAAGGAGGAAGCTGGACAGCTAGTGGGAGAGTGGGTGGATATGGGAGTGAATTTTTTTTATCTAACTAAATAAAACAAGTGGTAAATGGAGATTCACAGTTTCGTCAAGAATCCTCTTTTTGTTTTCTGCTGTGTGTATAGAAATGTTCTTTTTACAGATGTTAAAAAAAATTTTTTTAAATAGAAATTTATTTTAAAAAAATAATCTTGGCTACGTTAGTGCTGTCAGCCCCTGAATGGAGAAGTTGAGGTTCCGACATAGGAGAACATGGCAGTGGCGTTCATATTCCGAATGGGCAGCAGACCATTCGGGTCGAAATAGCTGGTGTGAACCCCAGAATGTCTGGGCTGTGCCAGGCTGGGATGTGGCCCGAGCCCATGGGCATGGGCCCTCTGGCTCTCATGGCAGCCCTAGTATAAATGGATGACACAATTCCACCCTCACAAAGGAACCTGTCTTTGACTGGTGTGTTTCTGCCTTCCTTTTGTAGAGTGTTCAGAAACTGAACAGAGAGCTGCTCTGCTCTTGTCTTGCAGGAATAAATGTGGCAGACAGGGTTTTCTATCCATCTTTCAGCCAAGGTTGCTAGTTTTAAATGGTGAAGTTAAAGTGCTCTCAAATCCTTTTACTGTGTTCAGTTAGAATTGCTCTCCCACTCACCCCCATCCTTGACACTTCTACCATGTTCTTAGTTTTGTTTCTTCATTTCCTTATGCCCGGGCTTGTCTAAAATAATGTCTGGATGATTTTAGCTAGAGAAGTCAGGACTGAATTGGTAGGCGAATGATTCTGCTCTCACTCAGGTGAAGAGAGCAGGGTAGCTGGCTGCCTCCCTTCCTCTGCTGGGCTGGGTTCTGGACGGCAGGGCCAGGGGCTGCAGTAAACTGGGACTTGTTTATACTCAGTTCTCCTGTGGGGTCTTAGCCATCCCCCATGAGGGTCAGGGTATGACGGAAGAAATCCAGAAACGTTATAGGAACAAAGAATAAAAAAGTAGGAAACAAGTTTGGTAAAATGACCAATATATCAAGAAAATCTGTTAAATGTACAGCATTCCACAGCCATAATCCACCAAGGGAGATGCCTTCTCAGAGCTCTTTTTGGGGCCAAACTTGGGCATTATAATTTCATAGCATTCACTTCCTATGTGTCTTTCCATTGTCATTGTTGTAGGAAGGGAAGAAAAGGAAATAAGCATTTATTAAGTGTTTATTGTGTATAGGTTCTGGGCTAAGCACTTTTACAAATATTATCTCATTCAATACTCATTGTAAGTATTGTTTTCCCGGTTCTGTTTACTCCACTTTGAATCAGTTCATATAAATCTTCCTGTTTCATTGAATTCTCCATAATTGTTGTTCCTTATATCATAATATTTTATTACATTTGTATATTGTAATCTGTTCAGCCATTCCTCGGTGGACAGGCATCTCTCTACTCATTTCTAGCTCTTTGCTACTCCAAGAAATGCTGCTGTAAATATTTTTGTGTATGTGGGGACTTTCTTTTTTGTCACTGACCTCCTTGGGGTATCTATCTACTTAGGAATGCGATATTTCCCAAATGCATTTTTTTCCACACCATTCCACATTTCTTTCCAGAATGGTGGTACTGATTCCCAGCTCCACTAACAATGCATTTGAGTACTTGTCTTTCTACAACCCTTCCAACTTTGACTGTTCCCATCTTTTGTCATCTTTCCAAGTGTGAGGTGAAACCTCAGAGTTGTTTTGATTTTCATTTCTCTTGTCAGTGGTTTGCGTCTTTATGGTTGTTCATTGTTTTCATTTCTTTGGAGACCTGTTCATATCCTTTGACTATTTATCTTTTGGGGAATGGTTTTGTTCTTCCACAGGGGTGTCCCAAAAGTCACAGTGCAGTTTTTCAGCTTTCTAGAACACTATGTATTCCTGTTAGTCACTTCTGTGTCTTGGATAGCAGATAGGGCCCACCTTTTGAGAATGAGTCTTTGCAAATCTAGGCTGATCATCTCAGGCCGGGGTGTTGCCTGGCTTGTACTCGTAGCCTTTCCCATTTGGCTAGCCCTGCCAGAGATTGGAAGGTTTCTTAGCAGATGTGAGCTGAGGTTGTTGGTAGCAACATGGTACAATGGGGGAGAGAGCACAAGAGAAGTTGAAGGACATGAGTTAAAATCAGTTCATCATTCAACCAGTGGTTATTAAATACCTACTGTGTACCAATCTAGACACCAGATATGCAAAGACAGACATGGAACAGGACTTGCCTTCAGGAAGTTTATACTCTATTGGGCACCTGATTGTGCCACTTAACTTGGGCAAGTCACCTCTTCCCTTCTCCTGGCCTCAGTTTCCCGTTCTGTAACAAAAAGGGGAGCAGGGGAAGGCAGGCCTGGATAATCAGCAGCGAATGGTTTCTTGTTCATGAGGGCAGAGGAATGAATCATGGGCTTTTGTACATTTCTTGTCATTAAACAGGAGATACTCTTGTATTTTAGGGGAATGCACTAACTTAATTAATGGCGAGGAGTTCCCTTGCAATTTTATTCTTAGAAATGATCTTTCCTTTGAAGGGATTTTGCAGCTAACCATGGCAAAGGCCTATAAGGCCAGTAGTGAGCAAAGAAAATCAGCCTGGCTTGTTAGAGGGACTGGAGGCAACCCTGGGCCTGGCACTGAGGAGGGATTGTTGATTGACAGACAGATTGAAATCTCCAGGTTGACTTTTCTTTGCTGACTCCCTGCTTGGGATCACTGTGAGGAAAGTTCTTATAATCCTTAAAACTATAGATGTGGGGGCTCAGAGGTTTCCTATAGACCCATGTTCCTCATCTCCTATCAAACCTTTGATGGAGGCTCGATTGAAAGCAGACTCAATGGAGGTTTTGGCCTCCAGGGAGTGTCCAGAAAGACCATTTCTCTGGCCACCTCTTGGCCTAATTCTTAACCTCTGTGTCATGGCCGCCAGGTCTTTGGGGCTCCTTTGTGGTTACTACCATTGTTCACTACTGATAAGGGAGGTGCTAGGTCTATCTCTCGTTCCTTCAGGTGAATTTTTTTTTTTTACTTCTAAGGATTCTAAAATTGTTGGTGTTGGTTGTTAGGAGAATCAGCGATCCAATCAATCCTTCCATTCCAGGAGGGGGTAAGACCCTCAGACAGCCCATCACCAGGTCCACGTTGAGAGCCTTTCCAGCTTGACTATGATGTGTCTTCGAATTTAGGCCTTTGAGGATGTAAGGTTGCCACCACACCCATGTGTCAGATCATTTGATCTGAATGAAACAATGGGAGAAGGAGTTTAGTGGAAGGATTCCCGGGAGTGGAAAGTATCTTGGCCTCAGAGTCAGGAGAGGTTTGGGTTCAAATCTCACCCTGCCACTTAGCACCTGAATCACAAGGGAAAAAGTCATTAACATTTCTAAACCTCAGTTTGGGCAGGTAGGTGGCGCAGTGGATGAGCAGGAAGCCCTGAGTTCAAATCCAACCTCAGACACTTGTGTGTGTATGACCCTGGGCAAGTCACTTAACCCCCTTTGCCTCAGTATCCTTATCTGTAAAATGAGCCAGAAAAGGAAATGGCAAACCACTCCAGTATCTTTGCCAAAAAAAAACCCCAAATGGGGTCACAGAGTCAGACATGACAAAACAAAAACATTGTGCCAGGTGTTGTGCTGAGAAAAAAAATCAGTCCAGATTAGTGGAAAATATAAAATTGTAGAAATCTGAAGAGAAGCATAGTATTAGACCTTTCGAGCGCACACATCTTAGGTCAGGAGAGAGTACTAGTGGGCCTCCACCCTGTTGTCCCTAAAGTTGGGCGTGGTCTTCTGTGTTGCATCTTCCTCCAGATGCTCCACTGGATGGATAGCCTCTCGGGCCCCTTCTAGCTCAAACTCTGGGGTCCCAGGCATCTCTGAGCCTTTATTTCTTTCTTGGTTATTCTTCACTCCTCGGGGCTGCTCTGGCTACAGCCACAACTAATCCTGAAGTGAATATTCCGTGGTGCCCCTGAGGGCAGCACATTTTCTCTGGTTGTCCTGTTTTTCTTACTCTGGGTTTCAGCGGTTGAAGTGCTCTGCGTTCTATGGTAACACTTTATTTGGAAAAGGGATATCATTAGGATGTACTTTTCATTTCAAAGTCTATCCAGGTGCTTGTGATGGGCTGCAGGCTGGCCCCTCTCTGGGTTCCCAAGGTGACCTGAGGATGTGGGGGGGGGGGGGGAGGGTTAGCCACCTGGCTTCCCGTCAGCCTGCTCACAGGTCCCACAATCCCACAGTACTGTCTCTGGTTCAGCCACCAGTCTTTCCTGTAGTTACACGGTAGCTCTTCAGAATCATGTGCTTATGCCAGTATACTCCCCAGATCTCCTACGATGTTAGGAAATACGGTGGCGTAGAAAGAACACTGGCCAGGAGTCAGACTAGCAGTACAGTCCAGTCTTTGTGCATGTTGGCAAGTCATGTGAAAACCTTCATATTTAGATGGGAAAAACCCTGAAATCAGGCTTTGTGCAGAACTATGAAATCCACATTCATGAAGGAGTTTGGGGCAGCCCTGTATAATAATCACATTAATAATCATAACAGTAATAGGTAGCATTTATTTAGCACTTAAGTTTTACAAAGTACATTATAAATGTTCTCTTAGGGGCGGCTAGGTGACGCAGTGAATAGAGCACCGGCCCTGGAGTCAGGAGGATCTGAGTTCAAATCCACCCTCAGACACTTAACATGTACTAGCCATGTGACCTTGGGCAAGTCACTTAACCTTGATTGCCCTGACTTCCCCCCTCCAAAAAGCAAAAAGAAAAAAGTTCTCTTCTTTGATCCTCTCAACAACCTTGAAAGGTAGGTGCCATTATTAACCCCATTTTACAGATAAGGAAACTGAGGCAAACAGAGAATGAGTGACTTGACCAGAGTCTCCCAGCTAGTGCCTTAGGTACATAAGTATAGTATTGGTGGAGCTGGGAATTGGTCCTGCCACTGTGGAAAGCAATTTGGAATGTTGTTCTCAAAGTGACCAGAATGAGCACGCTTAGAAAGATCAGAGAAAGAGGAAAAGGACCTTTGTGTATAAAAATATTTGTAGCAGTTCCTTTCATAGTAGCAAAAAACTAGGAATTAGAGCGATGTCCTTCTGTTGGAGCAAATGGCTAAATGAATTGTAGTCTGTGACTGTAACAGAATAAGTGCTCTTGTGCCCTAAGAAAGGATGAGCCGAACAGGTACACCTGCATCTCAGGCTTGTTGTGAAAATCAAACGAGATGTTATTTGTAAGGTGCTCAGCATAATGCCTGACATGTAGAAGGCACCAGAAGAATGCTTATTCTGTCTTGTTGACTTCTCACCTTCTCAGTGAAAACTAGGAAGACTTTTATGAACTAATGCAGAAGGAAGTGAGCAAGCAGGAATAGGAGAACATTTATACACTCATAACAACATTATAGAGAAAAACTTTCTGAGAGATCTTGTGACTGATCAGAGCAATACCTTCAGAAGACTGACCATGAGATGTGCCTGCCATCTCCCGTCAGTGGTTGACAGACTTAAAACATAGACTCAGGCATAGATTTTAAATATAACCCGTGTGAGAATTTGTCTTGCTGGACTAGTCAAGTTTGTTATGGGAATTTGATTTTTCATTTTCTTTTCTTATTAACTTGAAGGGGGCAGTAGAAAAGAGAGATAATAAATGCTTATATAAATAAATAAAAACATGTTCTTTTTAAAAGGTTCTAAGTTAAAAAAAGATGCTGACCTGAATCAGTAAAGGGAGTTTCCCCATCTGGAGTTTCCCTACCAGGGGTTGGGAACATGCAACCTCAAGGCAATGTATGGCCCTCTAGGTCCTCAGGTGTGGCCCTTTGACAGAATCCCTTTTATTAAGGGGATTTGTTCCATGAAGTTTGGGTTCTGTCAAAGGGCCACACTTGAGGACCTAGAGTACCATGACCTTGAAGCCGCAGGCTCCCCACCCCTGTATGAAATCACAGATATAGCCCTTATCTCTATCTCTGTCCCTACCCATTTAACATCAGCTGAGCATCCCAGCCCTTACCTAGGCTGCTCCTTGGAAAGCAAACTCAGGCTCTCTCTGGGATTGTACTGAAATATCCTCTCCATCCTTGTAGGACCAGCCAGAGCTTATATTCCCATGGCACAGCTCTGGAAACCCTGCAGTCAGCCCTCTACCACCAAGGAGATCTGTCATGGAGGAAATGGTTGCATGAATAAAATACTGTAGATAAGTAGACATATTTAGACCTGTTTTAGCTTTTGCTGATGTAGACTGCCCTGTAAGTATGCCGTCTGTCTGGATTAACTAGAGGTGTCCTGGTTGTTGCTTGTGTAACATTCCAGTTTTAAAGAATGGGCAGTGAGAAAGGGGTCAGAGAGCAGTGGCCTTAGGATACCAAGCATGTTCAACTGAGTGTTCTACCTTTTATGTTTGCTGGAAGAAGTCTTCCCTCTCTCCAATGCTGTCATTAGCCGAAAGGAGGTTGGACATTTGGATAGGAAATGTTTTTTGTACATTTTGTTCAAGAACTTAGACTTTACCAAAGCAGGGCTCACTCAGGAAGCAACGACAGCAACCAAATCCACATTTTTTGCAGAGCAGAGAGAACAGATGGCTTCATTTAAGGAGTTCTGGCCAATGGTAATCTCCGTCAGAGTGGAAGTTTATTTGTAGCAGAGATTTCTGTGGCATTAGTTGCAAATTAGTGAGTAGTGCTAACATATCAACGGCAATCCTAAAGTATGTGGTCTGGCTGTAAGCAAAACCATCTGCCTACAGCCTGAGGGTCCTTTAGAAAAACTATGATATCTGGAGAAATAGATGTGTTAAATCTTTTGTCTGTGCCCATTTATGCATGTATTGTTTCCATTTTTTGAATGTAAGCTCCTTGAGGACAAGGACTGTCTCATTTCTGTCTGGTTCCTAGCTCCTGGCACTTGCATATAGAAGGTATTTCATAAATGTTTGCTGAATGAGAGAATTAGTATGTATTTTGTATTTGATTAAGGTATCGCTCCATCCCTGGACTCACATATTGGAAGTAACCTGCATCCCTTTGGTCTCTCTCTGTAATTGGTTGGTTCTTCCTAGAACCTTCATTTTAAGAAGGAGGCTCAGAACAGTCGTGCCTTCATTCTTTTCTAGGCTACACTGCTGACTTTCTCTACTATGAGAAATTCCCTCCCACCCACCCTTATCAACCCCTTTTATGTGTTGTCCTCCCCCTTTAGGGCGTAAGCTTTGTGAGGGTGGGGACCGTCATCCTGTTTATATTTGTAAAGAATTGTCGACTTGATTATTTGAGATCCATGACTCCATAAATAAATAAACACATTTTCTTTCACCTAAATGGATGTCTCACAGTATGTATATTACTATTTTTTCAGATATAGATAGATGCTGTTATGGTGAATTGAATACATATTCATCTAAAACCATTAATTAATTCATATTTTCTCATTCTGTGTTTTCTTCTGAGAGTCATCATGGAACAGTTTGTCTGGGCCCTTCTTGAAAATCAGTTGTAGACTCTGTTTTTATCTGACTACATGTTATGCCCCCTCACCCCCACCCCAGTAGTAGCCTTGAAGGTAGATGTGGGGTTTTTTTTGTCTTTGCATCCTTAGCCCCTAGCACAGTGTAGAGGCTTAATAAAAGTTTGGTTTATTGATTGGATTGACCTGGGTGATCTCTAAGCCCCTTTCAGCTCTAAGTTCTATGAAACATTACAAGATGAAAAGTGACATTTGTTAAAAGATTTTTTTTAAACCCCCACCATTTTGTGCAATTCTGTCATTAAACATTGGCCATTTGAAGCACCTGTAATTCATCAGGTTCCATATTCTCCAGAAATACTTACAGCAGCAGTTTTCATGGTAGTAAAGAATTAGACCTTGAGTAGATGCCATACTGTAGGAGAATGGCTAAGCAAATTGTGGTATGGAACATAATGGAATCTTGCTGTGCTGGAAGAAGTATCCAAGATGAGGAATACAGAGAAGTGGGGGAAATATGACAAGACTATGAACTGATGCAGAATGGAGTCAGCAGAACCAGGAAAACAACAATGTAAATGAAAAAAATAGTCACTATAATGCAGTTAAAACAATGTTGCAAAAATATCAAGAACAAACTTGGCCCCAAAAAAGATAGAAGACAAAAATCTCTGCCTATGGATTCCTGTGGCTGTAGAGCATTGTATTAATGCCAGATTTTTCTGATGTGTTGATCAGTTTTGCTAAATTTCTTTTTCTTCCTATTTAAAAAAATTCTCTATTATAAGAGATAACTCTCTGGAAGGGGAAGAGGAGAGATAAAGGGGTAAATCTAGGTCACGAAATAACTGAAGTGTAAATTAAAATCTTTTCTTAAAAAGGGGCGGGGGTGAGTCCAGTAGTAAATTATTTTGTAAACTCTTTTTGTATAAATATGGATTTTATATGTTGGATTTCCATTTAGTGGACTAGATCATTTTGTTTTTAAATGAATTTTTCTTAGGATCACAGATTTAGAGCTGGAAGGAACTTAAAAGGCCACTGAATCTAACTCCCTCATTTTACACACAAGGAGACAGAGGGAGGTTAAATGACTGACCTCAGGGTTACACAACCAGCTAGTATCTAAGGCAGGAATTGAGCTCAAGTCTTCCAGACTCCCAGGGGAATGTAGGTGGCACCATAGTTCTTCATGAATTCAAATCCAGCCTCAGATACTTAATAGCTGTGTGACCCTGGGCAAGTCACTTAACCCTGCTTGCCTTAGTTGCCTCATCTGTCAAATGAGCTGGAGAAGGAAATAGCAAGCCAGTATCTCTGCCAAGAAATCCCCAAAATGGAGTCATGGAAAGTCTGACACAACTGAAAACCAACTTAACAAGAACAACTTCCTGACTCCAAGCCCAGTGCTTCATCCATAGTGCCACCAACCTGTCATCATCTTTGTGATGTTGTCAACAGAGCTTTGCTTTTGGTTCCCACATTAATTTCACAGTGACCAGTGACTAGTAAGTGGTCCACAAAGCAATAGGCTGTGTAGTATAACAATGAAGCATCCACGGTGCTTAGATGACATCTGTTTTCACATCTGGCCTTTGTAAGCATCGTCTCTGAATGACTTAAATTGTAGCAGTCACTATATATAGGAATTCCATGGAGGCTCAACTGCTTTGGAAGGGTTACTGCAGAAATCCATCAAGATAATATGGGGTCCTTAAGTCTGCGCTCTAAGGAAAGCTTAAATACACTGGCGTTCTCCTTAGACAGACAACATCCCAGAGCACAGTGACAACCCAAATGAAGATGGGTAGCAATAAGATTGATCGGCAGTGCTTTGGACTTCTGGATGACCACGCAAATGAACGTGTGATTCAGTGGGAAAAGAGTTCATTCACTAAGTGGATAATAGAATCGATGAATGGTGATGCTTGCATTAAGGGTGAATTTGATGTTTTCATCAGTCAATCAAATCCTTACTGAAGATGCAGTATGTCCGGGACTCTGAGCTAAGCTTGGTGGGGTTTGAAAAGGAGCCTAAAGCTATTCCTTACTTCAAGTTTTGTAGTCTAGTTAGGCAGATCTCTCTCTCTCTCTCTCTCTCTGTCTCTCTCTCTCTCACACACACACACATACACACACACGCACACACACACACACACACATATGTATGTGAATATCCAAAGAAGAGGTGTGGTGTAGTGAGGAAGACTAAGACTAAGACTAAGACTAAGAGTTCATCTTCTTTCTGACACACTGGTTCTGTGACCTTGGACAAGTCCCCTATTCTCTTATGCTCTCTGTTACTCTTAAGATTATAGAAGACATTGACCTGCCTCAGTGGAGGGAACTTCCTCACCTGCTAATTCCTTTGGCCAATTAAATCATTGGACCAGTTCTGATTCTGACTCTAATTGGATATAGAGGGTGTCCCAAAAGTCTAGGTGCATTTTTAGGCTGTTAACCCAGTACATCGAGTGCTGGACCTGGAGTCAGGAAGAACTGAGTTCAGATTGCCCTTTGACACTTGCTCTGTCACTGAACCTCTGCCTCACTTTCCTTAACAGTAAAATGAAGATAATAATAGTACCTACCTTGCAGGATTCTTTCGAAGATCTAATGAGATAACATTTGTAAAGGGCTTAGCACTGTGTCTGACACACAGCAGGTACCATGCTTCCCCTCCCCTTTGTAAGCTTTCATAAGTATGCCTGTAAGTGAATGGTAAGTGCTCATTGAATGTTGCATCCTTTCTTCGGTTTAGGGTGGGAATTCTTGACCAGTTTTTTGTTATGGACCCCTTTGGTAGTCTGCAGAAGCCTAGCAACTCTCAGAATTGTGAGAATAACAAGAATTATTCTCAGAATAATATTTTGAAACAGTTAAAGGAAACACCAAATTTTCATTAGAGATGAGTAAAAATCAAGATGTCAGCTTTTCCCCGTCCATGTTCAGGAACCCCCTAAAATCTTTTAAGAATCCCTGTGCTAGGGAAAGGAGGGTGACTTCCTGCCATGGCAATTCTGAAGGCAAAGCCTCCCAGGGATGGTGGGGCTTTAGCTAAGTCTGGAATGGAGGAGGCAGGTGGGATATTTCTGACTGGGGGAGCTCTGTGGACAAGAGGATAAAAATGAGAATGCACAAATTGTGTCTGGGGGATAGGCCAACTGGAGTGGCAGGACAGAACCCAGAAGATGTCAGAGACAGATCTTGGAAGGCCTTGAATGCCAAGTTAAAGTACATAGACTATATTGTGTAGATAGTAAGAAGCCA
Organism: Pseudochirops cupreus; assembly: GCA_028627135.1. Classification (NCBI taxonomy): domain Eukaryota; kingdom Metazoa; phylum Chordata; class Mammalia; order Diprotodontia; family Pseudocheiridae; genus Pseudochirops; species Pseudochirops cupreus. The sequence continues at coordinate 388,886,923 of CM053584.1, read as the reverse complement.
TTGAAAGTATGGGGCAGGGTTGTGACTTCTTCATGGAAATTTCATTTGGTGTCAGTGTATTAGATTGCTTGGAGGGAAGAGAACTTGGGGGGGGGGGGTGAGGAACGCAGCGTGAACTCTCTTGATGGTGTATAAGCAGTGATGCCTGTGTTCAGAGTCTGAACTCGTGCTTGTGGAGACACATCAATGAAGGGATGGATGGATAAAAGAAAGAAGCAGTGGCCCCTACCCTGGTGCAGCTTTGCCCAAGAGTCAAGATTTAGCAAATGATAGAAGTCTTCTGGGGGCACAAGTGGAGCGGGGGCAATGGCCACCCTCCTGAGTCTGTTTAGCTCAGTGAATACTTCCTCCTGTGGCTGTCTTTGGCCCACACCAGTTCCCGAGGAGAGACAGTAGCTGCCTCTGAAAGCTGGCTGGCTTTGCCAGCAACCTTATGGAGTTGAGTGACAGCTCTAGAACTTGAGGTGATATTTGGAAATGCCCTCTTGGCTGGGGTCTGTTAAAGAATTTTAAAAGTGAAAGGGGAAGTGATAACTTCCTGCAGAGGACACTGAGCTCACCGGAGAAATCAGTTCTTAGTCAGTAGTTTGGATTCCCTTTCTGCCCCCTCTCCCCCACATTTAAAACTGTTTACTTTTGCAAAAGGCTCCCTGAGCATTCAGACCTGGAGCTACCTCAGCAGCAATCCCCCCAGACCTCCTCAGTTTACAGCTGAGGAGACGAAGGCTCCGGGACTGTAACTGATAGGACCAGGGTCCAACAGGTGCTGGCAGGCCAGAGAGGCCAGGGCAGCTGATGCTTGGTTCTGGACTTTTTCCTCTGCTCTAGATAAGAGCTCAGAGATATAAAACTAGAAGGAACACACCAGAGGCCATCTAGTCACAAGCCCTTGTTTTTACAGATAAGGAAACTGAGGCCCAGAGGAGAAGTGAGTTAGTATCAAAGGGTCATAGGTCTAGAGGTAGAAGGAATTTAAGAGACCCTTCATATAACCATTGAGGAAACTGAGGCCTAGGGAGGGAAGAGACATATCCAGAGCCACCCAGTTAGTAGGATTGTGGAATCATCAGTCTGGAGCAGAGAGGGACATCAGGCCATCTCGTCCAGCCACCTCAGTGTTTGCCCGGGGTTTGACACTGATTCTGAGCAGGGTTTCCTGAGACAGAGAGTGCAGTGACTGAAACTTTGGGCAGAGAGTCATCTGCCTTCAGGATCCCCTCTTAAAGCCAGGAAAGAGGGCTGTGCTCCACCGGGAAAATGCAGATGTGGTTCTGGAGGGTTTTTTCCTTCTTCTAAGATTCCTACTTGTCCTCCTCCCCCTGCCTGTGCCTCAGTTCCTCTGGGAATGAGAGCTGCTGGGCAGAATCAGCCACCACTTTCTCCTCTCTGCTCTCACTGCCTTCTGTCCCAACTGGTGACACCTTTTCAGCCATTATTTGGACACAAAAGGAATTCCCAAGCTAGCTGTGACTGGGGATGGAAGGGGAAGGATTTGTTCTCTTTGCGGCAGGATTCCCAGAGGAATATTGATTTCCCCCTAATTGCTGCCTGGCTCCCTGGTGGACAAATAAGGACAGTTTGTTTCAATGTCCTTGGGATGGAGATTATTTGGAAATGCTGAGCTATCCAACAGCTGTGGGCTCCGGCTCAGTTACGACTGTGCTTAAAACCCAGGCTAGCCAGAGACATTCTTATTTTCATCCCTCAGATAAAAAGAGACTTTTGAGAAGGTGGGATTTCTAGAAACTGGCAAGTTTTTTTTTTTTGCAGGGGGAAGGCAAGGCAATTGGGGGTAAGTGACTTGCCCAAGGTCACACAGCTAGTTAAGTGTCAGGTGTCTGAGGCTATATTTGAACTCAGGTCCTCCTGACTCCAGGGAGGGTGCTCTATTCACTGCTGGCAAGCTTTTATTAACTGTTTACCCTGTACCAAAGACTGCCACTCCTGGGGATGTATACACATAAATGAAGCACTCCTGCCCTCAAGGAGCTTGCCTTTGACTGGGAGAGGGAATCCCACACTAAGCTTTATTACTCCTCCCATGTGTCAGGCATTGTTCTAGCCCCTGAGGTAGCAAGGCAAAAAGGAGCAGTCCCTGCCCTCGGGTGCTGACTTTCTCCTGTGTACAAATATATATACATGCTATATTAATGTAATGATTTTAGTTATAATGTAACAATTAATTATAATAATATGATATGTTAACACATGAGTTAATACAAAGATCATACAAAGTACAAGGTCATTCAAGAGCTAAGGACTTCTACCAACCAAGGGAGGGAAGAGTGTCCTGGACGAGGAGATCCCAGAGCTGTTTTGCGAAGGAAGCTACAGCTTCTCTTGGGCAACTAGGTGGCTCAGTGAATAGAGCGCCTGGCCTGGAGTCAGGAAGACCTGAGGTCAAATCTGGCCTCAGACACTCACGAGATGTGTGACCCTGCGAAAGTCACTTCACCCTGCTTGCCTCAGTTTCCTCATCTGTAAAGTGAGCTGGAGAAGGAAATGGCAAACCACTCCAGTGTCTCTGCCAAGAAAACCCCAGATGGGGTCAAGAAGAGTCAGCAACAACAACCCGGCTTCTGCAGTGCAAGGATGAGAAGGGAAGGAGTGCCTTCCAGACGCAGACAGTGGGAGAGGCATTGCTGTGTACCAGCATACTGAGTGAGAGTGGGAGGAAGGGAAGGACCTGAGAGAGGCCCCCAAGGAGGTGAGGGCCAGGCCATCCTTGTGGGTCTCTCACACGGCTGGGAGGGACTCCCAGGTTAGGAGTTTCCCTCATGTTTACAGTATAGTTGGATTTGGAGAAATCTGCCCAACCTGGTTGGGATTACAGCCTTGGACCCTGGACCACGTGGTTTCCTTGAGAGTTTTACATTTTGTTTCTTTGCTGCCTGTGATGTTATTCCATGTTAGAGCAGAGTGAGCCTTAGCTCTGGAGTCACGGGATCTGGATTCAAAACCTAGCTCTTATGCTCACCACCTGGTCCTCAGTTTCCTCATCTGTCAAATGAAAGGGTTGGGATGAGGTGGTGTCTGAGGTCTCTTCCAGCTCTTGAAGTCTGACCCTGTGACCCTGTCAACTCAGACAAAGCAAGGTAAGGCCAAATGTTTCTTGTGGGAAACAACATTATTTTCCAGCAATATTAGGTAATACAGATAGAGTGGCCAGACTCTAGGGAGACATCTCTTCTGTGTTTTCTTTAGATGTCTAAGCTGTGTAGCCAGCTGGTTTGCTAATAATCACACCTCCTAAAGTCCTTTCTGTTTGCCCAGGAAGTCCTGAGTTGCTAAACAGGGCCCTGAAGATACTGGACCAACTACCCCCCCACACACACACCTGAGGCTGAAGGTCCTTCCAAGGATTCAGTGGTAGATGGAGTAAAAACTTGTACCCATTAATCCATCAACAATCTCCTACTAAGCACCTACTGTGTGCCAGACACTGGCGTACAAAGCCAAGGAATGGAACAACTCTGACCTTCCATGCTGATGTTCTTGGTGAAGGTTGGATGGAAGTACTTAGGGGAGTGTGCAGAGGTTCATAGGTTGAAAGCTGAACTGCCCAGGGTCTCACAGCCCGGCTTTTGTGACCATAAATTTGGCACGCTATCCACTATGCCATACTTCCTGTTAGAAGTGGCTTTGTTCATTCTGCTATTTCTGTGTGTGATCCCAGGTTTGCAGTCTGTTTGGTCATCTGCCTCCTGACATTTTCCATCCTAAGGATGTTTTACCACAGGCAGGCTTATCTCGCTGTCTCCTCTCGTTAAGGGGCAGGTGCCCAACAGCCAGGTGATCACCCTTATCTCCCCAGCCTCCCAGAATATACTCGAACCCACCACAGCTGACCTCCCCAGCCCATCTCATTCATTTGCAGGCAGTCCAGGCTGCCCTCCTCTTCCCTCCACACACACCCACCCTTGTTGGTGGGGATCTTGTTACCGCTTGTCTCTCCATCCAGCGGCTTCATTTGACAGAGACGTCACAGCTGGCAGCAGCCCAGGAGAAGAGTCAGTGCATCGGCACTCAGCCGTGTAGGCTCAGCCGGCTGTGGGCTTCGGTCCCCACAGTGGTGTTCGAGCTCCTCCCGGCCCTCCCAAAATAGTGCCCACTGCTGTTTCTCCCAGCGGATTCCTTTCTTGGCCCATTCATCGTGGTGGGCTCTCTCTCCTCTCGGTATTTACATAAGGGGGTTTGTGTCTCTGATCTGGAGGGTGCTTCCTGGGAGATGCTCGTTGACGTGGGCGTAGCACAGAGCCCACTTTATTTACTCCTGTTGGTCAGCAGAGAGGCATGAAAGACATTCTTAGCAGCATGGGGCCAGATCAAGTTGGAGCTTGTTCCAGGGCAGTTGTCTGTGATGACCTTGTCAAAGAGGCTTTTTGTGATACATTTCAGCTGCCCCTATAATATCCTCAGTGCCTGTCTTGTGCCCAGGGCTACCCTACCTACCTTGTCCCTGGGACCCCTCAGGTCTGCATCTTTTCATCTCAGTCAGGGTATCCTGTGTTCACCCACTGAATTAAAGCAAAGTTTTTAACCCTGTCTCCACAAATTGATTTTCTTAATATCTTACTAATTGCATTTCAGTATAGTTGGCACTGGGGCAGCTAGTAGATGGCACCCTAGTACATAGAGCACCAGGCTTGGAGTCAGGAAGACCTGAGATCAAATCCAGCCTCAGATACTAATTCTGTGACCTAGGGCAAGGCACTTCACCCTGTTTGCCTCAGTTTCCTCATCTGTCAAATGAGCTGGAGAAGGAAATGGCAAAGCCCTCCAGTACCTTTGCCAAGAAAACCCTAAATGGGGTGATGAAGAGTTGGACGTGAGACTGAAAAATAACTGAGCAGCAAAATGGGTTTTTCTTGTAATCATGTGCATTTCACTGTCGGCATTTCAGACCAGGATTCTGAGAAGGGGTCCAGATGCTTTACCACCCTGCTGCCCAAGGGGTCCAGGGTGCACAAAAGGTTAAGCCCCTCTGCGTGAGGGGAAGGAAAAATCGCACGTGAAGACTTTGCAGAAAGAAACTGCAGAAAGTGGAAAAATCTCTATGCCTTCTTTCGCCCAAGTTAGAAAAAAACCAACATTTGTTTTTGATTCAGGGGCAGCCTCTGGAATTAGTGATGGTTCTCTGCATCCAGATGCCATAACCTTGAGACAGAAGAACTAAAAAAAGATGGAGCCTGACCAGTATTTTTGGTGTCTGTCACGGGGCATTTTATAGCTAAGCTGCCCACAAGCAGGCCTTTGGAAATGTTGAACAAAGACACAGGATGTGCCAAGTGCATATTTATAGACGGATTCTTCTGATCCTTCGTGAATCATGGCCTTTCTTAGAATTGTCTCCGGACTAGTGCTGTGGTTATACTTGCTTTAAAAAAACAAAACCAGAGACTGTGTCACTGAGTCCGCGGGTTCGAAAGAACAATGCCAGCTGTTTCCGTAATCCTTTAAGATTTCTGAAGCTTTTTACCTGTTAGCATCTCATCTGATACTCCTGGGAACCCTTGGGGGGAGGTGCTATTATAATATCCCCATACAGATGAGGAAACTGAGGCTGAAAGTGGTTCCATGACTCCCCAGGGTCACAAAGGCAGGATTTGAACTCAGTTCTTCCTGACTCTCACGTCCAGTACTCTGATGTGTAAGTGCTTGGACATCTTAGTAAAGCTTAGTGACTGAAGACCTGGTCATTTCAGTCAGTCAGTCAGCAAGCATTTATTAATTGCTTCACTATATGTCAAGCACTGTGGTTAAACATTAGACAATCCCCGCCCTCAGGGAGCATAGATTCTAATGGGGAAGACGGCACGTGTAGATATAAGTACAAAGATGCACTAAGTAGGTGCCATGTGGTTATAGGAGGTGGGGCATTTGGAGCGCTCTATGGGTCCATGCTCCAGCATACGTTAGTCCTTCTGTCTCAAGGTTGTGCAGTCTGAATGGAGAGAACCATTGTACAGTCCAGAGTTTGGCATTTGGTTAAATCTAGTAGGGTTTTGAAATCTCAGGACGCCAAGACTGCCGAAGCCTTTTAAAAATCAGAAATGGCCTTTTAACTCCTGTTGTTTTTCCCCACCCCACCTCCTTCCTGCAGTGATGTCTTAGCATAACATTAAAAGTCACCAAAAGTTGAGTGCCCAGTAGCTCAGGAAATTCCCAGGCTACAAATGCCAGGCCCTGCTGGTTATCTCACCTGTCCGATGTTGGGGCTGCCATGGGCTAATCAGAAATCACTTGACCTTGGTTTAAAATTCCCACTATCTTGCAATCAACTCGAGTCCAGAACCGGATCCTGAAGTCTACCTGACATTGCAAAGCCCTCATTGGTTACTTCTTGAATCTGTAACATATCAATCTTTTCTTCTGTAAAAGAAGTTAGCTGTGGAGGTAAGCACCTATAGGAGACAGCAAAGAGGCCAGTCAGGCCTCCCAAGAGCAGGGCCAGGACGTGGAGGTTCTGAGCCCCAGAAGGCAGCATGGCCATCCACAGCAAGGGAACACCACCCCTCCCCCCAGTCCCCACCTCTGTTCTCCCCGAGTCCTAAAGGTGAGGAACACTGGTGCTTCCTCTGTGGCTGGGATTCACTTGGTGAGTGCACATCCTGATGAGTTTTCCCATTTCCTTTTTTAATTTTTAATTCCTCTAGCCACCACCCCAGTTTAAGGCTTCTCCAGCATGTGTCTTCTTCAGGGGGCCCCTTCCCCTTTCATCTTGCCTTTATGTGTTCTCCCCCATTAGATTGACAGCTCCTTGAATACAGGGACCATCTTTGTATCTCCAGTGCCTAGAACAGTGCATAGTACTGGGTGCTTAAGGTTTATCAAAAACTGTCTATTGTGATTCCACTGGATCACCAAATGACAGAATTGGGAAGATCTCTAGGGCGGTGTGGGCCAACCCAAACCCAACCCAGCCTGCTGTGCTCTCCCCAGCGTCTATGACAAGGGGTCATCCAGCCTGGGCTAAAAAGCTCTCCCTCCCAGAACTTACCTCAGTGCTGGGCACACAGTAGGTGCTTAGTAAATCCTTGCTGACTTGCCTTGCTCACCTCCTGAGGCAGCCCCTTCTCCTCAGGGACCCTCTAGTTGTTGGACATTTTCATGACCCCCAATTGCCTTCTCTGCTTCTAGCCCTGCCTTCTGGGGTCAGGCAGAACCAAGACAATCTCTCTTGGGGTTTTTTTTCTTTTTCTTTTTTCTTTTTTGGAAGGGGGAAGGCAGGGCAATTAGGGTTAAGTGACTTGCCCAAGGTCACAGGGCTAGTAAGTGTTAAGTGTCAGAACTCAGGTCCTCCTGACTCCAGGGCCAGTGCTCTATTCACTGCACCACCCAGCCACACCCTCCTCCCCCCAATCTTTCTTGTACTGGACAGTGATTGTGATCTTCCCTTCAGGCTTACCCTCTCCAAGTTTTATTTGTTTGTTTATCTTTTTACACAGAATTTCCGCATTGGAAGGAATTTGTAATAAACCAAAGAATTTCTTTAATAATAGCAATCACAACAACCACGAGAACAAGGATTGCAAAGCCTTTTCTCCTCACATCCTGGGAGGTGGGCTGGTTAACTGACAAACACTGGTGAGGCTGGGAGTGCGCTACTAATTCCTGAGGCAGCTGGGTGGTTCAGTGGGTAGAGCACCGGGGCCTGGAGTCAGGAAGGACCTGAGTTCCAGTCCAGCCTCAGACACTTACTAGCAGTGTGACTCTGTTTGCCTTGGTTTCCTTATCTATAAAATGTACCAGAGAAGGAAATGGGCAAGATTATCTTTGCCAGGAAGACCCCAAATGAGGTCAGGAAGAGCCAGATGTGACTGCAGAATGACTAAACAACAGTAAATATTGTTCCTACAAAGGGCTTCTCACCAGACAGTGCAGAGCTGTTTGTCCTCTACCATGATGCGTGACAGGGAATCCACAGTCACTTGGTGATACTGTAAGTTTAAAACCTGTTTATTGAATCCTCATCTGAGGAAAAGAGAGCCCAGTGGTTGGCCCATCTCCTGTTTCCACATGGACCCAGCCTTGGGTGGCCACATGCTTTGGGTTAGAGGTGAGGACACAAAGATCACACTCCTTCCTTCGTGGAATTGAATTCCCTTCCGAAGCTGAAATGTTTCCTCCCAGCCGCTGCCTGGGCTCTGCCCTTTGAATGTCAGCCCTCGCTGGCCAACTGGTTCAGTCTCTTTTCACCAAGTGTAAACTGACCCCCTGGATGTCCATCCAACCCGAATTGGGAGAGGGGGAGGGTAGATAGAGATGCAGATTTATGCAAATCCTTCTTCCTTTTCAATGCCTTGGAGATTTCTGAGTGAGATGCTCCCCTTGTGTGGGTTTATGCCTAGGTTTACTTTCCTGATATCCAGGTCACCCCACATCCCTAGACACCAAGGCCATGGAAAGACCCCCACCTGCCTTTTCTACCTTAGATGATGGCGATTCCCTGTCCCCACTCTTTGTTCCCACCGCACTGGCTGCTTGCTGGGTTTCTAGCCTGTGCACATTTGTATAGACTGACTCTGAAGTGTGGTATGCATGCCTTCTCCACCTCTGCCTCCAGAAGCCATCTATTTAATAAAGGAAGAAACTGGCCTAGGGAAGAACAAGTCTCACACAGAATCATAGCTTTAGAGTTCCAAGGCCAGTGAGGCCAACTCCCTTATTTTAACAGTGAGGAACTGCAGGCTGGCTAAGTTGAGTGATCTGCCCAAGGTCACACATCTAGTAAGTGTCGTAGGCAAGATTTGAACCCAGCTCTCTCTGACTCCAGAACCAGGTGTCTTTCCACTATATTGTGCTGTCTCAGCTTCTTTCAAGACCCAGCTTGGGCTACCTCCCACAAAAACCTTTTCTGGACCCCTTGTTATGGGTGTATCCTCTCTCCTCCAGTTAGCTGGCACAGGATTTGCTTTTCTGGTTAGATGCTGTTCCTCTTGGCAGAATGTAAGCTCCTTGAGGACAGGCACTGTTCACTTTGTCTTTAGCCCTGGCTCAGTGCCTTGAACAGAATAGGCACAGCTAGTGATAAAAGAAGCCAAGAATCCCTCACTAACAGTGTTGATTAAACACATTACTTGACTTAGAATTTATTCTTATTTCCACTGAGTGATGATGCATTTCTGCGCCTTGGAGCATGTGTTTGATTCTGTACAGGTGGAAAGGCATCTTCGGAGCATCTTGTATTGATCTTTGAGTTGGACTTTGGGTGGTGCCCATGGTGAGGGAGCTTTGCTTTCAAGGTACTCAGGAGCCTCTGCACACATTCCTGATCCAGTTTCCTGGCTCCTCCTTCCTGTCACTCAAACACTTGTCCATTTCATGAGCAACTTCAGAGGCCGAGGGAACTTTTGTTTGTTCTCTTGGGGAGGGGCTGGGGGGACTTGTTATTTCTGCTAAAAGGCTCATCTTGTATGGAAGGTGGGAACAAGGGAGTCAAGGGAGCTCTTTAGTGAGATCCTCCAGGCTCCCACGGATAGATGGAGTCAAGAGTTGGATTTAATTAGACGGGAGAACTTGAGACCTGAACTAAACTTAAGAATTCCTTTCCAAACATTTAGTTTTCCCTCATTGTTTGCTTCATGCTTTCATGTGTATGGACACACATGTCCTACCCACTTGAGGTCTATTTATTTCTGGTGGTGGGCAAAAGAAACCACTACATTCAAGAGGTACCTAAAAGCCTGCCTTCCTCCCCTTCTCCCTCTTTTCCCTCCCTCTCTCCTCCCTTCCTTCCTTCTTTCCTTCCTCCCTTCCTTCCTCCTTCCCTCCCTTCCTCTCTCCTCTCTTTATTTCTTTCCTTCCTTCTTCCCTCCCTCCCTTCCTTCCTTCCTCTTTCTTTTCTTCCTTTCTCATTCTTTCCTCTCACCTTGCTTTCTCACTTCAATTATTAGGAATACCTTCCTCATCCTGCTCCCACACCACAAGTGTTTGGGGAACCATCCTGGCCGAACTCACCTGTGTATTTTTTGCCTAATTCACCTACAGGCAGAAGGCAGCTGGTGGCACAATGGATCGTGGGCCAGATCTGGAGTCAGGAGGACCTGAGTTCAAATCCAGCCCCAGATACTCACTAGCTGTGTGACCCTGGGCAAGTTACTTCACCCTGTTTACCTCAGTTTTCTCATCTGTAAAATGAGCTGGCAAACCATTCAATATCTTTGCCAAGAAAGCCCTAAATAGGGTCCCAGAAAGTTGGACATGACTGAAAACAGCTGAACCACAAGCGAATGGGGATAACAGCGCCATCTGCTTCCCAGGGCTTGTTGTGAGGATGTTTGTAAAGTGTTTAGCACAGTGCCTGGGACGCAGTAGGCTCTCTGTAAACGCTAGTGGTGATGATGGTGATGATGTACAGGACACACTTTGGCTCTTTGGATCTTCTCGGCTGGTTTCATTAATCCGAGTGGCTCCTTAAAGAGGATAAAGACCAGCCGGGACTGACTCCACAGACAGCAGGCATGCAGTAAGGAGGAAGATCCCAGGCCAGCAGGGCCCAGGAGCTCTTTGAGTCCGGAAACGCCTTCTGGTTGTGGGAAGCAAACCAGAGTCCTAGTAGCCTTCATTTATTCATTAGCTTAAATTAATCCTTTGAAAACAACTGCCTCCAGGCTGTCAGATGCTCTACCTCTGGCAGTCTCTGTTTGCAGGCCTCTGGTGATGGGGAGTGAGCTCACTTCCTTCTGGCACAGCCTGGTCCCCTTTCAATAGGTCTCCTTGGGAGGACCACTTTTTTTTCCATGAGGTGCATATTTCCTTCTTTGTCATTTCTTATTGTTCCTCTTTCTTCCTTCTGAAACATTTAGGAGAACAAACCTCTTCTCTCTGCCCATGCCCCAAATACCAGATTGACAGCTGTCATGTTCCCTGTAATGTTTGTTCTCCATCCAGGCCTAACATCCCTCACGTCCCCTCATTTTACTTCATATGGCATAATCTGGAAGCCTTTCAGCATCCTGGAAGCTCTGCCTCTTAATATCAATGGCCTTCCTACAGTGTCATACTCAGAAGTGCACAGAACATTTAGATGTCTCACCGAGTTAGAGGAACATCAGATTGTCATTGTCCTAGCCCTGGATACTGTCTCTTTCTTGATACAAGTGAAAATCACATTAACTTTCTTGGCTGTTGCATGATACCTGTTATTCCATATTGTGGTCCACTCAGAACCACAGATTGTTTTCAGATAAACTCTTTCTCGTTCCCCATCTTCTACTTTGGGATTGCTAAATTCAAGCATAACAATTTTTAGTCATGTGTACTTAATCCTATTAGCGTAGATTTGGCCCAGTGTTCTAGATTTTCCAGATGTTTCTAGATCCTGACTCTTTTATCCAGCTTGTTAGCTGGCCTTCCCAGCTTTACAGTCACCTGCAAATTTGGCAAATGTGCCATCTTTGGTTTTATCTAACTCATTGATCAAAAAAAAGTTGCCAAACAGATCCCTGAAGGACCTCACCAGAGACTTCCTTCCAGCTTCTCCATGCATAACTACTGTTTGGGTGTCCAGCGTATTTATTTGTCTCTGCCATTGTCTCAACATCTCATTCCAACAGCTGGATGGACTTGGCCAAATTCTCACCTTGTCAGAAGCCCTATCTGCAGTCTTCCCTTGATTTGACCAGTCTCATTTAACCCTGTCAAAAGAGGAAATGTGGTTAGTTTGGTGTGACCTCTTCTTGAGAAGCATTCTGATGAGGTCTTGAAAAGCTTCCTCAGTGTGTCCCATCTTCTCAGCCCCCTTGGAGGAGCCAGAACCACCTTCTTCCAGAATCTGGTTCTTGGGATTCCTTCAGTTCCTTTCATTGCTGAGCCCATAGAATGCTGTCCAGACTAACCCAGAGTCCCCTGCTTTGGAGCTGAATCTGCTAGGTGCCTTTTTATCAGGCCAGTTTCCTGCTTACCTTCTTAAACTAGCTAGTTAGGCTGACACCTATTTTCCTGAGTAAAAATTTTTCCTGAGTAAAAATTTGACGTTAAAGTGGAAGCTGTTTGCAAAGATGTGAATCCTCCAGAACAAGGCCAGTGCTTGTAGTTCTCAGGTAGGGGGCTGCGAATGCAGAGGCTGCTGCCAGCTTGCTACAAACGGGTACCCACACAGCAGGTCCTTTGCTGTTGTCTGGTGTCTGCGGTCCGGCATTGTTGGCCACAGCTCCACAGTCTGTCAAGGATGTTTGGTTCTGAGGCCCTTCCGTTGTCCGGTGCTTCCCCTTTCTCGCCGCTGCTAGCCATGCCGTGGAAATTGTTCTTCATCCGGCAGAAGGTGTTCCTTCTTCTGCCTATGAGATTTTCTGAATCAGCTTGGTGCTGCTTCTAATGGAGAGAGTACTGGATTTGCATTCAAGAAACCTGAGTTCAAATCCTACTTCAGACCTACATGAACTGCGTGATCCTGGGCAAGTCACTTAACCCATGTTTGCCTTTGTTCTCTCATCTATAAAATGGAGATAATAATAGCATCTGCTTCCCAAGATCATTGTGAAGGTCAAGTGAGATAATGCATAGAAGGTGGTTTGGAAACCTTAAAGAATTCTAGAAATGGTGGCTGTTACTGCCTCATTGTGGTGCTGGCTCATCTTCTCACAGGGCTCCTACTTGGCCACCTTGCAGTTGTTCCTGCCCTGCCCAGGAGGGTTGGGCCACAGGCACCAACCTTCTCCAGGTCTGGAAGGGATCTGATTGGAGGAGGAGCAGTGGAAGGACTGGGAACGTTCAGCCGGGAAGAAGAGAGGGGCAGGGGTAGGGGGAGGGGGAGGGACATTGGTACCTCTCAGTATTCCAAGGCCCTCCTTGTTGCAGGGGCTCTTTCCAAGTACCTCAGCTTCCTGAGCCTCCCACCTGCCAGCCCCACTGGGTCCCTTCTACCTCGTCTATATATATTCTGTGTACCTGGGCAGCTACACTTTGCTTCCCCCGTTAGAATATGAGCTTCTCGAGGGCAGAGACTGTTTTCTTTCTGTCTCTGCATCACCACTAAGCACTGTGCCAGCCACACAATAGGTACTTAATAAATGCTCATTAAATGACTTTCCCCCTTTTTTAAAGTGATTTTTGTTTCTATATAATAGTAATGACAGCCAGGTGGCGCCACAGTGCACAAAGTTCCGGGCCTGACTTTGGGAAAGACTCTTCTTCCTGAGTTCAAATCCAGCTTCAGACACTTCATAGCTGTGCAACCCTGAGCAAGTTACTTCACCGTTTGCCTCAGTTTCCTCATCTGTAAAATGAGCTGGAGAAGGAAATGGCAAACAGCTCCAGTGTCTCTGCCAAAAAAACCCCAAAAGAGGTCACAGAGAGTCAGACATGACTCAAAAACAACTGAATATAGTAACTAGTTTCTGGATATATTCTCTTCTCCCTGCTCCCTTCCCTCTTTGGGCCTTCTCATATAACTAATAAAAACAGTTCAGCAAAAATAACTGATACAATGTTATAGTCTGACAATGGATGCAACATTCTTTCCCTGGAGTCACCCCCCCCCTCCCGCAAACCAGGACAGGTTGTTACAGTTGCTCAGTTTGACTTTCTGTTAGTGATCGTTCCATTTACAGACATGATAAGAGGGACTGTCCAGCCCTGCTCACTTCAAGGAGGGAACCTATTCTTTGTGTAGTTTAAGCTCCAAGTAGGGAAGGTCTTTTTAATGGTTCAAGGGAATTGGGCCATTGGGTTCAATGTAGTGAGTTCCCTGTCACTGGAAGTGTTGACACAGAGATGTTGACTGGAGATGTTGTCAGGGATATTAGGGAGAGTCATTCCATAGACAGATGGATAGATGGACATAAGCAGAACATTTATTACTTGATTACTTGTGCCAGTTGCTACACCAAGCTCTGGGGATCCAAACAACTCATCCCTGCCCTCAAGGAGCTTCCATTCTAATGGAAGAAGTCAGTGCCTAAAGGAGCTGGAAGGAGGGGTTGAGAAGGTAGGAGGTTCATGTGAGAGGGCTCGTCAATGGATGAGAAGTGAAGTGTGATCCCCAGCCTGCCAAGCCCTTTGGCTTGCTGTTCAATGCTCTGTTGTCACCACAGTGGCTGCCGCCTTCCCCAAGGACAATCTTAGCATTCTTAATTCAGTTTTCCCACCAAGCTACTTAGAGAAGAGAATCCAGTGAAAACCAGAGGGCTCCCTCAGCAACCCAGCGAGGAAAGCTTCCTAAGGGGCCAGTGATCGGTGTCTTCAGCCTTTTCTTGGCTTCTCCTCAGTCCATGAGATGAGCCTGGCTTTGTAAGCTGGGTCATGGTCCATTGGCAGGCCTTTCAGATCACAGTCTGATGGCATTAATGATTCAAGAGTCATTTAAGGATGCTCCAGCCCCATTGTTAATAATGGAACACTTCTCACTGCAGAATAAAACATTTACTTATATTTCATGAAGTTAATGAAACTGCCAGTGGGGGTTTGATAAATATTTAAAGCAAGAATAAGAAATAATTTGGTAGAAAACACCTGAAATATGTGCTTATTAACTGGCAGAGATTATGCTCCTCATTCACATATGCCCTATTTAAACATAGATTTTAAAATTGTCATTGAAATGGAAAGACTGTGAGACCTGGGTTCTGATCCCAAGTCAGGCCTGGGCATGGTGGGCATGGCCTAGGCCTGGAGATTGGGGAGCCAAGGCTGATCAACTGCCTGAGAGGGGAGTTAGGAGAGTTAGCCTTTTTGTCCTTGGGCTAAAGCCAAAAAGGCATTGGCACTGTCTGGCACCCATGAACCCCCAGGAACTGAGGGGGCAACATGTGGCAGGTAGATTGGAGACACGGGAGACCTGAGGCTGGTAATGGATTGGAAGGCAATCGCCATCATACTTGTTTATGGGTTAGACCTGGTGTGCCTCCCAGTAGAGAACTTGAGCTCCTTAAGGGCAGGATTTCCTTTTTTCCTTTGGTCTTTGAACCCCTTCGCCCAGTGCCTTGCACAGAATGGAATTCTGGCCAAAGATTGAGATCAGGTTTGGGGCATTTTAATGGAGCTTTACTCGGAGAAGATTTCTTAGATTTTTTGAAATGGTGGTTTGTGGTCACAAATAACAAAGGAAAAAATGAAACATAGTCAGAGACCAGTAAGAGAAACCAGAATATTTCAGTCATCAAAATAGCTTTCACTTCTTTTGTCCCAGAATTACCAAGGAGGCTGGCAGTGTGGTGGGAGGGGGAACAGTGGTTATTTGGCTGGCAGTCATTTGACAGAGTCGCTGAATGCCGGCCTCAGGCCTTGGTTCCAGTTACCTGTGCAAAGGTAGGACCCCGGTGATCTCTACCTTTCTACCTCAGAGGTCTATATGTTCAGATGAAAGAGAAAAATAGTATTTCTTTGGTGTGTCAGCCTGATGCATGGGCTGTGGCCTTTCCCCCCATAACTACCTTGTGTATTGTTTTGTGTTACACGTGTAATGTATATATAGTTGAAATTATAGGATCCTAGGTCTGATCCTGCAAGGGACCAAATGGCCTCATTTACAGACACAGAAACCAAGGCCCAGAGGAAGTTTGGTGACTTGCTGCAGGCCGCAGGGGTGGTCCTGGACACAGATGGGATTCAAGTTCAGGTGGGAGGCTGTGGATCTCGAGCTGGAAGAGACTCCAGAAGCATCCACAGGTCATTCTCCTCACTTTACAGGTGAGGAAACTGAGGCCTAGTTAAAGTTTTATAAGGTCACATCCATAGTGAGGTTGGAGGCTGGGTTTGACCCAAGGACCCATTCCACTGTACCTTGAAGCTATACTTCGGGTCATCATGCCTTTTACTTCTCTGCTTTCCTTTGTCTACCCCTCCCCCCAAGGTAGAATATACCCTGCTTGACGACAGGGACTACCCTTTAAAAAAATCTCTGCATGCTCAGGGCTCTGCTTAACTAATGCTGAACAAGGACAAAGAACCCTGTCCTCTTCACCTGAGCACACTTCCCCAAAGTGTCCAGCAGGGGGCAGGCCGGGAGCAAGCATCTCCTTCGGGTGCTCCTGACTGACCCTGCCCAGGCCGCAGGGTAAGGACCACCTCTCTCCTGGGCTGATGAGAAGCCCCAGTGGCCTCTGGGCCCACCCTCCTGGAGCTCTAAGGATCCGGAGGCAGCAAATGTCCCCATCCTATCAGTAATAAGCAGAACTTCTTGAAATGAGAAGCTCTTTCTGTGAAGCTAACTTGCCTTTGACTCTGGGATGTTTAAGAAATGTCCGAGGACAGAAGGCTGGGAGCCTGGGATGGTGCATGTCCTTAACCTGCCTCCTGTGTGTAGGCCGAGGACTAAATACAGGAGAAATAATGACCATAGCAGTAAAGGCATTGACTGGCACATTCGGGTTTGTGAAGCCCTTTATATATGGTGCCCCACTGGATTAAGAAGACTCATCTTCCTGAGTTCAAATCTGGCCTCAGACACTCACTAGCTGTGTGACCCTGGGCAAGTCACTTCACCATGTTTGCCTCAGTTTCCTCATCTGTAAAATGAGCTGGAGAAGGAAATGGCAAACCCCTCCAGTGTCTCTGCCAAGAAAACCCCAGATGGAGTCACACAGAGTTGGACACAACTGAAACAACTCGACTATAATCGGTCAGCTTGAGGTACTCCTGGGTCCAGTCCCACTCAGCTCCAGAACAAGGGCAGGTGAAGCTCTTGGTCCCTGATGGAGAGGTGATAAAGGGCAGAGAGCCGAGGTTCCCTGTGCAGGCAGCCTAGCCCCAGGACCTCCGCCTGAGAGGAGCTGTCTGAGGTGCTGACTGAGATTATCAGCCTTCTCATTCCGTTGGTGTGAGGATTCTTGAGTTCCAATCTCTTCTTCTGTGTCTTATTTTAGCCAACAAGCAATTATGAAGTTTCCCGTTCTTTGCAGTTGTGGGCGCCTATGGCTGCGGACCTCACTGTTGGGCTCAATTGATCCTAACTGGTTTTGTTGAATTGAGGGTTTGTGGTTATTTTTATTTTTCATTGGCATTTTCTTCCTGGATGGAATAGGGTAGCGACAAATTGGACATTCTGGGTGATGTAAAAACAAAATAAATCTGCAAAATTTAATTTTTTTCTAAGAGGGAACAGATACATGTTAAGGGAGGCAGGATTCTAGAAGCTGATTTGGAAAGGATGCCAATTCCTCTTCCCCTCCTTTTTCTCTGCACCCGACCTCCACCCCAGCACTTTTTATTGGCTGGGTGGGGAGTGAGGCTGCAGCTACAGCCCCAGAGTCATGCTGGGCCGTGGACTTTCCAGAGAAGCTCATCCCTGTGTATTATCTAACCCCAGCTGACCTAAGGTTTCTCCTCAGGGCTGACCTTAAGAACAGACTTCTTCTCCTGTGCCTGAAATTCCTTTTCAGAGGACCAAAGGGGGAGGCTAGGTGGCACAGGGGTGGCTAGGTGGCACAGTGAATAGAGCCCTGGAATCAGGAGGATCTGAGTTCAAATCTGGCCTCAGATACTTAACACTGTGTGACCTTGGGCAAGTCACTTAATCCCAATTGCCCTGCCTTACCCCCTCCAAAAAGCAAAAATAAATTAAAAAAAAATTTTTTTGAAGGACCAAAGGCTCTAAAGCCTCAGAAGTAAATAAATGCAATTGAGAACATGTTTGTTACTTATTCATACTAAAGTGTAATCGATTGGTAAGCATGAGTGAATGACATTTGAGCCTGCCAGGTTCTGTTGGGGAAATGGGGTGAAGAGAACAGGAATTTGTTTAAAGATGGCTAAAGGAGAAAAATAAGTCATCAGAGTAGAATATGAGGAGGGGAAGGAGCAGTGGGGGAGAGGCAGAGCAGAACGTTAAGGACTGAACAAAGCTGCCTGGGCTCCTGTCTGCCTTCTGCAGGAACGGTGCTGACCAAGAGCTTCTGGCAGCCTACCGAGCCAGAGTGAAGTAGAACTGGGAAACACTTGAATAAAAATACAATGAAACCTAGCTACGTTATAGAACCAAGTCAATGTGCAGTCTTAGGGGTCCTCATTTTTATTTGGGGACACGTAAAAGTGAAAGTATTTTGGTCATGGGGCTACTAGGTCTGTCAGTTCTCTGCAGGATTTGTGAAAATAAAAATGATTTTAATAGCCAGCTGAGCGTCAAGGACTATTTGATGATTTATGCATCAAGAGGTCAGTGTATTCTAGCTTTTAATGTGGTATGGGGGAAGGAGCACCAGATTCCCAGATCCTCCTCAGTGAGCGTACCTAGAAAAGAACACCCAGTGCTCGGTACGAGACAGGAGCCATCCGGGCTGTCAGGGGGATGCACCCTCCTCCACCTCCGAATGGTCCCATCCTGGGACATTTTCCTGACACTGAGCCTAAATTCACTCCAAGGCCTTTGTACCCTTTTGGGGCCATGGAGAAGACAGAAAATGTCTGTTCCCTCTTGTACAGGCCAGCCTTCTGAATCCTTCAGAGCCACCTCACAGGTACCCCAAGGCTTCTTTAGGCTGATGAGCCTCATTCCCCTCTATGAATCCTCTTGTGGTGTGGACTCAAGGCTCAGCACCTTTCTAATTGCCCTCTTCCCAATGCATTGCAGATTATCCATACCCTTCCTGACCTCTGGTGCCTAGAACTGAGCATGATGCCTCCAATGTGGTCTGATGAGGCCAGGATACAGCAAGGCTCTCACGTCGTGATTCCTTGAAGCTGTGCCTCTGAAGAAAGCCCGAGATCAGAGGTTTTTTGGCCACTATATCTCACTGTTGCCTCATATTGAACTTGTGGTCCACTAAGACTTGCAGATCTTCTTTCAGGCCAACTGTTAATCATTCCTCCCCCATGTGAATGACTGGAGTTGATTTCTTGAACTCTATTAAATGTCTTTTAGATTAGATTCAGCCTTATAGAATGTTGAGATCTTTTTGGATGCTGCTTGTTAGGCAGTGTGTTAGCTCTCCCTCCCATCCTGATGTCATCTGCAGATGTGATGAATATGCCATCCACGCCTTTCCCCAAGCCCTTGATAACAGCGTTAGATAGTGCAGAGCCAAGCTAGATCCCTGGGGCACCCACTGGAGCCACTCCAGGTTGACATCAAACCCTTAATAAGGCTGTTCAACTACTTCCAAATCCATCTAATTATCTTATTGTCTGGCCCACACCTCTCTGTCTTTTCCACAAGAATAGCATGAGATACCATCTTAACTGTGTTACTAAAATCTAGGTAGACTGTATCTGTGGCATTCCCCTAATCTGCCCGTGAGTAACCCCGTGAAAAACAGAAATAAAATAAAATAAATCAATAAAGGAAAAAGGAAGTTTTCTGGCATGACCTGTTTTTTACTGAAGTCTTGCTGATCATTTCAATTGCTGCTTCCTTTTCTAAATGTTCACTAGCCATCCCTTTTATAAGATTACCTAGACTTTGACTCTATGGGAGATAGTGTAGGATAGAAGGGTCTGGGCCACAGGATCATGAAGAGTTGGACATGACTGGTTGACTGAACCAAAGAATCTAAGTCAAGTTCACTGGCCTAGAGTCTGCAGATTCCACTACTCTTTCTCTTTTATTGAAGATCAAGACACCCCTTTCCCTTCATCATAAAATCCCTGGGAGTCACTTCAAAGGGCTTTGTTCATTTGTTCTGAAGTGTGTGGGTGCACAGTTTTACGATTAGCATAGTTTTGTGTGTCTTGGCTCCTCCTGCAGGCATGCCTGAGACAGGCATACAGGGGCACCAGAAGTGTGAATGGGGAGGAACTGTCTGCCATCTGACTTTGTTGTATCTGTTGGGTGAGGGGGGGCAGGAGGGTAGAGCTCCTCCCTCCTTGTGTGAGCTTCTTCTGCTCAAGAACGCAATGTAAATTAGCTGCCATGGGAATAAGCGAGTAGGCAGAATGAGAGAAGGAAGAAAAAATACAAGAGATGTGCTGTTGGTTTTGGTTTGTTTTGCTTTTAAGGAGTGCTCTGCTTGGAGGCAAAACCCAAGCTAGTTACAGTCATTTGCTTTTTCCATGATGGATTAAGAGGCATTTGGGAAGGGAGCATGTCAGACTTACAATGTTTTTCTTAACTAATATCCATATATTTTTTGGAGGATTTCCTAAATCTTCCCATGCTTAGTCTGCTGGCCAATTTTTTAGCAAGAATACACACTGTCTGTCCATGATACCATTCTACCAATCCTAATGGCTTCTTCTGAGGGTGGTCCCAAATTAAGGAGGTGCCTCCATCAGTGGTATTGACTGAGGAGACGGTGTTGTGCAAAGGAGAAGGGCTTGGGAGCCCCATTCTCTGGTGATCTAATCATCGGTGTAGGCGAAATGAAATGGGATGATGGTGAAACTTAATTTCTGTGGTGTCTGTTTTCGGATGAAGACCACACCCTGACTTCCTGTTTTCATTCTCCACTAGTATTGCACAAATGAGATAATAAATTCAATACTGAGACACATGCACAGAGCCCATCTTCAAGTATGTTCACCATGCGTTCTTGGGAGAGTCAGCATGGCTGCTTTAATCAGTGATGATAACTTGGAATTAATCAGTATTTCACATCTGAGGCTAAGCCAGCAGCCCATAAGCCCTGAAACAGGGATCCTGGCAGTGACAGGGAACATGGGTGGCAGCCTCGCAGGCAGCCCATCAGTTCAAGTCTTTTTTTGTTGTTATTCTGTTGTGTCTGACTGTCTGACTTCATTTGGGGTTTTCTTGGCAGAGATGCTGGAGCAGTTTGCTGTTTCCTTCTCCAGCTCATTTTTACAGATGAGGAAACTGAGGCAAATGAAGTGAAGTGACTTGTCCAGGATCACACAGCTAGTAAGTGTCTGAGTCCAGATTTGAACCCAGGAAGATGAGTCTCCCTGACTCCAGACCTGATACTCTCTCTACTGTGCCACCTTGTTGCCCTTAGCATGTATTTAGTGCCTACTGTGTGCCAGACACTGTGATAAGTGCTGAGATACACTACCCTGACTCCTCCCCCTCCCTTCTCCCTTCCTCTTCTCCCTCTCCCTCTCTCTCTCCCTCCCTCTTCCTCCCCATCTCTCCCTCTCTCCCCTCCCTCCCTCTCTCTCTCCCTCCCTCTCCCTCCCTGTCTCTCCCTCTCTTTCCCCCTCCTTCCCTCTCCTTCACTGCCTTTCTAGATTTCCATTTTCTCTTGGTTGCTCAGGGTTGCCAATGGGCCCTACTTACTTCTGCCTAGAGGCGTTAGGGCCACAGGGACTTCTGATGCTGTGCTCTGGTCCTGGCAAGCAGATGCCTTTTGGTGGAGAAATTCAGAGTTCTTGCTAAGAAGATATTCATTTAAAATTTTTTCCTTGGGAAGCAAAGGACTATTTTTATTAGGATTTTTGACTTAAAAATGCCCTTTTGCACCAATTGTGGTGTCCTAGTAATAAACTGCTATTTTGGGCTTTATCAGAAATTTAAAGATGCCCTTGTTCCTCCAGCACACACAGATATTCAATCATAGTCATCTCTGGTTTAATACCATACTTTAAAAATATTGGCCAGGGGATAGAGCATGGGGTCTGGAGTCAGGAAGACTCCATCTTCCTGAGTTCAAATCCAGCCTCAGATACTCATAGGCTGGGTCACCCTGGGCCAATCACCTCACCCTGCTTGCCTCAGTTTCCTCATCTGTCAAATGAGCTGGAGAAAGAAATGACAAACCCTTCCAATTTTTCTGCCAAGAAGACCCCCAATGGAGTCGTGAAGAATTAGAGATGACTGAAGTGACCGAACAACGCCTCCCGCCTTGGTGTGGCCGTGGAATAATGCAGCGATTTTCACATTTTCAGCTAGGAGGACATTTTTAATGCCACATTTATAGCTTCCACGCTCATAATGATAATAACTGGAGTTAGGAAGACTGGAGTTCACATCTGGCTTCAGATGCTGGCTGTGTGACCTTGGACGAGCCTTTGCCCTCCTGTTTGTCTCAGTTTTCCTGTCTGGAACATGGAGCTCATAATGGCGCCTTCCTCACGGGACTGTTGTGGGATCCAATGCAATAGTAATTGTAAAGCACTTGGCCTGTGCCCTGGCGCACCGTAAGTGCAATATCAATCATTTTCAGCTAACATTCTTCTTGGCTACAGGTCTCTGCTCTAGAGAAAGGATGGTAAGATGGGTTACCCTGGGACAGGGGAAAGAATCCTGACTGCAGAGTCGGGATCTGGGTTCAAATCCTTCCTTACTTCCTGTGTGATCTTGGGAAGTCACATCCACTCCCTGGGCCTCAGTTTCTTCATCTGTTAAAAAAAAGAGAGAGTCAGTCTAAGTGGCCATTTATGTCCCTTTCAGCTCCGTGTTTGTGCTCCATGTTTTATTAATCACATGTTTATGCACATTTAAAAATCAGACTCTGTGTGTATATGTAGGAGATGCTTACCCAGGTTACAGAATGGTGGTCCATCCCAGAGCTGGATGCTTGGCCCTCTGGTGGTAGCTCAGCCGCCCTTCAGAGCCCGCAACCTCAGACAGAGGGAGCAGCCAGGGGGACACTTGGCTTCCTTGCAGGTGAGGTATTATCCCATGTTCCTCACTCTCTCACTCCCCTGTATCTGGTCTATGGCTTCACACTGTGATCTGCTCCATTGGAGAGGGTTGGCTTTGCTTTTGGTTTCTTTATCACTGGTACCTCACACTGGCCTGGCACCTAGTAGGTCCTTCACAGATGCTTCCTGGTGGATTGATTGACAGAAGGATGTGGCCAGGCCCATTTGTGAAGGGCTATAAATGGCCAACAGAGATATTTGTTATTTAGGCTTAGTGGTAAAAGCCAACAGACATTTGTTAAGTACCTACTATGTGCTGGATGTCCAGCTAAGCTCTGGGAATATAAATATGAAAAAGACAGTCCCTGGCTTCAAGGAACTTGTGATCTAATGGGGAGGGGGGAGAAAAGGAGACACAAAAGAGAGCTAAAAAACAAGGGGGGGGGGGAGGGAAGGTACCCAATAGGGGCAGTGATGGAGAATTCTGAAGGCATATAACCAGCAGGAAATGAAGAGATGGCTGACCTGTGCACCGCCTTATGTGGAGGTTCTGGGGGCAGAGCAGGCATGAGATCCAAGGCTGAAGCTATCTTGCAGGGTGATGGGGCTCCTCCTGGCATGATGAAGCCCAGAGGAGGGTAGCCAGGTGGGAAATGAAGCAGCTAAGTGAATATTGAGCAAATAAGTGGCATCATTAGATACACGCTTTAGGGTTACCATTTGTGGCTGTATGAGGATGGATGGGGGAGAATTTTGAAGACTTAAGGCTAGAAGACCAAGCAGGAGTCCAGGTGAGGAGGTGACCCAGCCTCAGGTGCTGGCCTGTGTGTGGAGGAAAGGGCCACGGATGCATGGGATGTTTGTGGAGGGTCAAAATGACAAGACATGGCCTACTTGGATGTGGGGACTGAAGAAGGAGTTGAGGGTGACTGTAAACAGGGCCATTGGGTTTAGGCACATTATTGATGAGTTCTGGTTTTGACTGTTGGAATCTGAAATGCTTCTGGGCCATCCAGTTCCAAATGTCTACTGGGCAGGTGATAACTGGAACTTGGGAGAGATGAGGAGCCGATGCAGAGATCTGGTAATCAGTCATCTGAAGGATAATTTGGGAAGAAACTCTTAGGTCAGAACTCTAATAAGCTATTGCCAGTGATGGAAGGAAAATGGATTATTGGAGGTACCCGACAGGAAGTGAGGTGGGATAATTTTAGAGGATAGTATGTCTTAAAGGTCTGTTGTCTGTTTTGGGGGTCAAGTGACAGTGTAACTGGGGTCTATGGGAGATTATAGGGGATCTGTGAACTCAGATGAGGAAAAAGTACCTTTTTATTTTCACCAACTTCCAATTGAAATTTAGCATTTCCTTCAATTATTTAAAAACGTGATTCTGAGAAGGGATCTGTAGGTTTTGCCAGTTTTCCAGCAGGATTTATGGTGCAAAAAAGGGAGGGAAGTCTGGTCTTGCCGATTTCACAATATTTTGCGCCATTATGGTGGAGTCTGGTTCTGATGTCTCAGCAAGGTTATTATGTTGGTCACTGAAGCAGGGGGGAGGGAGGAGAGTGATTCAGCATAGTTTGTTGAATTTTCTAATGGTTGAAAAAAAAACCTGAAGTGACTGAGCAGGTGTGTCTTCTTACCTCTGCAACCTTGGGCAAATCACTTCACCCAGCTGGTCCTCAGTTTCCTCACTTGTAAAGTGGGCTTAAGGGCCTCTTAGCTCCCTTCTCCTTCTAGGCCTGGGATCCCAGGATTCTGCGGTACTAAGTCCCAGGTTTGCCCCTCCTATGCCATGCTCTCAATGAATACTTTGGCCTAAATTTTGTTGCAAAGACTTCGTCACACTGTAAGTGTCCTTGAGTAATACATACCATCTGTGTGTTACATAGTAACATTTGACCACCTATTAACCCCTTGGAACTAAATAAGACTGTTCCCCTTTGGGAGTGATGTGATGGTGTAATAATGTATCTTCACATCAACATTTTTGTTAAAAAATATCCCACTTGCGTTCTAAAGAGCTTGAAAAGGTCTTGTGATCGTGCTCATTTTGTTGGGGATTGTTATGACTGAGCATGTGAGGAAAGTGCGACTGATCGGTGGGTCTATGAAGCAAGGATGACTAGTTGGTTTGTGATGAACACATGACCATGACTGACATCTGTGGGTGTTTGAGAGTAGAAGAGAAGAACTGTGTTGTTATCAGGTCTGATGTTAAATCTGAGACCTCTAGAATCACAACTAGATTTGGAGGAGACCTCAGAGTGCCAGAAGTAGACCTAGTATGTTAAAATCTCTGTCTCTTCAGATGATCATTCGTAAAGATCCAAAGGGGAATCTCAGAACCATTCTAGTCCCAGTCATTTTACAGAGGACAGGAAACTTCAGACCCAATTAAATGACTTGCCCAAATTGGCACAGGAGTTAGTATCAGAGGCAGAATTTGAACCCAGGTCCTTTGATCAAAGAGCCAGCAATCTTTCCATTGCAGTTCTGCCTCCCTGTTGTATATATTAGGAGACATGAATCACTTTATAAAGGATTTACCATTGAATCTCTTCAAAAAGCAGATCCTGAAGCATTTAAAATAAAATTCTTTTTACAAAAATATTTCCTTCTGTCTGCTCTGAATAGGTCTTATACATACACGGCTGTTTGCAAATCATCCCCCCTCCCCCTCCATTTGCCTTTCTTTGTATCCCCAGTGCTTGTTACATAGAGCCTGGCATTTTACATGGCATATTACATGCTTAATAAATGTTTGTTGACTGACTATTGCTAGAAGTGATACATGACTCTTGATAAAAATTGTGAACACATTTTGAATGGATACTCTTATAATTCTGGAACAATAATTGCTGTAAATCTGCTTTGCTATTTAATAAAAAGCCAGTGTTCAGTTATGGAAGGACTTCTTATCAATGTTTTGCACTAGCTAAGTGACCCAAGCACCTCCATTCAGAGTTATCACCTTCTTCTCCTCCTTTGACCTGTCTTCTCTCTCCCCCACACCCTGGGTCATTGCTAGGTCCTGAGATTCCACAGTGTCCCTCTCTCCTTCTTTCCATTCCCACTGTAGCCCTGCTGGTTTAGGCCTTCATTACCATTTTCCCAAGAGTTCCTCAATGGTTCTAGGGCTGCCAGTCTCCCTTCTCTGCTGCCTGGACAATCTTCCTCTCATGTCCTTGATCACTCTCTTGCAAAACTATAACTAGGGTAGGGTGATAGGGGCTGTAATCCAGGGCATTGTATAACAGAGCACATTAGAGTGCTTCAGTGGTGTAGACAGCCCGTTTAGTAATTGGTTAGTAAGGAGAATTAATTTCCATTGGAAGGTCCTGGTTGGTGAGTTTCTCCCTTGCTCTGCCCTTCCCTTCCCCCTTTCTGCTAAGGCCCTGCTTTGTGCTACTTGCCTTGAATGTAACAAATCCTAGTTGTACCTCCGCCCCTTGCTCAAGAAATCTGCATGGATTGGTTTTTCCTACTGAATTCCCCAGCCTGGCATTCCAGGCCATCAGAGCACTTGCCATAGCTAACTTTGCAGATATCATAGACCAGCTGGTGACCCGGCCATTCTCACCCTCTCCTTCCTGTGCCTTGGCCTGTTTTCATGCTGTCTTCTCTCCCTGGAGATCTTCATTCCTCAGCCCAGCGCTGACCATTGGGGTCCTCCTGGAGCTTTCAGCCATCTCCAATGACCCCCTCTCCTCCTTCCTGATCCCAGAAGCCCATGTTGTTCACCCCTCTCCCCGGGTGGCTGCCACATTTCACTTTGTATTGGAATGATTGGGAGATAAGCAGAGTTTGGGCCAGATGTCTTCTTTCATTCTTTGGCTTTCTGACATCCTGGGATTCCGCGATTCCAAGGTAAATGAAGGTCCTCAGCCACGGTGAGGAGCCAATGGCCCTCAAACCTGGGGTTTCGGACTCCTAAAGCTGCATGTCCAACATTGCTCAGGCTACCCCAGGAGCCTTCCATGGGTCTGGTTTTGCCTTGTCTGATTACTGGATGTTTGTGCAACTTAATCCAGTCTGACATTTATGAGAGAGAGGGAGAGGAAGGGGAGGGAGAGATCAAGGAGAGAGTTAGGGAGAGAAGGAGGGAGGAGGAGAGGGGAGATCAGGAGAGGGGAAACTGAGAGAAAGGGTTCACGAAGGGAGGGACAGGGAGAGAGGAGGGAGAGTGGGAGAAGAAGAGAAGAAAGGGGAAGGGAGGGGA
>CM053584.1:388827343-388860188 GCA_028627135.1 Pseudochirops cupreus | reverse complement strand
AGAGAAAGGGAGGGAGAGAGAGAGAGAGAGAAGAGAGAGAAAGGGAGGGAAAGAAAGAGGGAGAGAGAGAGAGAGAGAGAGAGAGAGCACACTTTATAGTCCTTAATATGTGCCAGAGCCTGTGCTAAGGATGCAAATATGAGGCAGCAAAGCTTGCACAGGGGAAGGTGGTACTCAGATGCCAGTATTACTTGGGAAGAGAAGTGTCAGCCTGGTTCTGGCCAAGAGAAGGCAAAAGCTCCCTATTAGAGTCTAGGCTGGTTCCCAGGATGGAGTCCAAGGTTCCAGTTGGGGGGGGCGGGGGGAGGTGAGAAATTGGGGGTCAGAGTGAAGGTGGCACAGTTGGGAAATGGAGGTGTGGCCAAGAGTGCCTGCTGTGTGTAAGGCACTATACTAGGTTTTGGTTTGCCAACACAGCAGGCAATCCCTGCCTGTCCTCAAGGAGCTTCCATTCTGAGATGCTACCAAATATGAATAAATATGTGTGCTAATTGGGAGAGGAAAGAGCAAAGGCTAATGCCTCCAGGGACTGGGGAAGGCCTGGGCACAGGAGCTGAGCTGGCTGGAACTCTGGGGCCAACAGAGCAAGTCTCAGCCTTTTTCCAATAACATTCCTTCCAATATTTGAAGACAGCTCTTCCCCCTTCCCCTTTCTCTCCCCCCTCCCCTCCTCTCTCTTCCCCCTTCTGTTCCCCTCCTCACCTCCTCCCTCTTCCCCTTTCTTTCTCCCCTCCCCTCTCCCCTCCCCCTCCTTCCCAAAGGTAACCAGGGGTTCACCTTCAGGCCACTTGAGCCAGATTATTGGTGTATTTCCTTTGTGTCTGGGTTGGATTCCATGGCCACCAGAGCCCTTCCGGCTCCTGAAGCCTGTGACTCTGTGACTCATAGAGTAAGCTCTTGAGACCTTTTACCATCCTAATTGGTTTCTTCGAATCTTTCTTCAGCTCACCAGGCCCCATTCAGTAAACAGAGACGGCACTTTCTTTGTCAGTGCCCTGTCTGGAAGGGTTAATTTGCCTCTTCTAAGTATACTGCTTAGCCTCCAATTTGCCAACCTAATTACCTTGGGTGGGGGTGAAGAGAAGGAAATGGAATAGGAAACATTTATTAAGTACTTTCTGTGTACTGATTGTCATGCCAAGTGGTGAGTTGGCAAGTAGAAGTCAGACCCTTCCTGCTGTCCCCGAGTGCATGTTCTAATGGCGGGGGGAGCTACACAGTAAGCAGGGCCTCTCTTCATGTTCATGGCATGACAGGTGGAAAGGCCAGTGGTTTTGGGGCCACAGCAGGACACACAGAAAGGCCCTGAGGGCCTTGGGGGCAGTGACAGGGCAGCGGGGTAGTGAGACCCAAGGTTTGAGTGAATGGGCTCCAAGGTACAGAGCAGCCCCAACAGTGGGAGTCTGGGGAGGACTGGCCAGTGGTTGGGGCAAAGACAGGGCCTCGGCTCCCTAGGGGCAGCAGGTGGTGCTTCTGGCTTCCCCCTCACCAAGCTGCCAGCCTAGTCCTTTGATTCTGTGCCCCCAAGAGAGCTTTTAAAACCTCTCTCTTTCTTTTGCAGTGTCAGCTCATTCTGGGTGTTAGCACTTGGGTTTTTTATTATTTCTCCAATCTGTCTCCCTCCCTCCGCTTGTCCTTCTCTACCTATAGTGTATTCTGCTGGCAAGATTCCTGCCTCCATTGGCCTTTTCCCAAAGCCTCCACCATGATCATTCCTCCTGCTTCCTCAGTTATCTTCATGTACAACACTGAACCATCCCACCCTCTCCACTCCCATGATCGACGCTGTCTCTTGTGAATAAGGTCTACCCTTCTCCGGCCACGTCCCATGATGGGGCTCATGCCTCCGAGCCTCTGCAGTGCCAACAAGGTCAGACTGACCTCTGGGACCAGGCCCTCCAGCTCCCTCTGCTTCTGAGCTGTACTTTGTTCTGGGCTTTTCCAACTGGTTTCTTTCTTGGATTGTTTTTCCTTCTGTGAACATCTGGGTGTCTCAGCTGTCATTCTTCCTCTTATTCAAACACTCTGTGTGACCTCCAATGTGGTGGCTCTGCATTGACAGCTTTGTTCTCTCCTCCTCCTCCTCTTTCATTTTAAAGCCCTTTGGGTTAGACCCGCAAGACTCCCAGCCAGAACATCTTTACTGGCCCTCCTGGGTCAATGCTGGCCCTCCTGAGTTAATGCCAGCTCTCCTGGGTCACTGGCCTTCCTTGGGTCAACATCAGCCCTCCTGGGGCAATGCCAGCCCTTCTGGGTCAGTGTTGACCCTCCTGGGTCAATGCCAGCCTTGGTCAACAGTCTCTTGCCATTTCTTTATTTCAAGCTCCAGTCCAGAAATCCAAATCCCATTTTCAAACACTGTTTCCTTAACCAGCTATTGTTCTTTTCTCAAACCTACTTCTCTTGTGAATCCCTCGACGCAGTGGACAACACTGACAGAAATGCCACCTCTGTCCTTAAGTTCTTCAGTTTTCTTGCCCAAGATCTTGTCCTCTTTATAAATGCTTTCTAGGCTCCTTCTGGCAGTGTCATCTGTGCCCACATGAATCATCCCAAGCACTATGTGCCCATCCGGTTTGATGAGTCTTGGGAAATTCCCTGTTGTTGCTTAAGTGCACACCTTGGGAAAGCCACAAAGGTCATTTCTGTTGTCATCAGCCTGGCAAATGACTGCCCCAGGACCCCTCAGCAGAATCACCAGCCTGTGTCCTCTTCTCTTACCTCTTACCAGATGGACCTCTCCTATCATTCCTTGGAGGACAGGCTGCTGTTTCCTTGCCAGTACAACTGGCTTCCTCCTTGTTCTGAAGAACCTCAGGTTTGGTTCCTACACCATCAGTGTTCAGGGGTCTTCTCCCTCTTTGTCTTCTGTGTGACAGCTCCCCACCCCCTCCGACCTCTTGACTGAGGCCAAGATTCCCCCTTTTAGCCTTGTTGTCATTTTGGATTTTCCTGCTGAAGACAATCTTTCATACAAGCAGCATTTGTACAACCATCCAAGTGGATGTGTGCCCAGTAGGGAACTGAGGATTGCAGGTTTTATCAGATCCTGTCAGATTCCAAACCTGGCTTTGGACCATCTCTTCAGGCAGAACCAGGAGAACAGGGCAGCCGCAAGCAACTTGGAAAGATTTAAGGATCTGGATCTACATCATGACCAATCATAGCTGCAGATGGATGCTGAAAGATGCTACCCTCCTCCTGACTAACAGGATGAATGGGTTCGGGGACAAATGGGCGGAGTATGATTGGGCTATGACCAATGTGGGAACTTGTCCTGCTGGACATACCCATGGATGACCCAAAGGTTTGGGTTTTTCTTTTTTACAATAATAGTGAATTGTCTTTTAAATGAAGGCATCTCATCAGCCATGCTTTAACAGTTGGACTGGCTCTTCAGTCTCCTTCAATGGTGACCAGATTTCTATCTGTGGCAGCAATATATGGCTCTGCTTTGGAGTAGTTACTCACAGAAGAGAGATCCTAGAAAGTGTACTGGACCATTCTTCATCTCTTTGGATTGCAGCACCCCAGAATCCCCTCCTTCCTCATCTAACAGATGTGATGCAGACATCAGTTGATGTGTTAGAATGTTTCTGGGCTCACATCGATCGCTGTGCTTTTTTAAAAATAGTTGATTTTGGTGAAGAATTAGCTGCATAGCTCCATTAAACCAGGAGGCTTCTGTAGGGCTGGAGCCCATGATGAATGGGTTGATCCAGGTCCACTCAAGAGGCAGCTTGCTATAGGAGAGAGTGCTGGGCTCTGAGTCAGGAAAGCCTTGGGTTACAGTCCTGCCTCAGGCAGACCCCAAACTTCTCTGGGCCTTCATTTGCTCCTTTGCAAACTGAGGAGGTTGGATTCAAAGGCCTCTTGAGGTCCCTTCCTGCTCCAGATCTATGATACCGTGAGTGACAGTGGGCAAGTCACAGCCTCCCTGGGCTTCAGCTTCCCCATCTGTTCAATAGAATAATGATACTTTCAATATCTCCTTCACAGGGATGGTGGGGAAGGTTTTCAAATTTTAAAGCATGACATCTGTAGCTGTGTATATACACATACATATACATATGTACATACACATGTGAAAATTATTATCTTGCAAAAGAAAGATTTTCTCGGTGATTCTAGAGCCTCTTATTAAAGTCAAACCCACATCAAAACCGGATGCTTCCACCAGAATGGAAGAAATGATTTCAACAGAGCATGAGTAACTCAAATGCAGGTTGTTGGCCCAAGGACGCAGATGAAGGGCCAGGGAGGTTTATGGTGCCTCGCCCTCCCCTGTTACTCCCAGGAGCTGACTGGCTCCCTGAGCTGGTGCTGAGCATGAAGGCACCTCTCTAATTGACCTCTTTGCTGAGGATTTCACTTTGTGACGTGGGCAGGAGTGACTATTTTTATCTCCAGTTATTCCAGAATTTCCACCCTCCTGCCCAATGCCAGGCATCTCCATTGTGACTCCAGCCTGCTGTTTTTGGCTCATCCATCGATGCTCCTTGAGAAGCTCCTTCCTTTCTTGCGAACCCAAAGGTGAGGCAGTTGGGTCTTTCCAGACCCACTCTGAAATCTGAGTAACAGCTCACTGATTCCTTCTATTTCTAACTTGGTCACTTTCCCAAAGTTTGGTGGCTTTTGTGCTGAGTTGTATTTGGAGGAGCTGGAAGTGCAGGGGCCAACTCGAGACATGGTCTTTTTAGTGCTGCAATTCTTAGAAGGAATTTCTTTTTTTCTGGGAAGATTGATTTCTGGGGGGTGGCTGCCTTCAGAATGGGGGGCAGGGTTAGGTGTAAGGCCATGAGTTAGCCTTGCTCACTTCTCCCCCACTGGGCAGATTTGGGTTCAGCTTTTCCTTAGGAGTGTGTTAACATTACTCTCATAACTTGCTTATAGTGGCTATTTCTCCTCCCTTTTGTTTGTTCCAGGGCAGGTATGGGTCACTTTCCCCTTGCTGGAGATATCTTTTTATGCATTCTTCATTTCATATTCTTCTGAAATTAGCCTGTTTTAGTAGGAAGATTCAGTCTGTAAGATTTCTAGTAGGGATCAGAGTGGATCTGTGATTTCCTCTTCCTAGGGAAGCAGTCCGCATCCGGTGATGCGAGTCAGCACCTTGTCTGTGCCCTCTGGTCTCAGAGAGCCTTAGACCAGTCTTAGGCTTAGAGAGCTGAGCCGACATTCTTGACCAAAACAGTTGAGTGATAACAATAACCTGTAGTCACCGCGTGATTACAAAGTGATTTCTTTCCTACAGCTCTCACTGGTCCTTACCATTTATGATTATTACACTTCCATTTGTTGTCTTTATTTTTGCTATATCCCTTGTATCATTATTACAATTTCCATTTTACAAAGAAAACTGAAGCAGCAGAGCCTGTCCCCAGTGACGCAGCTCTGGAGCTCTTGGGATCTGAATCTGCTTCCTCTGACTTCTCTTTAGTCCAGTGGAGCACATTCTATCCCTGCTTGTCTTAGCTGTGGATCAGAGCACTTCCATCTGATGGCTCTTTGGGGGCATCTGAGCTTTCATCTGAACACCAGGGGGTTCTGTTGAGTCCCTGAGTAATGGTGTGAGCACTTCACTTTGTAAGCAAATCCCAGGATTTCAATGTTAAGTGACTTGCCCAGGGTCACCCTTCTTAAGTGTTAGAGATAGGACTCGAACCTGGATCTTTATGGCATTCCATGCCACTTTTTTGCCTTGATTACTGTCTTATAATTCCAAGTAACAACCACCTACAACTTGGGGCGGTCATTCGAAGGAGAGCTCATTTTTACTGTATAACTTTATATCTCAAGATCAGAAATAAATTTGAGAGAGCCACAATCACAGTGTTAGAATTGAAAGAACCTGAATTGGCCATCTGTTGTTGTTGTTTAGTCAATTAGGCATGTCTGACTCTTTGTGATCCCACCTGGAGTTTTCTTGGCAAAGGCACTGGAGTGGTTGGTCATTTCCTTCTCCAGCTTATTTTACACAAGAGGAAACTGAGGCAAATAGGGTTAAGTGACTTGCCTAAGGTCACACAGCTAGTAAGCATGTAGGCTGGATTTGAGCTCAGGTCCCCCTGACTCCAGGGCCAATGTTCTACCCACTCAGCCTTATTGGCCATCTAATCCAAGACATTCCTAAGCAAAGACTGAGCTTCACCCCCAAGAAACCCTACAGGAATTTCTGGCTGCTTGGAAGGGGGATACGCTGCCTCCTAAAACAGCTTGAGTACTTGGCGCACAGTAGGTATTATATAAATGCTTATTCCCTTCCCAGTATCCACCCTAAACCTGCCTCTTGGCAGCTCCTGTCCATGGCTCCCAGAGTGTGCTGCTCTGTGGGGCCCGATGGACAATCCCTATTCTCCAAGACAGCTGTCATGACCCTTCTCAGCAGGTCCTCTCTGCTCCCTCAAGTGAAATGCTTCACATAAATCACATGTTCTCTTCCTTGATTAGAAGCAGAATGCTCTAGCACAGTGGTTCTCAACCTTCTTGATGCCACGACTCTTTAATACTTGTATGTGAGCGTATCTGCATGTGGGCAGACCCGCCTGGAGATGGATAGGGGAGTGTGGTGTCTTAGGTGACCCCTGTGACCCCTGTGAAAGGGTAGTTCGACCCCCAAATGGGTCGTGACCCACAGGTTGAGAACCACTGCTCTAGAGAGTCTAGAGAGTTGACATTGGAGTCAGAAGGACCTGAGTTCAAATGTGGCCTTAGATACTTACTAGCTGTGGGAACCTGGACAAGTCACTTAACCTCTGCTTGCCTCAGTTTCCTCAACTGTAAAATGGGGGTAATAATAGCATCCACCTCTCGTGTTTGCTTTGGCAATCAAATGAGATAACATTCCTAAAGCACTTAGCAAAGGCCCTAACGTGGTAGGCACTTAATGAAATGCTTCTTCCCTCCCTCTTCCTCCATACCATTGAGATTCCAGGACTCACCAGTTCCAGCCTGTCTCTCTCCCTTGATGAGAAGAGTAGATGTTAGGCAGGAACTTTGCTGCCACCCACATGGCCTGTATACGAAATCTGCCCCGAGGGACGTGAAGTGCCTTTTGGTCCTAAGAGATAAGGGACTTGGCTTTTCCAAGAGCCACTTAGTTGTACGTGTTGGGTGTGTTTTCCTTGGTTACAGTTTATGAGGACTATTCCCATGATGATTGTCAGCCTGAGTGAGACTGGTCAGACAGCTTGGATTGATTGGGGAAAATACACTTTTTCCTTTCAGGGTTGCTATGTACTCAGGCTTTTTATGTCATCAGGCTCTGACAAAGGGATACTTAGTTCCCAAGGAGCAAAGGGGAGACTTGAAAAGTTACTTTGACTATTTACTCAACAGCAGATGGAATGGTTATTTCAAGCATGCACTCCATAACCTGTGGTGGAATAAGCTTCTCTGGAAAGAAACCATCTGAGCTCATGAAGGCAAAACCTGGGCTACAGTGACTGTAAGGTTCAAATGAGATCATCTTGGGGAAGCGCTATGTCATGATTCGCTGTGATTGTCATCATGATTACACTGGGGAAGAAAAGCTCTCTAAGCAAACCTCCTATGGGGGCTCACAGGTTATGGACATGCACAGAAAGCAGAAAAAGATGGAAGCCACTCCACACACTGACCAAGGCCATTAGGAGCACAATGTTACTGCAGGAGGAGTCAGTATGAAGAATAATGAAGTAATCCTGCCAGTGTCTTGGTGAGAAACTCACCTAAGCACAGTCAGAGCTCTAAGGTTTTTTTTTTCTTTGTTTTTGCTTTTTGGAGGGGGAAGGCAGGGCAATTGGGGTTAGTGACTTGCCCAAGGTCACACGGCTAGTAAGTGTTAAGTGTCTGAGGCCGGATTTGAACTCAGGTCCCCCTGACTCCAGGGCTGGTGCTTTATTCACTGTGCTACCTAGTCACCCCTCTAAGTTTGTTTTTGAGTCTGTGTCTCTGCAGCTCTGATATGCCTTGATATTTCAATGTGATCTCCTCGATGAAGGTGCACCCTCCCCATGTACAGGTAGCAGCCCATGCATGTTTGAGACTCTCCTTTAATTCTCTAGTAGCAGTGGTTCTCAACCTTACTAATGCCACAACCCTTTAATACTCGTATGTGGGTGTATCTGTATGTGGGCAGACTCGCCTGGAGACGGATAGAGATTCCTAAGACCATCGGAAATATGTGTTTTCCGATGGTCTTAGGCAACCCCTGTGACCCCTGTGAAAGAGTCATTTGACCCCTGTCAAAGGGTCATTGACCCCCCCAAAGGGGTCATGGCCCGCAGGTTGAGAAGGGCTGCTCTAAAGACTCTGCCCTCTGGGCTTTTCTGACATACTTTCCATTGACTGACTCTCCGTAAGTCCTTGTAGGTGATAAGCTTACAGCCACCAAGCCTTTTCAGTCACTAGCACTGATATCCTGAGATTTTCTAATTTGCAGAGAATAACAGTTTAAAAGATGAGGTTCTTTTTGGGGAGCATTTTGGGATTACAGAAAGCAATTAATGCCTCCTTTCCCATGCTCAGTCCATCCCTCTTTTCTTCCTGTTCATTTCTGGGTCCAGATAATCATATTTCATTTCCTATCCAAGATATATTTACTGATAGATTAAGGAGCCTGCCTATGCCCTGTATTGGGGACAATGGTCATCTTTGGTTTCTTAATTGTGTTACTACATTTTGTTTTTACATAACTCATTTCCAAATATATCTCTCCCTCCTCTGCCATTGAGAGAACCAGCCTTTGTACCAGAGAATAAAAAAAGGGGAGGGGATCAGTTTAGCTGCATCTGATGGTATATTTAGTATTCTATACCCATTGTCCCCCACCTTTGCAAAATCAGTTGGCAGGTACAAAATTTCCTCATATCTTCTTCCAGCGCAGACTTGGAGCGTTCAGTTTCATCATTGCTGTTATTCCATTTATATGTTTTGTGGCCATGGTTTTGTCCTCAGTTTTCCTTCACTTTGCCTCAGTTCATAGACATTCTTCCACTATTCTCAGAATTCTTCATATGATTTGTTGTTTTTATACGGTTGGAGTAATAAACTTTGTTTAGCTGGTCATTCCCCCCGCCAGTGGGAGTCTACTTTGTTTCTAATTCTTTGCTATCATTAAACATGCTGGAGGTACTTGACACCTTTCTGCCTTTGACCTAGGTGGGTGGGTTTCTAGCAGCTGATTCTCCACAGAATAATTGGAACAATTCACAGCTCCACTAACAGGATATTTGTGTTCCTGAGTGTTCCATGCTCCTAAACATATATTTTTGAAGTAAAATATTTAACAGAGTCTGAAATAATTCACAAAGCATAAAAGAACATTTGTCCTTCCCCATCTGGGGATTCCTTCCTAGAGGCTATCAGGGACTCCATCCTGGATAAAGAGTGGGAGAGCTTGTTTATCTGAGATCCTGCCCAGGCAGAGGTTTCTTCTGTGCCAGACCAGAGGCTGGAATGAACCATTTAGCCCCCAGCCCCTGGTGGGTCTCATACAGCAAAGGGTCCCCGCCCTCACAGCTTCCACCTGCTTGTTCCTGACAGTTGTCCAGCCTGATGTGATGGCCCCTTTCTGGTACCTGGTGGTCATTTCTGCCCACTCAGCTCCTCTTTCTCCCTAGAGGGTCTCTGTTACCCTCCTGACGTGGCCGAGTCCCACAGGAATGAAAGCTTCCTTCAGACCCAAAGCTTCATGGGAAATGTGGTCTGTTCACTTGCTCTTAACCCTGCTACATTTAGAGAATTTCACCGTGTGATTTCCAGTATTCTGTTCAGAATGCCGTTCCTCCACATTGGTGATTTGTGCCAGTGACGTGTAAATCAGTCATTAACACATGTTTAGAGCTGGAATCTTAGAGACCATCACTTCCCCTCTTCATCTTACAGATGAGGAAACTGGCAGAGAAAGGTTAAATGACTTGCCAAGTGTCCCATAGTAAGTGTCTGATGAGGGCTTTGAATTCAGGCCTTCCTGACTCCTGTTAATAAGCATTTATTAGGCACCTCCTGTGTGCCAGGTGCTATCCCAGGTGCTGGGGAGATGACAGAGATGAAGCAGCCCCTGCCCTCAGGTGCTTAATAATGGGGGAAACAATATAGATGGATGTGTGTGTGTGTGTGAGTGAATGAGTGTGTGTGTTGTGAGAGTGTTCGAGTGAATGAGTGTGTGAGTAAATGTGTGAGCGGGAGTGTGTGAGTGTGTGTGAGTGTGAGTATGTGTGTGTGAGGGTATGTGTGAGTGTGTATGTGTGTGTGAGTGAGAGTATGTGAGTGTGAGAGTGTGAGTGAGTATAACAGTGTGTATGAGAGTGTTGTGAGTGTATAAGAATGTGAGTGTATGTGTGAGTGTGTGTGAATATGTGAGTATATGAGTGAGTGTGTGTTGTGTGTGTGTGTGTTGTGAGAGTGTTTGTGTATGTGAGCGTGAGTGTGTGAGTGAGTGTGTGTGAGAGTGTGTGAGAGTGTGAGTGTGTGTGTGAGTATGAGAGTGTGTGTGTGTGTGTGTGTGTGTGTGTGAGTGAGAGTGTGTGTGAGAGTGTGTGTGTATGTGTGTTATACACACTTAGAGCTACCAAACAGAGTGCCAAGGCTTACTGTACTCTGCTTCTTTGTTACAAGGGCTTCCTTTTTCTTTCTCTTCTTCTTCCAGCATGGGAGTGGGAAGTGGGGAGAAGGCCCCAGCAGCTGGCAGAGTCCAGAAGGGCACGACTAGCCAAGGCGTCTCTGGCTGGGCTCTAAGGAGACCTGGACACTGCCACAGGCTAAGGATGGAGAGCATTCCAGGCCTGGGGGGAGGGGAGGACCATGCAGAGACAGGAAGTGTGTGAAGGGGAGCCGCTAGATGACGAAGTGGGCGGCTGGATTTGGAGTCGGGGAGACCAGAGTTCAAGTTCTGTCTCAGAAGTATGTTACCTGTGCCACACAGGGCAAGTCCTTTAGGCTGCCTCAGTTTCCTCATCTGTAAAGTGCAGGGGATAGACTCAGTGACCTCCCCCCAGGTCTTTGATCCCATGAGTTATGTGCAGGAAGGTTGGAGCCAGCTTACGAGAGGCAAACCGGAGTCTGTACGTGACCCCAGAGCTAAGAGGATTTTACTGGCAAGCTTCATGCTTGGAGAAAATTCATTTCACAGCTAATTGGAGGCTGGACTGAGGCAGGGAGTCTGATGAGGAGGCTACAGCCGAAAGTGAAGCTTGAGGTAATGAAGGCTTGAAGGGGAGCTGGGTAGGAGGGAGCTGGCGGGCTGCTTCAGGTGGAGTGAAGAGAAGAGCCAGCCATGGTGTGGGTGGTGAGCCTTCTGGATGGGAAACGTGGCCTTTCCAGCTGTGGAGTCTCTGTCAAAATGGCGAGGCACACATCCCATCTAACATTAATTGGTTCCCCTGTAAACCTGTTTAGGGTTTCCCCAGAGAAACAGGTGGTCTGAATGGCAGCAAAGAAGGGGGAAGATGGGCCATCTTCATCGGGATAGCCATGACCACCAGAAGGTGATTTGTTCTTGGGAGGAGGGCAGGTTTATGACAGAGTTCAGAGGCGTCTCCTCCAGTCCTGGGGAGTCCGGACGCAACCATCCTGAAGGCTGCGCTTAGAGCAGAGTTCTCAGTGAGGGGCCATTGGATCAGGTTTTGGGGGGGGGGTCACAATGGATAAGAAAAAATGACATCTTTATTTCAATAGACTTGGTTTCCTTTGTTCTGTGTATTTCATTTTATGCGTATAAAGTTCTGAGAAGAGGCCACAGACTGCATCGAAGTAACAGAGGGCTCCACGACACAAGAAACAGGAAGAACTGGGAGTCTTGGCCCAGGGTGTAAACCTTATGCGTCACCTGCACGTGGTAGGAAGTGTCGTGGCAGAGACGGGGACTGCCCTTCGAAAGCACAGGGAGCCCCCAGAGGGGCCACAGAAGACATTGTATCTGAAAGCCCTGATGTGAAGGAGCCAGAGATAGGGAACAAAGAGACACACAGAGAGACAGAGAAACAGAGAGACAGAGAGACAGCCAGGGTGTTCATGACTTGCCTTTTGGTTCAGGAGCCAGAACTAACTAACTTTCTTTCTTTGTTCTTTTCTGTCTGTTTGTCTGTCTTTCTTATCTTCATCTAAATAGCACTTTGGGGCTTGCAATGCACTTTGCAAACATTTTATCCTCACAACAATTTTTAAAACCTTTTGGTGGGGAGAGGAATCTCCCATCTTTGAGACATCTTAATTCAGTTTAATAACTGTCATGCCATGGTTCCCTCAGACAAAGACAGAGCTGGCAGAGTCAGATGCTAAGGCTGCTCATCTCAGCTGAAGGACGTGGTAGGATTTTAGCAGAAGAGTGATTCTAGAATCTGTCTTGGTTTAAATTTAATCTCTGAGAAAAATGTAAATAATTTCATCTCTGGCACTGTTCCTCCTTTGAATTAGACAATAGTTGTGTGTGTGTGTGTGTGTGTGTCTGATGACACAAAATGAATCACTTTGAAGTATTTTGTAAACTATGAAGTGCTATCTAAAGACGCATTATTGGTTTTCTTTAAAGGGATTTCTTTGTTCTGCGGCATGTACAGAATTAAGAATTGTGTTGCAGTGATGTTGGTAGATAAGGGTTCGAGTCCAGTGATGTCTGTGATTCCTTAATCAGTACCTGCTTAGCATAACAGTGACAATACTGGTAACAATAGCAAAATAAAAACAGTAGTTATGCCCGAGATTTGAAAGGCGCTTTAAAGTTTATAAAGCACCTTGCAGATCTTCAAACGACCCTGGGAGATGAGACAGATGAGGAAGCTGAGATGGGCAGGGGTTAAGTGACATGCCCAAGGTCACACAGCTAGTATGTATCTGTGGTTGATTTGAACACGGATCCTCCTGACTCTAGACCTGGCTCTATTGCTGCACCTCCAACTGCCCTAAAAGTGTGCATTTCTTAATTATTCTTCCCCTTGGACGCTGGACAGATTACTTAGACTTTGTGGGCCTCAGTTTTGTCATCTGTAAAATGAGGGGCTTGGATCGGATGGCCTCTAAATCTGTAATCCCTCGTGATCTGTGATGTGGCAGGCATACCCACCTAAGCATGCAGTGAGAATACGTGTGCCATTTGTAGCCACATATTCTCAGCACCTTGGTGGCAGCAGGCATCCAGGAATGAAGGACAGTTTCTGCTGAGCCAGAATCGCTAAACAAGTTACAGCAAATGGGTGAGAGGATAGGATTTAGCCCAAGGTGAAGTGCAGCAGAA
Organism: Pseudochirops cupreus; assembly: GCA_028627135.1. NCBI lineage: Eukaryota > Metazoa > Chordata > Mammalia > Diprotodontia > Pseudocheiridae > Pseudochirops > Pseudochirops cupreus. The sequence goes on along the minus strand of CM053584.1, from coordinate 388,846,975 downwards.
ATGAGAACTTAGAGGAGTGTGGGGGAAGGGGGTGTGTGACCAAGTAGGAGGGAGAAAGCAGAAGCAGGAGCCTGGCCGGCTCTAGAGGGCAGAGAGGCGTGCCCTCTTCCTTCCTCCCAGAGCCCAAGGTGTGTGCCCTCCATCCAGTGACTTGGCAATGGTGACTGGTTCTGCTTAACTGGTGGTTATGGGTTTGCTAGGGAAGTTTGGGGAGGTGGGGGTGGTCAGGAAGGGATTGTTGTGAAGGACAAATGGCCTCACTCATTCCTCCACAGCATAGAGAGAGCAGTAAAGGGTTGTTGAATCATAGGCTTTCTATCCAGAAGTGACCCTGGGTTTTACTTCCATCCACCCATCCCTGGTACATGAAACTGAGGGCAGGAGAAATGTCCCTGAGTGAGGCAAGGAGTAAACAGAGGAGGTAGCTGCAGATTAGAGGCAGTGTAGTTGAATGGCTAGGGAGTTGACCTCCAGACAGGGAAGATCTGAGTTCAAATCCTGCCTCTGACACACAGGGTTTGTGTGACCCTGGCTAAGTCACTTAACCTCTTAGTGCTGGATAACTCTTTAAGATTCTGTATTACAAAGAGAAAGGGTCCCTGACATGCTGGAAGTTTCCTCTGCCAGAGAAAGGTCCTCTCCTGCTGATTTCAGTGCTCCTTTTTTCCTGCATCATATCTTTCAAAAAAAATAGCTAAAAAAAAGAATTTTTCAAATTCATTCACTTATGGACTCCCACAAGCTAGATTTTGAATAGCCCTGGGGTACTAAAGTCTCCCAGACCTTAGCACTGTACCCCGCTCTGTCAGGTGCTGAGGGGCAAGAGGCCGCTAGGTGGCATGAAGCCTGAGCTCCAGCTCTGCCCCACACTTGCTATAACTGTGTGACTTCCTCACTCCACCTTGGTCTGGGCCTCAGTTTCCTTATCTGTAAAGTGGGGGCGATCACACCTCCTTCCTGGGTTTCTGTGAGGATCAGATACAATCATGTTAAACCACAATATAAATGCAGCTCTTGTTATCACTCCATGGTTCATCTGGGGGGAAGGGCTCCCCCACAGCCCCTCCTGTGCCCCCTCCTGCACCCCCTGTCTCCTCTCCCTGCCTCATCCTTTCAGCTTGGGGCTGGGGTTGGTTGAGGAAAGGAATTCTTGTTCTGGTGTGAATTTTAGGCCTCGTCCTCTCCCCCAGGAGATGTTTGTAACTAAAGGGATCCCTGCGTGGCTAATGAATGTGTGAGAGTCAGAGCCTTCCTAGGAAAACAGTCACCAGGACAGGGGAGATGGGACTCCCGGGCTCTTTGAGCCACCAGCACATCTGGGCCCGCGGGAGGTGCTTTGGAAGTTGGTGCCAGCCCCAGTGAGAAGGAGCAGAAGCTGGCCAAGCCCAAGTGGGCAGATTAGCCCTTTGTCTCCTCCTGGCCTTAGAGGCTCTCTGGGGCTCCGTTTTCTCCTCTGTGACATGGGGGATTCGGCCTCCCAGGTCCCTTCTGCTTCTATGATCTGTTGAAGTCACATCCCTTTTCTGGGCCCTAGTTTCCCTCTCTGTGAAATGAGGAGGCTGGACTGGGTGGCCTCTCAGATCCCATGATTCTGAGATACTGCTCCTTCTGGATGTAGGCCTCTGCACTGACTTCCCTGTGTTATAGGAAGGGGTGGGTGTGCTTTTACGAATTCTATATTTAAAAGTAGGGTTTGTGAGAAATGTGTGTCCCCAGGGCCTTGTCTGGGGAGGAAGTGTGGGCCAGTCCCACATGCTTGGCCTTGATGGAACAGTGTATCTTGTCCAGGGCTAGCCAAGCAGCTGGAAATTTGTCCCGTGGACCTCGATGCGCCCATGTGTGTGGAGCTGGGTTGGCAGATCTGTTCTGGCCCCAGCCTGGCAGAGGGCCTTGCCATGCCATGCCAGGCGGTGGCTGAGAACTGGGGCCCCAGTGGCAAAGCTGACCTCATTTGGTCACCAGGCGGGGCCAGCAGATGGCAGCTTCCTCTCTGGAGCAGCCTGGCCCGGAAGAAACACAATGGGGCTTGTTGCTAAGCAACCTCCCCTGCCTCTGTGTAACCGAGATGCTGCCAGGAGGGGATGACTGCATCCTGTCTCTCTTGCTCTCCCCCCTTGCCCCCTTCCTCTTGGGGTGATGAGGGGGAGGGCCGAAAGAAAAGAGTGTGAAGAGATAGGAAGTGGCTGGGGGAGGGGGCCCAAGGGCTGCTTGAGGCTGGATCTTTTAGGCTCAGCTACAGTTTCCTTCTGGCTGTTTCTGTCCCCCAGCCAGTCACGCAGAGAAAAGGGGGGGCATTTACCTTGCAGAAAAAAGCAGCCTTGACTCTTCAGGCTCCCAGCCCCAGTTCTATCCCTGGCTTCCTCTTAGGGGGTGGGGGAGATGCATGAAATGCATGTTTGAGACCTGCAGAGGTGCCCGGCGGGCAGCAATAAAGCACCCAGACTAGTCTTTTGGTCAGCGGAAACCCGGTGCTTTGAGTAAGAGGCAAGTGATTTCTGTTAGAACGTGTGGATGAGCGAGGCCCCTTCCCCAGCGTCTGTGCGTGTCGGTCCGGCCCAGCAGTCGGCCGGGACCTTCTGCTGGTGATTCAGTGACATGGGGACAAGGTAGGGCTCCCTGGATGGGCCTTTGCTCCATCAGCGCTTGTTAACATTCAAGCTCAGTTGACCTTGAGCACAGGAGAGAACCGTGTCCTGTGGACATTCACCTCCGGCTTATCTTGTATCGTCAGAACTGCACATGGTTCATTGTTTTTGTCTCCCCAGAGGCTCTGGGCTCCTGGAGAGCCAGGGCTGTGATTTTTACCTGTGTAGCCTCAGAGCTTAGCACAGTGCCTGGCGGCTAGGGCCTTAAAAGTGCTTGTAGACTGACTAGCTGTCCCACCCCTCAGAGTCGGGAAACAAGAGAAACACGGCCTTTTTCTACACAGCGAATGGAGGAATGAAACCTTTTCTTACTGTCAGACTTTTGCAAAAGCTTTCCCTTTTCATCCGGGTAGCCAACGGCCCCTCCAAAACCCTCACTATGCAGAATAAAAGTGTCAGCCAGCTTGGATTAGAATGCTTGTCAGTTGATTAGTTGGGAGCCAGAGCTGGCGTTTGTGACGGCCTACTGTGCATCAGGGGTTCTGCTAGCATCACTGTCCTGGGGAGTCTAAAGAGGAGACCAGGTGTCAAAGTGAATAGAGCACTGGACTTGGAGTCTGGAAGAGCTGAATTCAAATCCTGCTTCTAAAATTTACCAGCTGTGTGACCCTGGGCAAATCATCTAACCTCGTTGGCTCTGTTTCCTCATCTGTAAAATGAGATGGTCGGACTCCGTGGCCTCTGAGGACCCTTCCTCTAATGTCCAAAGCTGTGACCCTGTGGTCTTCACAAATAAGTACCTCCAAAATCCTATGGGGCGATTTAACAGGGAGGGAAGGCGGGTGGGAGGTGGGTGAGTCCTGGAGGAGGTTGGGGATTACAGGAAGGCATTCCAGACATGGCAGCCGGCAGCCTCTGGGAAAACAAAATCCTCTGCGCTTCCAGCTGTGAGACGCTGGGCTCGTCACGGAACCTCTCCGTGCCTCAGTTTCCTCACCTGTAAACTGGGCATGATGATCCTTATCTCCCTGGGTGGTTGTGAGGATCAAGTGAGTTAAAAAGTTAGAAAGCTCTTTGTTAACCTCAGAGCTCTGTGTGAATTCTGCTGGCTGGGCTGGTTCCTATTATTAGCTGTCTTCATTAACTGCAAGTTTCTCTGACTTGAGTCACATTTACAAACAGCAGGAGCCCTCTTCTGTAAGAGGGGCGGGGAGACTGCGCTTGGTGTATTGTATCATTCACTCAGGTCAGCCAGGATTGATCAGCAAGCAGCTGACTGTGACCAGGGCACTGTCAGGCTCTGAGATGTGCCTCTCAGTACCCTAAAGTATGCAGGAGTGTGATGACCAACAGGCATTTACTGAGCACCACTGTGTGCCAAACACTGTGCTAAGTACTGTGGATGAAAGGAAGGTAAAAACAGGGTGCCTGCCCTCAAGGAGCTCCCATTCTCATGGAGGAGACAACGGGCCTGCCAGATACAGATGGAGGAAGGGGAAGGTGATCCCAGAGGGGAAGAGCCTCTTCCTGCAGGAGATGGGGGGTATAACTGAGTCCTGAAGGGAATCTGGGAGGGAGGCCAAAAGGTACAGGTGAAGAGAGAGAGCATCAGGCAGGGTCAAAGGCTTGGAGATGGGAGATAAAGTGTTAGGTGGCAGGGAATAGCAAGGAAGGCCAGTCAGTGTAGTTGGATTGTAAGGGGATGGAGGGAAGGTCTATGTAGAAGGATTAGAAGGAAGTCCCCTTGCTCTCTTCCTGTTGGGGCTGTGAAATCTCTGTTTCTGACCATTCAGATGTGCCTTGCAGAGCTTGAAACTCACAGAACAATTTTCTGGGGAAAGCAGGGGTGGGAGGAGGTCACTGGAAGCCCAGTGGTTTGAGCGGTGGCCAGTCACTTTTGGTAGATGGAGCCCCTTTAACAGATGATAATTTTAGCTGCAAGGAGGCCACCAGAACTGGGGGCCCTTTTTCTTCTCTGGGAGCAGAACACAAGCTGAAACTGGGGATGGACTGAAAAATCCTAGCTGCGGGCCCCCAAATCCTGCAAGCTTCCAGACAGGAAAGAACTGGGTTGTGCTGGTCTGGTTTTGATCCTTGAGGTCATAGAGAACCCCTGAGATTCACTGAGCAGAAGGACAAGGCAATGAGACCTGTGCTTTAGGAAAAAGCCCTTTGGCAGAAGCATGTGGAGTGGCCAAGGGACTCAGCAGTCCAGGTGCCCACTGACAGCCCAGGGACTCCTATTTAAGCAGACTGGTGTGCCCCATCTATGCAGAGCCCAGCCTCCCATTTTTACCATTTGACCTTTTCCAGGTGGGTGGTTTAAGGGCCAGGAGACATGAAATGTGCCTGTTGAGGATGTGAAAGGTCCTGTTTCTGAGCAGTGCAGATGTGAAATGCCCAGGCCAGGCAGGGAGAGTGGCAGGAGGGCCAGGGGGGTGGCAGCCCTGGCTGTCAGCCCTTCCCTCCCGTCCGGCCTGGGCTCAGCTCCCAGAACCAGGAGGACCAGGGCCCCCAGCTCTTCTCTCTGTCTGCCCTCCCGGCACCTCCTCAGCCAACTCCTCTCCTGCTGACTCAGAATGAAGCTTGGGAGCCGAGAGGCGGGGCCAGGGCAAGCTTTTGACTGCCTTTCCTGTGTGTCTAGAAATAGGGTGGGGGACGGATCAACGGAAAGTTACTTGGGGCTGGCGCTAACAGGGAGGCTGCGGCAGAGTTTGGGCTGAACCTTTTGGGGAGGCCGGTGGTGAGATCCCCGGCAGGCAGGCTCTGGAGACTTTGGGCCGGGGACCTTCGGGACCACCTGCATTTGGTTCACTTCCTGGCCACGCCCCAGGTGACCGGCCTCAGGCCAGGGCCGATCCTAGCTCCTCGTTTTGGGGCTGCCAGGAAAACATGGAAGCGTCATCACACTGAAGACAGGTTGGATTTTTCCCTTCTGCCAAGTAGCAAGGCTTTTCCCCCTGGTTTTCATGTGGTGGATCCAGAGCCCCTCAGGCTACCGCTGCTGCCTGAGGTGAAGCGTGGGCTTGGAAAGACCTCAGTTAACCGAGACCTCCGCCATGCAGAAGAAAGAAATAGACTGCTTGAGTCCCGAAGCTCAGAAACTGGTAAGGGGAGGGAGCCTGTCAGCCGGCAGTCAGGCTTGGGGTAGCTGGGATTTGACTTTTGATTCCCGCTGCCGGGTGAGTACCTTGCTCCTGGCCTGCCTCCTGAGCCTCCCGGTGGGAGCTGTGGAACAGTGCCTGTTGCCAGAGGAGGCGGCTTGTGGGGGGCCCTGAGGTCTCCCCCTTCCAGCCCTGCTCTCTGGGTCTCCCTCAGGGCGGGGAGGGGAGCACCACTCTTTTCTGCCCAGCCCAGCTCAGCTCTGCTGGTGCATGGTCCTGCCTAGTGGAAAAAACCCCAGGACCAGGAATTGGGACTGTGTTTCCTCCTCTGGGCCGGCCACGGTCTCTGCTCATTCATTGTGGACCCGGCTTCTTTCCCTATTTGGGTTTCAGTTTCCTCTGTGTCAAATGAAGGTCTCCACTAGACAGTTTCTGAGGGGCCTTTCCAGCTGTGGCAACTTAGGAATCCATGAGAACAGACACAGGAGAAGTCGTGTCCACTCCCTGAGACTCAGTTTCCTGCTCCGTAAAAAGGTCACTTCCGGCTCCATATCCATGATCATAGCGCTATGATCTATGATGTGTGACTATGGGAGGGCCTCTTCACCTAGAAGGCCTCTGAGGGCTGCTTCTAGCTATGGCAAGTCTGGAAGCTGAGAGTGAGGGCAGGCCTGGCCCCTCCCTGAGGCTCAGTTTCCTGATCTGTAAAGCCAAGGGCTAGGATTCCCAGGCCTATGAGGTGCCTCCCTGGAGTGACCAGGCAGGGACAAAGGACTAGGATTCCCAGGCCTATGAGGTGCCTCCCTGGAGTGACCAGGTAGGGACAAAGGGCTAGGATTCCCAGGCCTGTGAGGTGCCTCCTTGGGGGTGGCCAGGCAGGAACGAAGGGCTAGATTTTGTGGCCTGTGAGGTGCCTCCCTGGAGTGACCAGGCAGGGACGAAGGGCTAGGATTCCGAGGCCTGTGAGGAGCCTCCCCGGGGGTTGGCCAGGCAGGGACCCAGAGCCTGAAGCCACAGGCACAGTAGGAGAAGCTTCTGCAGCAGCCAGACTTGTTGAACAGCACGTTGGGTTCACTTGGGACATCATGTTTCCCTTCTCGGTGAAAGGATTTCCTTTGTTCATTATATTAAAATGTTTGATTGGAAGCACCTCTATCTGGCAGCCCAGGGTGTCCCTCCTTTTCCCCGTGGGGCCCAGGCCCCGTCACTGACGGGTTTCTGCCAAAACCGTTGTTACTCTGCTGCTGAGCCGCCTAACTTTGGGCACACACGTACCAGGAAGAGAGTGGAGGCAGTGTTGCCTGGTGTACCAACCCTGTGCCACCAGCTAGAAAGACCGGCCTGCCTGACCAGCTGCTGAAGGTGGTGGCCGTGGGGCTGGGCACTCCCTGCCCTGACTCACTTTCCCAGGGCTGCCCTGGTTGGGGTCCAATTTGGTAGTTGGAGATCATTCTAGGGAAGGAGCTGCACAGGACCCCTCGCTCAGGGGACACGGAGAATGAACTTGGATCCCCCTGGGGCTGATGGGGCACAAGGAGTGGGCCTTGAGCCCTGTCTCATTCTCCCAAGCTGGTGGTGTTCTCTGGGACTGAGCTGACCACCTCCCTGTGGATCCTGCTGTGACTTTCCAGCCAAAAAAAGGAGGGGGCAGCTGGGGGAATGGGTCTTACCTTTTAATTACAAAGACCAGAATTGGCATATCCACGGAAATCTGCCAGTAGCATGATACCCTTATTTTCCAGCTGGGGACACTGAGGCTCAGAGGTGAAATTACTTACCCAAGGTCATATAGGCTGCAGTTGGCAGTAAACATTTGTCCCTGATGTTGTGGTCCTTCTCTGAACAGGCAGGCTTGCGGGTAGTGAGAACCAACTGTGTCTCCACATCTAAATCCTCCCAGCCACAGTCTGGGAAGGAGGGGAAGGAGAGACTTTTCATAGTCCCCCCCCCCATTGTGCACCCAGTGAAGAGGAGGTGTCAGGCTTGGCCTGCTCTTTGTTGTCTGGCCCTGGGAGGTTTTATATTGACTCTAGTGACCTGGGTTTGAGGCCGAAACCTTCAGGCTGGGGAGGGCTGGGAGACTGACTGGCAGGGGGGAGGGGCTCAGCAGGAAATGGGGCTGCCGCCCTTCTCCTCCACTGGCCCTTTGGGGAACCCTGGACAGCAGCAGGCCACACACAGGCTCCATTTAAGAGGAACATTTCCCAACCCTCAAAACTTCCCTTTATACTTCAAGAACCCCATGTGGGGGTGGGGGGTGACCTCTGTCTGTTTGGAGCCTGGGATTTAGAAGGGGCTGGGTCTGCTGGCAGCAGCCCCTGTCTCACTGCCTTAAGTTAAAAGTAAAATGAACAAGGAGCCATCTGCCCCCGCCCAGGCCCCAGTGTCCCGTTGGAAGGTGTCTTCATTGGTTGGTTGGGAGCAGTCGAGGAAGGCCAGCAGCACATGGGGAGGATACAGGGGATGGACAGGTAGAGGCGGCTGGGGGCTGTGGGGCATCACCCAGATCCCATGCCCATAGGCCTGTTTGAGGGAATAACTTAACCTCCTTCCCTGCCATTTCTGGGTGAGGCCTTCAGTGCCTTTGCTCCGATTGAAGACTGAAGAGTTAATAGCTAACTGTAGCTAGAGCTTTAAAGTTTGCAGAGCCCTTAGCGGGCCTCACCTCGTTGGATCCTCAGAGCATCCCCCTGGAAGGCAGGGCCTGTCATTAGCCCCATTTTACAGGTGAGGAAACTGAGGCAAACAGGTGACGTGACCTGCCCAGAGTCACACAGCTAGTAAGTGTGAATTTGAATTCAGCTCCTACTGACTCCAAGTCCACTATATTCAATAATAATGCCCACCTTTGGATTTTCTGGGCTGCATAGTTTCTGTGTATGTACCATAGAGACATCTTCCCCAAGCCAGGACCTGGAGGGACTGAAGTGTTCTTTATCAGTGGTCACAAATGCGTTAAATTCCAGGCTCGGGAAGTTTAATTAGGAAGCTCCCTTCTCTGCTGGGCCCCCTCCCTCGCCCATGGCAGCACCATAAATTAGAATGCCTCAGATGGACCTTGGGTATTTTCCCATAGGAGATATTTCTGCTTATTATATTTATTGGAGGGGAAAATGTGATTCGGCTTTTTGCTTGTCGGTATTATAGGCCTAAGGTTAAAGTCTTTGAAAGGCCCCAAATCAAGCAATCTGCTCTTGCGTGTCTGGTCAAACAGTGTGAGGTCGCCACCAAGCCATGTGCGGGCCCTGGGTACCTTCCCTTACCACACTGGTAGGCAGTGATGCCCCTGCAGCCCTGGCAGCCTCAGAGGCCACTGCTGGGTGGGATGTGCCTCAAAGGCTGGCCGAGCTCAGAGTATGAGAGAGCAGTGGCATGGTAGGTCTCCTGGCCCCTGGTCTCCTGGCAGGAGAATGCCACCAGTAAAGGATCCTGGGTTGTTTTTCACTTTCAAAGTCTGGTTTCTTTTTAATTAAGACCTGAGTGTGAAGGCAGTGGTAAATGAAAGGGCTCTAAATCAGGGCTCAGCTGGGCACTTTCTGTGGTTCCCCCAGATAGATCGGGGCCTGCCATCATCTGAGGTAGGACAGAGGAAAAGAATCCTATCTCTGCAGACCATTTCTCTGGATGTCCTTGGATCAGGCAAAGGGCTGGTTCTTTTAAGTACTGTATAATTGAGTTTTTAACATTTCTTTATCCATTAATTGAAACCTTAGGAGCATGGACTGGCTGGGAAAGAGCACGGCTTGGAAATCTGGGTTGGAGTCCTGCTTCTATCACCAGCTGTGAGACCCTGGGCAACTCACTGAAGGGCTTTGTGCCTCAGTTTCTTCACCTGTAAAGGGGGGACTTAGGAGACTTTACTAGGTTTGCTGGGAGAGGTGCGCTTTGTAAACCTTTAGAGTCGGGGAGAAAAGAGCTGCAGTTGGTTCAACCCTCTCAGGTTACAGGTGAGGAAACTGAAACCCTGAGTCCTCTGACCCGGAGGTTGTCACTGCGGCTTCCGTCATCTCTCTTCCTTTAGTCTTAAATCTCTCTCTTCTGGCTCCTTCCCTGCCACCTACAAACATTCCTGCTCCCCAGGGGTCTCCCAGGCTTAAAAAGCCCTTCTCTGGCCCTGTGACCCTCCCCTCCCACCCCCCCAGCTTTGGCCCTCCTTCCTCCCTTTTACAACCAATATTTTGGAGGAAGCCTCTTTAGCCTGTCTGGGCTTTCTTATCAGCCCCTTGTGATCTGGCTTCTGACCTCACCAATCAGCTGACAGTGCCCTCTCCATGGTCACTAGTGACCTCAGCATCTCGGAGATCTGCTGGCCTCCTCCTTCCTGACCTTAGGGCATTTGGCGCTGCTGACCATCCTCTCCTGCTGTGCACTCTTCTCCTCTCTGGGCACCAGACTCTGGTTCCTCCTCCTCCCTCCCTGACCGCTCCTTCTCTGTCTCGTCTGCTTCATCATCTTTGTCCCGTACCCTACGCGTGGGTGAGCCCCAGGGCCCCATCCATGGGTTGTTTCCTCCCTCTTGGCAGTCCCACCAGCCCAGATGGGTTCAGTTATCTCTAATGACGATTATTAAGACTTCCTTTGGTGCTCTCCAGATCCACATCACCAGCTTGGCTTGGCTGGTGGCCGTGTCTGCTCAGACATTATCCCATAGTCATCTCGGATACGGGGTGACTCAAACAGAAACTCACTGTCCGCCACTCTTAAGCGAGCATGCTCTCCAGATTCACTTATTCTCTGCAGAAGGGCATCCTCCCTGGAGCTGCCCATGCACACGGCCTCACAGTCATCTGTATCATGGCCCCTTCTCATGTCCCAGGCTGTTGTCAGGTTTTGTCCATTCCGCCTCCATGACACCTCTTACTTCACCCCCCTTCTTTCCACCTGTCACTCCTCTGGTTCACCCTCCTTCCTTCTTGCCTGGGTTAATTGGCCTCCCTACTTCCTGTCACTTCTCTACAGTCCAGCCCCCTGGTGACCCACAATCTGACATTCCTAAAGCGCAGGGGCTGCCTTTGTCACCCCCTCCCCAGCTGCTCAATACAGTATAGGGGCTCCATCTCATTCTGGTATCAAATTTACACATGTCCAATGGGCACTCAGAGCCCTTCATAATCTTTCCTGTCTTCCAGATTTATTTCATATTACCCCATCCCTCCCCCATTCTGTCTCTGTCTGTCTCTGTCTCTGTGTCTGTCTGTCTCTCTCACTCTCTCTCTCTCTCTCTCCCCTTCCTTTCCCTTGCTCTCTCTCCCTCTTTCTGTTTCTTTCTCTCTCCCTCCCTCTCTTTCACTCTGTCTCTTTTTCCTCTCCCTCTTCCCTCTCTATCCATCCATCTATCCTTCTGCCTTTCTGTCTCTCCCACCTCCCTCCTTCCCTCTTTGCCTCTCTTTTTCTCTGTGTGTCTGTCTGTCTGTCTTTCTCTCTCCTCCCTCTCCCTCTCCTCCTCCTCTCTGTCCCCCCTCCCTCTCTTTCTCCTCCCACCCTCACCCCCTTTCTGAATCTTGGTTAGGTCCTGACTCTCCACTTATCAGCCAGATCCCTGCTGAATTCCCTTGACCTCACTAAGCATCTCTCTCCTCTTCTGCAGCAGCAGCAGCATAGTATCACTTACACTACTTACCTCTTCATGAAGCTGCTTGGAGGGAAGCATTTTAGCATACCAGAAAGGGCTATGCAAAGGTCAGACATTCTTCCTTTTTAGACCTGGAGCCCAAAGCAGAATCTTGAGATACTGTAACAAACCTGGGTAATGGTCCTGAGTTAGCTGTCCTGTCCCCTGAATGTCATGTTTTCCCCTCGTACTTCAGTGGAAAAGAACATTTAATTTTAACTTATTCTTTTTTTGTGGTATGAGGAACTTAAACTTTTAAAAGATGCTATCCCTGATATTTATGGCTTAACACACATTGGTCATCCAGAGTTCTCTAGGCCTTACTGTTAACTTAATCGCTGCAGTATCACATGCCATAGCTGAAGCATTTCTCAGGGTCATGTGGTCATGGCGGTACTCTGGCTTTGGAGCAATTAGAGCCAATACCCTCAAAATTCCAAGGTAATAAATGAACTGAATGCCTGGCATTCCTGAGTCAGCCCTCTGACGTGCAACAAGACCCAGCCTGGGCTAGCAACAGGGACTGGTCCTGTGCTAGGGAGCTCCCAGGTGAGGAACCTCCCTCTACCAATACAGGTTGGTATCCCCTCAGCAGCTTAGATGTCTAGAGAATTCTGTCTCTATCACGTTGTACTTTGAAAGTGGATTCTTTGAATCCAGGTACCAGATTTTGCTTTTCTCTCTATGAGAGAAGTTATGTGACTCACCCAGGGTCACACAGTCATCATGTGTCAGAGGTAGAGCTTGACCCCAAGGTCTTCCTGGCTCTGAGGATGACCCTGTCATGTGCCACGCTGCCTCTCACCTAGGCGAAGTTTACCAAAACTCATCAGCCCATCTTGCTGGCTACTTCTCCTGTTACCTCAGTTCAATGCACCAGACCTGAAGGGTCAGCTTGGCTTTGGGTAGGGACACGAAGGGGCTAGCCTTGTTGTGAGAATGTTGCCTTGTGCTGGGACGGGGCGACGGTCACAGAAGCGAGTCTAGAACAAGGGAACTTTTGGAGGGAGCGTGCATTGATCTTGGGGGACCAGGAGGTGGCGTCACCGAGAACCTAGAAGGAAGGCCAAGACACCGAGAGACAGAGATGAGGAGGGAGGGCATTCCTAAGCCAGGGATGGATTTCTCTGCTCATTCTGGAGGAGAGCCAATAGGATACAGTTTGTGTGGAATGCTGAGCTTGTGAAGGAATCATGGGGTTGGATCGCAGGGTCCTCGGTCTCGAGTGGTAGGAATGGATCCCAAAGGCCAACCTGTCATTTTACAGATTTTGAGGAAACTGAGGCCTAGGAAAGGGCAGTGACATTTGTCATACATACATAGCAGCCATTGAAGGTAGGATTTAAACCTAGGCCCTCTGATCTAAATCCAGTGTTCTTTACAACATATTCTGCTTCCAGAGTCGTGGGAACTAAGGCTGGAAAAATCGGAGAGCCCAACTGTGAACAGAGGAACTTGAATGCCAGATCTTCTCTATTTTATCTTCTGACTAGAGTCAGGGAAAGAGTCCGAATGAGGAAGGGGTAATTTTGACAGCTTTGAATTGGCAAGGGGAGAGAGGGGAGGCAGGGTGCCCGATTCTGTGGCTGCTACAGTAACCCCAGTGGGAGGGAAGGAAGGCTCACAGCATCAGTGTGAGCAGAGAGCAAAGGGACAGAGTCGAGAGAGGGGAGGTGGTATCAGGCAGCCCTGACATCTGGACGTGGGGGATAAGGGAGAGGGCAGAGACAAAGATGATCCCGAGGGTCTGGCTGGCGGGGACTGGGAAGACGGTGCCGCCCGCAGCAGGAGGAGGGAAGGTGGAAGATTTCAGGACAGTGGGAAGAGAGGAGAGTTCCCTTATGAGTCTGAGATTCCCAGGGGAGGCCCTGGGGAGGAGAGGTCTGCTGGGCAGGGGCAGATCAGAAGACCCATTAGGGATGGCTGTACTGATGGCAGATGTGCCTCAGCATCCCTTCTCCATAACTGCTCTGGCCAGGAAGGAGACAGCAGGACAATTGTACCTCGATGCTACAGTCCTGTCGCTTTACCTTGGGCGACCATCTCTGACACTACGGAGCCCTGAATACTAATCTTAAGTCAGTTGTGAAGGGGGACACCATTATACCTCTTTTTCAGCTGAGTGGGGTCCAAATCCAGCTTTAGATGTCACTTACTAGCTGTGTGACTGTGGGCAAGTCACTTAACCTTTGCCTGCCTCCATTTCCTCAACTGTAAAATGAGATAATAACCTCTGCCTTGAAGGGTTGTAAGGGAGGGTCAAACGAGAAAACACGAGGGAAGCCCTAATTCCTTAGCTTTGTCTGGCTTTGTTTGTGTTTGTGCCCCCACCGCATGGGACAGCATCTGGCACATCCTAGGCTCTGCATGAATTCTGATTCCCTTCCTGTCCCCTTCCTCCTGGTGCAGGGCGTGGGGAGAGGGAGGGTCCAGACACAGGATTTCATAAGAGTGAGAAACTCCCTGTATGGAAAACTCCCTCCACCAGTGCCAGTCAGCAATTTCTGTCAACGTCATCATGTCAGTAAACATTTATAAAGTATGTGCTCTGTGGCAGGCCCTGTGCTAGCAAGTAAACACAGTCCCTGGCCTAAGATGCTTACAGTCTAATGGGAAAGCCCACACACAAAAGGAAGCTGCGGGGAGAATGGGGAGAAGGAGCCAGGACTGGGGCCCCATGGCCCTGCCCTCCAGGCAGATTGGACGCGAGGGGCAGAAGGTGCGGCCAAGGTCTGAGGACCAGGCAGGGCCAGATTTCTCACAAATGAGTTTCCTGGGAAGGTCCAGAGAAGTCCCAAAGCAGAGATGATGGTGGAGAATCTGTCCCTTCTAGGGTTTGAGAACAGCTGGGCAATGAGAGGTGAAGACTCACCAAGGTTGGTTTCACAGACACTGTGTGTCAAAGGTAGAACTTTAACCCAGGCTTCCCCGACTCCAGGCCCAGCCCTCTGTCCCCTGCACCCTATCATTTTGTACTTTGGAAGTTGGATCTTTAAATTCAGGTATAAGATTCTACCTTTCTCCTTATGAAATTTCATCCTGGCATTCGAATCGGTCAGGATCCTTTGGGATCCTGACGTCATTCAGCATATGAAGTGATCCTTCCCATTCCTCTGTCGTCTGCAGATAAAAGCAGGCCCTTATCTAAGTCACTGACAAGATTGCCAAGTTCAAAGCCAAAGGCTGGCTGGGGATCCTTCCCTAATGATTCCGGCCTTCCCCTCTGGCCAGGAGCTTCAGCCACTGCCATACCCACCCCCAAGTGTGTGATTTTTCTAGTCCAAACTGCTCTCTCTTTTCCACACGAAACTGTGTCAAGTACCTGGTTAAAATCTAGATAAAATTGTCAGTGCCGATACCCTGACCTTGTCAGGAAAGGAAATGAAGGGACTCCGGCCTGACCTGTTGGTGACAAAGCCTTTAAAAAATGCCACTAGCCACTTCGACGGGGAGAATTCTCCCAGAAATTAAAGGCCAGCTCCTTGGCCTGCCACTGAAAGAGACTCTTCACTTTTGGTTTTTGAGAAATTGGACGTTTGCCCATCACCAGTCTTCTGGTAGTGCTCTTGCCCTTTGTGACGGTTCAGGAGTCACATTGGAGAGTTGTTGGGCATCCGGATGTAGTTCATATAAATGTAAGTTGTAGTTGTTATCTGGGTCAAGCAGCTTGAGTTCCTCTAGGGCAACGAGGTCCCCTCATATCATTTCTTCATGTATTTGGGGCATCGGTTCCCTTTAATTGAATTTATGTTGTTCTCCTGGGCTCGACACAACAGGAATGCAGAGGCTGGGGGATTGCCTTTTCCCCACCCTCAGTCCCATCCACCTTGAGAAGTGGTCCTGTCTCTCCTTTGATCTCTTTTCTTCAGTTCGACTTAAAGAAAGCAAGTGTGTGTTATTCTTAGCTTTCCTCCCCGGCCTGAGCTCATTTGGAGCATTAGTGATCTTGGGGCTATTATAGAACATGGGTCACCTCTCTGAATTTATGCTGTACAGCCTGTCTTTGCTTTCCTCTCTATGTCTTTTAAGTTTAGTTGGTGAGAGTTCCCTGTGTGTCCACATCAGTCTTTTTAGACAGCTTCTATTATTCCTTTTCAGAGTGGCTGCCTTTTCCTTCTGAATTCAGTTTCCTTCTTGGTAGGTTCCCATCCCTCCTGGGCTGACTTTGTGGGTAGAATTTTAGTCTATAGAATTCTACCTATCTACCTGCTGAATATTTTGAAATCAGTTCTCCCCTTAATAAGTATGCATGTTAGAGTATTCCTGGCTTCCCAATGTGGTTTTATCACAAAATCTAAAATGGTGTAGTCACTTTTCCTGGGTTCCCATGATTTCTACCCCAACAACCAGTTTGTCCTTGTCGGTAAAAATCAGATTTGTTATAGAATTTCCCACCTTCCTGGTTCCTCTACTTTTTAGATAAGAAAATAGTTGCTCTTAGAGGCAAGTTGAGAAATAATGAGCTGCCCTGCCTTGGACTGAAGGAAATCCAACAGCCAGATATCTAAATGATCAGTGGACGCTACATTGACACCACACCCCAGGCTGTACTTGTGATCTGTTTCCCAAACTTGTCATCTCTTTCCTCTGTTTAGGAGGTCACCAATCAACCAACCAATAGGGGAAGACCTGAGTTTAAATCCAGTCCCAGATACTTACTGGTTATGTGACCCCAGGCAAGTCACTGTTTGCCTCAGTCTACTGGAGAAGAAATGGCAAACCACTCCAGTATCTCTGCCAAGAACACTCCATGGACAGCGTGGCCCCCGGGGTCATGAAAAGTCAGACACAGCTGAACAACATAGGCAAAGTGCTTGGGGATGCAAAAAAAAAGGGCAAAAACATGGACCTGCCCTCAAGGAGCTTATATTCCAACAGGGGACATACCATGTGAATCACTAGGTCCATACAAGGTATTTAGATGGTAGACAGACAGTAATCTTGGAAGGAAAGACTTTAGTAGCTGAGGAGACCGGGAAAGAAGGCCTACATGGACCTTTCGCCCGCTACATTCTAAAAGATGACTTTCGGTCCCTGAATTTCTTCTCTTAACAGTGCTGCTCACCTCCTCCATTTCTTGTAAATAAGGCACATACGAGGTGTACCAGAAGTCTTAGTGCAGTTTTAAGCTTTAAGCCTTGTGGATGCAAGCTTTTAAGAGCTGAAATCTGCACTGTGACTTTTGGGACACTACCTCCAGAGGCATAGTCTAGGGATGAGTCTCTTGCCCTCAAGTTTCAAGGATACCTGTAATGCCAGATTTGTCTCTTTGCCTTTGGGTCTCTGACTCACCCTGTCTGTGAGCCTTACTTTGTGGCCATCTATGAGACCATGGATCTTATGTGTGAGGCCATTTGGGGGCCTATGAATGTCTGTATATCTAAACTGTTAGCCTTCTTCCTATGACATTGCTGCCCTTTGTAGAGGAGGTGTTGAATCTGGGGTCCATGAACTTGTTTTTAAAAAACATTCTGAAAATTTCAGTACATGGGATTTCCTTTGTAATCCTCTGTATTTTATGCATCTAAAAATATGGGTTTCACCAAACTGCCAAAGGGGCTCCATGAACCACAAGAGGTGAAAGATTCCTTCCCAACTCTGCTTTTGCTCAGTGGATACACACGTAGGCAGTTTTCTTCCTCCGCCTTCCTATTCTTTTAAATTAGATTTGTAAAACACTTCTAGGCTTTGTTAGTTATCCCTGTGCAGACCAGACCTTCTCATATTTAAAGCAGAAGTCCAGAAATCCAAATATCATTCTCTTCATGAGCTGTTCTCTTCCCAAATCTTGTTCCTCCTCTGAATCCATTCCTTTCCATGAGTAACTATTGTGCCTTTGAGTCTGTCCTGTGTTTCTGGTCTTTCTAGGGAGCCTGTTAGCTACAGGTTACCCTACGGATTGAAGGTGCACATCTTTCTTTCTTTGTCTCTGTCTCTGTGTCTCTCTGTTTCTTTCTGACTCTCTTCTCTCTCACTCTCTGTCTCTGTCTCTCTCTCTCTTTCTCTCTCTCTGTCTCTCTCCTCTCTGTCTCTCTCTCCCCTCTCTCTCTGTCTCTGTCTGTCTGTCTCTCTTTCTCTCTCTGTCTCTGTCTGTCTCTCTGTCTCTCTCTCTGTCTCTCTATCTGTCTCTCTGTCTCTCTCTTTCTCTCTCTGTGTCTCTCTGTCTCTTTCTGTCTCTCTCTGTCTGTTTCTGTCTCTGTCTCTGTCTCCCTGCCTCTTCCTCTCCCTCTCTCTCCCTCTGTCTCTCTGTCTCTGTCTCTCTCCCCTGCGGCTTCTTGCAGAGATTCGTAGGATTCTGACCTCTTGGCCAGACCTTGGCTGGGGAGCACTATCTGCACAGACTTGAGTTTACTTCTCTGGAACTTTGATTTGTTGCCAATTTAACTTTTTTTGATTCTTCAGACATGGTTCTTTTTAGACTCTGTAAATTCTCATGCCATAATAGACCAGTTGGGAATTGCCTCGAGATTTCTTCTCTGTTCACTTGCTGAAAATGGAGGAAAGGAGATGGAATCTGGGAGCGTTATAGTGTTGTCACAGCCTGTGTCTACGGTTAGGATGGCAGGACCATCAGTGGCATCTAGTTCAGGCTAAAAGGGGCACATGCAGAGAGGGAAGGTCCCTTTTTAGTAAAATCTTGGGCATTGTCATTTCATACTATGTGTGGCCATGAGGAGATTTCTTGTTCACCGATGATGTCTATACATTCTTAAAAAATGATTTATTATAAGCAACAACCTGGGGGTGGGAATGAAGAAGACCCAGCTCAGGACCAAGAGCACCTGCATCTGATCCTTACTGATTATAAGACCCCAGGCACCTGCTTGCCATACTGTTGCTGTTCAGTCGTGTGTGACTCTTCATAACCCTGTTTTGTGGGGTTTCTTGGCAAAGATACTGGACTGGTTTGCTATTTCCTTGTCTTGCTCATTTCACAATGAGGAAACTGAGGCAAAGTTAAGTGACTTAGCCAGGGTCACACAGCTAGTAAGTGTCTGAGGCCAGATTCGAACTCATGAAGAGGAGTCTTCCTGACTCCAGGCTCAGCATTCTATCCACTGTACCATCTAGCTGCCCATGCTTTAGGTAATTCTATAAAAATAGAAGTTTTAGAGAAGTTAGTATATTGGGGCAGGAGTCCCTCCCCTGAGAGCTCCCTGTGCTAATAAAAGCACTGGTATAGTCCCTATCCTTAGCCTAGATAGGGCTCTTATATCCATACATTCACCCATCAGAGAACTAACTGAGAAATGCTGTTCAGCTCACTTATTAGTGTGGAATAAAGAAGCTAGAAAATGTAACGTTGCAAGAAGACCCTGTAGGTCTCCAGACGGTGGATGCAGGAAGGGGGTGGGGTGAGGCCTGAGGAGTTGGGGAACGTCTCTTTAGCCAAGGCTCAGATGCTTCCAGTTCAGGTCAGTTAGCCTCAGAATTCTCCACTGGTTGTGATCTCACTGAGTTGGGAGTTTCCTCTGGGACACAGATCACATCACCCCTGCCTTGGTGACAGACGGACCTCTGACTCCTGTCCCTTGTTAGTTCTATGCGGCAGCCTGTTGAATTATTGCATCGACTGGGAGAACTCTGTCAGACACCAAGGCAGGCCAGCCACCAGAATGGCATTGCCTCCAGCCTCTGTCAAAGCAACCTTCTGGGCTCTTGGCTTGGCCAGTTGGCTCCAGCCACTTGGCTCCGGCCACAACAGGTTCCTCTTCATTTCCCCAATCTCTCCGTGATTCAGAGACTTCTCCGGGTTTCCTTTCCTTGTTTGTGTAACTCAGAGCTAGAGCTGTTTCATGTTAGGCAAAAACACCAGGAGAAAGAAGAGCTTTCCTTGTATGGGCTAATGTGAGCACCAGTGATCTCTCCCTGGAGTTGGTCGTCTTACAAACAGTGGTTTGCATTCGCTCTCCCTCAGGTTACCATTGAGCAGGACGGGAGGACGCAGTGGCCTTCCCCATGGCCAGTCTCGTTGGAGCCTGTTGAGCCATGGTTCATTAAAGACCCTGGCTGCCTCTTCTGCCTGGGACTTGACTTAGGCTGAGGCCTGTTCCAGTGCTGGGGGCTCAGGG
The DNA here is from genome assembly GCA_028627135.1 of Pseudochirops cupreus. Lineage (NCBI taxonomy): Eukaryota > Metazoa > Chordata > Mammalia > Diprotodontia > Pseudocheiridae > Pseudochirops > Pseudochirops cupreus. Next base: position 388,827,603 of record CM053584.1, on the reverse strand, counting down.
GCAGGGAACAGGCAGGATTCAGCAAGACACATGTTTGCCCTCCCTGTGTATGCTTGGGCTTTTCCCTAGCGTGAAGAGGGGCCTTACCCTCGTGGGAGAATGGGGAAAGGGGAAGGAGAAAGGGAAAGAGAGAGAAAGAAGAAAGAGGAAGAGAAGAAAAGGAAAGGGGGGAGAGAGAAGGAGGAGGAGGGAGGGAGGGAGACACAGAGGCACAGGGAGAGAGAGGGAGGAGGAGGGAGAGAGAGGGAGGAGGAGGAGGG
>CM053584.1:388794945-388826843 GCA_028627135.1 Pseudochirops cupreus | reverse complement strand
GAGGGAGGAGGAGGGAAAGAGAGGGAGGGAAGGAGACAGAGGCACAGGGAGAGAGAGAGAGGAGGAGGGAGAGAGAGAAGAGGAGGAGGGAGGGAGGAGGAGGGAGGGAGGGAGACAGAGGCACAGGGAGAGAGAGGGAGTAGGAGGGAGAGAGAGAGGAGGAGGAGGGAGGGAGGAGGAGGGAGGGAAGGAGACAGAGGCACAGGGAGAGAGAGGGAAGAGGAGGGAGAGAGAGGAGGAGGAGGGAGGAGGAGGGAGGGAAGGAGACAGAGGTACAGGGAGAGAGACTCCCTGTTCACTGAAGGTAGTCTTTGTTCCCTTTGAATTAGTCCCTCCCTAAACTTGCCCATCCGTGATGAACTCTGGAAAAAAGAAGCGGGCTTTGAAATCCACTGCTTTCCAGGGTCACAGGGTCTCCTGCCTGGACCTGGGCTTCTCAGCTGCCCTGAACTGAAGCATGAGCAAGCAGCAGGCAGAGGCCTCTGCTTAAGGTCTGGCAACGTATAAGCTCTGCTAAATCTCCATATGGTTAACTCAAGCATTGCTTGACTATTGATTTGCCTTAAATCCACTGGGGCGACAGTGACCCCTGGTGTGTTGACTCTGGGGGGATGGCAGTTGTGAATACCTCTCGCCACCACCACCCCTTCCATCAAGAGTAACCTGGATGAGGGCTGATGGTCATTGGTTTCCTTTGGAAACTCCCCAGAGTTACATTTTTGTCTGATTTACTAGACTTTCCCTTCCTGGACTTACCGGTCCTTCCAGCTAATTTTTGCCTTGCAGTGAAAAGTCTTCCATAATACAGTCATACAGTAGGTTCTTCGGGTTATCAGAGATTCAGAGCTAGAAGGGACCTGAGATGTTATCTGAGTCAGCCCCCTTATTTTTACATATGAGGAAGCTGGGGCCCAGCGGTGTGAAATGTCTTGCTCCAGGTCACATAAGCAGCAGAAAGTGCCTGAGCCTGATTCTGTAACTCCTCGCACAATGAACAAAGTCACCTGGTGGGGTCCAGGTGGGATGGCACAGTCTCCCACTCGCCTCTGTCTCTGTCTTTCTGTCTCTCTGTCTCTGCCCCTGCCTCTGTCTCTCTGTCTCTCTTCTCTGTCTCTCTGTCTCTGTCTCTCTGTCTCTGCCTCTCTGTCTCTGCCTCTGTCTCTCTGTCTCTGTCTCTCTGCCTCTGTCTCTGTCTCTCTGTCTCTCTTCTCTGTCTCTCTGTCTCTGTCTCTCTGTCTCTGCCTCTCTGTCTCTGCCTCTGTCTCTCTGTCTCTGTCTCTCTGCCTCTGTCTCTCTGTGTCTCTGTCTCTCTGTCTCTGTCTCTCTCTCTCTGCCTCTCTGTCTCTGCCTCTGTGTCTCTGTCTCTGTCTCTCTGCCTCTGTCTCTCTGTCTCTCTGTCTCTGTCTCTCTGTCTCTGTTTCTCTGCCTCTGTCTCTCTGTCTCTCTGTTTCTGTCTCTCTGTCTCTGCCTCTTTCTCTGTCCCTCTGTCTCTGCCTCTCTGTCTCTGCCTCTGTCTCTCTGTCTCTGTCTCTCTGCCTCTGTCTCTGTCTTTGCCTCTGTCTCTGTCTCTCTGTCTCTTCCTCTGTCTCTGCCTCTCTGTCTCTGCCTCTCTGTCTCTGCCTCTGTCTCTCTGTCTCTCTGTCTCTCTGTCTCTGTCTCTCTGTCTCTGCCTCTGCCTCTGTCTCTGCCTCTGCCCCTGCCCCTGCTCTGTCTCTCTGCCTCTGCCTCTGTCTCTCTGTCTCTGTCTCTCCATCTCCATCTCTCCATCATTCTCCCTTTCATTTTTCTTGTCTGTGAAATGCGGGGGTTGGGCTTTTGGTGTCTTTCCCAGCTGTCTATATCCTATGATTTTTCCCTCTCTGGGTCTCAGTATCCAGATCTGTATAATGGCTAGCTGGCCTCTGAGGCCCCTACTAGCTCTTGATCTAGGCTCTTAGCACTTTGAAAGGCAGCCAGTCAAATTCTCTTAAGGAAAAAAGTCTGTAATTGGCACTACTGGGATAGGCCACTTTCAAAATTGTCTTTTATTTCGACTGACGTCAAACTTGTTTGGACGTGGATTTGTGTCTGTTGGCCTGGCCTCTGGGTCCAGTGATTCCTCGCTTTCATGGCTATGGGATTTCAAAGGGCCTCCCTGAAGTACTAACAGCCGGAGAGACCCCACTTCCCCACATGCTGAGGGCTTTTGTGAAGAGCCTTTGCTGCCCTTTTAAAGCCTGTAGTCCAAGTACAAGAGGCCAGGGAAAGCTGGTTTTCCCAGTTTAGAATTCTGAAGGTTTACTTGGAGCAGTCAGTCATCTAGAATGTTGCTGCCCAACATATTTCTTTTTCTAATAGAGAATCTGACAGCCCTGTGAGCACAGATCTTCCCCGGGAGCCTTGAAGCACAACCTGGCTGGGGGTGGGAGGCAGCATCGGCCACTTTTCTGTGCCATCTGGTACTTTGGAGGCACCTCAGGGAGCCTACAGCCAGCCTCCCCTCAGTGCTCTGTTCTTTATGGTGGCCTAGGCTTGGCCACCTTGTTTCCCATGGCCTCCTAATAAAAGCTCCTTGCTTTAGGGATCACCAGCCTCTTCTGCAAAAACCTCCTCCGAATCCCCAGAGTGCTGGGTCGGGGCTTTGGAGTGGCATGGGCTGGGTGGCATAACCGATCTGTGTCCCCAAGGCACTTAGCACAGAGCCTGGCCCCGGGAGGCACCTACCAGATGCTTTGTAATGGAAGGGGGGGCCCCCTCTGCTTGAGTGTGTTGATGCTAATAGTTCATGGATGGGCTTGGAATTGATAACCGGAAGAGGAGCAAACTGTATAAAACCTGTGTTAGCGGGTAGAGGTGGAATTGGAAGGGGGTGGTCATAGAAGAACATTCAGGCCATGGTGAGGACAACATAGAGGCCTTTCCAATGGCGCAGGGTGATGTCTGGCTTCCATATTTATAGTTGGGCTTGGGATGGGCGATCACTGTTGGGAGGGTCACACACGAGTGTCATCTGGTGGTTGTGGCAGGAAGCTGCGTGTGTGTGTGTGTGTGTGTGTGTGTTTTGTCTTCTTTCTCAGTTGTGTTGGGGTGATAGCTGTTGCCTTGAGGATAAGCTCACATTTGAAATGCAGGGGAGCAGGGCTCAGTGGAAAGAGCTGAGTCTGGAGTCAGGACCTGGCTTTGGACCGAAGCCGCCCTCCCTCTCTGTTCACCTCAGGCTTTGGGCAGATTGCCTCCTATCTCTGGGAATTGGATTTCTCATCTACAAAGGGTCGGACCTGGAGGAGCCCAGGACTCTTCCTAAGCTGCTTCACCTGGGTTACCCTCAGTTTCCTCTCCTGTAATATGAGGGGGTTGGACTCAACCCCTGAGGTCCTTTGCTGCTCCAGTGATCATGTGGCCTATGGGTCTCAGTTTCCCCATCTGTGAAAAGCTGGACTCAGTGACTGCTGACTTCCATTTCTGCTCTGGGAACGGGGAGAATGAAGCATTTGAAAGAAAGCTGATGTGTATCCTGCCAATTTGCTCTCTGCAGTGAGAGCCAGAATGGCTTGGTTTTGTTACCTAAGTAAATCAAAGGGAAGGATTCAAAACTGGAAAAGCAGATCGTATATTACAGTGTTTCAAAATAATAGAAATTCCCTTCCCCTCTCTGCCCCCCATCCATGGAGCATTTCTCATTGAACAGGGACAAAACGGGCCAAGCATGGGGGACCCACAGTGATGACCCAGTGGGCTCGGTGCAGGGTAGATGGCCAGGATCAGTGAGGCTGAAGGCCTTCCTTCTCATCCCTTGTCTCTTGATCTTCGGCCCCTTAGGTGACCTCTCTTTGGGCCTTCAGCAGCATCATGGTTGGGAGTGAGACAGGCTGGACAAGAGCAGCCTTCAGCATCATCCAAGGACAGAAACAGGGAGGGGAGAACAAGGAGCTCCGTGGACTCCTTTTCCCAAGCCAGCTTGTCACCACTCACTCAGGTCTCTTTGAAAGAAAAGATTTCTTCCTTTATCTGGTTTACTTTCTGTGTCTCTCCAAGTGCTAGTTGCCAGTGCCCTGCTGAGAATACTTTGAGCTGACTTACATTTGCGCTACAGCCTTTGTCTGGGGACGTGGGGGAGAAGAGGGTTTGAATCAGAGGTTTGTTTTCCCTGTGCAGGCTGGTACATGAACAGAGGCCGGCCTTGAGCCGGTTCATTCAGTCATCAGGACGTTGCTGACAGGGCAAAGTAATCCGGACTTGCTTGTATGTGCCCACATATGGGTGTTGCCCAGGCTTAGACGTGAACAGATAAGAGTTTAAATGGTTGCTCGAAGGCAGGGGGTTCTTCACCTCTTTGGTGCTGTGGATCCCTTTAACAGTCTGGTGAAGTCTGTCTCACAATTATGGTTTTAAATGCATAAAACAAAATACATAGTATTACAGAGTAATCACTTATGTTGAAATGCAGTTATCAAAATATTTAAAAAAACAAACTTCCAAATCCCGAGTTAAGAACCCTTGCTCTCAGGGCTTTGGGCGACATGCAGAACCTGGGAAATTGTGCAGACTTGGGCACATTGAACCTGACCTTGAACAGGATTGGCTCTATTTGACTTACTTTTATTTTGGAGGGGATGAAAAGGAGCTTGGTTACTGTGCCTGCAACTCCAAGCTAGTCTTACTATGGAATGTGCCTTTCAGTGGATAGCACCTCAAGTCTCAACATTACTGCTGTGTGACCAAAAAGGAAAGGAAAGAAACCAGTGGCAAAATGGCTTCTAATTTGCCTATTTCCCCCAGGAGAAAAATAATGAGTTCTTTTTTTGTACTTGTTCAGTTTGAGATACCTATGGGTCATCTAGGTGGAGATGTCCAAGGGGCAAATGGTGATGGAGGACTGGAGCTCAAGAGAGAGATGAGGGCAAGATGTAGAAATGGTGATTGAACCTTGAGAGCTGATGAGATCACCAAGGGAAAGAGTACAGAGAGAACAGAAGAGATGGCCCAGGACGCCCATGAATGCAAGAACACAGATGAGGATCCTGAGGAATGATTGGATAGGATGGAAGGTCACCAGGGAGCAAGATTCCAAAATCTCAGGGAGGAGAGAGTGGATACAGGTGCCTGGGGCAGTCATCAATGTCAGGCTCTAGAAGAGGTTGAGGACTGTGTAGAAAGGAACACTTAGTGGTTAGGTGAGAGCTGCCTTCCACTACCTGAGGTACCATCCTACAAGGGAGGAAGGAGACTTATTTGAACCTATACCAGAGAAAACCACAGGGAAAATGTAATTTTTATCCGGAACCTTTCTTCCTGTACCGACCTGAAATTGGTCTTTTGATCTGAGCTCTGCAACAATGGAGTGGATCCCCTGGAAGAGTAGTGACCTCCCCAAGCACAGGGTAGATGGAACATTGGGAAACTCAGGGGAAGGATTCCCACGGATAGGGAGTCGGGATTAGAAATCTCCAACATACCTTCCAATTTTGACCTCATGAATTAATACTGGAAAGAGATCAAGTTTCAGCATTTGGTGCTATGATCAATGTTGTACTGTGAAAGCATTAATTGGTTTAAAAATTAACTGCAGTTTCTCTTATTTTAGGCTGAAGCCCGGCTTGCAGCCAAGAGAGCGGCCCGAGCTGAGGCTCGAGAGATCCGCATGAAGGAGCTGGAGAGGCAGCAGAAGGAGGTAAAGAGCTTCTTTCTCTAAGCCCCTGATGCGGGTTTGCCCTTGGTGGGGGGAGCATTTCACAGAGCCACCTCTCCTTAGCTGGTCTATCCTTCTAGCCCAGGCCTGGATTTGAACTGAATTTGTTCGATCTGAGTTCCTGTGAAATGAACCCCAGGCATGCATGTAATCAGTCATGCCAACAGGATTTTGCCAGAGCCCCCGGGGCAATGGCTTATCTCCCGAACCCCCAGATCATCCCCACACGCTCATGCGTAGTTGTCTGGCCCCCTCCATTTCTGTTTCCCCTTGAAGGGACAGCCCATAGTCAGTACTGCCGACCCCAAGTCCTGTGAGCAACCTTGACGGTGCCCTGGCCATTCCTGATAGAAGGGTTTAACACACAGCTGCTGGCTCTCTCAGTTAAAGAATCATCTTGGGGACTCTAGGGAAACTGAGTTTAGGCCTGCAAAGGATGGCTGAGGCTTTGGAATATGACCGAATTTGGGACTTCCATTCTTGCTAAGGATCAGTCATTTCAACCAGTAAGCTTTCATTGAGTTCTGTGTGAAATTTATATGTGTATGTACATACATATACATACATTCACATGTATGTGTGCCTCTACATTACATGTGATGTCTCATAAATCTTAGTACGGTTTTTAAGCTTACATTTTAATATACATGCATTCCTACACATTCATATCTGTATGTGTGTGTGCATATATATTTACATGTGTGTAGACATATATTTCTTTCCCTCTCCTTCACCCCCTCCTCTTTCCTCCTCCCTCCCTCCTCCCTCCCCTCTCCCCATGCCTAAACATACTCAGAATTTTTCCAACTGAGATTGGAATCAGAATAAGTGAGAGGTTACAAAGGGTGTGACAGAGAACCCCACCAGCCTTGCTCTTAAAGGGCCACAGCCCACCATTAGGGTAAGGGCCTGGGCCCATGATGTCACTAATTTAGAGAACTCCCAGAAGAGGGAATCCCCTCTACCAATGCATGTTGCCACCTTCTCTGACACTGGGTGAGTTCCCTGGAGCGCTTAGAAGGGAAGGGGCTGCTGGGGTCCTCCAGCCAGCATGTGTCAGACATGGGCCTTGGACCTAGTTGCTGACACTGAGGCCAGCCCTGCCCACTGACCCCCACTGCCTCTTGTACACCTGCTTTTGAAGTAGGGCTAAGGACCTGGGATTTGACTGGGAGAAGAAACTCCTGGGTGAGGACAGTCCCGCAGCCTCTGTGGGGCTGCACCTTCTTTGCCATTTGTAACATTGCCCAGAACACTGAGGTTAATTGACTTAGCTTGGGTCACGCAGCCACCTTGTGTCAGGGTGAGGCTTGACCAGGGTTTGAGGACAGCTCTCTGGAGATGTGTGCAACAGAACTGTGTAACCCGTAGCTACTCTTTTCATAGTTTTCTCCCTTCAAAAATGACCACTGTTTAGGGAGCCCTGAATGGACTAGGCTCCCAAAGCTTCCTTTTCAAGTAAGCTGTTTAAAACTCAGAATGCATTTTCCCACTGGATCAGGGTCATGGGGGTAGTTAGGTTCTAAAAACCAATCCATACAAAGTACTATTCTGTATTCTGGCTGAGGCGAACTGCCCTGCCTCAAACCCAGAGCCAGTTCTGAGATTGCTGCAAATGGACCTAGGGTTCCTCTGATGCCTTTTTGCAGCAGGCTGGGTTTCTCTGGGTCCCGTCAATGGAGACAAACTCCATAGGTTTTACCAAGTCGAAGAACTCCTGGACACAGGCATAGTAACCATGTTTGCCTGCTCTCTGAGGGCCAGCCTCACTGAGTACATCACCAGAAGGCTGGCTTGGAGGAGACAGAGTCCCTGAAACCCACCCCCAGGATACCAAATGACTCTCAGACCTGTCCAGCCATCTTCTGCTAACATGGTAAGCGTGGAAATAAAGAGTGCCCAGCCACCCTCTTTGATTGAGGTCCAGGCCCAGGTGAAATTCATCTGGATGTTCTGTAAGAACTAGCAGGTGCTAAGCTGAGTCAGTATCAGTGAGTTTTCCTTATTTGTGGAGAATGGAAAAGATGCTTGAGGACCAAAGACAGGCAAATGTTGGCTTTGTCTTAGCAAAAGGAAGATACTAGAGTCTTTACGTTATAGACTGGGGGTTTGCCTTTGCTTCCTGCCAGAGTCTGTAACGGGAATGGCTTGCAAGTATTTAGAGAGGAAAGGCACACACACACAAACACATACGCACACATACATGCACACGCACGCACACACACACATGCACATACACACACGCACATGTGCACGCACACACGTCCATGCACACGCACGCACACACATACATACGCACATGTGCACACATGAATACACACATGCACACACACACTTAATATCTTTCTGTATTTATATAGGAAGAGAAAGAATATTTTAACCACATTTTACAGTTCTTTAAGAAGGGCAAAGTGCTCTACAAATATTTTCTTATTTGGTTTTCACAACAGTCCTGGGAAGTAGGTGCTATTATGAGCCCCATTTTATTTTATTTTATTTTTTTAAAGGATATGTTTCATAGTTCTCATTTTCTGCATTTATTAATAAGGTTTTGATGTTCTCATACATGGTGATAATTTTTTTTTCTTTTTGGAGTGGGGAAGGCAGGGCAGTTGGGGTTAAATGACTTGCCCAAGGTCACACGACTAGTACGTGTTAAGTGTTTGAGGTCAGATTTGAACTCAGGTCCTCCTGACTCCAGCATTCGTGCTTTATTCACTGCACCACCTAGCTGCCCTGATGAGCCCCATTTTATAGGTGAGAACACTGAGGCAGACGTGAAGTGACTTGCCCAAGGTCTCACATCTGATAAGTGTCTAAGCTGGGGTTTGTGTTCAGGTCCAGCACGGTGCCGTCCGGCTGCCTCAGTGGTGAAGCAGACTAAGAGAGGACGTGAGCACTTAGGGGAAAAAGCTGTGCCAGCTTATACTGAAATGGGTTCATTTCCCTGTAAACAGTTACTAGGCAGATTTAGTTGGTCGGCGTTATTAATAAAACCTTTGACCAAAATATATTTTTAAAAAATATAAGGTCCTGCCAGGCTTATTGTCTGTTGATTTTTTTAAATGGCTTTGGAAGAGGGGAATGTGACGGGTCCCAGGCTCTTCTCAGACCAGGGATCTCCCAGTAAGATCGTGCCAGGTTTCCTGCTAGCCGCAGTTCCGGGAGTAACTGTATTCAGCAATCCTGGGGCGATCAAGGTCACGTTTAGCGTCAAATAGAAACTCCAAAGATGAGTGCCGAGTGGATGGAGGATGCCCAATGCTAAGTCAGAACCAAAGTCTCTTGTTCACAAAGGGTCCGTGTCCTATTGGAGCTGAAGCCCAGAGCGCTCTGGGACCTTCTCAATGAGACCCATGTCTGTGAAGGAGATCGGCTCCATGATTCACACAAGAAAACGCCAGAGAGCCTTGCGAAGGTCCAGATGTGCAGCTGCGGGCCTTTGTTGAGGCTGTTCCGTAGTACTTGGGTCCTAGACCCTGCAGATGGAAAATGAGTGAAGTCCGCACTTGCTGAGGAATGGGAGCTCTGGCCAGGCCGTTTGGGAAGTTCCATGGCGGGGCCTGGCCACAGCAGGCATTTATTTCTCCTGACTGTATATGTATTTGTTAGAAGTGTTTTGGTAGTTCAGAAGAGCAGGGAAAGGGAGTCGCTGCAGTTTCCTGCCTTAAAGGAACCCGCTCCACCTTCACCTCCACTAACCAACACCTCTTCCATCCTATGGCGGCAGCTGCCCCCAGCCACCTCCGCCTCCTCTGCTGCTGCCGCGACCACCTTGTCCTCCTCTCAGGTGCGGCAGAACTACCCCCAGGACTCAGAGGCTGCCATCTACCGGCAGATCAGCCTGGAGCTCTACACCTCCTACGTCTACCTGCCCATGTCCTACTGCTTCAACCACGATGATGTGGCGCTGAAGAACTTGGCCAGGTTCTCCCTGCACCAGGCCCACAAAGAGCACAAGCAGCCGAGAAGCTGCAGAACCAGCACCACCACATCTTCCTGCAGGACATGGAGAAACCGGACAACGATGCCTGGGAAAGCAGGCTGAACGCCACGGAGCATGCTCTGCACTTGGAAACAAATGTCAGTCAGTCATTGCTGGAATTGCACAAGCACCTTTGGAGACAGTGACAGCAGAGCCAAGCCCCCTGGCTTCCCCCACACCTGGGAACTGTGGGTGCCACCCCGACTGCCTTCAGTGCCTGCGTATTTTGTTTCTCTAACCTTTTCATAATCTGTACCAAAAAACTACCACCATTTACATCCCAATAAAGTGACTTGGCACTGATGGGGAAAAAAGTGTTTTGGTTTTCTTTTTTCATTTAGGGGAGAAAATAAATGCCTCTGAATATCTTGGGGATGCTTCTGATTATTAGGAAGTTCCCCTCCCAGAAGGCTGAATTTGCCTGAATTTGTGTGAATTTGCCATTTCCTCCCACTTCCTCTACTTCTGCTCTTGGGGCCAAGCTGAACAGGCTAATTTCTCTTCCATAAACTTGAAAAAGTCTCTGATGCATGTCTTGGGACTTCTGTCTAAACATCCCCAGTTCTTTTAAGCGGAGCCACGACATTGGAGCTCCCTTTAGACTGTGAGCTTCTGGAGGGCCAGATTTGGAGACTAAATGTTGAGAGTCCCATTAAGAGGCTGTTTTAATGTTGTTCAAGCCAGAAGAGGTGGGGGCTCGAAGACAGCATCAGCCTCCTTGCCTGCCCTTTCTACTGTTGATTCCTAGAGGACTTGTGGTCCGCTGGAATACCCAGATCTTTTTCATATGGACCACTGTCTAAACAGAGTTTTCTCATCTTGTGCTTGGGGAGTTCATCTCTTTGAACTCAAATACAAAACTTTACATTTGTCCTTAATGAATCTCATCTCATTAGATTCAGTCCAGTATTCCAGCCTGTAAAGTGTGTGTTGACCATCCTGCCCAGCTATGTGGCATCTTCAAATTCGATATACATGCTGTCTCTGCTTTTGTCTCAGTCATTGGTAAAGACTGGGAACAGCAGAGGATCAAGCATAGATCCCTGTGGCATCTCACTGGAGACCTTCCACATTGGCATCGAACCATTTTCCAGCCGAATTGCACTCTGGCCTGCCCTCTACCTCTCCATCAGAAATAGTACAAGAAAGTTGGTCAGATGCTGTTGCAAAAATCTAAGTAGATCTTACATATACAATTCCCACCACAGAAAGGAAGTGATCTTATTCTGCTGCGCCCCGTTCCTAGGGAAGTCTTGCCAGCTCTGTGCTTTCTATGTGCACCCCTTGCCAACACCCTCTTTAAAGATAAAGGAGTCGCCCAACTTCCCTGACCTCTGGTTGCAGACTCCACGTGCAGTCTCTTCCCTTTGTTGAAGACCAGGACCTTTGCCTTTCTCTGGTCCTGTGGCATGGCCCCCACTTTCCATAACCCTTCAGATATCACTGTCAGTGACTCCCTCTGTGGATTCTCTCAGCAGCCCTTGGGCTGGGATCCTTGAGCTCATGTCAGGCCTCTGAGGACCCTCTGAGGACCCTCTGACCAGCTCCCTATTGGCCAGGTTGGTTCTGACCTTTCCAGTCCAGAGAACAAAGGCCAATAATGAATTGAGCAATACCGTCGTCTCTCGGATCTCGCCAGCCCTGTGAGGGACACTTTGGAGACGTGGTGGGACCCTCCAGGTGCCTGATGCATATCAAGAAGGATGGCTGCCAGAAGATCTTAGATCTCACTTTGGCCACCGAGCCAATTTTGGGAACAGCTGACTCGGGCTCAGGCTTCACGCTGTCATCCCTGATTAGCGTTTCTTCTGCCAGGCAGCTTCATTCACTGGTGTGGCAGGCGAGTTAGGGCCTGTGGGGAATGGACGAGCCAGACACAGAAGACCGTGTATTTTGGTTTCCGTGGTGTTCTAAGAGAACCAGGGGAAGGATTTGTCCCAGGTTTTGAGAACGGCAGCTGTTGAAAAATTGACAAAATAGAGACAAATTACATCACACGTAGAATGTGTGTTTAGTCTGCAGACAATCTAATTAGATGATAGGAATGGCATAGGCGGCAACATGAGGTACTGTGGGCTAGAGCTCTGGACCTAGAGTGAGTGAGACTTACCTCATGACATTTGGTAGCTAGCTGTGTGACCCTGGATTGGTCCTTGTACCTTTCAGCCTCAGTTTCTGCATCTGTGGAATGGGCATCACATAACAGCTTCCCAGGGTTGTTGGGAGGATCCGATAAGACAACACTTTGCAAACCTTAAAGCACTATATTAGCATTATTATTTCATCGATATAGGGAGCTCCCGGGGGAGGAAGATCCCTCCTTCTCTGTGATTTACAGCCTCAGACAGCTGTGTGGGACATGCAGCACTGAAGTCACTTTTCCAGGGTCACGCAGCCAGGATTAGTTAGAAAGGCGCCTTCCAGCCTCTGAGGCTGCTGTCACAGCACCGCACTGACAGTTTGTACGGGAAAATGTGTAGTTTTGACATGAGGGGAAGAAGTCATTTTTAACTATACAAGCAGTTCCTTACTTTAAAAAAACCCTGCTTCTCCTCAGCATATGTGTTGGAGGGGAGATATTTGGAAAGAATCGAGCCCCGCTAGCAGATGGCTCTAAAAAGGCCTCCCCCCCTTAAAGGAAATGCCCTTTTTTTGGCCTTCAGTGGAAAACCACCTGACGGTACTTTTTTGTTAGCATTTCTTATTTGTAAGGCAGCCAGAAGCAGTTACTGGCTTCTTCTCAGCCCAGTTGCATTAAAAAATAATTACTCTGAGACAGCTAGAAGGCATAATAGAACAGAGGGCCTGGAGTCAGGAAGACCTGAGTTTAAATCCTATCTTAGACATGTTTTAACTGTGTGATCCTGGGCAAGTCACTTTACCTCTGTTTGGCTTGGTTTCCCCATCTGTAAAATGCACGTAATAACAGCACCTACCTCCCGGGGCAGTGGTGAGAGTCACATGAGATGGTAATCACAAAGTGCTGAGCACAGCGCCCAGCACACAGTAGGTCCAGATGTGCGCGTGTATACATACACACATACATGCATACATACATACATGCATACATACATACATACATACATACATACATGCACAATTAAAGTCCTAGCCATTTTTAAAATGCCTTGGCCATTAAGCTGTCAGATCGGTGCAGAATAACCTCGGGTTGTGATCCCCAGCTCCGTTTCCCTGATTCAGGCTGAGGATGCTTCCTAAGGGCCTGCTAATGCGGCCCTTGGTCCAGCCCCTGGGTCTGCAGCCTGTCAGAGGGAGGTTGGGGGTTCTGAAGCCTCGGCCGTGGCATTCCAGGGGGCCGGCTGAGCTGAGCCCTTCCCTCCCTTGCTCCTGTACCCACGGAAGAGACAAGCAGGCATCACCAGAATGCTGGTCAGACACAGCAGCCTCAGCAGCAAATGGTCCCTGGCTGGGCCATAGCAGAATGTGTAATAGACGCCAGCCTCGTGATACTGTGGAAAGTGTGCGGGTCTGGGGGCCAGGAGGGTTCCTTCTCTCTCTTTTTCTCCCTCCTGGATCCTGGATCTAGGACCAGGAGGGCCCTCAGAGGCCATCAAATACAACCCCCTGATTTTACAGATGGGGAAGCTGAGGCCCAGGGAGCCGAAGTGATTTCATATCTCAGGCTCCTGTGAATTAGAAGAGACAGACCTCAGACACCATTGAGTCTAACCTCCTGATTTTACAGATGGGGAAGCTGAGGCCCAGGGAGCTGAAGTGACTTGGGATCCTATCTAGAGCTAGAAGGCACCAATTATCAGGCTTTTGCAAGAGTCTAAGTGAGGGACTGAAAAAAGGCCTGATCTGGGCCTCACATCCACAAAAACAAAGGGGGGCCCAAATAATGGTTTCTAGCAGGTTAGACTTTGTTGTGTGTGTTGGGTCTCTTATTTGTCAAATGAGTGGATGCAAGCCACTGAGACTCTCCCTGGGATTTGGGTCATGTGGTGTGCAGCCCCAGATCTGACACAGGAGATTACTCCTGTGAAGGCCGACAGCTCTGTGAGGCTGCCCAGATGTCAGAGACCATTGGCATGAGGCGCCCTGGGCCCCAGAACATAGGCCTCTTTCAAGACTGTGCTGCATGTGATAACCTGGAAGCCGAAACACTTTGCCTTTTTCAAGGAGGGAGTAAACAAAGGCCTGGCTCACTTTCTTATGCATCGCCCTTGGGGGAGGAGCCCTGGAAAAGTTTTTGAGAACCTGGAGATAAGAGAAGCATTTATGAGAGATCGTGGAAGGAGAAATAATTGAGTTCATATAGTGGACTGATTAAGAGCTGAACAGACACACACGTATGAGCCTCCATTTCCCTGGCAGATCTGATCCCACCCTCTTCTGAAAAATGCCAGGGAGTTTCATTTATTTGAAGTTTATGATAATTTTGCATTTCCCCTTCAGCCTTGTACGTTCCAAGCCTTGGATTCTTCATTCTTTGAAGTTGTGTCCCTCGTGCCTGGAACAGTGACTGGCACACAGTAGGTGTTTCATAAATGCTTAATTTTTTTAATTGCCCATTTCCTGCCACCCCACCTCCTTGTCCCTGAGAGGTCCATATTTGGCCATGGCAGAGTATGTGTGACATTTATATGTGTGTGACCCCATACAGCAGTCAAGAGGAATCACAAGGATTGCTGGTCACCCTGCCGGGGAGGAGCCATTTTGTTCCGCCTTGCATAGGCGGGCAGTGGTCACGCCTTCTCCCAGGAGTGATGTCTTTAAGTTCAGAGGCTGGCACACTTAGCTCTTGGCTGCTTAAGTTGTTGCACAGTTTCACTGCCCATGTAAGTGTCCTTTAAAACGGGGGTTCTTATTTTGGGGTTTGTCTGTGGTTGGACTTGAGGGAGTCTGTAAACTTGGACAGGAAAAAATTCCATCACGATTGTTCAGTTTCAGTCTGACTCTTCATGACCCCATTTGGGATTTTCTTGGCAGAGATTCTAGAGTGGTTGGCCATTTCCTTCTCCAGCTCATTTTACAGATGAGGAAACTGAGGCAAACAGGGTGAAGTGACTTGCCCAGGGTCACACAGCTAGGAAGTGTGAGGCTGGATTTCAGCTTGGGTCTTCCTGACTGCAGAGCTGGCACTCTATCCGCTGTGCCACCTAGATGCCTAGCCTTTGGTCACCTTGATTTTTTTTGCATTCAAAAACAATATTAGGAGAGGGGGTCTCTAGGCTTCACCTACAACCCAAAAAGGGGGCAAACTACTGTTTTAAAGAAGGACCACTAGGGAGCAGAAAGCAATAGTCTTAGGGAGAATAGAGACCTTGCTACTGCACAGTCATTGGGAAGGAGGGTTTCATGTGAAGTGTGCATCTGAGCCAATTCCCTATACACGTTTTCAGAGAGACGTAGACAACCAATAGGGAGTCCAGTGGAGAAAGAATGTCCAGGGCACAGAGTGATCTGAAACCACATAATGGGGAGTAAGGCTGTCTGAGAGAATGAGAGAAGTTCTCCCCTGCCTGGCTTTATTGGAATGGGTCTAATTAGGTTAGTTTACATTAGAGGAAAGAAAGCGAGCTTCGATGGAGATTAGCCGTGCCAACTGACCTCTTCTCTGTAGTTGAGTTGGCCGTGACTTAAATTAGCTACTCCCAGATGGCATCAATACATGTCTGAGACTTGGAATTTTTAAGGGTGGCTTCTTGGCTTATAGACCTGAACAACATCTGCATCTCTCTCTCTTACACCTTACAGGTTCACTATAAAAGTGGAAATATTGTAGGTAACTATGTCAGTCAGTGCAGGAAAACATAATATACTTTTGGAATACATATTAAGAGAGGCAGGGCTGTTGAGGGACTAGAGAGTTGGCCTTGAAGCCACTAGAATCTGGGTTCAAGTCCTACCTTTGACACATACCAGTTGTATGATCTTGAACAAGTAACCCGACCTTTCAGTGCCCTACACAACTCTCTATATAAATAAGTTGTAGAGAGATGCCTACTTGCATTGGTAGAGGGAATTTCCTCACCTGGGAGTTACGTATCACAGGTATCCTTGCCCTCCTCTTCTAGTTGTCAAACTGAAATGTTCCTCTTCTCTTCCTGACCTGCATCAATAAGAACATTATATTATCACTTCTCCCCTTTACATTATGGTTATTTGGTACACTCAAGTCTAAATATCTTCAGGATTCAAAAGATGTCTAGAAATATGAGAAATTACTGGACTTGATCATTGCTTGGTTTTGAAAGGCATCGCTTGGGCTTGGAGAAGGTGCTTTGCAATTTTGGTCTTGGTAGCATTTTGGAGGGGAAATGAAAAGGCACTATGCCCCCCAGGGTTAACACCTGGCTCACCTGAGCATCCCCCCCTCCTCCTTGAAATGCCAGGGAGCTCTCCAACCTCCAGGGTGCTGACCAAACTCCAGTGGAAGGAGATGCTTAGGGGAATGATTAAGTCTTGAAGTTGGCCTGAAACTTCCATCAGGAAAGAGGAATTCCACCATTGTCTTCTGTTTTTTTAGGGTGCGGTCAATTCTGTGTTCATTGCCATTTCTTCTCTGGGTTCTACATGTCCTATGTTGTAAATGACTTCAGCTTTTGTCTCTTTCGTTTTCCTTCCTCCTCTTCCTCTAGATCTATCAGGTTCAAAAGGTAGGCTTTGCTTGAGCATTGCTTTCTCACCTGCATGTCCCTTGTGTTCCTTGCTAAGACCCTGAACACCTTTCAGAAATAACTTCCCTAACTCAAGACACACACAAGTTTATGCTGAATGTGTGAGTTGGTTTGAACCAGGGGCCCCCAGGGTGGGACTGTTTTGTTTTATAAAATAATAGTGTAGGGATTTCTTTGGTATTGTTCCATTTGATGCTCATGACAGCTATGAAAGGTAAGTATAGCAGGTCTTATAGGAAACTGAGGCTGATGGACTAAGAAGATTGCCCAAAGATGACCTACTTGTATTTAGCCAGGCTGAGACATAGGTTTGGTTATTTGGGAGTTTTCCCCCCTACTAGTCCTAATGCCCATACTACCTCCTTAGGTTATTTCCTGGAAGACACATTTCTGAATATTGAATCCTTCTGTAGAAATTTATTTTTACCATAAAATTGAAAATTCATAGCCCTAGGAGGGCTCCCAACATCATACTTACTACAGCAATACTTATAAAAGTCATATTTTGTTACATAATTCTTGATGAAAAATTGTCACCAAATAGGAATGATGAGAAGTCTAACGATATTTCAGTCTTGTGCCCTGCCTTAAAGAAAGGGGAAAAGTAAATCCAGCACCTCTGAGTCTGAAGGGCCTGTGCGCTCCAGTCATAGGGGGGAACCCACTTTCTCCTGATGCCTCCTGTTCCAATTTGGACAGCTCTGTAAGGACATTTCTCCTTGTATCAAGGTGAAACCTGCCCCTTGCTTCTTCACAACACTCTCCAGATTTTCAAAGGCAGCATTCACATCCTTTCCCCAAACCTTCCCTTTTCCAGGCGATACTTTCCTAATTTCATAAACTGACTTTTTGGCATGGTTTCAAGGTCCCTTTTGAACCTGGGAAGCCCTCAAGGGACCTTTCAGATTATCAACATCTTTCCTAAAATATGATCCCCATCTGACTACAGCGAGTGCTCCACATTTTCTTACCGCGGAAGAATACAGCAGGACAGTCACGTCCCTCAGTCTGGACGGTCTTCTGCTGTTGATTAACATCACCCAAGCTTTCATTTGCTTTTCTGGCTTCCATAACACTGCTGACTCTCACTGAATTTGCAGTTCATTAGACCCCCTATATCTTTTCACATAAACTATTGTCTAGTCAACCCTCGCCCATCCTGTACAAGTACAATTGATTTTTTGAACTCAAGGGGAATTTTTTACATTTGTTCTTGTTAAATTCTTTTGTGTCAGATGCCACTCACTGTTCTCATCTGCTTCATTGATTTTTTTTTTGTTTCCTGGTTTTATTATTCATTTTATTAGTTATGCCTCTCAGTGACATCCACAAATTTGCTAAGTCCACTATCTCTACTTTATCCAAGTTATTGATACAAATATTAGACAGAACGGGGCCAAGATCAGATCCTTGTAGCACTCTGCTAAAGACCTACCTTCAGGGTGACATCAGTCTACTGATCAACCTTTTGTTTTGATCATTCAGCCAGTTTCAAATTCACCTAACTATCCTTTAGGCCACTAAAGTCAAACATGAGGCTTAAAACATAATTAGAAAATATTTGACAAAATAAAAATAGAATAAAACAGAGATAACGTTACATTCTAAAACTGTGCCCCAAAGGATCTTTATGTAAGGATTGTTGGCCCACGTGAGTTTGAGGCTGATTGAGGCCACTGCCCTCAGTCTTCTCCCAAGGATATTGTGAGAGCCTGTCGAATGCCTTGCTAGAATCCTCTTCAAGGCATTCCTTTGACTCATAAGTCTGGTAACCCTGTCCGAAAGGGCAGCGAGATTAGTCTGGAGTGATTTGTTCTGGATGCGTACGTGCTGGTTAGTAGCCATCACTCCTTCCTTTTGTAGTGAAAAGAAAGCTGTATTTGAATTTAGCCACCAGGTTTCAAATCACAGCTCTGTTGCATAATACTTGTGTGACCTGGGCCATAGCCATAACACCATCAGTCTAGCTGGAAGGGACCCAGAGATCTCATCTCCTTCATTTTGCAAATGAAGAACCTCAGGCAAAGAAATGTGAAATGACTGGCCCAAGGTCACACGTTGTGGTGGTAAGTGTCAGAGCCAGGATCCAAGGCTGAGGTCTCTGATTCCAAAGTCATTCTACTACTCCAGGCCTCAGGGGAAAGGAGGAGGTTCACTAAAAGATCTCCAAGGTCCTGCCCAGTTCTAATCTGATTTGATCGGAACTGAAGCCAAACTTTCCCAAGGATCCTTTGAAAAAATCCAACCCCTTTTCTTATTTAAAAATCAAGCCATTGGTCTCTCCCCTTCCCTGTGGCACCTCATATGTTCACCCACCAACAGAGCATCATTGATCTCAGCCAAGTCTGTTGGGATCGTGGCAGAGCTGAGCAGATCTCCTTACCAGCTGCAGAATGAACCTGGAAGCCCTGTTTCCTACTCCATGCCCCATTTTGTATTCTAGAAATAGCAGGAAGAATGATGGTGGCTTTCAGTGATTGCCTCAACCCCGACTTCCTCCATTCTGTGAACCCCAGTAACTTCTAGAGATGAGAGGCTGAGCTGGGCTCCTCTGGGAGGAGTCCCAGAGAGAACCAAGCCTAAGATTCCAGATACACCCAGAATGAAGTCATGGTGAGTTCACTCACTGAGGCCCAAGCTGGAGAAGATGGGCGACTGCAGGCGAAAGGCTGAGTCACGTTCCTTATTTAGAACTCAGTCATTTCTTTGCCTTTCTGCATAAGGGTGTTTTCCTGTGGTTTATTGGATGGGGGATTAAAATTCTTTTTTTCATATATCCTCAGTTAAGGCAGCTAAACAATCTGGCCCATCAAAAATCAAAGTCCTAGGGTCATAGAGGAGAGCAGGATGAGCCCCTCAAGGTGGGGGAGTCCAGCTCACTCACTTTACATAGGAGGAGCCTGAGGCGGGCAGAGGGGAGAGGACAGCCAGGTAGTAAGTGGTAAAGTTACTTCCTGTTCATAGAGTTCCTAGATATCTAGCTGGGAAGAACCTTAGAGACCATCTAGTCCAATGCCTTCATTTCACAGAGGAGGAAACTGAGACCAGAGAGTTCACCCACCATGACAGAATGAGCCAATATCTGAGTAGGGATTTGAACCCAGATCCCGGGCTCCTGTGGCCAGCAACAATCCTTTCTACCATCCATTCATAATCGGGCCCATTAAACCTAAAACTCCTTGGGTGTGCTTCCTTCTAGCAAAACTGCTGCTGGAAACCAGCCAGGGATGAACTGAACCTTAGGCCCAGTGTGAAGTTCACTCTCTTCTCACTGGACCTGCCGTTTTTGACAAGGTCCAAAAGGAAAGCTGCATCGTGGGGGCTTTGCAGGCCTTGGCCTCTGAGCAGTACTAGCTTAGTGGGCAAACCAGCCCGAGTAACTCTAAGTAACCACTGAACGGTGAAGGGGTGAAAAGCAATTGGTGACAGCTCTGTTGTGATAGCATTAAGTCCTGGATACAGAGACAGGTTATAACTTAGTGATACTGAGACCAATCTACACATGCCAGCCCCTGAAATAGTCACCCCATATCTTGCCCTGATTCTAGGGCAAGCTTCAGGCCATGGGAAATCCAGCCTGCTCTCTCTCTCTCCCTCCCCCTCCCGCTCTCCCCCCCTCTCGCCCTCTCTCCTTCCATCTATCTTCTCCCCCTTCTCATCTGTATGCCCCTCCCTTCCCCCTTTCCCTCCCTCTTCTTTCTCCATCTCTCCCTTTCCTTCTCTCTTTTTCCCTCCCTCCCCTCTTTTTCTGTCCTTCCTTCTCTCCCTTTCCCTCCTTCCTTTCCTCTCTTTTCCCCTCCCTTTCTCTTCCCTCTCCCTCCCTCCTCTCTCTCAGCCATTTACCCAAGGCCCCGCAGTCAGCCATTACTAACAGAGCTGGGAGTCCAACCCAGGATGCCTCTTCCCAAGTCTAGCACCCTCTCCTACATCTCTCTCCCCACCATCTTACCCGTGAGGACACTGAGGCTCAGAGAGGGTCCAGGCCCTGCCCATGGGGCTGCAGACCCAGAACCATCACCCGGGACCACGGTTCTCAGGCCTGCAGCCAGAGTGGTAACCAGGGGCAGTTGCTGAGTGTGAAGTAGCCTTTGGAACCTGATGTCTTAAAGGAAAAAGAAAGTCTCCATTGTCACTGCCCTGGAAAGTCTCCTCCAGGCGGCAGCCTCGGGCAGGCTGGCCCATCAATGGCTGCCTTGGTTCCTTCAGTCCAGTCCGAGCTATTTCTGAAAGTCGGGCCCCTCCTGTTCACCCAGGGCTTGCCGTCCCCTGCATGTCCTGCCTGTCCCACCACTAACACCAGGGTGTGCTCCTTTGGAATTCTGGCTGCTGCTAACCTCTGACCTCCCAGGCCCACCTGGGCTGTGGGCCCCGACCCCTTCCTCCCCTTGCTCTGTTCCCGCTGCATCTCGGACTTGGTCACCATGGTGGCTGGCGGGTCCAGCGGATGCCTTTGGCACAATTAGCGTGTGCAGATGTGACCTCTGCTCCCCTAAATACTTCCTGCAGCGGCTCTGCGGCCTTTGGAAAGGTTATCTACCCAAAAAAGAAGAAAGGAAAGAGAAGCAGAAAACAGTATTAAGGCTGCGTGATCAATCCCCCTCCCATCCCCTCTGGGTGACCCCAGTGTCACCAATGTTCAGAACTGCCCCAGGGGAGGTTTTGTGCTAGTTTTTAAAAATTATTTCTTTCTGTTGTTAGAGTTCACAGGTCACTACAGGTCAAAGGATCAGTGTCAGAGCGGAAGGGAAAGGAATAAGCGTTTACCAAGTGTTGGACCAAGCGCTTTACAAATGTTCTCTCTCCTAAGTGCTGTCATGGCCCCCATCTCACAGCTGGGGGATCTGAGGCAGACACTCACAGGGACCTCCGAGGACCTGGGCTTAGCCCTCCTTTGGTAGCCCAGGATCCTCAATCAAACACTGGAAGGACCTTGGAGGCCATCTACTCCAGCCCCCTTATTTGACAGAGGAAGAGACTGAGGCCCAGAGAGCTTAGCTGGTTCTCCCAGGGTCACACAGCTAATACTTCCTAGTGGTGACGTTGGAACTCAGATCTTCCTGATGCCAAGCTTCCCCTCGAGGGAGGATGCACCTTGATGAGATTCTGTACTGTTTAATGTAGAGCAGAACCAGAAAATAGAAATAAAGGGAAGCCAGAATCCCTTCCCTGCCTTCAGCAGGACACGTTGGGCCTCTGGAATGCCTTTCTTCTAAAAAGCTTGAGCTCCCTTCATCCACGGTACCTCCTGTTATCTTTACAAGGACCTTGGGAAAGCCAGCAGAGCCACAGATAAACCTGCTTTACTGCTGTATAACCTGAATCCCAGGGCAGGAAAGTGATTGACTCTCCAGACTGTGAGCAGATCCAGGGCAGAGCTAACATGGTCTTTGGAATCCCTCTCTTCTGGTGGAGCTGCTACAATCGCCTGCCCCTGTCCCCAAGGACCACTGCTTTCCTGCCCCACAGCATCACCACTCTCCCACCCCCTGCCAGGATCCCCACTCTCCGACCCCCCAGGACTACCACTCTCCCACCCCCCCATGACCATACTCTCCTGCTCCCCCAGGTCCATCATTCTCCCTGCCCCCCCGGACCCCTACTCTCCCACCCCCCAGGACCACCATTATCCAGCCCCCTAACACTCTCCACTCTCCAGCTCCCCAAGTATTTGCTTCAGGAGTGGACTGTGTTTGCCTTCAGTGGAGGTGGATTTGGGCACAGGCAGGCCTTGGCCCTGGGACTTTTCCTGTTCTCCATCCCAGTGTATTTTTAAGTCTGGTTTACATCCCTCTGCTGGCTTTTCCCTCCTCGCTGCCTGTGTTACCCATTGTCACTGAAAGAAAGAAAGGCGACCATTTTAGGCCAGGGAGGTTGTAGTCTGCCTGCCGCATAGCAACCAGGCCAAAAATAGCAGCCGGGCGCTCCTGCAGTCCCGAGCAGGTCCCCAAACTGCAGGGTTTGGAAAGTTCAGGACTCTCTTGTTTTCAACCTGCCTGAGTCCTGGAAGGGAGCGGAAAACCGCCCATACAAGGCCGACCTTAGCAGAAGGTTGGTCCTTTGCGGATTTTCTTCCTGGGAGCTGAGGTTAAAATAAGCAGACGCCCTTAGTTGTGGTAGGGCTGGAAGGCACCTCAGAGGCCAGCGGTTCAACCCCTTCATGTTACAGATAGAGAAACTGAGGCCCAGCCCAGGGCTAAAGTCATGACCAGTTTAGAAGCAGTCATTTCTCAAGGGATCTCCCGTGTCACTCAGCTCCACTTGAACTCTTATCCAGTGACATCAGTACAACTTTTTACTGAAATGCTGTTTCTGCTTGGTCTTATGGAAGAGGCTTCTACTCTAGGCCTACAGCCTGAGCCTCCTCCTTCTACCAGTCCAGAGGTTTTCAGCCCGTTCTTACTCCGTTCCTTTCTTGGGAGGGCACCCTGTAACCCAAGCAAGGTAAGGAGAGGAGGGAGTAGAGAATCCACCACCCCCCCATTCCACCTGGAGTCTCTGTCTTTTTGCTCCATTCTCGGTGATTACCCTTCAGCTGGGCCTTTCCCCATGTGAGGCGTATAGTGTGGGGAAGCCCATGGTCCCCTCCTCAGAGTCCTGCGTAGACTCACAAAGGAAACCAGTTATTGAAATCAAGATGTCCTCTCTCCTCATGCAAGGTCATAAATTCCTTGAAATCTTTAGGGATCAATAGACCCCAGTTTGTAACCCTTGCTATAGAAAGGAACCAGCAACCAGCCCTTCTTAGCATACAATAAAAATGTCGAGGTCAGATTCCTCCTGGGCCTGGATTTTGACACTGGAATTCCAAGTGCTCTGAGGCTCAGCCAGGGGCTCAATGATCCCTTATGGCCCCATTCTGCTGGTGTCTCCCAAAAGAGCTCTTGGCTTATACTTCTCTCATCAATCTGTTTGCTTAAAACGAGGGTGTTCATTTAAACCCCAGACCCTCCAGCAGCGTTTTTGAAGGGGCTTCTTACTTCCTTTCCATATTCTTGGCCCAAAAAGGGATGGAGGGGAGAAAGAGAAAAGGGAGATCCTCTTGCTCATGGGTCCCTCTGCCAAATGGGGCAGCTCCCCAGAAATACAAGGCCCCTTCCCATCCCCAACCTCACCGTGCTGTTTGCTACTGGGAGCATGCTGGCTGGATGTGTGTGATTTCCTGCTCTTGGGCTTTGTGGGCCGGGCAAGGCAGCACTCTGGAATTGCATGTCGGGACACTCTGGCGCTGATGTTTCTTACCTAATTTTCTTTCCTTTCTATCTATAGAAATATTATGGGCTGGATTCAAAATGGGGAGACATCGAACAGTGGATGGTACGCTTTTTGCATAACAGGTTTAAAACATCCAGAATGGTTTATGATTTCATTCTTCTGCCTTTACGTCTGTCGGTCTTCCCTGACATTGAGCTGAGTCTAAAGGCTGGTGGGTTTCTCGGTAGGATTGTGGCATCCTGAGGAATCGGATATTCTGACAGCTGGATTTGTTCATAGAATCCTTTAGCAACTTATCTCTTTCCTTACCCTGGAAAACTGTCTTATGAGAAAAATCAGCGAGCCCCATTATAAAGCCAAAATAGAACCCTGGTGACATTTAAAAGAAATGAGAGGCAATTCATTCTTCATTTATGTGAGTTATTGGAGTGAAAATACTGATAGTTTCAGTGCAGCATGAATGGTCAGGGGGTGAGCCATAATTGCCGATCTCCGGGGTCCTCATAAGCACAGCATTTTCCAAGTCCCATGTAGAGCTTTATAGACCAACCCTGCTTAGATCTTTCCAGCAGCGAATGGGAACAGGCTTGTGTCATGCCAAGTCCCAGCATTAGAGCTAAAGGGAGGCTTAACAAAGATCCCACTAAATGCTTGGCCCAAAGCTCCCCCATCCCCTATATCTATATGTGAGCCAGACTCAGCAGAAGTCTTAGTATGTGCAAAGTGAGGCCAAGGGAAGAGTTTGAGGTGAGTTCAACTCAAGAACAGTCTGGCTTTGGGGCATTTTTTAAAGGAGCCAATACTGTGCTCAGAGAGGGGGGAAAGGGATGAGACTTTCAGTTAGCCCTGAGCACTGCAGGTGAGGACGGCCCTCTGCTGTCTACTTGAGAAATGATTCTTTTTTTAAAATGATGAAGCTCTGATCTGTAAAACTAATTGGGTCATAGTCTCACAAGTAGAGCCAATCCACTTTCCTCTGCCCTTTCCCCTCCCCCACCAAGTGAGAGCGTGTGCTAATTAATATCTCAGATTCGTTCATCTGCCTCACCTAGGTGATGCACAATGACTTCTTGACCCAGCGAGCTTAAGACTTGATGTTCCTTTAAAGGAGTGTGCATAAGTAACTCCAGTTTGCCAAAACTGAAAGAGCCCAATGGTTTTCTTCAGTGCTATGGGGAGATAACGGCCTCCTTTAAGGCAGTGGTATGAAATTCAGATAGAAACCTTAGAAAACCACAAATTAGCATTATCTGTATTGTACTGTATTTTTATTTATTTTGCTGCAAATTTTCCAATTACATTTTAATCTAGTTTAATTGGAGTTTAGGCTGTGAGTCTGACACCTTGGCTTTAAGGGATTGCCAAATCCTGAATTGATTAGGATTTATAGCGGAACAAGTCCGTGCAGCTTTCTGTGGGGATTAATGGGAAGTAGCAGATGGAGAGCCCTCCTTGAAGCCAGGAGTCAAGTCCTACCCTTTGTAGATACTGTGTCCATTCACACCTCACTTCCCCCTTCTCTTTCCCTTTCCCCCAATTCTCTGAGCCTATAAATTGAAGACAAAGTGCTGCCTGGTTTGGCCAGAGGAGTTCCTTGTGCCATTGTAATCACAGACCCAGCCTCCTTCCTTGCTGGAGGTATACCATAGAGAGGCTAGCCAGCATGTTCACTTAACCAGAGCTCCCCCATTCCCCGGGGATTACTTCTGGGTGAACAGAGCCCATTCTGAAACTGGCTCTAAAAAAAAGATGAACTTCCAGTCATTCATCTCTAGGATTGTGAAGCAATCTTAGAGAGAAGGGGCTGCCTTCCATCATGCTGTGTGGTATACAGCAGTTTTTGAAAGGGACACTCAGTTTTTCTCATAAAATCATGAGAGTCCTTTGTGTCAGAGTTCCAGATACACACACACACACACACACACACACACACACACACACACAGCAGTTTGCTTCTGTAGGTGGGAAGGAAAAACCTGTTTCATGCCCTTGTCAACAACTTCCAGAGGAACTGTGGGCATCTCTATTGTTCACAAGTGAAGGGTAGTGGGTGCTGCCAGCAGTGAACGGGCCAAGCCAGTTAATTTCAGTATCCAGGCTCCCTTCCCTGCTCTCTGCTGGGTAATTCACACTAGAGTGCAGAGCCCTGCCTCCCCCACTGAGCTGCTGCCTCCATCCTTTTCATCCTTGGTCAGTTCAAGGAATGGTACCCCCCTCTCTCTGGCTGTTCTTTTACTGCCCCCATAATCCCCTTCTGAGGTAGTCTGTTATAGTTCAAATAAAATAAAGCCTTGTGGTACAAACTGTTAGAAGCCGGAAGGAAGGAAGGAAGGAAGGAAGGAAGGAAGGAAGGAAGGAAGGAAGGAAGGAAGAGAAAAAGAGAAAGAAAGAAAAAGAAAAAGAAAGAAAGAGAAAGAGAGAGAGAGAGAGAAAGAAAGAAAAAGAAAGAAAGAAGGAAAGAAATCCCCCAAACCAGTGATTTGACATTCATGGCAGTAATGTTATGTTCCCCCCCCCCCAAAAAAAATACCCCAAAGAAAAATGGGATACAGGAGGCAGATTATGGCTTCTTTTTAGGGAAGTTAATCCCGACTCTTAGATTGTTTTGTCTCGTTAAGACTCTTCCTTAGAATATCAAGTTTCTTTTTCTCCCCCAAAGCACTTTTGACACTTCCGCTTTCAACCTTTTACTGTTCTTTCTTCCTTTGCTTCATTAGGAAGAGAGCGAGCGATACTCTCATAGATTCCGAAGAAATCCCTCGGTTAGTACGGTCTTTGTTCCTTCCTTAGGCCTTTGCCCAGAACTGATGTCTTGTTTGTACTTGGGGTTGCTAGCATAAACATTTACTCCGTGGTCCTCTTGGAAGGAAGTGACTGATCCTGTGGTTAAGTATGGGCCGTGACTTAGGCGGATACTGGGAAAGTTGCTGGGGATGGTTTTTTGCCTTAACTTTTTAGTGTTTTTTGAAACGCTTAGAAGTATTGGTTATTAACAAGCTATGGGAGGCAGCCTGTGTGTTTTCCCCCATTTTTTCTCTTTGCCTAATGGAAAAAGAGGTGTTTTATGATATATTGAATATGTGCATTTATAAACTCCCACATGCAGTTAAATGATCTCATTTTAAGAAAGTGAGCATAGTAGATCAGGGCAGAATCAGGTGTCTACAGGTATGTCCCAAGGCAGTGAGCAGGTCTGATGGATTATTTGGAATCCATCTGCTTTGCTTCTTG
Organism: Pseudochirops cupreus; assembly: GCA_028627135.1. NCBI lineage: Eukaryota > Metazoa > Chordata > Mammalia > Diprotodontia > Pseudocheiridae > Pseudochirops > Pseudochirops cupreus. The sequence goes on along the minus strand of CM053584.1, from coordinate 388,800,103 downwards.
GGAGCTCTCATTGTGATATGTCCCTCACCTGAATCATAAATTTTACCCCCTTAATCATTAGCTCAAATCTGATTCTGTCATGGTGTAAATCCAGCTGTTGGGTTTGTTTTGTTTCCCCCTGAGACTGGTGGCATTTATGTCATCACTTGTGTCATTTCTATCATTTCATGTGTTTCTTTTCATCCTTTCTTTTCCAATAGGCTTCTGATGAAGATGAGCGCATGTCAGTGGGTAGTCGCGGAAGCCTGAGGGTTAGTAACCAAATTATTTAGTGTGCACGCTTACTTACGCCTTGTGGAAGCTTTCTGTTTTCTCATCAGAAGACCAAGAATCTTTAGCCCTAGATTTCCCAATCCGACCCCAGGGTTATACTCAAAATGAATTGCTTTGTATCCAAGCTATCTGCATGTCCCAACAGGTAATAGATAGGAACATCAGTGATGGTCATATCCACCCCTTTCTGATGAATAGTCCCTCCCGAATGCCTCTTGAAATTGAAAAGGGTTTTGCATGAACAAAATCAATGCAGCTAGGATGAGAAGAGAAACCACTGAGCAGGAAAAAAAATGTTTCCAACAAATATCAGTCTAAGTCTTAGATATTTATATATCCCTTGCCTGATGCAAGTGCAGTGATCTCTATAATAAGTTGGATATACATATATGTACACATACATATATACACATGTATGTATTTGAATATATAGCTTGACTTTTATCAGTGATTTTTGATAAAATGAATTCTTTTTCTTCACTCAGTGGTTTCTTTTATTTTAGCTGTATTTATTTTATTTGTGTAAAGGTTTCTAATTTTAGAGGGAAACTGTGCACCCACTCATGCATACATAAACATATACATTTCCATCCTCAACTGTAAAAAGAACTGACACAAATATGTAAAACCAAGAACCATTCCCCAGTAGATAAATGGTCAAATGGTTTCCAAAAGAATTTTAGTCATCGATAGGTGTACAAATAAAGTGCTCCAGATTACGAGTAATAATAAAAATGCAAATTGAGACCCACTGAGGTTAGAGGGCTCGGTCCTTGTGGTTAGGCATTGGGAGCCTGCCCAGTTTTTGTAGCTGCCAGTTGATCTCTTTCCTTTCTGTTTCTGTTGTTGCCCTGGAGAGGTTACCAATAACACCAAATACTTTCAAATGTCCTTTACTTGGAAACTGCAGCTTAGATTTGCCGACTTAAGAAAACAAGTCCAGCCTAGAATTATGGTTTGGAGCCTGAACAATGCCAGATGCTTTCCTAATTTGTCCAGAGAGTCTGCAGAAGCCCCAGCAGTGTTGGAACACGCTGGCTGCAATGACTGGTCTTGTGGCTAGGGCAAATCCTGGGTACTTACATATTTGGACAAAGACCGTTCAGGGAACCTTAGCAGAGCAGAAGCTCCTGGAGGACAGGAGTTGTTTTGTTTCTGCACACTCCCCTTTGCAGGGTAAGTGCTTTCATTGATTCTTGCTGTAGAATCGAATCCTGCAAAGTAATTGATGTTGAGTGACATTTTGGTAGATAGCACCTTTAAGAGCCAAAGGATCATGGGAGTTGAAGCCAGAAGTTCTTGGGAGATCCTACAATCCAGTCCCCAGATAAAGAGAGTGATTTCTCTAATTCACCTCGGCTGTAAGGAGCAGAGGGGGAAGTTGACCCCAGGGCCCTGCCTCCAAATCTAGTGTGTGCTCTTTCTCTCGTATCCTGCTGGGTCTGTCTTCTGTGTGACAATAGGAACCAAATATTAATTGGTTTTGGCTAAAAAGCCCATCATAGTTAACGGAGTATAATGTAGTTTCTTAATTAATATGAATGGTTATTTAGCCTATTAAAGCTTGAATTGTTTTTTCGTCCTGTGATAATGTTTTGATAAACCTTCATAAATCCTGGTGATCAGATCAAATGTGCTTCGGGACTTGAACTGGAGGAACTAAGATGTTTTTATTTCCTTTCAAGTCATTGAACTGACCTGTGGATTCCTCGATTTTTTTTTCACTAACTAAATCACATTCTTACACTGAAAACCCCTCTACTTACCCTCAGGATACATGGAAATCTGTCAGAATTCTTTGTTGCTAGCGTCTTTCTTGGTTATTTCAAGCACCCTCCGAGCGTGGACAAATGGTAACCATCTTCATTGGTGAGGGGGGTGTCGGACTTGCTTCACTTCTTGTAATATGCTGTTCTGAAATGGGGGGAGGCTGTTTTTGTTAAATCTCTTCAAACACAGTAAGTAGTGTTGGGAAATGCAAAAATGATCTGTTTTTAGTAGAGCGTTTTGAAGGAATGAGAGTAAATGCTATATACATTTATAATTAGAGATTTTAAGATAGTCACTAGGGAATTCTTGATGGGAATCAGCGAATATTATATCTAAATGATCCTGATCCTAAATTCACATTTTGGGTAATAAAGAATGAAATCTTGCTGTTTCCTCTGTGAGGGAGCCAGGTGGCTCATAATGGATAGAGTTCTGGGCACTCGGGAAGAACCAGATTTGAATCCTGCCTCACATACTTCCAGTGGCTTAGCAGAGTCTCTGGCACCAGGGAGGTACAATAAATGTGTATTGACTGACTGTGTGACCCCAGCAAAATCACTGAACCTCTCTGTGCCTCAGTTTCCTCATCTATAAAATGAGCAAGTTGGACATGTTGACTCTAAGGTTCCTTCTGTATCTATGAATCTGTGATCCTCTGACAGTGATATGTAATTGGTTGATGAGTACTGGATTTCCTTCCCAGAACAGACTGAGAAAACTCTTATTATCTGGGAATTCAGCAGAGTGACCAGGGATCACTGAGCCACAGGTCATCCATATCTCCCTCGTTCCTTCTCCAGAAAAACGTGCAAGTCACAACCTAACCCTCCTAGCTGCCCAGGAAGATGCCCCATTACCCTCTTAATGACTTGAAGTCTGTGTCACTAAGAAAATAGAGATGTTAGGACTAAATTGTTTAAAACTTTGAATGGAATTAAAACAAATGTTTTATTTCTGTTGGAAGTGAATTCAATTGAGCAAAGTCTAACTTAATTTTTCCAAAAGCACAATTACTGTTGCCATGCTGAAATGGGGAAATTTGGCCTTTTTTTCTTCATCCATGATACGAGGAGATTGAACTTGATGATCTGTCTTGGTCCCTTCGTCCATCTTGAGATCTTAGCTCCTCTGGGGCTTGCCCTGTCCTGACGATATCTTCACATGTTGCAGAAAGAGATGATGTCTCAAGACTACCCCACAACACAACCTTTCAGGAAAACCATCCTTACATAAGGTTTAACGAACTCATTAAGTTTTTCATGTTCCTCTCCTTGTTCAAAATGGAATACATTCGGTCTCTTGATGAAAGATAACACAGCTCAAGGGCACAAGGAATCTCTTTAAAGTGGATGGAATGCTTAGGTCATAACCAGAAAAATTGAACCTGCACGTGAACTTCATTTGCCAATCTAGTCATTACAAAAAAGCAGGTGAGTTTAGATGGAATGACTAGACTTTCATGAAATCACACGGGTTCATTTTTAGTGACCACTGTTCCTTTTGGGGGGTTTTCCCTAATCACCTCTTTCATTAGAACACTGGCATTTTCCAGGAATCCAAGTCAGGTTCACTCACCTCTAGTGTGTAAGCTCCATTCTCTATCTTTTTGTGAAAGTCAGGACGGGATTTGCCCTCCTCTCCCACTCTCCAGGATCTTTCAGCCATCAGCAGCAGTGGCTCAGGAAACACATTGGCCATTTCCTTCACGTATCCTAGGTTGTAGTAGTTAATCGTCAGAAGCAGCCCAGTGACCTCTTACTGTCTCCTTACTTTTCTTGGGCATCATTTCCTGTTAGCCATTTTTGTTCTGTCCTTTCCAGTCCCAAGATCATTCTCCTCAGCAGAGAAAACAGAATCATCCCCAGAGTTGAATAGCCATTGTCTTTTGTCCTTTGTCTTGGCCCCATCCACCCTGAGCAGGGCCTCCATCCTAAAAATGTAGCCTGGTCATTGCTGCTGCAGATGCTGTAACCCTGCCCCTTCAGCAGCTGCAGATCCTCAAAGTCCAGGAAAGAAAGCTCTCCGCAACAAAGTCCTTCATACTCTGTCAAATGGTACAGCTTCAAAACTGATAGGATTTTATCAGTGGGAATGATGCTAAAAAAAGATATGTTGCTATCTGCCCTGCCCCCTAAGGACCATGGGACCTTTACATTCTTTGATTCCTCTCTTTTCCCCCATCTCGCTATGCGGGTCACGTGTTTTCTCTCAACTTTGCCAGGTCTGATCTCCAGAGAGTTCTGGCTCAGACCTCATTATCTCTTGATGCTGCTGTCTGACATGTCCCTTTCCCTGGTGGTCGGTCACCAGGCTGGACAGCACACCTGTCAGGGACAGTAAAGAGGCGCTTCTGAGCTAGGGCTTGGCTGGATCCCATGAGATCTGCCGCATTCAGTGTCTTAAGATTCTGAGAAAGGGATAGGAGCATGCTGTGTGTTCACCGACTTGGCCAAGATTGAGGGCCGGCCAATGCCTGGTAAATGTTAATGAGGCTCAAAAAGTTAGGGATGTCCAGATTTCCTTTCATTTAATGTTGAGTAACCTTGGAAGCTATAGTTCAGCCTCTTCATTTTACAGGTGAGGAAACTGAGCCCTGAAGAGATTTAAGTGACTTGCCTAAGGTCACACCTAGCTAGAAAGGACCCCAGAAGGCCAACCCCCTTATTTTCAATGAGGAAACTGAGGCCCAAGGCAAGGTCTAAGGTCATACATAGGATCAGGAGGGACCTCAAAGTGCTATCTAATCTGACCCCTTCATTTTACAGATGAGTAAATTGAGGCCAGGGGAGCAGAATTCACTTGTCCCAAGGTGACTTATAGAATTGACTGCCTCATAGGAAACCTAATTCTTCCACAATTTCCATAAGAGATTTTCCATTTCATTATTTTAAAATTGATATAATTTTTCTTAATATTTAGTTTTACAGTGATTTACTTTAATAGATTTTTTAAAAAAGAAGTAATAGTCCTTTTTACATGTAACTGAGGAAAAGTAAAATACTAAATAAAAGCTTTTTTAAGAAAAAAGAAGTCATATAAACTCTAAACTGGGCATCTTGCCACACAGAAGAGTAGGGGGTACGGGGATGAGAGGTGGGCTGATGGAGGGGAGGGC
>CM053584.1:388728274-388794445 GCA_028627135.1 Pseudochirops cupreus | reverse complement strand
AAAAAAAAAGAAAAAAGAAGTCATGATCTTAGGAATTTAATATGTCCTAGATTTATAGCTAGAAGGGATCTCAGAGTCCATCTGGTCCAACCCAGAGGTGGAAATTGAGCCCCAGAGAAGGGCAGAGCAGTCGCCTGTGGTTACATAGTTAGCAGGTTTCGGAGGCAAGTCCTCAATTCCAAAGCTTCAATGCTTCCCTCTGTCCCTCTGTGCCTCTTAATTAAGTCTCTTCCTGTTGGGGAGAGTGAAAACATTCATGTCCTCACCACTTCCACTGCTGGGAAGTTAGCAGCACAGCCCATGGGAAGCTGACACTCCCTTCTCTTCCCTCTTGGCACCTGAACCTTTTCTGTTTCTTTCTCCTTGGGTAAATATACCTGCAAGGCCAGAAGGTGGGAGAGAGGAGGATTTTTATCGTTTTTTCTTATGTTTTTTCTTATTTGTCTACTCCGCCTGAGGGTCCCAATCCCCTATTGACTTGTCTTCTCATCTCCCCCATGCTCTTGACAGTCCCAGGCTGAGCTGGACTATGCTGGTGCCTACCCTGTGGTGAGAGTCAGAATGAGCATCACCGTGTGTGACTTATAACCCACTTGTGAGGCATGCCACTAACACATCGTCCATTTGACCTCTGTCACAGATGAGCATTTAAAACCGAAAACTTCGGGGTTATTTGGGGAAACAAAGGATCCTAGGCCTGAAGTACTGGCAGGACCCTCAGAGGCCAGCTAGTACGATCTCCTTCGATATTTACAGATAAGGAAACAGATGCCCAGGAGTAGGAAGGACTGTCCTAAGTGCCAGGAGTGGGACCTGAACCCAAGACCTCTGGCTCCAGAGCTGGGGCTCTTTCCTACCACATTTCATAGGAGAGTTTATCATGTGTCCCAAAGATTGAGAGCAAAATCATACCTACGGGGGCTCAAGAGCACATGGGGTGGCAGCTTCTCTAGAGAGAACTAGGATTTCGTTTTGAGGGGCTGTTTTTTCCCTCTGTCAAAATTAGAAATGATGGAGACTCCCAGATCCCCTTCCTAAGTTCTAACTGATACCTGTCATTTTCTGCCATGCACCTGAAATTCCCCGTTAAGATTATCTGCATTTTGGTTCAATCACTAACATTATTAATCAGATAAAAAGTTAACAATTAGCATGGATGTGAAGTGGAACAACACTTTGGAAACGGTGCATGGTGGGCCATGGTCATCGGGCCCTTAGACTCATTAATCCTGGGCTCAGTCTGTTTGACAGCACAGTGATCCTTCTGTAAAACCATGGTGTGTATCTCTGCTCCTTGTTCTGTTATGACATTTTTGGATTTGAAACAGATGTTGTTTGATTTTCCATGTATCCGTATTGAAATCCCATTATAATGAAATGGCACTTTTAAAAATGAGCTCTCTGTAACTAAGATATTTTCAAGCCTTGGCAGATATACAGGACTTGGGAGGAATGGTGCTTTGCTGCTGTGGTCACAGTAACTTCAGCAAATTGAATAATCTTATGCATGTGCCTTCCCTTAATGAACAAACGAGTGAATGAATGAATGAATGATGAACGAATGAAGGAACGGATGAACGAATGAAGGAACGGATGAACATATGAATGAATGAATAAAAAAGAAAGCCCTTAAGCTCTTATTGTGATACTAAGCACTAGGGATGTAACTAGCAAAAAGCACAACAGTCCCTGCTCTGCAGGTACTCATACCATAATTGAGGGGAGACACCAGATAAAAGAAAGCCCAGCCCTCAGGTACATGGAAAGGTCTGGAAGTCCAAAGGGGGCAGCAGAAGGCCAGCAGGCAAGGACCTCCTTTCGGTTGCAATGCTTTTCTGTAATCACTAATTCGATGGTCTTCTCTTTGTACTGTGTGCAATCAGAGAGAAAAGTAGAATTATAGGATTTGGAATCACAAGGGAAATCCCTGCTCAGATAATCAAAGCCTCCTCATTATATAGATCTGGAGGCTGGAGTCTTAAGAGGTCAGGTGACTTAACCCTGGTATTTGAACCAAGATTCCAGTTGAGATAAAACTTTGGCAGTCCTTTTGTGTCTCCATCAAATAGCAATTACCCTTCCAATGCCATGATGCTTTCTCACCATAAACATCCCAGCAACCCAAGTAAACCCCAACTATTTCATTAAAAAAAAAAAGCAGCATATAAGACAAAGAACAGGGTAGGCTGGGAACCTTCTTCTTTCATTATAATTAAAAGGGCTTCTCCCCATTTGTTAAATTCACTGCAGAAAATCATCAACTCCATTTAATCTCTAGAAGCAGGGCATCCAGAACTCTGCAATGTGATTTCCAGTCACAGTCATTGAAAAGCCCCATTAGTCTAGAACAATGGGGCCATCCAGCGGAGCTTAGTAGACCAGGAGGGAAGAGATGAGGAGAGTCTGGCTATCTTTTATCCTGCTCTCTGCAATATTAATGGGATATAAGATCACCTGCCCATTAATAGGCATCCCCTTGGAGCCCATTAAGGGAAGCTTGCTTAGGGGAGGCTTGCGGGTAGGAAGGCTTTCACACCTTTTGCTAGTTTCTAATTAGGCACTGAGTCATGAGAGTTGTGATGCCCCTGGCTCTAAAAAGGGTATATATACTCTGAGGTTAGTTAGCATTTTGCTTTGGGGCTCACTCAAGAGTGTTCCAGTGATTTGGCCAGATGAAACTCTGGGTAGCCATTAAGGAGCCCCACAGCTTTGAAAAAACAGATGTTGGTGCTTCTCTCTCTAGTAACTGTATGTATTGCCTTGGTCAGACCGTTGGATCTGTCTGTTGATCTGCACTAATTTCTCAGACAGTTAGAAGCCCTGTCTGTTGGTCTTTATTTCTCTGCTTATATTTTCTCTGTTTTCTTTGTTTGGATTTTCTCTGAAGTTCAGGGTGCTGATTTTCCCCCAGAACTAATGAATGTAATTTTAAAAAGATTGTTAACCTCTTGAACACCTATCTTTCCTAGTAAAGCAGATCTAAGAATCTGTGCTGGCAGCCATCCTGGAGATGCCGGTGTGGTTGTTGCTACACCCTCTTAACTCTGTCACTACAGGCAGGATTGGGAAATGGGGAGCTCCAAAGCCCAAGGAGATTGAAGGAAAGACTGAGCCAAGAGGCTTCATTTTCTAGAGAACTTGTTTTCTCTGTTTTGGTGAGAATTAGGAGAGGGGGGTGGTGAGGACCTAAAGTTAGATTTCTGTTGGCTTCTACATGTAATATTCACTTTCCTCTGAAACTATTTTGTTTATTGAAGAGATAACAAGGGAGGATGGTTAAGGTCTGGAATGTGCAAATATTAGTGACATATTCCAGCTTCAGATAATCCTCTCAGAGCAGAGATGAACATGAAGAATCTTTGTGAAAAGCCCTGCCAGTTGACAATAGTTTTATCTTTAAATCTTTGATTTTGGAGACTATTTTAAAAGCTTTTTTGGCATTCTGTTAAAATTACTCTGAAAGTTCTTCATCAGGGTTCCCATTTTGTTACATCAGAAAGAGAAAGTGAGAGGGCTGGTGATTTTGTTGGCACAGGGAATGCCCAGGCAAAGCAGTTCCTACTATTAGAGGCAGGAGGCCTTCTGGGAACTCATGATCTTAGAGAGCTGCCTAGAGCGCTGACAGGGGAGGAGTTGTGCCCAGGCTGTCACAGCCACAATTTCAGCAGTGGGACTTGAACTCAGGTCTTCATGGCTTCCAGGCAGAATCTGTTTCTACCATGTAGTCTCTCTACCTTAGATAGTGACCTCAAAATGACTTTGCCCATTCCTTTGGTCAGCATCAATAGTTATTGACTTCTGGCTTGTGCAAGGCTTTGTACTGGGCTTTTCAAGGACCCTTGAGATAGTTTCTTTTGCCAATGACAGTTCACGGTTCTCCCTCCTTTATAAATTATCAGATGTTAAAGCTACAAAGGACCTTTGAAACATCTAGTCCAATGCTCTCATTATGCAGATGAGACAGCAGAGGCCCCAAAGCAAAAGTGACTTTTCCAAGGTCTTTAAGGTCTATATGTTCTTGTCTCCACACTTTGCAAATCCCAGCTCAGCAGGGAGGGACAAGCATCAGCACCTGGCTGAACTGAACTGTGACCCCCAATATGGATGTGAACTGCTTAGACTGGCTAGCTGCTGACCCAAACTTCAGGATGCCAGTGCTTCATTGGCAACAAGGTTGCCAGCTCCTTCTGCCTTCAGAAATTGCCATAAAGCAACAGAAAGGAATGGAGCCACCCATGGGGAAATGAGTCTTAGCTATGGAGTCCAGCCCACTGCCTGGTTATTCCCTCAGCTGACTGTGGAGCAGCAGTTTAAAAGCCACAGGATGGGATAGGGCTTCTAGAAATTGAAATACCAAGAAGTGACAGCCAAGAGAAGGGAGTGAAGACAACGCCACAGTAGAGTCTCTTGGAATTTGGGGCACATTACAGCATCCCGCTAGGCTGGCATGGTCCGTCGGCAGTCTGCTGACCTCTTCTGATGTGGAGGTGATACTGGGTCCTCAAAGGCTACGGCAGCACACTGTGAGCACTCCAAGTTCTGCCATACTAACGTGGGCTTTATGTGGGGTTCGGGTTTGACTGGTTAGGAGCAGCCTTGCTGTTTGTTGTTGCTCAGCTGTTTCAGACTCTCTGTGGCTCCATTTGGGGTTTTCTTTACAGAGGCACTGGAGTGGTTTGCCATTTCCTTCTCCAGCTCATTTTACAGATGAGGAAACTGAGGCAGATGGGGTGAAGTGATCTGCTCAGGGTCACATAGATAGTGCCCAAGGCCGGATTTGAACTTAGGTCTTGCTGACTCCAGGGCCAGTGCTCTGTCTGCTGCCACCTCGCTGCCCTAGGAACGGCCTAATTGAATACAAAGAGGCCCATCTCCCATGGGCTGCTACCAAGTTATACGCAAGGACCCTGGCAGCCATTGAAGCAGAAATACAAAATGGCCCTTGGGCCTTGGGATAACATTCCGCTTTAGCAGTGCTGGAGGCAGAGAGGATTAGGATTGTCTGTCTACACTGACAGCTGCTAAGCCTCTCAGTGTGAAGTCCTTCTTCAGTGACCAACAAGAGGACATACTACAGGAAGAAGTCATTCCAATCAATGTTAACATTCTTGTTATGAACTAACCCGGAAGATGGAAGGAAATTCTGTGTAAATAGAAGGGGTGAAATGTTACAGGGTCTCCTGGGAGAAGGAGGAAGGAGTGGCAGTTCTAGGCTTCATTGTGCATGGGAAGGCAGCAAGAAGCCGTGATTTCCTGGACCATCGGCTCACCTCCTGTTACCTAGTTCATGATGAAGAGTTGGGGGAAGACAGCTATGGAAACCATCTTACAGCCCATCAGCCCCTGTCTCAAAACTGACCAAAGGCTATGGGGCACTTCTTGTTAGAAGATTACCCCTCCCTGAAACACCTGACCCCATTGGACCAAAACAATGACAGAAAGGTCCTGCCTACTCTGACAAGTTGTCTCCCCAAAATGTCAAAAATATACAAGTTTCCTTGAAACAAACAATAGAAGGTGTCCTGCTCAGTGATGCTCTAGTCATTCATATGAGTCAAGACACCTAACAGGGAGGTGTGTGCTCCCCATAGGCATTTGCCAGTATCACAGAGGAGAGGCAGTACAGAGTCCAAGTCCCAGGAGAGATTACCGTTGGAGAGATTCCCAATCAACGGTAAGTCCTTCTCGATGCCCTTTGCAAGTGACATTGAACTGATCATATCAAGACCCAGAATACCTCAGAACCTTCTAGATGACATCTGCAGTCACTCAGGCCTGGCTTTCCCAAGCCTGATTCCATAGCAGGCCACATCTTGACCATCATACAATTGCCTGAAAGATGTCCACAGGGCTTATTGAATCCAGAACAAGCAGACAGAAAGAAGGTCTGTTGGACTAACACTGGAAATGGACAGTGAGCAGGGGCCACAGTTGAACAAGAGAAGTCAGGGAGGCCGGATTCCTTTGGGAAACTTCAGAGTTCTTCCTGAAATAAAGGACCATCTTTTTAATATCAGTATTCCACTGATGACGACATATGGGGTGAGTCCTGTTTTATCACGGGGTCTGAAGATTGGCATGTGAAGGCATTGGAGAAGCAAATAGGCTACACTGCTTTACAAACCAGGACCTATGAGAGAGAATCAGCGTAAATGATGCCATCCAAGAAATGGATGTGCAGAAAAGATCCTGCTTTAGAACTGGAAGGGACATAGAGGCCATCTGGTTCAATCCCTCCCTCTGTTTGCAGATGAGGAAACTGAAGCACAGAGTTTAAGTGATTTGCCCAGGGTCACACAACTAGCAAGTGTCTGAGGCTGGATTTGAACACAGGTCTTTAAGTCCAGTGCCACCTAAGCTGCCCAAGAAAATGAGTAGGTCACCCAGCAAAAGATAGCCAATGAGTAGCCCAGATGTTCCACTGGTATCTTTGCAATGTCAAAAAAAAATTGAGAAAGGCTCTCAGCACATTGGATGGACTCCCTTTGGTGATCTTATGAGAAGTCAGGTATAAGAATTACCCAGGATGGGCAGATATGAATGGGTTAAGTTCTTTATCATTGGAGGGAATATTTATACTGACAAAATTACAGACCCATGAGGGGTGTGAAAGTGTATTCATGTCCCTAATAGTCACCAGGAGCCAACAATACTAGGTTTTCCTTCATGATACACATGTGTCCTCTATTCATGCACATAACAGCCCCTCAGGACTCAGGGCTTCTTTTAGAGTTTTTAAGGGCAGAAAAAAGAAAATGAGCCCCCAGTACCAAGGAGCCCCTCCAGCTGTAGCCAATCGAGTCCTTGGGCAGCAGGCAGAGCATTTGTCCTGGAACCAATACCCAAAGCTTTTTAAGCCTGGGAAGACCTGCTAGAGCCAGCATCCCCACTGGCATGACCTTCGAGAGCCCAGGGGCACTCATGTGGTCCAGTAGGGTGACATCCGTGGGGGGACTTGGAGTGGAGGCCAGGTAGTTGTAGAAAAGAGGGTGGTGGTGCTGGTGGCAGCAGCAGCAGTAGTTGGAGGAGCAAGAGGAGGAGCAGGAAGCAGTAGGAGTGGGCATAGAAGCAGGAGGGGGAGCCGTGGAAGTGCTGGCTTTGCACAGCGCTCTAAGGTTTGCAGACTAGTGAATATCTGTTAACTCATTTGATCCTCTTCATGGAAAGATTTAATGAAAGCAGGAGGAGTGTGTCAAACTCAGAGCTTGTAAAGTGAAGGTTCTTTGTTCTGGAATGATTTCTACCTTGAGTGGATAAAGTTGGGGACAAAGTTTTGACCCTTGGAGTAAAATCTATTGTTTTAGATTACAGGGGTGGGGAACCTGCAGCCTCGAGGCTACATGTGACCCTCTAGGTCCTCAAGTACAGCCCTATATGTGGATTTAAAGGGCCAGACTTGAGGACCTAGAGGGCCGTGTGTGGCCTCAAGGCTGCAAGTTCCCCACCCCTGGAAGATCTCATTCCCAAATGATGGTGGAAACAACCTTTATCACTTCTTTTCAAAAAATGGAATAGAAAATAAAAGAAACCACAATGAACCCAGTTAAACTAGAACAAAATCTGTATATTTCCTAAATCTGTGGACGGTGCAGCAAGACTGAGCAAGGAAACATTGTGGAATTAACCCTGAACCCACCCATTGTTTGACTGAGCTCAGGTCAGGAGTCCTTCTCCTCTTCCTGGTGCCATCTAAGCCCTCCACATTCACCCTCCAGTGTGGTGTGTGTGTGTGTGTGTGTGTGTGTGTGTGTGTGAGAGAGAGAGAGAGAGAGAGAGAGAGCAAGAGAGAGAGAGAGACCCTGGGCAAGTCAGTTCACCCTGTTTGCCTCAGTTTCCTCATCTGTAAAATGATCTGGAGAAGGAAATGGCAAACCACTCCAGGATCTCTGCCAAGAAAATCCCAAATGGGATCATGAAAAGTCAGATACAATTGAACAACAATTGCACATGTGTGTGTGCATGCCTTTGTGTGTTCACTTGTGTGTGTGTACGCGCATTTGTGTTTTGATATACAGTTGCTCTTACTAGCAGCCACACTCTGCTAGGTGGAGTCTCCGGCCTCTGCTTGCTCTGACCACAAAGGCCAACTTCGTTCTTCCCTTGTGACCTACAAGTGCTTTCTGGTCTCTCTTTGGCATCCTTACCTCTCTTCTCTTTCCCAGCAGACTAACGGTTACGATGGAGACCTGTATGGATCCTCGTCCCTGAGTAGAAAATCTAGCAGGGTCAGTAGATCTGATTGTCATTAATGGCCTATGAAGGCACATACAGAAATATTGGTAAAGTTAGGTTCTTTGGCCCAGGGTCTACGCTATGGCATGTCTTCCAGTCCCCTGTATTTGTCCCCCCATTCCCCAGCCCCATTCAGGATATAGCCAGTCCAGATGAAATACGGTGAGAAGCTGCCATCTGAATCACTCATGAGAAATCCATCTGACATGGGTTTTAGAAATACTTTTAAAACTGAAGGATGGGTAGAGCTCTGGTTCACTTTGCCATTTCCCCTCTTATCAATGAATCAGCAAGCATTTATTAAGCACCTAATGTATACCAAGCACTGTGCTAGGCCCTTGGGGATAACTCCCTATCATACTTTAACACTTTTCCACATCTCCAGTTTTATCCACCCATCCATCCACCCACCCATCCATCCACCCATCCATCCATCCATCCATCCATCCACCCACCCATCCATCCATCCATCCATCCACCCACCCATCCATCCATTCATTCATCCATCCATCCATCCATCCATTCATTCATCCATCCATCCATCCATTCATTCACACACTAATTCTATAAACCTTTGTGGCACATCTGTTGGGTGCAGAATGCTGTATGGGAACTGGTACAACCTATAAAGTTTAAAGAAAACAAGTTGAGACTGCCTTTAGGAAACAGCGGCCAAGTAAACTGTGAAGTGTCTCACATTTGGGCCTATTGTCTCTGGAATTCACTTTGTTCAGAAACAAGTGCACAGCCTGGTAGACTCCACTGTAGCCAGCTCAGAGCTCTGCCTTCTATTTTTAATTCACTTTATTCCCTAAATATTCCATTTCTTTCTGAAGCTTGTAGCCAGCTCTCCCATGGCTAGCTTAGAGCTGTGCCGATTTCTGATTCACTTTACTCAATAAATATTCGGTTTCTTTCTGAAGCTCCCAGCCTGGTAATCGCTCATGTGGCCACCTTTGAGCTCTGATGCCCATTTGTTCTTGGCCTCCTTTATTCATAGACTGAGTATGTCTCTAAAGAAAGCCAAGAGAAGGGAGCAGAAGGTAATGGATCCTAGCAGCAGGGCCCCCGTCACAGGCTGGCAGGAACAGGGACAGAGCAGAGGAGTATTAGAGAGGCAGCCAATGATGAAGGGGGCTTCAAAAAGCAGAGAAATCAGAATGGAAGCGAGAATTCATTGCATTTGTCAAGGAAGAGCTGTTCGCCTGGTAGAGAGCTGGGTCATGGGAATCTGTATAAAGATGTCATCAGAAGAAACAGATGAGTGAATGACAGTATAGGGTTTTAGATTGGGAGCCTGAATCTCCTTGCGTTGTTAGCCTCTGGAGGTAATGACTTGATTAGTTATGTGAAAAAGCACTTCTGCTTATTTGAGTGCAGACTTAAATGTCTGGAGGTCCTGGGTTGGAATACTGCCCCCACTCAGCACTTGCCAGTTGAGTTACCTGGGGCACGTGCCTTCATCTCAGAGAGCAGCCCAAACTAGGGCTGAAATGGGGGTTTTCTTGCCTCCTCTCAGTGAGCCAGAAGCGCTGCCCAGGTGGGAGTTGTTTGTGCTGAGTAGGCATCTCACCAGCTTGCAGGGCACTGGCCCTTTGGCTCTGGAGCAAGCTTTGGTCTGGATGTCCAGCTGGCCCCCGGGCACAGGCAGCTTCCTCCCGCAGTGACCCCAGGAGGCATGTAGCTTCAGCATCCCCAGATTCAGTCTTATACATGAGGAAACTGAGGCTCCACTAAGTTCAGTGACTTGTCCAAGATCACCTGGGTCGTAAGGGATGAACCCAGGCCATGTGACTCCAAGTCCCTCAGCCCTCTTTGCATCTCACCTCTAGCAGAGGCCCCTTCATGTCTTTAATCGTTCTTGATTCAGAGCTGGGAAGGGCCTCTGAGGCCACACAACCCACCCTCACTTGCAAGAGAAGGGAAATTTAAAAAGGGATTGCCCTGGATCAAAGTGAGCTCCTGGGAAGCCACCTAATCTAACCCTCTCATCTTTCAGATGGGGAAACTGAGGCCCCAAAAGTTAGGTGGCTTGTCTGAAATCACACAGATAGTGACAGAGACAGGATTCAAACCGGGTCCTCTGACTCCATGCTATGCACAGGCAGTGCTGTAGATTTTAGCCAATCATACGCTGAAATCTCATACTGTTACCGAGTCTCTAGAGTAGGATTCAAAGGATTTGAAACTGTGCAAATGGCTGGGCCTCAAATCACCAATTAATTAATCAAAAACAAGCGGGTGTCAGGCAGAGCCCCTCCCCCTTGGGAGACTACACACACACAGATAGGCAAACTCCAAGCAAAGAAAAAAGGGGAAGGGAAAAGAACATGCATAATTAAGTGCCTACTGTGTGCCAGGCTCTGTGCCAAACACTTCGCAGATATTATCTTGAATACTGGGCAGACTTTGGGGCAGGCTGGCTGCAGCAGCAACGGCAGCTGGAAGAATCAGGAAAGGCTTCAGGTTCCAAAGTCCTTGGATCTGGATCTGGAGCTGGAAGGAACCCCAGGGTTTGTGTAATCCACCCTCCTTCTGCCTTAGATGGCTACAAAACCACCCAGTGCCCTGCCTGGCGTGGCCTGGCCCAAGGCCCAATTGAATAGGCTGGCGTTTGAGGCAAAACAGGAAATTAGCAGGAGGGTGGTTATAAGTGTCGGAGCCAAATCATGAGTCAGAGGCAGTTAGCTGGGGACCTCTACCTGAAGAAGGCGAGGAGGGGGATCAGGGGCCCAGCCCAGCCAGAGTCCAACCGGGGTGGGGGACGGTGCCTAGAACAGGGCTTCTCTAAAACGAGCTCGGCCCCTTGCATTGAGAGAGGGTCAGTTTGGGAAGAAGGAATAGAAAATCTCAAATGTTCCTGGGAGTTCACAGATACTCCCCAGACCTCATCTCTCATGATAAGCAGATTCAGAGGCTTTGTTTCTATAAGCAGTAGGTAGAGGCGTGGTAAGAGCTGAGTTTGAATTCAACCTCAGATACTTGCTGACTGTGTGAGCCTGGGCAAGTCATGTAACCTGTCTCAGCCTCAGTTTCCCTATCTGTAAAAATGAATATAATAATGACATCTGCTTCTTAAGGTGCTCATGCAAGCCATATGAGGTAATATTTGTGAAGCACTTTCTTTAAAGTACTATATAACCATGAGCTATTATGTGGCCATATTTCTACTCCATTGAAAATAGCTAATGTTTGCATTATTGGGCCGCTAAGTGGCACCTTAGTGCACGGAGTTCTAGGTCTGGAGTCAGGGAAGCTCATCTTCCTGAGTTCAAATGCAGCCTCAGACACTTGCTAGCTGTGTGACCCTGGGCAAGTCACTTAACCTTGTTTGCCTCAGTTTCCTCATCTGTCAGATGAGCTGGAGAAGGAAATGGCTTATACTCCAGTATCTTTGCCAAGAAAACCCCAAATGGGGTCACAAAGAGCTGGACATGACTGAAATGACTGAACAACAACAACAACTTTGTATCATGCTTTAAGATTTGCAGAGCAGCTTCTAACCCTCACAACAATCCTGAGAGGTAGGTGCTATTATGAGTCAACTGAAGCAGGCAGAGGTTAAGTGACTTACCCAGGGTCACACAGCCAGAATGTATCTGAGGCTGAAACTGAACTCTTGAACCTCCTGACATCCAGGACTCTATCCACTTTGCCACCTAGCCGCCTCATTAGAACACAGTTTTTTTTATTCCCTTCATTTGATTGGATCTAGTCTATTTAAAATAGATAATCTTTTTAGTTTACCCTGTCAAGATGTCACACAGCATTTAATTTGAGAACTCATAGCTATATAATTGTAGGTAAACTTAGAGGGCTGACCCACAAAGAAGAGGCCAGTACTGTGGAGAAGACACTGCAGTCCATTGTTTTAAGACAAGGGCCCTCTCTCCCTCAAACAACCTACTTGCATCCCCATAGGCATTGAGGAGAGAGGGTGAGCCCCTACTAGGGGGGAACCATAGCAAAGCACCATGAGTTATGTGAGGTGGTCACTTAGTATCTGTATGACCATGGCCAAAGTCATTTTGTACCCCTTGGTCTAATTTTTCTATTGTAAAATGAGATGTAAAATTGTAAAATAGATGAACTCCAAGGTGTCTTCCACCTCTAAGTCCTAGAATACAAGGACATTGTAGCAAATAGTAATTGGGACAGCCACATTGCATCACCAAAGTATAAGCAGTTAAGTTAAAGTGAAATCTCTGGTTCAATTGTTACATTTGTATCATTTCATTCTTTGATAACACTGTGTCAAACTGATTCACTTGATTCACAGTATCCCATGCTGATTTGTATCATTTCGCTCTTTCAGAATTGTATATTCCTAGTATCTGCTGAAAGAATGTGCACTCCTTTTATCAAATTTTTAACTGATTTTACTTATATATAAACAAACGATATTTAGCTTTCAGAATGACCAGATAATACCTTGGGTTACTTACTATAAGCGTTCAAATCTCTCCTAAGTTTTCTTTCTCTTTGATGCTTCAGAGTTCCAGATCCAGCAAGGAAAGCAAACTGCCCAGCAGGTTGTCGTCCAGGGAGGAGAAGTTGGTTGGTTTCCATTTAATATTTCAAATCCTCTCTCCAAAGGCTTCAGGTTTTGTAGCATGAGATTTGTGTGATTTCAGTCCCTTGTTGTCTACTAATCTTCATTTGGATTCTTTTGCCAGCCATAGCAGCCGTTGGCAGGACTGGCGCCAGTCAGATGAACTCCTTTTCTGTAAACCCTTTTAGGAGGGTGTGTGACTTAGACCAGGGCACCCACTTTGTTTGGTAATAAACCTCATCATCAGAAATCCCTGTGCATTGGACTACATATATCTATTATGCAGGCAATTACATTCTGTTTCTAGTTCAGCTTCCAATTACAATTGATCAAAACCCAACATTCCATGCAGCAGTAGTCAATTGTATAACAATGTTGGTGGCAGGTGATTAGTCCCTGCTGACTCTTTTGTTCATTAGACATAGGTAGTAGACCTGATGGGGAAACTCTTCAATGACCAATGTAGGCTGGTACCTTTTCTGCAATTTACAAGCTTAGAGGGGTGCCGGAAGTATGGAGAGGTGCCACTGCCTGTCTCTAAGGCTCCCCAGCCTACTTGCCATCCACCACACCTGCGGCCTCTCATCCCTTAATCTGAGCCAATTAGACAAAACCTTTTTTTTTTTTTGCTAGAAAGCTTAGAAGTCAGTACCCAGGGTCAAATGGGACAGCCATAGGCTCTATTTTGGGGAGATATATTCAGAGGAGCATAAGGAGTTCTTGGTTTCTTCTAAGTGGCCTGGAGGGATTGAAGCAGGATTAAGACAGTGGAACCATGGCTTCCCTCCTTTTTTTGTCTTTTTTGGAGGGGGCAAGGCAGGGCAATTGGGATTAAGTGACTTGCCCAAGGTCACACAGCTAGTGTTAAGTGTCTCAGGTTGGATTTGAACTCAGGTCTTCCTGACTCCAGGGCCTGTGCTCTATTTGCTGTGCCACCTAGCTTCCCCCATGGCTTCCCTCCTTAAGTCTGGCATGTGCTTATGGATTAGACTGGCTAAACAGAGCAGTGGTTACACCGTGCTTGGAAAGGGCAGGTCATGATGGACACCGCTGGCCCACAGGGGCTCTGTTCTGATACTTACTGCCTTGACTCCTTAGTTGTTTAAAAATAGTTGTATAAGCCCTGGGTTGGAGTCAGACCAGTGATTCATACTCTCAGTAGCCAAGGGCATGAGCTCTAAAATCTATGATCCTTTCATTTGTCTTTTTTGGGGGGTAGGGTAGCAGGTATGATTTCAGCAGTGCAAGAAACTCCCGGTGTGGAAATTCACTCCCCCAATATAGGTCAGCAGCTCTTCTCAGGGTCATAGATCCAGAGCTGGAAGGAGCTTCAGGGTCCACTTAATCCAGCCCCCCTTAGTTTTTGAGCAGTGCTGGGGTACTAACAGGTTAGTGCCTTGCGCAGTCATACACCTAATTTGTGTCTGAGGCAGGATTTGTTTCAAGGTTCACTGACTGTTCATAGACATAATTTAGAAACATCCAATGTATATAAACAATGGATAAGAATAGCTCACATTCCAATCAATAAACACTTATCAAGCCTCTAGCCCTTTTAGGTTTCCAACACACTTTTCAGATACTGTCAGTTCTGCGAGATCAGTGCTCTTAAATGATCCCCATTTTGGAGATGAGGAATAGCAGGTTAAGTGACTCGTCCAGGGCCACACAACTGGTAGGTGTCTGAGGCTCGGTTCGAACTCAGCTTGGTCTGATTCCAAATCCAAGACTTTTATCTAATGCACCACCTCATTACTAATTGTAGCCGTTTACAGAGATTCTCCTTTAGGTAATTCATTTTAGTTTTCTTTACAGATTCTCATTGTACCTAATCATAAACTCAATTTCCTTAACACACCCTTGTAATTCAGAGCTTTCATAAAATTGGACTAACCTTGAGAATGAGTTAGTGAGATTTTACTACATATAAAATCAGCTCCAAGGGCAAGGAGATGGTCAGTTATCCCATGCCCTGAAAGGCTTCATTGCAGAGGCATTCACATCTCACACTGAGATCACCCTCTCTGAGGAGACTGAATGTGTTTGTTGTGTGGATGTGTTCCTCCTATGTTTGTGCCTTCCGCTCAGCTGGGGAATTGCTTTTTCCTGGGAATCAGGTATATCTCGAGTTTAGCGGTCCTTGATGTCTTGGCTGAAGAATAATTTTCATGAGATGTTGACTGGCAAATAATTGCCTTCTTCACTGCCCTCCACCCACCCCGTTTGATTTCTCAAAATAGAATAAGAGAGATTTATAGGATTGTAGGCAGACAGCAACCAAAACAGGGTCTTTAAGAGGTGATAGGATGATGGCTCACAGGGCGTCCTTAAAGACATTATCTAATTTTGTTAGACTGGATCTCATGTAGTAAGTCATAAATAACTGATATTTGAGTTTGGGGCCTAGAAATCAGAAATGTGGACTTAGCAAAGGCCCCCTTGATTTATTTCAGACATATTCTAGTTAGTGACTCCAGGGTAAGACTTTCTCTAGACCTGCAGTATTGACTATTTTTTGTAGAATTTAATTTAACATGTAATATTCCTGTTCTATGTACACATGTACACACATATACACACATATACACATACATGCCCCAGCCTGGAATAATAAACAAGCAATGAGGCCTATTTCTGTAGCATAAAGTAGAGACTATAGCATATACCATTGAATTCAAATTACAGATTTTTTTTTCTGCAAACTATGGGTTTCAAGCTTTTAGCAAAATTAAAATAATAGTGATGGTGATGGAACATATGGGATTTCAGGAGCAAATATGTCTTTGAGACCAGGGTCACAAATTCCATGAATGAGTCCATGGTAAAGTGCATCTGAAACGGAAATTGGTGATACCGATGCAAGAAAAGTAGGTTGGGTTGGGTTGGGTTGGGTTGACCATGGCATGATTTTGTCCCTTAGCTAACATCTTTATTCTTTTCTGATCAAGTCTTTCTCTGTTTACTTAAGTTGATTTAGCTACTTGACAATCCCTTAATATTTTTGCTGTGGAAATGATTTTAACAACAAGGAATTAAAACATCTGTGTGTTTTCGATAAAATAAAGTTCTAAAGGTTTGGTTTTCCGTTCTCCTTCCCTTCTCATTTCCCCACTTTTCTTTGATTCCAGGGCTCCTACTACTCTGACCTCGGACTTTCCTACATCAGCCTTCCCTCTAGATCCCTGTCGGCTTCCCAAAATGGAGCTCGGGTCTGTCACCTTCCTTCTCCAGGCTCCCCCTACCCCCATTCCCAATGTTGCTTCCAGTTTAATTATCTGAATGATTATCTCGATTTACTTGGACACTTCAACCTCATTGGTATAGTAATCTATGGAGATCAATGACACCATCCATATTAGCAGCCAGTTCTATCGAACAGGAAGATAGAGCTTGTGGGCTCTATGGAGTCAGGGACTAGGCCTGGCTCATTGCCAAGGTTTTCTCCTGCCCTTTTTTTTATTTAAAGAAAATTATTGGTGGTGTCAGTGCGGCCCACCCCACCCCACCCAACACTGTTTTGTATTCACCTTTTTCAAACCCGAAGCTCATAGAATTCATTTCTTGGGCTTCCCTTCCATTCCAACAGTTGTCACCCATTTATCATTTATCGTTCCTTTTGTTGTTTTAACATTTTCCTCTCATAAATGTATCCAGGAAGAGATCTGGAAAGCTCTTTATGTAATCAGAGTTGTTCTTCTCTGAGAAGTGGGGAGAAGGATTTCATTTTTTTGGATCATTCCTGTCAATATGTTTCCTGTTTTCTGAGAGTTGGAATTCTGTTCCAGTCCCCAAGGTGTGATTTTTTTTTGAAAATTTTTTTTAGCTCTGTTTTGTTTTAGATGTGCTTTCTGTTCCAGAAGGAGAGAATTGGGAATAAAAATTCTAATTGGGAAAACAACTTCTTTTGGAGGTTGAATTGTCCATGTTCTGTGCATGCAGTTTTGGTGTTTGAGTGATTCAAGATGGTGGCAGGGTCCAAACCAGGCCTTCTTATATCCCAGGTGTTGGGTCTATTTGTTTGCTGCTGCTAAAGGTATCACAGTCCTGGCCCTCTTTTTGGGACAGCAAATTCCATCTGTGGCATGTGGTATTGTAAGCTGGCTCTTAGACAGGCTGTCCCAAAAGTTTTAGTCCCCTTCAGTAATACTTTTAATGGGGTAATAGCATAAAATAGCACCAAGACTTTGGGACACCTTCTATTTCAAGTATGGAAGAGAATCCATCAGGAACGTTTTCAGTACACTCATTTTAATGGGACAGTCTGAGAGCTGCTGTCTTCTCCCTAACATTGTTCCTGCCATTCCTCTAGAAAATTGGGCTCCTCAGATTCCTCTTGGGGACTCTCTGGTTCCCTTTTTCACTCTTATCTCAGGGTGCCTTACCCTTCATAACTGAGGATTATCAACAGCCATGATCCTATTTCTGGTTTCCCTGCATTTCTCCATCCATCTACGAATACATCTGGTTACTAACTCACACAACAGTATTTTCCTTGACTGTCACTGGTGGGGATTTTAAGCCCAGAGAACTACATGTTTCTTCCTCATTCTTCCATTATTAGGAAGCTATGAAATTCCTACTGGCTCTAGCAGCTTTCTTTCCACCAGAGATGTGTGTATAAATACTATCGGTGTGAATTAAAATGTATTTCCAATGGACCACAGAAACTTCCTTCAAGCCCTGCTTGATTGGAGAACTCCTTTTTCTGGAGGAGGAAAAATGCTCACCTCATTTGCTCTGAAATCCTGATTATCTTACACTAGATTCTTGATGAAAGAGGGAGTGTGGTGATAGGTAAAGATCACTGGCAGCCTCTAATCCTTAGTATTTGTGTGACCTTGGGCAAATCACTTAATGACCATGTGCCTCAGTTTCCTCATCTGTAAAATGAGGGGGTTGGACTCACTGGATTCAGAAGTCACTTCTAACTCCAGATCTGTGGTCAATGCCAGCTCACTTTCCTTTTTTCCCCTACTGTCACATCACTTGGATGTCATAACCTCACACCCCACAGTTCAATATCTTGGTGAATGTCAATGTTTTATCATTGTCCAAACTTCTGAAACCAAAAATGTATTTCTCTCCTCTAGTCTTCCCTTCTTTACAGCAATGTTAAGGCTGCCTGGCATTACAGGGTTGGTGTGCTCACTTGTCCTCAGTTACTTTAACTTGAACTGTGGACATTTGCCCTTTAGTCACCGGAGCATGGGAGCAATTCTTGGGTGTCACAGTCTGTTCTGTATTGTACACATGCACCAGCATGATGAAGTCATTGTTCAATCCACTGAATTGTAAAGGATGTTATCCCTTCACATGTATATTGGTGCCCCTGCGTCACTGTGGCTGATTCTGGATTTTGTATCTCTTAGACTTTGGCATGGCTGAATAATGTAGGCTGCTCACTCATTTTCAATTTGACCTGGATTCCATTCTGAGATATTTCCTGGAAAACTGTTGGTCAAAAAGGGGCAACATTGACCCTCCGAATGGAAAAAGATTGTTTTACAGCAACTGTGATTTCTAGATGAATTTCAAAATTGACCCTTCAGATACTTTCTTTTGTTGCCAGACTGAAATTTCCAAGTCTTGCTGGTCAGGTAAAACAAACTGTCTGAAAGAAATTATGGAGTATTTCTGCAGAGTTCTCCCAGATATCATCTGATTCACATTGTGACTTATCCACGATTGTAAATACCTAGCTAAAGCCCCCAATGTTTCCTGGAAGGGAACTAACCAACATGGGAGTTATTTGAAATATATCAGCAATTAACAGTGTTTTCTTCAGAGCTACAGTAAACTCCCATTTATCCAGAATGTTTCATAGAATCACAGAGCTAAAGGAGACCCCTCACATTCATCAAGCTGTATGCAGTCAGTCAGTCACTGGACATGTGTGCGAGATCCTGTGCCAAGTGCTGGGGATACAAAAAGAGGCCAAAAAAGGGGAGGCATTCCCTGACCTCAGTGAGCTTACAGTCCAATGGGGGAGATAACCCACAAGCACCATAGACAGAGCAGTCTCTGTGCCAGGAAGTCTCTGTGGTAGCCAAAGGGCTCTCCCCTACCCCACCCAGCCCATGAGCTTAGAGAGGAGGGGTGGAGGTCAGGGTTGATTATTTTAGGGTCATTGGAAATTAACATACAGCAAAGGTCAACTTTAAACTACCCACAGAACTGAGTGTTTAAGTAAATCCTGCATGTTGGGCGGTGCTTCCTGGGGGGTCCGGATTCCAGCCAAGTGGGGATTTCCTGTAGTGAGGTTTGGTGGTTTGTTTGTTTTTCGAAGGTTTCAGTCATCCAAAATGGAGCTGCCTGCGTGTGGTTGGGGGAATCTCTCGTTGGACATGTGCGCAGCCCCTCGTTTGGTTACACAGCTTTGGGAAGTGGGAAATGCAGTTTCCACACTAACCTTGCATGAAGTGATTCTCCCGTCCTGTCTCCATCTTCCTCTCCTCCCTTTGGGCCAGCTCCCTACTGTCCCTGTCTCTCTGTGGTTTGGACCCAGAGCATGCTCTTCCTGTTCTGAAGTTTTCTTTCAATCGTAGGCCTCCCTATATGATGAGAGCATGTACAGTGGGAGCCGAAGACATAGCGCCTCCAACTCACATCCCGTAAGATGTCTCTGTGTTCCTCTGCTGGCCCACTCCCCCTCTGTTGTCTGCTTCCTGTCACCTCAGAACTCCTGGTGAACACCAGCCCTCTCTGGGCTTTTGGATGATTGATGAGGCAGTCACTGATTCATTGGCTCATAGGAGGGCCCCTTAGAGGTCACCACTGATTTCCCATCTGCCCGTCACAAAGCTTAGCCATCTTGCCCACTGGACTTTTAATGAGAGCAAATGAAACCACTCTGGTTTTGAATCTACCTACTTTCTGGGTCTTATGAAGGTGACTCTGGCTGCTGCCTGAGGCTGGATTGGGGAGAGCTGAGATGAGGACAGGCACTGACTAGGCAGGCTTTTCAGAGCTCTCCACCCTCACTGTGGCCACTGAATCTGTTTATACTCATAACTTCATTCAGAGGGTTAATATCCCAGAGCTCTGGCCTCCTGCATCTCTGGAAGAGCTTGGCTCAGGGCTTGGTCATTTCTTTCCTGAAATGGATGGCTACAGAACCAGGGTTCCCTTTTCAACATCCTTCTTTGACCATTGACCAAAATAGCATCATCTGACAGGTGGTCTTGATGAGAGGCAGTGAGGTGAGATGGAGAGGGCACTGGACTGGGAGCCAGGAGGACTTGGGTTTACCTCCCACCTTAGACACTTAATGACTGTGTGACCCTGAGCAAATCACTTCTGCAGGCCTACAATGCCACTGAGGTCAGTCAACAAGCATTTATTAAGCCTACTATGTACCAGGCCATGAGCTAAATACAAAGAAAGGAAAAAACTAAACAGTCCCTACTTCAATTTGCATTCTACTTAGAACTCCAGCTCTTTTTCGAATGGTTACCAAACCCTCCTTCTGCTGCTTCTTGCAAAATTGCTTTCTGAACCCAGCTGAGATTTTGTATTCTGGTTTATTAAGTTTCCTGTTAGGGGGTGGCTAGGTGGCTCAGTAAATAGAGCACCAGCCCTGGAGTCAGGAGGACCTGAGTTCAAATCCAGCCTCAGACACTTACTAGCCATGTGACCTTGGGCAAGTCACTTAACCCCAATTGCCCTGCCTTCCCCCACACACACACACCAAAAAAGTTTCCTCTTCATTGATTTAACCCCTAGGTCCTAAATTGTCGGTGTATTTTTGGATCCCAATTGCCACTCAGAGCTTTCACATGCTTCCCCAGCTGCAGATTTCAGAAGCACGCCTGCTCACAGCTTTACTCAGTTTATTGATGAAAACAATAGGCGGTGCAGGACCAGACTCAGGCCCCTGAGGCACCCCCCTGGAGACCCCTCGTGGAGAGCCCCTTTAGGGTCTGGCAAATTCCAGATTGAAATATGTCTCCCAGATTTCATTCCTTTTTCTTTCTCGGTTTGAAGAAGCAGCTGGTAAAAGGGCAGCCTGACATGAGATATAGCACCCGGGGACTTGTCTTCAGGAAGCCCTGAGGCACAGTGCTTAGAGCCCCACTCTGGGCTAGGCCCCAGTACCAGGCTATGGGACTACCAAGAAATAGCATCCACAAGCCCTGCCCTCAGGGGTCTTACATTCTAATGGGAAGACAATGCCTATAAATCAGAACAAACAAGATAAGTACCCAGTAGCTGGGAGGGACCTCAGAGGTCACCTTTTCCAACTCTCTGATTTTACAGATGAGAATACTGAAAACCAGGGAGTTTTGTGACTTGCCCAAGGTCTCATAGATAGTATGCATCAGATGTAGGATTTGAACCCAGGCCTTTTGAAGCCAATGCTACCTCTGTACCACTGTCCAAACAAAGACTGTCTACCGAATAAAGTCTGCTTAATATCCCTAATGCTCCATTGGAGGTGTCATCTCTTACAGACATCACCGATATTTTTATAGACAGGTATCCCAAGTAGCTTGTGCATGGCAGAGGATAATAGCTCACATCTCTATGATGCTTCTCCTGCACTAAGCTTGTCTCTTGATCCTTACAACAGCCCTGGGAGGCAGGTGCTGTCAGAATCCCCATTTTGCAGATTGGGAAGCCAAGAAAGGGAAATGAGGACTTTTTTCACCAGTGAAAGATATGCCAGGATATGCATCCAATGGACTAAAATTCAGGGGCTCTCTGTCCCAGGATTCTTTCATTCAAAAAGTCGGCAAACCATTAAGAGCCTACTGAATCTAACTGACTAGCTATCTAATCTAATCTAACTAATCAGGCGGTCAGGCCGGGTGCTTAATAAGTGCTTGTTGACTGACTCTGGATACTAGAGATACAGAAATAACTAAGGTCCCTGCCTTCATGTAGTCATAATCCATTAGCTTCGTTGATTGAATCCTATATTTGGTGAATGAATCAAGATCTGAAGGCAAATCTTGGGTTTCTGTGGGTTAAACAAGAGAAAAATTACTGTCTGGGTGCTAGGGTCCATTAAAATCTAAATCTGATCGGTTCCTATTTACAGGAACAGTGGTAAAGATGGTAGAGGGAAGCTGGTGGGGTCACGTTTGCCATCATCCAGTAGAGGCTTTGGTCTAAATGACCATGGGCAGTTCTCTGACTGTAAAGAATGGGGAGGGGGAATCTACTCCACTTAGGATTGATGGGATGTCTTTCCTAAGAAATCCACTCTGGCCATCATGTTTAACCTTTTTTTGTGCTTGACTACACTGCCTCCGCCCACCCATCTAACATTTTCCTCCTCCTGTGGTATTCCTGCTTCTCCTCCTGTCTCTGCCCTCCTGCTAACTGCCCTCTTTCATCTCTCTTCCCCTTATTCTGGGGTGCGTGTGGGTAGCCCTCGGAGTACAGCGGCTGCCTGGGCTCCGGATCGCGGGCGTCCTCCAGAGCCAGCTCGGCTCGCGCAAGTCCAGTGGTGAGCACGTTTTTATTTCTGTTTCCTTATCTTTTCTTCCTTTCCCTTCTTGTAGCGTGTTAGAACTGGGACGGGAGCTCTGGAAATTGTGGATTTTTTATATATTAGCAGCATCGATGGAAGCTCCTTGAGGGCAGGCGCTGGGTTTTTGTTGGTGTTGTTCATGACTCCTGGCTTTATAAAGAGCCATTGTAGTCCTTGTGTGTATTTCCTAAGGGATGGTTCTGAGCTGTGATCTTGGGTAAGTAAACGAACTTCTCTGTGCCTCGGTTTTCCTCAACAGAGTTGGACTAGTTCTCCTATTAGCTCTGAAAGTGCAATTCATCTGGTTCTCATCTGCTCCATCAGCTGATCAGATATTACCAAAAATTGCCTAGCTTTTTCCAGAATTCATTTTTTATTGCAGCTCAGACATGGATGGTTCCCAAGCGATGATTTCTCTTGGCTTCCTGCTCCCTTTACAGCCCAGTGTCATTATTGTTCCAAGCAAGTAGTATTCCTGAAAAGATTCTGTATGTTCTGTGATATGTATGAAGACAAAGATGTGTCTGTTACATTTTTGTGGATTTCATAAAAATGGTTCAAGTCAAAAAATGTTGGTGCTGAAAGAGTTGAATTGTAGGTATTCAGAAAACTTACCTGTTGGTACCTCATTCTTTTTTTTTTTTTGAGGCAATCAAGGGCAAGTGACTTACCCAGGGTCTCACAGTTAGTAAATGTCCCAAGTTGAATTTGACCTCAGGTCCTCCTGATTCCAAAGCTGATCCTCTATCCACTGCACCACCTAGCTGCTCTTTCATTTTCAAGCCACTCTGAAGAATCATCAGATGTTAGACCTAGAACCAATAGAGCTTCAGAGACCATTTAGTCAGACCCTTCATTTAACACATGAAGAACAGGGGACCTGCCCAGATTAAGTGACTTGTCCAGGGTCACATAGAAATCAAAGGCAGGATTTGAACCTTTATCCTTTGACTCCAGAGCCAGGGCTCTTTCCACTGTGACACACCTCCTCCCAACTTGGGTAGAAGCGACTGTCATTTCTAAGAGAAATGAAGAAAAAAAATCCTTATCTGGAATATTTCAGAAACAGATGATATTCTTTGAAAGGCTGCGAGGTGGCGCCATGGTGCATAGAGCTCTGGGTCTGGAGTCAAAAAGACCCCCAGTTCAAATACAACCCCAAACACTTACTAGCTATGTGACCCTGGGCAAGTCACTGTGAAATGGTGATCATAGCAGCACCTGCTTTCCAAGATTGTTCGGATCAAATGAGATAATATTGTAATTCCTGGTATGTAGTAGGCATCATATAAATGTTAATCATTTTACAATGGAGATGAACTAGGTTAGCTATTTTCTCATTTTCTAGGTTAGCTATTTCTCATTTCCTGAAATGATTTCTAAAATCTGAGTAAACTGGTCCCGGTTCCTGCCTGAAGGGCTTTGCTCACAGAGCTCGTGGATCGCAGACATTCCTTTGCTCCTTTCCTCTCATAGACAAATGTTATGCCTTCAGAATCTGCATGTTCTGGGTTATTCCCAAGTATTTCACGCTGTCTTTAGGAAAGGGAGAGAGCCATATTCTGCTATAGGAAGTTGAGAAATGGGAAATCTATATTTAAGTGAGTACCCATAAGAGGATGGCATTAGTCAGATAGCAAATGCATTATGTTAAGTATCTGTTCTTAAAGGGCACATGTTTATGAGTAATACGGACATCGGTTTTGCATGACTGCACATGTATAGTCTCTATTGAATTGCTCACCTCAGTGAAGAGGAAGGGGCAGGAAAGAATTTGGAACTTAGCATTTTAAACAATGGATGCTGAAAATTTTCATGGGTGATTGGAAAAAAGTTAAATATTTTTAAAAAGAGAATGTGTCTAGTTTACAGTGAGATGCCGTTAGAAACGAAATTTCCCTACAGAGTATTTTTGAGGAGATATTTGCCATAATTCTTTACAGATCCTTTTAAACAATGAGATGGTGATTTTTTTTTTAAACTGGGCTGGGCACATCAATTGATGCAAACGTTTAGACTTTGAAATAAACATTTTTATTCTACATCTTTTCTTTAGAGATGAAAACAATGTGCTGTTGGTAGATGGAGCCTGGTCCTTCAAAGTATTTTTAAATTCTTATCCTTCTAGTGTTAAACTTTTCATGTAGCAAATATTTTCTCAGTTTGTCAAGCTAGAAATCTTTCTTTACTTAAACTTGTTAAATGTGAGTCTTTCCTATCATTTTGAAACCTGCCTTTAAAAGTAGGTAAGTATGTGGTGGCCAGTATGTGGTGGCCATCCTGATTAGACAAATTGTCAGTAGAAATAGTATCAGCTATTTTTCATATGGTTATCCTTCAAGGTTGGCAACGTACTACATAAATATTATCTCATTTGATCCTGACAACAACCATGGGAGGTAGGTGCTATCATTATCCCCGTTTTACAGGCAAGGATACTGAGGCTGAAAGTGACTTAATTATTTACCCAGGGTCACACAGATAGCGAATGTCTGAGGCAGGATGGAGCTGGAGGGGAGGGACTTCAGGAAGCACCTTCAGTCTAATCCGTAACTGAAAAAATCTATGATATACCTGCTAAGTGTTTACTCAGTGTTTGCTTGAAGACTTCCATCGAAGGGAAGCTCACTACCTCCCAATAGCTGTCATTGTTAGTAAGTATTTTGCAGCCTCTGCCTCTATAACTTCAGCCCCATTCACCGTTCCTAGTTTTGCACTCTGGGTCCACACAGAGCAAACCAAACCTTCTCAGAGGTCAATAACCCTAGAAATACTTGGCGACTCTTATGGCCAAGCCTATCTTCTCCTCAGGCTAAGCATCCCATGTCAGCATGTTCTGTGGTGTCAACCCCCTACTCAGTAAACCCCAGTGGCTTCCTGTGGTCTCCTGGAGCAAATAGGAAATGCTCTGTTTGGCACTCAAAGTCCTGAATGGGTAGATTGGCCCCCTCCAGCAATAACTCCTATGTCCTAACTTACTTTTTCTCTCTTGTCCCAAAAGCTGACTTTGGTCCAACACAAGCCTGCCATCTAGCGCTTGAATTTAGAACATGGAGATCAAGCAGGCACCTGGTCTGTCTGTCTCTGTTGGATTCTTGTTTGAGGGGATTGGACTTACGAGATCATAGTAGAGGTTCATAGATTTGGTCTGGACTTTGCTCCATCTGACATAGCACGCCATCATTTTCAGGAATGTGCCTTAGAGAGAGCCAAGTGACCTTTGGGCATGTGCTCCAACCACCCATGGCACCATTGGGTTTTTTAAAGCCCTGAGGCTGAATGTGCCCTGGGAGCTCCTGCCGTAATAAGGTGACTCACATTTACCGAGCACTTTGTGCCTGATTGATCAGCTGGACGCCCATGTACAGTGGGGTGTGGTTAGGAGGCATTAGTGAGGTTGAGGGGTGGGGAGGCAAAAGGCAGAGATTCCCTTAACTCACAATCCTTGTTGAACTGCCCTCATCCCTGGTTCTGGGTCCCCTTGAAAAAGTAGGGATGGTAGAGGCTCATGTTGGAAAAGCTCGTATTCCAAGAGGAAAAAGAAAAGCGCTTTCCATGTTTGAAATATTTAGACGGACAGAGATCATCATCTTCATGCTCCAGATTGTGGGAGTTGGGACATTTGTCACTTGCTGTACTCGTGTTGGTATCTGCCCAGCCCCGCAGTGTGGGATGAGACCCAGCCTCTCCCCAGGAGTTTATTAGACA
This sequence comes from Pseudochirops cupreus, assembly GCA_028627135.1. Taxonomy (NCBI): domain Eukaryota; kingdom Metazoa; phylum Chordata; class Mammalia; order Diprotodontia; family Pseudocheiridae; genus Pseudochirops; species Pseudochirops cupreus. The sequence continues at coordinate 388,768,478 of CM053584.1, read as the reverse complement.
GCCTGGAGATGTAAACACAAAAATGAAGCCATCCTTACCAACAGGGAGTGTACATCCTCTTGGAAGAAACAGCATGTGGAAATATACACAAAGTACATTCAAGGTCATTGGGAGAAGGAGGCAGTAGTAGCTGGGCAGAGGGGGAGGGTGGGAGCTGGCCTGGGAGCTGACCGTCATCAGGGAAGATTTCTCAAGAAGCTGGAAATGTGGCTGTCAGCTTGCATGAGGAGAGGGCCAGACAGGCCCAGGTGAGCCCTATGGGTCAGGGGCCCTTTGGCGCTAGAGGGACTGTCTGGGACCCAGAGCCTGTCAGGATTGAGGCTGACTTTCCCAGTCTCTGGGGCCGCCTGACGGCTGCAGCCACCACCCCCATAATCCATCTTCCTTCTGCAGCTCCCATGGGTCTGGTCTAGCATCCTGATCACCCCCACATCCCTTCTCTCTTCTCGGCTCTGTCTGTGCCATGGCCGCGCTCAGCTCTGGTTGGGGAGGGAGGAGGGATGTGCTAATGCTTGCCAAGACCAGTCCTCCTCCTCCTTAGCCTCCCCCTTCCTGTCCGGGATGCCAGCCATTCCTTGGGAGGCTTTGTTTTCTCTGGCTCGGCCAGCATGTGACCCCAGGGCTCTGTTTGGCACAAGCAAAGGCAGCAGAAGTTAAAACTGTATTATTTAAGAGGCTCCACCTCCAGTTCCCAGTCCCGAAACTCCTCTGCTGGCTCTTCATGGCAAAGGGGAAGCAGGGGCCAGTCAGGAAGAGGGGAGAGGTTTGAGCAAATGCTGGGTGGCATTTAAGCTCTTGGAGGTCAGTGATTAGCACCTGTGGCACCTGGCACGGTGCTGGGCACTGTCTAACCAAATGAACCAAGTCCCTCCTGGTTGCATTGAGTGATCAGAGCTATTAGGGGCTAAAAGTGCGGAGCGGGTATGCACTTCAAGGTTCAGTCGGTTAGTTAGAAAGAACTTGGGTCAGAGTTGGCATTTTTAAAATAAAGTTTGGATTTTAGGTTCAGTTAAGTTTTAGCTTTTTTAATGAATAAAAATAACATCCTTTTGGACTGAATGTTCAACAAGTGTTTGCCTTCAAACACTGCATTCCCTGGGTGCACACCCTGTGGCAATGGGCCTGGGCAGGCCTGTGTATGAGACATAAGGCCGTGGAGTGCGGTGGACTGATACACTGCAGGAGGTGTTCAGCAAGTCCACTCTGGCAACAACAGCGTAAAAGATTGATCCATCTGTCCGAGCACTTTCTTATCAGGATTACTGTCATTCTGTCCTGTCATCTCCTCCCTCTGTACTTTTGCACTGGCTGTGCCCCATGTCAGGAATGCTGTACCCGCTCTCCCACCACTTCCTTGACTTCCTTGAAGACACAGTACAAATCCTTCCTTCTGCCAGGAGGCTTTTCGTGGTTCCCCCGTCCTTATGATCTTCTCTTCCCAGAGTCCTTTGCCCTCCCACAGTGCCCTCCATCTACTTTGTATATAATGTGTATCTGCCTAGATACACCCCCATTAAACAATAAGCACCTGAGGGCAGGACCTGTTGTCCACCCTCGTCTTCTTGTCCCCAGCGCCTCAAACAGTGCTTGGCTAGCACACAGTAAGAGCTTGGTTAAGTGTTTGTTGACTGGCTCCACTGGACTTTCCTTTGGTCTGCAGGGAAGTCTCCACAGTTCCACCCCATCAGTGCCTCAGAACAGGGGGCTTTCACTACTTGCCCACATTTCTTATAAAAGAAAATGCTAATTTTCAATTACAGCTTAGTAAAAATGAAGATGGAACTTTTTCCCATGCAAGTTCATGAACTCCCTGAAATCTTTCTGCAGATCCTTGGGCCCTAGGCTAAGACCCCTAATTTAGCATATGAGATGGATGTCTTTTACGCTAAGACCCACTGATTTAGCGTATGAGTTGTCCATGACTCATATGTTAATGGACTTGTCCGAGAGAAGGAAACACTACACATACATGGTACAGTGGGAGGAGCCCAGAGTCTGGGGTTGGCAGCTAAGATCAAAGGAGAAACCCACTGGTGCCATGTTCTGAATCCAGGTGAATAAAAGACTTGGGCAGCACCTGAGTGGCTGCTGGGTCAAGACACCAGTGAGCTTTCAAATATCCACAATGCAGCACATGAAGAGCAAAATTGGTCTATTTGTATAATGGAGAGATTTAAACAAAACGAAACCGAGCAAGCGCCCAAAAGCTCCTGGGGCTTCCTTTGTTTCCTCTGACTTGTTAAAAACAGGCAGCAATTCCATATTTGGGGTGATAGAGTTGGTCATTCTACTCCCTATTGCACCAAGGCTTATGTTACTGGAATTTCTTAGTGGGTGCCGGCTCTGAAAACAAGGCTGACCTTGTGGAAGGGTCACCTTGCAGAGGACTTGCTTGATTTCAGATGGAGTTTTTGAAATGTCCGCTTCACTTGGGTGGGAGATGCTTGGAGAGAGGCAGAGACAGAGAGACAGAGACGGACAGAGACAGAGAAAGGCAGAGCTGGAGGACGGAGAGAAGCAAAGATGGAGAGAGAGACAGAGGCAGAGATGGAGAGGTAGAGGCAGAGAGAGATTGTCACCTGTTTTTGTTGGTCATTGCTTAGGACAACTTTATTAAAGGAATCTGTCCCTTCTGCAGTGAACATATGCTTAGCTCATTCATGATAATAACTGTATCACTATATAATACAGTGACATCACTATTATGACCAAATAATAAACTATAATGCTTTAAGGCTTACAGAGTACTTTATATCCACATCTCATTTGATGGGCGGCTGGTGGCATGGTGGAGAGAGCTCCAGCCCTAGAGTCAAAAGGATCTGAGTTCAAATGTAGCTGCAGACCTGCTAGCTGTGTGACCTTGGGCAAGTCACTCCACCCTGTTTGACTCAGTTTCCTCATTTATAAGCTGGAGAAGGAAATGGCAAAGACCTCCAGTACCTCTGCTAAAAAAACCTCCAAAAAGGGTCAGAGTCAGACTCAACAACAGCAATCTCATTTGAGCCTCATAACCCTCCTGTAGAGTAGAATGGTTGTTGCTGATTTCACAGATGCCTGCTCCTGTGCCAGCGTACCAGTGCAAGCAGGACAGTCCTGCCCTCAAAGGACTGACATTCCAAGGGGAGAAAACAGCACAAAGGGGAAGGGGAATGCGCTGGAGTCTCTCCTGTAAAGGGAGAGTTTAGGAACAAGTCAGCTGGTGATCAGATGATGAGGGAATGGATTCAAGTTCACTTTATTATCCTGCCCCACCCCCCTCCATTGGTCGTTCTGTAATTGGCATCTAATTAGAAACCTTCGCATGTGAAATAAAAATTATTCTCCATTCTGTCTTCTAGAAACACAATTATGTGCCTGCTTAGCGGGTCAAGCCTTAAAAATGAAATGAATTTCAGTCATTCTGATAAAATGTAAAGCTGTATTTATTAACATTACATGAACATTACAACCTCGCCAAGCTGAAGGGCTGTTCAAAACTCTCAGACACAAAGTGGGTTTAATAATCCTAATTAATGCTGACTAGCATTTCTAGAACGCTGAGATTTGCAGAATGCTTTCATGTGAGTCCTTACAACACCTGTGAGGTAGGTGCTATTAATAGCTCAATTTTATGGATGGCAAAACTGAGGCAGACGGAGATGCAATGACTTATTCAGGGTCCCACAGTTAGTGAGTGTCTGAGACAGAATTTGAACTCAGGTCTGAAAAGCCTGACACTCCATCCTCTGGGAGACATAGCTACCTTGGGCAAAAGAAACCCCAGGGGAAAATGTAGATGAACCAATTAGTGCTTTAAAATAATACTTCCCTACTGAGTTCTTTCTTTTTTTTTTTTTTTTGGACAGGCTGAAGAGAGGCCAGAAAAGGACTTTGCTGAGAAGGTGAGTGGGTTGTAGTAATATTTTCATTTCATCATTTTTAAAAATTATGGCTTTATAACTTTCAGAATTCATGGATGAAATGGACAAGAAAAAGCCTTTGGTTTTCAGGGAACAGGAGAAGAGGCAGCAGTTGGGGTTGCTGTGGGAAATCCTGAGCCCGGCATCCCAGAGGGTCAGAGTGGGTGGCAGCCTCAGGCTCCACTGGTGAAACCTTGGGATGGGGCAGCCTTGAGCTGCCCTCTGGCTGCCAACCACCCACCGCCCAACTGCCAATTTCCTGGTTTGGAAACTGCCATGAAGGGTTGGGGTGTGTTTATAATATCCCTTGTGGGTTTAAAACCTTTTGATCCACTGAACAGGAAAAGACAATTTTCAGTTCTGAAAGTGGTCTCTTAAAATGTTTTAGGGATCTCGTAACATGCCCAGCTTATCGGCAGCCACGTTGGCTTCTCTGGGAGGAACCTCCTCTCGGAGAGGCAGTGGGGACACCTCCATCTCTGTGGACACAGAGGCCTCCATGAGGGAAATCAAGGTAAGACATCTCTGAATGGTTCTTGACCTGCAACTGCCCGATAGGAAAACCAGCTGCCGAGAATCAGGAGAGCCTTTCCCCCCCACCTCCTGCCATGTTTCTCTCACTGCATTTGTCCAGAATCACAAAAAGACTCTGAATGGGAGGCCCAACAAGTCGTAGTCTGAAGGAGACCTCAGAGCAGTGTCCATCCCATGCTCTGCAAAAGTCACCATTGGTATTAATGAAGCTTTCGGTCATAAGCACGGTGCAGGCAGGTCAGTCACCAGGCTGCACAGTGTTCGGCACCTCCGATGGGCTCTGCAGACACAAAGATGAAAGCAAGCCCCTGCCTTCAGGGAGGTTAGAATTCGTCTGCAAGGACTTTGTCAAGTGCCTACTGTGTGCGAGCTAGACTGGACACTGGAAATACAGAAACCAAAGGGTTCTTGGTCTGCAGGAGCTTACATTCAAATGGTCATTAAGCTCTTATTAAGCCCATGCTGCGGATGTTTTCGAAAAGCACATAGTCCTCACCTTCCAGGAGCTGATCCAACCAACCGACCAGCATTTATTGTAATGGTGGAGGGAGAGTGTGGACAGAGGAGATGGGAGCAGGGAAGGGTTGGGAACGAGAGATAAGAAGTCATAACTGATCCCGCTTGTAGGGCCGTGTCCCAGAGTGCAAATGGGGCGGTCAGCTATAATTTATTAGGCGATCATTAAGAAACATCCAAGTCTAGATCCAAAAGGCAGAATTCTTCGGTCTTAAAAGAATGTTATTTTAAGATTACTTGAGGAAAATAACTTTGCCTTTATTCCAATGGGAATTCCTATGAGGCGCCATTTCCCAGGGGCAGAACTGGAGGGGCCCTAAGGGGTCACCTCATCTAATTCCCTCATTTTGTAAAAGAAGAAACAAGCCCAGAGGTAAAATGACTTTCCCAAAGTCACACAAATTGTAAGTAGCAGAATGGGAATTTGAACCCAGAATCTTGACCCCATGTGTGAAGCAATTCCATGGGAGACTCTCCGTGTTTTCCAAAATCCTGAAACAACAACACAGAAGGTAGATCCTCATGTCCACGTTCACAGTATTGTTTTCATTATTTAGGTAAGTTTTGCCCTTTGGAAAGCTGGCAGCTGAAACTCCTCGGTGGCAGGAAGTGCCTGGCCCAGAAGCCTGTCAGCCCAGAGTCTCTGGTGACCCTTGTCAGGCTGTTCCTGTGACGTCCTTTCCTGTTCTTCCCATTTTCCCCAGGAGATCAATGAGTTAAAGGACCAGATTCAGGACGTAGAAGGCAAATACATGCAGGGCCTGAAAGAAATGAAGGTATCCGTTGGCTGCATGGCAGCCTTGTGTGATGGATATTAACCCAGCCTAACTTCATCCTAGTTCAGGCCGAACCCATGTGCTCTTCCCTGAAACCACATTGGGACTTTTTCTTTAAAACCTCACGTAGAGAGGTGGGGATGCCACCCCATTGGATTTCCCATTGATCAGTCATCTTCCCAAACAGAGAGTGCACATCATCTTATATCAGAATGATTTGGGAGACATGGTCACTAACGTGTGCTCACGGGTACATGCTCTGGGCCTAAGGCTGGACCACATGGTCTTGTTTTTCTGCATGTTTGGCAGATCCCTCTCTTGACCCCACATTTCCATACAGATGATGCATCCAGCTTTTGTTCCTCACATGATGACCTAGGACTCTGGCTGGACAGTGGGTGCTAGGGTTCCAGCAGGCTTGAGGGGATCCAGCTGGGGCTTTCTGCACTCAAACCCAGCAGGCTTGAGGCTCTCAGCATATCCCCAAGCAGGGCATTTTAGGCAGAACTAAATGCTTTCAAAGGGCCTAAGATGATGTTCTCATTCCCTCTTTGGTTCATATTGGCCTCACAAAAAGAAGTTTCTCCTCAGATTTCCCAAAAGGTTCCTGTTGGTGGCAGTCCCTTCACCAGCATGTCTGGCTGATTGGTGAAGGATCAGATCTGTGCTCCACTGAATTTATGGGCCCCCGCCTACAAAGTCAGATGTTGCTTTTGGGAGTAAGAATGTGGATGAGGTCTCCCTCACGTGAGCCAAGGCGTCCTTTCTCTGGCCCTGTGCACTCACCATTTGTGACTTGACCTGAGGAAAGGACAAAGCACATAGTTTTCAATAACTGTTTGGAAATCATGGGGAAGTGAATTCAGCTGAGAGAAGTTGCTGAACAGATTTTCTAGGGGCAGAGCCTTTGAAATGCACCTATCAGAGGAGCGTCTCAGCCCCATGAGCTTGGATGTGCAGCGTTTATGAGGTCATCTGGAAAGCTCTATTAGATATAGATTGTGGCATAATTCTGTTTTGGTTCAGCCTTTTGGTTTTTTTTAACTGAATTAGCTTGAGATCTATGACCCTGCAATAGCTTGTAAGTGACGGATCATAGGGTGAGACCTGGAAGGGGTCTGAGAGACCACTGAATCCTGTCCTATCATTTTTCAGGTGAGAGAAATGAGCCAGGAAGTATTTGAGGCAGGATTTGAACTGAGGTTTTCCTGGGTTCCATATCCACAGCATCCCCTTGGCCTCTCAAGTCGCTTGCCTTCTCTAACCCTCCCCTCAGGAGAGAACACCAGAGCAGGTAGCAGCACCCAGCAAGGCTGGGGAGCTAGATGGAGTTAATTGAATAAAAGACATATGGCCAACACGTCACTTGCACAACTGGCCATCTGGACCCCGCCTCGAATATGACCCAAGGAGAACAGGCTCAAAGATTGGGTGCCAAGGACTGAGACCTATTAGTCTCTTTAAGGATCACATTCTTAACCCAGGGGTTAACCTGCTTGGGGGTCATTCTAGACCCTGGGCTCCCTCTCTTTTCCAATTTCTACTTTGGGAGTTAAATGGCGCCGGCTCACTCCCTTATTTGTGCCTGTGGGAGGAAGGGAGGGGAAGTGATAGATAACTCATCAGAATTCTCATCCATGAAATTAAGTGCCCACTGCTGTGCTGGGGCTGAGATGGTACTCACAGTGACAGGCCTTTATGAGGAATTGTGGATTTGCAGAGTCTTACATACATCATTCAGTCCCTACAGTGTGAGCCAAGTGCCATTATCATCCCCACATTACAGATGTTAACTGAGATTCTGAAAGAAGGAGTCACTTATCCAAAGTCACACAGCCAATCGTGATCAGAGTTGGGATTTAAACCCGCTTAGTTGTTCCCGCCTCTGCCTTTGGCACACTCTGTGATCCAACACACCCCCTTCCTACAGACACATGAAAAATAGCCCCTTGCCCGCCCTCTAGGGATCCTAGGATTCCTTGCTTGTCTTCCCAGCTGTCAAGCTGAACCATCTTCTTAGCCGCAGGACCATCTAAGGCCTGAGCCAAGAGCCCCAAGAACAAGGGCCCTGGGCTGGCCCTCAGTGCTCCCTGTAAGTTGTGGTAGTTCACAAGCCAGAAACTGCATCGTTGTGTCCAGAACTGATCAGTCAGTCACAACAGCTGCGTGTGACCCAGGGCTGAAGTGCCGGCTGGATGTAAAGCTCTTCTTATGCCTGTCGTTTTAGTGCAAGTGTTTTACAAACAGATGATGTCTTTGTTCCTACTGACCAGGTGCCTCAAGGTCTTGGGATCATAGGTTTTGATCCAGAATAGGCCTGAGAGGCCCTCTCATTGTCTCAGACCTTTCCTCTGAGGCCCAGAGAGGTCAGATGACTTGCCCCAAGGCCCCACAGGTCAGCGGTGGCATAGTTAAAGCCATGTTCTCTGACTCTCCAAGGTTCTTATCTAGACCTTCCTTATTCCTGTCTTGGAAACAATGAAAAATTGGGTATAATTTCAACAGTGGGCACCTTTGGGTGCTAACATAGCAAGACCCTGTGGCAGAATTGGTACCATTAGGAGACTGTGTGGCTTCAGATACTGCACATGGTGGGATCCCTTCATTTTCCAAGCTGACGTGGCCAGCAGGGGACCAGGAGCCCTCTGCATTTTGTGCATGTCTGCCATCTTGATGAAATGTGATCCATCTACTGGGTTACTAACAGCTAAATCACTAACTGGTGGGGCTTTGGTCCTGTCATAACACATTGAAAAGCAGGAAACCACGAGCTTCGAATTACTGTTTGTGGTAGATTCCCTTCGAGAAATGGAGTCTGAATTTGAGACTTGATTAAGATGGCTGCCATTTAAAGGTCTTTCCTCCCCGGGCATGTTTAATTCTTTGTTGAACAGTGATGAGAGGCCCGTGTCATTACACCTAATTTAATTTAATTTTCTTCAGTTAACAGTTTAAAGATCTAACAAGCTGTTCCCTCCCTCCTCTTCCCCAAAGATTAACTCCCCAAGAAATGTCTAGCTAATGACCGTCTTTCAGTTCAATCTCTCACGTTGCTTTCCTAATTATGGCGCGGTTTCCACAGGACTCCCTGGCTGAAGTCGAGGAGAAATACAAGAAGGCCATGGTTTCTAATGCCCAGTTAGACAATGAAAAGACGAACTTCATGTACCAGGTCGACACCCTGAAGGATGCATTGTTGGAACTTGAAGAGCAATTAGCCGAATCTCAAAGACAGTATGAAGAAAAAAACAAAGTACGTGAGGCGTCATCTTGCTCTGCTGAATGGTTGGACCCCCCATTGGGCCTCAGTTTCTTTTTCTGTAAAATGAAGGAGCTGGGCTGGATGACCTCTAGGCCTCTTCCAGCTTTACATCTAAGTTCCCAAGGTCTTTACAGCACTGTGCTGTGACCCCAGTGTCGCTGGATTACCAACGCCCACGTGGTTATCATTTAAGAGACACCTTCTAGACGTCTACTGTGGGATAAGCTCTGTCCCCACTTGGAAATAGAGAAAAGGGGAGAGGGAGAATGGGATCAGATTGGGTTGAGTTTTAGAGCCCATGCCTAGGTTGTGGTTATTTGTTCTAAAAATGAAACCTTTGGGTCCCTGGCCCTGCCCCTTTCTCCGCCCCCCAGCCCAACCCAACTGAATGCAGAGATTTCAGGGAAACATTTTCATTGGCACTTAAACCCAAATCAGATTTTTCCACAGGAAAATTACAGAATCTTTTTGTATTCATGAAATTATTTTTCAAGGGCAAATAGGACACTTTCTTATGGCATTTACTTCCCTTTTATCACAGTTGTTACAAAACACTGTTTTTACATCTTTAGTGGGAAGGGATCGCTCAGGAGCAAACTTTTAAAAACTCAGACCCTTCACTCCTTGGGGGTGGAGGAGGGTACCCAGGGCCGGACAGGGCAGAGAGATCCCAGAGGCCTGTAGCCGTCTGAGAGATGAGACGAGGCAGAGCTGAGATCTCCTTAAGTGGGGGTTTGGACTTCATGGTCCTCAGAGGGGCAGAGCGGAGTGATGAGGGGGCATCCTGGGGCAGATGAGATTTTACAGGATAATGAGATGCTTCACTTTTTGTAAAGTGCTTTTGTCACAATAAGGGAATTATTCAGCCAACACGTTTTAAGCCCCTGTTGTGTGCCAGGCCTTTGGACAACCACCAGAATAATCCCTGTTTCCAGGAGTTCATCTTTCTCTCTTCTCGTGTTTGTCCTTTACAGGAATTCGAAAGGCAAAAACACGCCCACAGTGTGTTACAATTTCAGTTTGCCGAAGCAAAAGAGGCCTTAAAACAAAGAGAAGAGATGCTTGCGGTAAGTAGCGTAGCGTGTCCCCTTTTGCTCTGGCAGCGCCAGGTCAGGGGCCATGAATAGCAACAATACCAAAGGTTTGGGGAGAAACAGAGTCTGGGCTCATTCCAAGCCCTCGCCCCATGGCCTCCCCTGAAAGAGGCTCCAGGGCTTGGGGTTTGGTTTTAAATAAATTCTTATGGATATTTGATAATTGTTTATCATAGATCATTTTATATTTGATTAATTTCAGTTTTACATTGCTCACATTCCCCCTTTAACAAGATGCCAGTGTTTTAGCTGGTGGCAGTTCACAAGTTTCTGATTACAATGAAGGGATTAACCTGTGTCTGCCAACCAAACAACTGTTGCTTCCTGGGTTTCATTCCAGCTTTGGAGAGTAGGAAGATGCGGAGAGGGATGGTGGGGGACGCGCCCGCCTACCTGAGCCCAAAGCAGGTACTTTACAAAGTCCTGTTTAATTGAACAACCTTACTCTGAGCTATTAGAACATGGGGGTTGGAAGCAAAGTGGCCCCTCACAGCCTAATACCACTACTGCTCCATATCTGACATGGGTCCCCTCAGACGACCTAGTGGCCCACCATTCCCATGGGCTCACCCTCCTGATGGCAGATTTGGTGCAGACACCTGATTGGCTTAGCCCGTTGCAGCTCAGAACTCATTTGGTCAAGAGATCTGCCAGCCTCAGTTTCCTCAGTGATTAGAATGCAATAGAGAAATCAGATTGTAACATAAAGCCCTTTTTCCTGGCTAGTTGGAAGGACCCACTGCCAGCCCAATACACTGACATCTGGAAGGACTTTCTCTCTCATTCTCTCCTTGGTCCCCTGCCAGGGTCCTTGGTCTTTTCTTTCTGCCTGTTTAACCCTTGATCTGCCTTCTGTCTTCTCTGCTCCTGTCCCTCAGGAAATCCGGCAACTGCAGCAGAAACAGGAGAGTCATATCAGGGAGATTTCTGATCTTCAGGAAACCATAGAGTGGAAAGACAGAAAGATAGGGGTAGGAGCCTCTCAGGTCTTTGGAGATGTGTTTGAACAAACTGCCTGCTTACCCAGCATGTAAAACAGGACAGGCTTCTTTTAAAGGCAGTGCGTGTGGGCCCTCAGTGGTTAGGGCTCTGTGCATGAGTGAGCTTCCCAGAATTCACCTTTGATTCAAAATGTAAAGGGACTTTAGGCAAGCACTGAAGGCCAAAGATGGACCAACTTGGTCTTTGTGGTGGAGAAAGCATGGGATTCAGAGTCAGGGGAGCTGGGTTTAAATCTGCTTCCCCCATTGGGCCTCAGTTTCTTTTTCTGTAAAATGAAGGAGCTGGGCTGGATGACCTCTAGGCCTCTTCCAGCTTTACATCTAAGTTCCCAAGGTCTTTACAGCACTGTGCTGTGACCCCAGTGTCGCTGGATTACCAACGCCCACGTGGTTATCATTTAAGAGACACCTTCCAGACGGCTACTGTGGGATAAGCTCTGTCCCCAAGCCCAGTGGGAGCCATCTCAAGTGGGAGGGAGCTCACCATCACTGGGAGCATCCTAGCCTGGCCATTTGTTGGGGTGTGGTTCACAAGCTGTTTTTTCAGGTGTGGGTTGAATTAGCCACTTCTGAGGTCCCTTCTAGCACTGAAATTTTGCGATTCTCTTCTCCACAATATTGCCTTTGCTTTTGCAGCATACCAGCTGATAATAATAGCTAGCATTAATTTATAGCTCTTAATTTAAATAAATTGTAAAACTATTAGTTAATAGCACTTTACAATTCCCCATGCATTGTGCTTGTTATATTGTTGGATCAAATTAGATTATAAACACAAAGAAAAGAGCACGGGGACAGATTCCAGCAGACCTCTGTCTTCCCTCATTCTTGGGAGGAAGGTGACGCCCCAGGGCTGCGGGAGGCTCTCCAGGGCTTATCAAGGCCATTAGCGCAGTTGATCCCCCCAGGGACTCCGGGTGGTGGACACTGCTTGTTTAACTGTACCCATTTTACAGAGGAGTACCCAGGAGCAGAGAGATGGGGGGGTTGTGCAGGGTCACGGCCCTGGCAGAATCCAGGCGTCCCTTGACCCTGGAGCCCAGTGTTCTTTCGCCTTGCTGCCAGACAAGTCTGGGTGAATGTGGTGCCTGCCGTACAACTCTTAATAACCCTCACAGGCAGCTGAGCATTTGGCCATTATTTAATAAACGTGTGTGTGTGACGGGCCTTCACTTACATGTTCAGTGACTCACTCAAGAAGTTGTTGTGCTTTGGATTCTGGGATCAGAATCTGCTCGGGTCCCAGGTACATGTCTTGCCTCTGACACAGACTAGCTGTGTGACCTGGCATAAGTCACCTCACTGCTCAGTGCCTGCCAGCAACCCACTAACAAGGGAAGGCACTAAGCAGGTACCAGCCTGCATCATAGAGGGAGTTCCCTCACCTGGAGCTCCCAAAAGTGAAGAATCCAAAACAAAAACATCAACAACAGTAATAATAATGCACACATACACACCTACAGGGCGCATGCAAAACCATGGACAGGCTGTCCCAAAAGTCCTGGTGCAGACTGATCAGTCAGTCAGTCATGGATAAATGGGCACAGAGACAGAGAGACGGTGGCTAACATCTGTTTGTGCCTGTATCCATCGGTAGGTAGATGATAGAGCAATCAGCAAACAGAGAGAAGGACTGATGATAGGTAAATGGAGATCATGGGTGGGTAGGTAGAGAGACGGGACATAACGTCCTGTGTGTCATATATACATATATGTGTACGTAGATAACGTCTGTGTGCATATACATGTATAGGAAGCTGGATAGACTGTGGATCGTCGACGGTAGAGAGATAAAGATAAATGGTAGGTAGCTAGAGAGAGATGCTGGATAAAGAGAGAGAGAAATAGTGTGTCTGTGACGCTCAAGAGAGATTCCCACATCAAGGCCAAGCCTAAACACGTGCATCTTCTGCCAGGTGCATCCCTCAGGGGCAGTCTGGGGGAGCCTGTGGCCCTTCCCAGGATCATCTTTGTAAACATATAAAATGTGTAGGATTATGAAAGAAGCCAAATATATCAAAATCTAGTTATCCAAACTGTTTTTAAAGTTCCCACATCCCAGGTGGAGAGCCCCCGCCAGTAGCCATCTTTCTCTGTTAGTGGCCACATAGCCAAGTCTGTGGCTTCCATCATCTCTCATCACCAGGCTAGGCAGAAAGCCATAGCATTTCTGTAAGCTGGCCAGTGTTAGGGATAGGGAACTTCTGGGTGAGGAAACTCCCTCCACGAATGCAGATTGTCAACCTCTCTGCAACACTGTACATAGTCGTAGGGAACAGCCTAGAGCACTAAGGTTAAGTGACCTGCCCAGGGTCACACAGCCAGGATATGTCAGAGGCTGGATTTGAACCCAGATCTTCCTGACTTTGAGGCCAGTTCAGTATCCACTGCACCAGTCTTCCCCTGGCCCAAGGTAAAGATGATAGAGACACTGAGGAGTATTACCCCAGCTCCAGAAATGTAGGCATCTGCACCTTCTCCAGTCCTAATCCCCCCTCCCCTGCCTTACCTATTTTGGTCTCCACAATTAATGGGCTCTGTATTTTTCACCTGTCCTGTCTAGTAACTCAGTGCTTAAGACTTTCTTAGTCTCTGAACTGGCTTCTCCTCTCCCTCATGTTTCTGAAATCGTCTCTGCTTGTCTCTGCCTTCCTCTTGTATCCCTGCCTTCTCTCTGGGTGCCCCCACCACCTCAGGCATTAGAGAGACAGAAAGAATACTTTGATTCCATCCGGAGTGAACGTGATGACCTTCGGGCGGAAGCCATCCTGCTGAAAGAGGAACTGAAGGTATGGGACCCAGACGCGGTAGTCGAGGGCCTGAATCCTCCTGGGGGGTGGACACCAGCCAGAGCCCCCCAAGCTCCTTCCCAGAGATTTGTGTACATTCTTTGGGGCAAGCTGATTCTGGAGGTCAGCTAAGACTGATAACCCCATGGGCAGCCAGTGTTGGTGGGAAGCGTTCCGTGCTTAGAGATTTGTAAACCACCAACCATTTCAATTCCCAGAAGTTACATAGGATAGTTATCTGTGAAATAAATGAGTTGGATCTGCCGGCCTCTCTAGTCCCTTACAGCCCTGAATAAATGAGCCAGAGCCAGCTGGTGGCACAGTGAATAGAGCACTGACCCTGGAGTCAAGAATCCCAAGTTCAAATGAGGCCCCAGACACTAGCTGTGTGACCCTGGGCAAGTCACTCAACTTCTGTCGCTTTAATTTCCTCATCTATAAAATGAGGAATCAGAGGGCAACTAGGTGGTGCAGTGAATAGAGCACTGACCCTGGAGTCAGGGGGACCTGAGTTCAAATCCAGCCTCAGACGCATAACACTTACTAGTTGTGTGACCTTGGACAAACCCCAATTACCCTTCCTTTCTCCCTCCAAAAAAAGACAAAAAAATTTTTTTAATGAGGAATCGTAACAGCATCTCCCAGAGTTGTTCTGAGAATCAAATGAGGCAATCATTGTAAAGTGCTTGGCACATAGGAGATGCTATTATTGGACAGTCATGTCACGTCATGACCCCATTTGGGGCTTTCTTGGCAAAGATCCTAGAGTGGCTTGCCATTTCCTTCTCCAGCTCATTTGACAGGTGAGGAAACTGAGGCAAACAGGGTAAAGTGACTTGCCCAGGGTCACACAGCTAATAAGTGTCTGAGGCCGGATTTGAACTCAGGGAGATGAGTCTTCCTGACTCCAGGCTGGGAGCTCTGTGCACTCTGGTGCACTGAGCTGCATGCAGTAGGTGCTATATAAATGCTTACTTTCTCCTTTCCTTTCTCTTATAAACTTGCTGAGGGCGGTCACCATCCCCTCACCCAGGTTAGCTTCTCGTGCTGTCCCTTGTGACCCAATGTGTCCCTGAACCTCTCTCCTTAGCCCAGCATTCAAGCCTTTGACAGTCCGGCACCATTATGCCTTCCAAGACTTACCCCGTCCTGCCCTTCAAGTCTCTAAGCTGGAGAACTCCCTGTTCC
The DNA here is from genome assembly GCA_028627135.1 of Pseudochirops cupreus. Lineage (NCBI taxonomy): Eukaryota > Metazoa > Chordata > Mammalia > Diprotodontia > Pseudocheiridae > Pseudochirops > Pseudochirops cupreus. The sequence continues at coordinate 388,753,416 of CM053584.1, read as the reverse complement.
CTGCAATGTCCTCAAATTTCCAGCCTTCATGCCTTTGCTCACACTGTACCCTGTGCCTAGAACTGCTCTCCCCACTTCTTTCTCCTGTTGAATTCCAACCTGTCTTTTGAAGCCTAATATGCGTGCATTGGTCATTAATCCCTGTTTTTAGCATTAGTTTTATTGGAATATGGAGGATTGCCCATTTAAACAGATTTAGAGCCTAGAATCCACATTTGTGCTTTGGACTAAAGCACCTGGTTGCTGTACGTAAGCTGAAGCCTCCGATTTCAGGGACTTTCCCTGGGGGGAAGGTGAACTTGTCTGACTGCGCCAACTCATGGCATGAAATGAATGATCCTCTGAATAAAGCAGTCATGATACATTCGTGACTAAGTGACACCTAATGGCCAAGTGGGGAATTGCAACCCAGATCAACTAACCATTGCAAGCCCTGCCGCAAATGAAGGCACTGAGGGCTCAGTTACCGGGACTTGGCCTCTCTGTGTGGGGATTTTTCAGAGCACAAGCAAAGTACTTATGATGGAGAAAAAGGGATGGGCGCATGAAAATGGTGGTGAGATCCTGATGCTGGAAAATGCGCGGGTTCTGAAAATGACTGAGACCCGCCCGCTCACGTAGAGCCTTGCTTGGGTATCTTCATGCCGCCATCTTAAATTCTCCTTTAGGAGCTGAGGACTGGGCTGGCTTATTTGGGTTTTTAAATACAACTACATCCCAATTAGTGGGAATACCCAGTCCCCTGAATTGGTCACATGTACTCAAATTTGCACATTTCAGACTTAAAAGTATATAAAATATGGCCATTGGTTCTGGCCCAATGGAGACAGCAGTAAAAATTCAGTGATTCCCACTTAATGAGACCTTTGTGATGATTCATTTTATAATGGATGGTAATGGGGAAGTAAATACACTTCATATCAGTTTACTTGGAAGCAAGACTTGCCAAAACATAATGAATTCCACATGCGGAAGGATACCGTATAGTCAACAATGCCTCATGGGCATGACTGGACCTGGCTTGAAGGGTTAAAGTTAGATGGAATGCATCTAATTGGCAGATACCTAGAGAGGGATCACATCCTAGAACAGTTTGGAAATGCTAATAGATTTTTTTTTTTGCATTTTAAGGTGTTTTACCATAACCAACTATTTTGTATGGGCGGTCTGTGTAGAGAGTGCTATCTTCAGATTTTTCTAGAATAGACTGATTAATATTACTTAGTGAATATTACAGCAGTCCTGTCTTGTCCACAGAAACATGGAATAATCCTGAATTCTGAAATCACCACCAATGGGGAACCTGTAGACAATCTAAGTAACGTGAGCCACCTGGGATCTCCCAAGGTGTCGCAACAGGAAACAAATTCCCTAAAGTCATCCAGTGATGGGACGCTCGGTAAGAACTCATTGCCTTCTGGGCCCTCTCTCTCCCCTTTCTAGTTCTCATTTATTCACCTTCTGTGCTTGATTGGAACAGAAGCCATCAATCATCACTTGGTCAATTCACTAATCACGCTGCATGCCATCGTGTTCTGTCATTTCCTGTGCATTCTGCTACTCCGTGGTTCTGATTACCTGCATATGTTGTCATGCAACCTTTTTCACTAGCAATCACGGATGGCCTAGGTGTTCATTTCCCTTGTTCCTCATCCCAGGCAACTGGAGCCAGTCATGGGAAACAAGGGACCAAAACACCCAAACAAAAGTACAGTTGGATAGAGACATCTCTTACATCTAAGTTTTCTTTAACTAACTTATCTCTAGTTCATAGAAGAATAAAGAACAGTCTGATGATAGTAGAGGCAGCGGACAAGGTCGTTTACCAAATTTTCTCAGCTCAAATGCTAGTCAGAGTAGAATGCTTTGTGAGAATCTGAGATATTGCTAAATCAATCAGGTCCAGTAAAGAATATTTGACCTTTCCAAAAATACCTGTGTAGGTCATCCCAAAGGTCCCAGCTAGCAATTGTATTTTGTGACTGTGATTCTGGGTTTCCATAAGCATCATGAAGCCAGCACACTGACTACACTATCCAGGAAGTGGCCATTGGAATAAGCTTGCATGCAGAATTGACACTATTATTCCCATGACATTTTGCTTTCTGAAAGGGTTGTGGGAGTAGGAATTGAGGAGACTGTGAGAGCTTGGCATGGTTTAGACACTCTGAGGCACTTAGGTGACTCATGTCCTCCGCCGATCACAATCTGATTTCAGTTGTCTCTCCTGAACATATATGCCTCTTCAAGAAGAGGTGCTCCATTTTGAATTGGCCTTCAGAATGTAGCAGGTGCTGGAATCCGCAGCCTGGATTTTTATGGAGACTGGATAGTCATATTATGGCAAACCACTGTGAGGCAGCCCGCTGGCAGAGCAAGGCGGTGTCTGACTCAGAAGCAGGGACCACTACACCGGATAAAAGGATCCTCTGGGCTGCCTAGTGACTTCATTTTCAAATGCAACATTACCTATACTTTACTGTATTTTTATTTATTTTGTTAAATATTTCCCAATTACATTTTAATCTGGTTCTGGCCACACTTGGGAATGTTGCAGACTGTGTGCACTTCTGGCATAATGGATAAAGCACTGAACTTGGAGTGAGACCTGAGTTCAGATCCCACTTACGACACTTAACTTGCTGTGTGCCCCTGGACAAGTCACCTAACTCCACTGTGCCTCAGGTTCCCCATCTGTAAAAATGAAGGGGCCCATGGCCTATCAGCCTCCATGGCCTAGGAGGTCCTTTCCCTAAATCTGTGATCCTGTCATTTTAATTTTCCACTTGGTAGCTTTCACCTCCTTCCCATTTCAATTCTGGAAGTGTGAAAGCCCAGAGACAAAGGAATGGAGATTCTAAGCACATGTCCAACCAGAAAGAAACTAATCTGGAGTTTCTGGTTTTTTGGAGAAGATAGAAATTGTCAATGGCAGCTAGAGAGCTGACTTCCCACCTCCCTTGAAGGCAAATGACCGTTCAGGGGAGAAACGAGCCAGCTGCTATCTTTGGTTGGAAAGTGCATTTTATGAAACTCTAGCCAATGGTCACTTGCTGGCAACCTGCAGGCTCAATGATCAGAGGAACACTTGATTCTTGGGCTTGAAGCATCCTTGTGTTTTTAAGAATTTGGTTTGTCTTTTCAAAGCCTCCAAGAATGAATGCCGCACTATTCTTGGAGGCCTCGGACTGTTTCCTGACAGTCCCCTTTATTGTAATGCACTGGCCACCCCCTTATGCAGAGTACCCCAGACATAGCTTTTCCAGGCCTTCACTCTCCTCTCCTTTCCTTAGACAATAGAGCCAAATGTTTTGAGAACAGAAATTAAGGAAAGAAAAACAGAGAAATCCCCATGTACTTTAATAGGCTGGTTAACAAAAGCCATTTTAACTAGGATAGATTTTTTTTTAATTTTTTTTTTTAGGATAGATTTTTAAGGGCAAATTTCTTCCAGGAGGTTGAAGGATTTTTGGAGGGAACTTCAGAGACCTTCTTAAAAGACTGTATGCTGTGCAGTGTACTTGGCCCTCAATAAAAGTGCAGAGTTTTAGTTAAGTATATAGTCTAGAAATAAATAAGACAGAGTTAATCTTCAAATTTGAACACCGAGTCCAGTCCAGATTCTGATTGTTGGGGATGACATCAGCCTGCCTGCTCCAAAGCTTAAGTGTGAAACCCCAAACTTGACTTTCAGAAGTCAAGTCCCACAGAACCCCTGTTGTCTTTCAGCTGGTGGTGGGCTTCACTGTCCAAATGGTTTACTAATTCAGTCGCTGCTTTGCCTCACAGGATTGGCAAAGGCTCTTGATCTCTTATTAACTGGGATTCTTTGATGATTCTCTCTCCTTGGGAAGGGGGGTTGGGTGAGAGTTAACCTATGTTTTTGCCTTTGAATCGATAGTAAGTGGTTGCCACATCACGTGGTCCCTTCAATTTTTTCAATGGTCTTTTAGGAAGAGCCAGTGAAGTGGAGGTGGCCAGTGAGAATGTGAACAAAATGGGGGAAAACGTGGTCTTGCAGAATCCTGAGCGTGAGCAGCCCCAGGCGGATTCTGCAGAGGCAGGTGTGGACACAAAGGCCTCACCTCCTGATGGGAATGCAGAGGCAGAAAACCCCCCGCAAGCCCATGCCATGGTGCCAGAAACATTAGCCAAGGATCCAACCCATGTGCTAGAGACTCATTCTGTCCCTGAAAATAACAACGAGCAGGTTGAACCCAGTGAAGGTGGAGATAGACAGGGGGCTGACATAGAATCCAATCACCTCAATGATTCAAAGAGCAATAATATTGATCAGAATCAGGAACCTGTAGGGAGCCCTCATTTTCCAAGTGATGTGATTAGCCAGGATGGGTACAGTTCCTTAGATGCTCAAAATGAAAAGAAAGAATTAGTAGAAAATCAGAAAGAGGGAAAACCAGAGGAAGAGAGTAACAGGAAATTAGCTCAGGAAACTAATCTTTTGGAGACACCAGATACCAAAAGAATAGACACAGTGATTGAGGAACTAAGTGAAAATCATTCAGAAAGCTTGCTTGATGGGATGGAAGCCAAAGACAAGGTGCAGGTAGACACAGAAGCAGAGAGCGAAAGGGCTAAAGATGGAGCACTTAGTGCGGATGAAAACTGTACAAATGTCATGGAAGGGGAACAAAATAAGGAAAAAGAAAAGGAGTTCATAAAGGAGGAGCTAATCCAGACAATTCCACCTTCAAAACTCAAGAGCGATCGGCCAGAAAAAATGGGCAAGAGGGTGACAACTGGTGAAAATGAATTCTCAGAACAGAATGTGCCCACAGCAGGAGAGGGCCAGAAAGGGGAGACATGTGACTCCTCGTCCAAAAAGGCCAAGAACAAGAAGAAGAAAAACAAGAAGAAAAAATCACCCCCTGTAGATGCTTCTGAAGATGTTAAGAAAGAGTTGGTCTTCCAAAACACAGAGGAGGAGGAAGAGGAGGAAGTGAAATTGGAAGCCAAGAATCAAGCCCAAGATACCCTTAGCAAGGTGGTCCAAGAGGAGAAGCCAGAAATGAGGACCAATCTTGATGAATATGTGGATTGTCCAGAGGAAACCAAAGCCGACCTAGATGACAAATCAAATCAGGAAGTTGACAAAGCAAAGACTCCTGAAGGAGACGTAGTTGGTGATGACAAAGTATCTGAGTGTGACAATGATGCAGCCCATCCACTGGAAACTGGTGGCAAGGGAGAGGTCAGTCCCTCAGAGGTTGCTGAGGCTGGAAGCATAGGAGAAGCATCCATCCCTGCCAAGAAGGTAATGGAGCAAAGCCAGATGTCCAAACTGGAGGATAAAGGTGCAGTGGGCAGCGGGCTTGAAAACGAAGATGTGCCATCATCCCCTAATGATAGTTCTCCCACTGAGACTATGGAGGAAAACTCTGAGCAATCAGATGAGCAGCCAGAGACAGCTGAGGAAGCATTAGAAAGCAATAGCCCAGATAGCGATGAGCTGGAAGACCCAGCAGGCAGCTACAAGGTGGAGAGCAAAGACGCTGCCCAGGGTAGGAGCAGTAAGGGGAAAGATAAAAATAAAGAAGAATGCACCTTGTCGTGAGTCAAGGCAGGAGGCTCACAGCAGCTGTTGTAGTGGGAAGACAGCTAGAAGGGAGAAAGGCACTTTGCAGAGTAAGTCATATTATAAGAAAACTTAGGGGTTTTCTCTCCTGGTGACAAGCCTAGAGTCTAGGTTGGTCTGTATGCACTGTGTGGCCATCAGTGACTGAATCCTTCACTACTTTCAATCACAAAGATCTCTGTAGGCGCCTATTTAATCTCTTAGGTTCAGGTTCAGCCAATCATTGTGTTTGTTTGTTACCTAGATTTTTAAAGCGGGCATGGCTATATTACTATGAGCTCAGGTTGAAAGGAAGACCAGAGAACCAAATAACTACATTAATGTTCACTGCTTTAGTTTCCAGTTCAAAGTCAAGGTGGCCTCAATGTCCTTCATTTCTTCTCTAAGCCTGTAGGTACACATGGCCATGACTGGCCGTGCATGGCGCCATTTTATCATGAAGACCAAATAGCCCTCCACCTGTAGCTGATTGATTCCCACTTGGGTTTGTCTCTACTTCCAATGCCTTTTATGTATCATTCCTAGTATATTTATTTTAATGGGCACATAGTGACAGATACCACAAATGATTTCAAAGCAATAAGCTGCCTGATGATATTTAGGTCACTGAGTGATAAGGTTTGTGCTGTATGGAAATGAAAGTTCATTTAGACTAATGAAGCTCTGATACCTTCAAGACCTGAAGAAGGCTTGAGGTCACCTGGACATACTGATCTGGATACCTTACCCTAGATCAAGCTTTGGGGGCCATATTACCAACCATTCCTTGACATATAGATATATTTTTTGTTTGTTTATTCAGGGGAAATTACTTCATTTTATGTGCACATTACCTATCTGATGTATTTTATATGCAGTGCTACTGAGATAAATGGGTTTTTTTCCTAAAAAAAATATATTTGTTTAAGTTCATTTCCTAGTACTTTTCATTTCTAGCAAGAGCACTTTTTGAAATAATAGCTTACCTTGAATACCCTTCATCCTTTTGGCTTTTCCTCCTTGAGTGTCTAACCTTCATTAACAAGTGCTATACCAAAAGTTATAACCATCACCATGCAGATTCCTAACTCCTAATGAGCAAGAGAAGTTGTAGACAGGTGAATCATGTTTGACCGCCACTGCACCATCAACCCAGTTTGGCTGGTACGTTCCAAATTTGGTATGCATGCAGGCCCCTGTGTGTTTGCTGCGTAATGAAATGTTCTTTTTAAATGTTTTTAATATTAAAATCAAAGTGTATCCATACATGAATGTCACTGCCATTTATCTGGACATGTTCTGTGGTTTTTATAGCTGTTACAAATCATTGAAAACAACCAGACCAAAGTTTTATCAGCAGTTGAGGTGTATATGATAAATGTTGTATATAATTGAAATAAAGGCATTTTATAATTTTAAAAGGCTGTGATGCACAATCTTTGTAACATTCATAATCCTTCTAGGACTACTAATATTTGCTTCCATGCTTCTGCTGTCTCCTCCCACATTCACGTTGTTGTCTTCATTAAAAATAGACACATTTGGAAGCTGATTTCTGCTGGCCTCTTACGTTTTGTGGATGTGTGGCCATTCAGGCATTTGGGGGGTTTAGTTTCTATTTCAAATGGTGTAATGTATGCAAAAGTATTTTGTAAATTGTAAGCACCATATAAATGTGTATTAGCTATTTCATAGTTTCTAGGGGAGGATATTGAGGAAATTGGTAAGAGGGAGGAGGAATCTGGGTCCCTTCCTGATGTCAAAATGGTAGAAACATTGGATTAGCATAAACAGACTCATGGGATTGTGAAAGAATCTTGCAGGACCATGATGTGGACAGGTCTGGTTTTTGGAGAGCTAGTTGCATTGAGGCCATTTCTAGAAAGCAATACCATATTCCCTTTTAGGTGATTCCTTCCCCCCCATCTTTTTTCAAATTTTATTAGCGTGCTTTGTTTTTATGTTATAAACATTTACAGGTTATCACTGCTTCATAACAGGCTTCTTGTGATGAGGCAAAACTCATCGGAAAGTGTATGCAATATTCCACATCTGTAGCACCTTCCCACCTCTTTTTTATATAAAATAATATATACATGTCTCATTCTGCATCCCAAACCTGTCACTTCTCTGTCATGGATAACATGTTTCATCATCATCACTCTGGAATCGTTGACCTTTCAATGGGTATGGCCATTCTAGATGGCAGTTTGGAATTATATACAAAAAAATTACTTAAAACAGTACAGGCTCTTTGACCCAGCTGCCAGGCCTGTATCCAAATAAGATAAATAAGGTTTTATATGTACAAAAATATTTTTGAGGTAGTCAAAAAAAAAAAAACCAAACTGGAAATCAAAGGCATACCCATCAGATGGGGAATGACTTCACCAATTGCAGTATATGAATGTGATGGAATCCTGCTGTGCCCTGAGAAATGAGGAAATAGAGGATTTCTAAGAGACATGCAAAGAGTTAGATGAACTGATGCAGAGTGAAGGGAGCAGAACCTGCAAAACAAATGTTACCGTAACGTCAATATGGATGACTTTGAAGACTTATAAACTGAGGGAGAATGAGATGGGCAGAACTGGGAGAAGAGTTTAGACATTAACAGCCCTGTGAAAACAAACCATTTTGAAAGTGCATTTGATCAGTGCAATGACCTTGCATGAGTCCAGAGGACAGACGGTGAAACATCCTACCTACCGCCTGACAGAGAGCTGGGAGATTTAAGGGATATCCAAGAATACCATTCATACGTTCACTCACTCCCTTATTCCTATAATGTGCATATATAAATGCATACATTTGCTAAGTAAAGAAGGAGAATGGTTTCTGTTCTTCAGAGATCTCCTGTAGCTGGGGGGGAGGGAGGCAGAAATGAGGGACAGCTTGATAAGGAGGGACTGGTCATATGAAATGAATCTTGAAAGATTAATCAAATTTCAACAGAGTGTGGGGATTTTCCAGTCATGGGAAAAAGCAGAAGCAGAGAGCATCAGGGTGGTCCAATACAGCTTTGGGGAAGGGTCGGTAGTCCATTTGGCCAGGACACAGAGTGTGTGAAGGGGGATATAGCATGAGATAAGACTGGAAAGATGGGAAGGGGTCCAATTATGGAGGACCTCAAGTACCAGGCTGGACATTTGGACCTGATTCAGAGGGCAGTGGAGAAATCTCGATGGCATCTGAGCATCACGATGTATGAACAGAGTCTTAGGGTAGGAAGATTAATCTAACCAGAGCAATTAGAGAAGACTGGAAAGGGGAGGTTACTAAGGGGGCTGTTGCCATAGTCCAGGCAAGAAGGAATGAGCCTTAAACTAGGACCATCCGTGCTCATGGAAATGGAAAGGAGGGGCCGGAAGCTAGAGAGGCAATGGGAAAAATCAAAGGGATGGGGCATGTGACTGTGATCCCAATGTGAAGGGAAGAAAAAAGGAATGAAAGGTAGCACCCAGAAATCATAGTATCTCCAAGCTGCAAGGGCCTTAGACACCATCAGTCAGATGATTAACTCAATCAAATGAGAGTCTGTTTGTAAAGCCCTTAGCACAGCACCCGGAATGCAGCAGGTGTTTAATAAATGTTTATTCCCTTTCCCCTCTCCATCTATCCATCTCAGACCTCTGTCACATGTCCCTCAACAAGTAACTAAATTCCAGTACAGGTAACTGACTGAATGATGGTGTTGTGAACAGAGCTGGGCAATCAGGAAGAAGAGCCCCCTCTGAGGAGGAGAGGAGGAGGTCTGTTTTGAGCAGGTGGTGATGGCAGGCAGGTAGCATCGTGAGCACCAAGCTCCAGAGCAGGGTTGAACAGAGATTTGGGAGCTGTCCACATCAAAATGATTTGGGATAGGCCTCAGGTAAGAGTTCCTGGAGTCTATGGATGTGTATGTAATTTATTTATATTTGGAAAACTGTATTTCAGCATGGGACCAAGGCCATGGTGGGCTTTTTTGTGGAAGAAGGCCACCCCTTCTTGGGGAGACAAGTAGTTTAAAGAGATGTGAGAAATTTCTTAATTAAAACCTAGGCATTGTATACAAAGCCCCAGCATGACCATAAGATTCTTGAGAGTAAGGACTGTTGGGGTGGCTAGGTGGTGCAGTGAATAGAGCACCGGCCCTGGAGTCAGGAGGACCTGAGTTCAAATATGACCTCAGACACTTAACACTTACTAGCTGTGTGACCTTGGCCAAGTCACTTAACCCCAATTGTCCTGCCTTCCCCCCTCCCCAAAAAAAAGGCAAAAAAGAGAGAGAGACAGAGTAGGGACACTTTTGTCTTTTTCTCCCAAGTGCCTAGCCTTTCAGTGCCCAGTAGGTGCTTAATAAATGTATTGATTGATTGCAAGACAGCCTCTCTGAGTGTATTGGTACCATATACACATTTCTAAAAAATCTGGTTATCTGTTTTCCCAACTTACAGCAGATTAGACATAGTTGTCATACACCATTAAGGCACAGGGACATCCCATAGCCACAAAGGACCATGATGCATGGAGAACAGAGCAGGAACCACCGGGGCGGAGGGGGGGGGGGAGGGGGAACGGGACTAGGGCATCTCTACTGCTACAGGCTTTCCTAACCTGAGATAGTGCACTTTAGGCACTGGTGCCCCACACTGCACAGGTGAGACCCCACTTCCTTGCTGCATGACCCCCAGTCATCTTGTCCTTGAGGCTCCATTTCCACATGCCCCAAATGAGAGGGTCAGACTTGTTCTCTCCAGCTCTGACCTTCCCTGGGTCATCCTGAGTCATACAGAAAGGTAAAAACATGTTCTGGGTTTGGCTTTTCTGTTTTTATCGTCCCCTTCATCGCTGGGGCTTCTTCATGAGAGGCAAGGAGCCTTGAGATCGTTAAACAGGAATGAAGAACACCACCCCACCCCGTCCTACTCGCTTAAATCTGGCCACATTTTACCTTTGCTCCCGTTGGCGGCCCTTCCTTGGGCCCCTGGCATTTTTTCTGTCATCTAAAGATTTGCTAAACACTTTGTGTAAATTATCTCATTTGAAATGCAGATCCTTGGGATGTAGCTGCTGATTATCTCCATTTTGCAATGGAGTCTCAATTGAAACTCAGGAGAATTAAATCTTAGGTGGCTTGTCAGAAACAGCTCAGGAGAGCTTAGTGCAGATGCCAACGCCAGGCTTCTTACTAGTGCTGTGGTGACTTCACACTGTGAAATGAGGGGGCTGGTTCCCACAGCCTCCAAGGTCCCTTACAGCATTAAGGCTGTGACCTATGATTCTGTGATTTGTCCAGGATCACACAGTGAGCATCACAGACAGGAAACCAAGGCTGGCCATACCAGCTTCCTCTTGGGGACCCAGGATCCGCTTGACCTCTCTCACCACCTTATATGTTGTAGGCACTTAATAAACATCTTGTATATTTATTAGACCTGAAGGTTGAGGCAGAAACAAATTCATGCTCTTCCTCCAGAGACAGATGAAAGCTGGGGCACCCAATGAATGTGTTCATCAGAGATTAAAGAGGGGAAGGGGAAAAAAAAAACCATCGTTAGTTCAAGTTCAATGCCGTTAATGCTTGGTTCTTGCCACCAAATGGAGGGCCCTTGGTACAACCCAGGTGCCATTATTAGCCAGCTGCCATTTATTTGCTGAAGATGGTTCTTCTCAGGCACATGGGAGTCATTGACACGGTCACACTCGGGGCTTTCACACAAGGACTCTCTGGGGACATTTCTTTACCTGCTTGCTTTCCCTTTAATAAATGCTGTACAGAGAGCTAGAGGCTGAAGATCTATCCACAAGAAACAGACTCCCTGGCTAAGGAGGGCTTACACCTGGGTTTCCTCATTGCTTGAGTTGGCCTGTGCACAAACAACTTAGCTTTCCCTCTGTTTTGGCTTCCGAGAGGGCGCTTCCCCAGGATGGGAGAATTCACCAGGCTTTGCACAGATACAGCCATTAACCTAGCTTGGGGTCGAGGGGGCGGGGGGAGGGTTGAGAAGTCAGCCTGGGAGCTGTTTCCTCACCTGTAGCACGGGAATGAAGAGGGCTGCCCTGCCTACCTCACAGGGTTGTTGTGAGGAACAATGCTTTGTGTAAACTTCTAATGTGCCATAGAAATGCAGGCTGGTACTGTTCTTCCTGTTGAAAGCCAGAAAATTGCTATTCCCCTATTCAAATGAACTGTGCTCTTTGGGGTGACCTGGGAGGATGGGTAGCTGGGGAATAAAAGCCAGTCTTGAACCCTGGGACACCTAGCTCTCAGCTCTGATGCCTCCTGGCTGTGGGACCCCAGGCAAGCCCCTACCTCGGTGCTCCAGATTGGTAAGAAGGTGAAGAGAAGATGCCAGCCCCTATTGACAGGAGTTTCCAATGCCTGTGCCCAAAGGCCAGACACACCATCATACTAGTCATTAAGTATGTGTGAGCGAGGGATGATGGGGGAGAGAAACTCCACAAGCCTCCGTGATGGTGCTCAGCTGGGATTGCAGGTGGTCTTTTCTCCTTTCCTGATGATATTAAACCATGAAGCTTGTGAGATTTTGTGTTGCAGCTGTATTTGGCCCTAGAGCTCTTGCATGCTAACCCTAACGTAGAAGACTAGCCTGTGTGCGTGCAGCTGGGTGCTGCCCCTGCCGTGTCCAGCATGTTCGGGGACGTTGGCCCAGCATCCCATAGCTGCACATCTCCCCCATCCTGTCTGTGACTCCATTCACTGTGGTACGTGCACCAATAACTCCCTTTATCATGAATGTCGCTAACCTGCATGATCATGTTTTTCCATTTTTACATTATCTGTGCCAAATGAGGCCCTGAGCTGACTCAGCACTGAAACCTCTTGGTGTTTCTCTTTTCCTTTTTAGACATTAGGCTGAGAAACCTTGTTGATGAACGAGAATGCTTATTAGAACAGGTAACACAACATTTTCTATTACTTGATGTGTTTCCGGCCTCCCTTTTTCTCTTCTGCAAGATTTCCATACTGACCCCAAACAAAGAACAACAACCCACATCAGGCAGAAAAAAAATCCTGCACCCCACAGTAAGTGTTCCCAGAAACGGACCCGAAACAGACTATCTGTGGTCTGAAAGCAGGGGCAATGTCACATTCATCCACTCAGCAGCTCCAGGCTGTGATACTGAATCTGGCCACTGTCTCTGGACGACTGCCCAGAAGGGCTGACAAGTTTTGGACAACCCTAGGCTCCATGGGCCCAGCAGGATCAAACAGCATTATTTGGAACCTGTCCCATGCAGGTGGTTCTCTTCCTAATAAAAGACTGACAGAAGGACATTTCATAATCCCCGCCCCCCCCAAAATGATTCACTCCAGTGATTAAAAATCTTCCCTCTCAGAAATTGTGTGCGTGTGTGTGTGTGTGTGTGTGTGTGAGAGAGAGAGAGAGAGAGAGAGAGAGAGAGAGAGAAAGAAAGAGAGGAGAGAGAAACATCCAAATCAAGTGTCTCTGAAGTTTTCTGTACCTAAGAAAAGTTTCTGAGAATGCAGGCTCTTTGTCACCCCGATGGCTGATGTAACAAGGAAGAATCCCTTTAGGGTCCATTTATATCACTGCCTTTTTAAGTCTGGTGAGAGATTTCCCACAGCATTAAGGAAGGGAGGCTGCAGTCCCCAGGCCTCAGTGAGATCAGAGGATCTGGGTTCAAATCCTTCTGATTCTGGTTCCCTTCATGACTGTGGAGAGTTCACTTAACCACCTTGGATCTCAGTTTCCTCCTCTGCAAATGAGGGGGTCACTCCAGGACAGCCTCTGAGGTTTCCATCCAGAGCTAGACCTATGACCCCATGACCTTGTTCGGACCTGGCATTTGTATCCATTCATTCAGCCACCCAATGTTGTGTGAGTACTTAATGTGTAGAAGCCAGTCAGTCACATTGGTTGGAACGGTGACATGGGGATTCAAAGTCCAAATCTACGATGGCCAAGGGGTGTAGGAAGGCCCCTCTTTCTTAAAGATTAGCAAAGGTGTCCCTTAGTGACCTCTATATCTAACATCTATCAACAGATGTCTCACCTGTTAAGTCTACTGAGGGATCTTAGTTAATGCAAAGTGTACATATACATGTGGAGATAGAGATAGACTTATACATGTGTGTATGTGTCTATACCCACATTTATACATGTATGAAATCTGATATATAGACACATTATCTATAAGACTGGGGACTCAACATGGCCCATTTCATGGTCCTCTGCTAAGTGAATAAAGCCCTGGGTCTATAGATAACTCCCTCAATATCACAGGCAAATCACTCAGACTATTTTACTCACTCTTCATGAGGGTTTAGTTAAATCAGCTTTGCTAATAGGCTCTCCCTAAGAGCGAATCATAATCTGTGCCTGGAAATAGAGAGAAAATTTAATTTGTTGTACCCATCTTGAGAAGAGTATTGGTTGGTGTTTGTTTATAAAAGAAAAATTGTGGGGCCACATCCATTTATAGTTTTTTCCAAGCCTGTATCAGATTAAAAAGATTGAACTGAGTTCCAAGAAATCAGGCAGCAGAACTATGAAGTCGTATCAGAGCAAAATTGGTCAATTTGGCTTTGGACTGGATACACTAAATTGATTTAGCTTTTTCTTTATTAAATTCCAAGTGCATTGATGCAGTCTTGATATGAAGAAATTAATGGATGGATTTGGATTTTCCAGATTAAAAAGCTAAAAGGGCAGCTGGAAGAGAGACAGAAGAATGGCCAGCTAGAAAATCTGAGGTCGGAAGACGACATCTTGGAAAATGGGACAGATATCCATGTACTTGATCTGCAAAGTAAATAGTGCCTTTTCTTTAGATAAGCCATTGTCTGTGGGTTTAGGTGGCCCTTGGGCTCTAAAAGTGAGCCCTGGGCCCCTCAAAAAAAGGCCTGGCAGTCAAGAAAAAAACCCCAAAAAGAGGGAAACTGACTTAGTTAATGCTCCGGTGTCTTCTAGGCCAGCCAAACCTGGATGGGTAGGAAGGTCTTGTTTTACAGTAACTTTTCCAAACCACAGGCACATCCTGAGTGTACCATTATGTTAGCAAAAAGTAACCAAATTGACCCACTCAATAAATCTGACAACCAAAAATGTAAGTAATTCACAAGAGATGACGTGGCAGGAGAAGAAATTCCATCCTTGCTCACAAACTCTCTCCCGTCCAGGAAAAGTCTACTTAAGCAGTGTGAGGGCGTGGCCAGAGTATGTGTGGAATCTATCGTGTGTTTGGTAAAGCCAAGGGAAGCGTCCCAATTTGGAGAGACCCAACTCTTTATTTCTTTATGTTGTATGTCCCAGTTTTTATTTTGGAAAAATATGGTCATTCAGCCTACAGGTAACGGAAATAAGGAAGGCCAAGAATGAGCGGAGGCAGTCACGTTTTGTGAGGTTTTTAAAAATTCAAATTCCAACTTGGGGCTGAAATCTGAATTCTCAGCAACCAAATCTGATATGCTGGTTGAGAGTGTGAGTGATGTTTTTCACCATTCTGTTGCTAAGAGTGGGGATGGCTTTTAGAAAGAAAACCCCTGTGCTCACAAGCACAAGCATGAACAGAAGGGCTGGTGGCCAAGGCAGCTGTAGCACAGGGCAGGCAGGAGGTGGCGCCACAGTGCGCGGAGCACTGGGCCTGGAGTCAGGAAGACTCCACTTCTGAGCTCAAATCCAGACTCAGACTCTTACTAGCTGTGTGACTCTGGGCAAGTCATTTAACCCTGCTTGCCTCAGTTTCCTCATCTGTAAAATGAGCTGGAGAAGGAAATGGCCAGCTATTCCAGGATCTTTGCCAAGAAGACCACCAAATAGTGTCATGATGAGTCAGACGCAATTGAAATGATTGAACAACAACAAAATAGCACAATGGAGAGAGGCCTTGATTTAGAATCAGGAAGACCTGGGTTCAAATCCTGCCTCTGATACTATCCTTGTGACCCTAGGTAAGTCACATCACTTCCCTGGCCTCGTTGCCCCATGTGTACAATGGCAAAGTTAACCAAAATGACCTGTGAGGTCCTGTCCAGCCCCGGAGTCAGCATCTTCAGAGGTCAAGGTTCACTGAATTGTCGGACTGACCAAGAAACCAAGGGAAGGGGGGAGGGAGGGGCCGTTTTTTAAGTTCAATGAGGTTAACACAGTTTCTTTCTCTTTTTCTGTAGGGGACGCCAACAGACAGATCAGTGACCTCAAATTTAAACTTGCCAAGTCTGAGCAGGAGATAACTGCATTAGAACAGAATGTACGTGTGTGCTTCTGAGTGTCAGTGGTCAGACTGATCCACAGTCATCCTGAAAGAGCTGAAAAAGGAAAATAGGACTGGTTTTCCTCCTTTAAAAATATATATATTTTAGCAGTGAATCCATCTCCAAGAGATGGAGGGTAGAGGTAGAGGCCTGGAAGCTGAGTTCTCTGGGGTGAGGAGGGATGGTCACAGTCACAGCTGGAGTCCAGGGAGTGAATCTCTGACCCACTGAGCCATCAGAGAAGGCTCTGGCCTCATCCCCGGCAGGCACTGACCCTTGCCTGCCCAGGTCTTCCACCTTTCCATGTCCCGCCTCCCTCAGTCTTCTCCAGACTCTGCAGGTGGGGCCTCAGTGCCACCAGAACACCTGGCTACTGGCCTGGGGGTGCTGGGCCCCTCTTCCCCAGCCAATTACTTGGGGGAAGGCAGAACTATCTTTCCCTCCCAGGTTTTAACCAAATTTCCAAAGACCTTTTACTACCAAAACTAATAGGAAACAGCTAGAATATATTTACAGAGGACAAGTTTCAAATCCTAACTTAACATCCAGCCATAGATGGATTTGGCTGGAACAGTTAAAGCCTCCCCTCCTCCCCAGCCCTTTCTTTCTCAAACCAAAGGGACATTGCTCTCAAGTGCACATGGGCACATGCACACGTCATCTTTGGTGAGGGGAATCAGGAAGGATTCATACCAACTGCCCATGAGCATTTATCAAGTGCTTGCTTTGTGCTGGGCATCAGGAAGCACAGCAGAAACAGAGAATGAATCCATAAATGAAAGAAAAAGCCTTTATTAAACACTATGCACCAATTAATGGGAATTCAAACAGACGAAGCCCCTGCCCTCATGGACCTTACAAGGTCTCACAAGGAAGTCAACACATACAAGGGAGGGCATTTTGGTACAGAAAGTTACAGGGATGGTGATTAGGGTCATAGGGATAATTGGCATGCCCTGTCCAGGGACAATGGCAGAGATGACCTGATCGTGGTTCTACAATTGGAGGGGACAGGCAAAGGTTTAGAAAGAGTGTACACAGGGCCATAAGGCAGCTGGCAAGGATGCTGGGAAGGGGCCAAAGAGTAGAGAATGAAGGCAAACATGGCAAGGGCCTGCGTGAAACTGGATTGGGGAGACAGCCACAAGTCAGGACACCAGGGTTCCAGGGCAGAAGGTCTACAGTCTAAAGTCCATAGAATAAACACAAAGAGCTGCTCCCCTATGTGCCCTGATGATAACTTTGGATTGGTTTTTCCCATTCAGGTAATACGGTTAGAGGGTCAAGTGTCACGCTACAAATCAGCTGCTGAGAATGCAGAGCGAGTGGAGGATGAGCTGAAAGCTGAGAAACGCAAACTCCAAAGAGAGGTGAGAGCCTTGAGGGGCCCTGAGCTCCCGGATGGACTTTCCAAGAGGGCTCTTCTTGGTGTGTTATCATCATGACGTATTAAATGTCATTCTGGACTTTAGAAAGGAAAGCAGAGCCCTCATGTGGCACTGTAAGCACTTAGTGCTTGTTGACTGACTCGCTGATCCAGGAAGAGAAGTTAGGATTGGCCTAGTAAGTTAACAATATAGGGGGAAGGTGCCAGACCTGAGATCTCATCAGGGGAGGGGTTCCCCATCTGCCAACATAGACCAGTGATTGTTCTGCAACTTCTCTTAGTTGTTTGGGGCACTAAGCAATGTGACCTGCCCAGGGTCACACAGCCAGCACGAGTCAAGAGACAATACGAGCCCAGGGCTTCCTGTCTCATTCTACATAAACATTAAATGAAAAATGAAGGATGCTGTAGGTAGGTTCTGATTCTTGCTCAAAATGTGCTTTGAGGGCTTGCAGATAAAATGTGCATCATGACCTCCAGGCAGAAGGAAAGGTTTTGTGGCACCAGCAATTACCAAGTTCCACCCTGAGCCAGGTTCTGGGGTTACACAGACTTGGTGAAGCAGGCCTTGCCCGCCCTCCAGCAGATAACCTGTGGGAACGCTAGCTCACACAAGCTCCAGGGTGAGGTTGGGCCTTCAGGAGTGACCTGAAGTGGTGGTGATGTGCAGGCTAAGGGGGAGGGCATCCTATCTAGGGACCAGTAACAGGCCAGCCTTCCTGAGCCACCAGTTGTGTGGAAGGGAATGTGGTGTGACTCGGCTTGGAAGCTAAGTGGGAAGACTTTGTACAGAGCTTTAAATGCCAAGTGAGGGTTTTACATTTGATCCTGGCAGTGATGGGGAACCAATGAAGTTTATTGAGTGGGGGCGGAGGGGAGGTCACGTGGCTGAATGGAGGATGGACCAGAATGGGGAGGGATGGGAGGCAGGCCCCCCAGCAGCTATTGTCATAGGCCAGGCCTCAGGCAGTGAGGGTCCATACCACGTGGGGGGGGGGGGGAGGGGGCGTGTGATTTCCTGTGATTTCCTCTAACTTGGACACCTGGGGAAACCACCAACCAGGAGAAAATCGGGCTTCACAGATGGACAGATCTTTTGCATGTTCACAGATATGTTACACATACAGACATATGTGTGCATTTGACCATTAAAAGCAAAGAGCTGCCCAAATTAAAGTAGGCTGGTCTTTTTGGAAACCTGCCTATCACCTAATGAGCTCAGTAAAATAATCATGTTTCCAGTAGCTGAGGGAGATGTCTCTCTTTTTCAGCTTCGCTCAGCACTTGATAAAACCGAGGAGCTAGAGGTGAGCAACGGCCACTTAGTGAAACGCCTGGAGAAGATGAAAGCCAATCGGAGCGCCCTCTTGTCCCAGCAGTGAGCACGGGGCCAGACACAACACGGGAAGATCCCCACTGCAGGCACTGTTCTCCGAGATGCTGCTTGGTCCCATGCCTTCCAGAGGAGAAAACACCTCTGCCCACGCACATGCACACACGCACCCACAAACACTCCTTTGTTCCAGGGGGCCAGATTCTGGCCCAGCTGCAGCTCCGCTGCTGCTCCTCCCACCTGTGGCTGCCTGGCCCCCATACAGTCCACAGGCGTTCTCTTCCTTATAAGCACATTGGGCATGGCCTTGGGAGGCACTGCAGCCCTTGACCGCCATTGAAAATGGCGCTCCAAGGGAAGATTAAGACTTCTTTTTATTGCATCTTGCTGAAAATGGGGGGGTGGGGGAAGGAAGGACGATAACTTGATCTCTGAGGAGAGTGACTTGAGTAGTATTAGCCCAACTGTACGCTTTTCATATACAAAGCACTGTGGAGCCATAAGCCATTACCAAGCAAAACTCCTTCGCTGGAAACGAGAAGATGGTGGTCATCGTCCACGCAAAAGTGGCCTTACCAGACTCTTCACAGACAACGAAGGGAGGCTTCCCAAAGGATTGTTTTTGCATCAGCTCAATGAGAGAAGATTTGATTTCCGAATAAACGGCAGTAGCTTCACGGAAGATGACGGCTTTTTATCTGTGTTATTTAATCCTTATATTGGGAATGGAAATTAATTTCTTTTAAAGGATGTAATGTTGCAAAAAATTTTAAAAAGGGAATTGCAATGTTAAAAAATAAAACAATATGGTATTTATATTATCTTCACTTTGTTCACCAATTGTCCAGACTAAAGATTTCCAAATCTGAAACTACACTTGAGGGCTGTTAAGACAGAAGTTTCAGACAAAACAACATGGAGTGTTTATTAGCAGTATTTAGTTCACTAAAGCTGTCCAGACAACCTTCTCTTCCTTTGCTTTAGAATGCTGAAGAGATGTTTGAGTCTGAAAGCTGGTGGTAAAAAGAGACAGAGTGCGGTAAAGGAGCAAGGCAGCTCAGGCTTGCAGTCAGGAAGACAGGTCAGTTCCTGCCTTGAGACATTTGCTAGCTGTGTGACCTTGGGCAAGTCACTTAGTCTCTGCCTCACTTTGTTTCTCTGAAAAATGAGGCAGTGGAATTTGATGGCTTCTCAGGTCCCCTCCAATTATGAATCTATGATCCTTTGATTGCATTCGCAAAAGTAATAACTCTTGTTTTTGGCTAATAATTGAACATTTAGATTGTATTTTATCCATTTTCTATAAATATATTTTCTTTCTTTTATCCTTCATACAGGTAGCACCGTGTGGTGGCTAGACTTGAAGTCAGGGAGGCCCAGGTTCCAATCCCACCTCTGAGATTCCATAGCTTTGTGGCCCTTAAGAACTCTGTACCTCCAGCCATCAACAGTCCCCTGGGATTTACTTACCTACAAGTCAGAAAGGGGTTACAATCTGTGTTGGTACAGGGAGTTCCCACATTGGGCGCTTTTAATGCTCCTAAGATCGGAGGTTTTTTAACTGTCTCTTAATAGCTCTGCCAAAGTATTCTTAGCTATCCTCAAACTGTCAACAAAATCATAAATCAAATATACATACAAAATAAGGGCCAGAATTCCACACAATTCTCACAGCTTCTAACAAGGCAGAATTGTCAGAATAAATAAGAATTGAATTCTGTGATTTCAAGCTCTAAGAGATTCCAAGGTCATCGACTCTAAATGCCTCATTTTACAGTTTTTACAGAGAAAACTGAGGCTCAGGGAAATCAAGTGATTTGGCCAGGGCCCTACAGCTCTATGTGGCAAAATTCACACTCAGTTCCTCAGATTCCAAATCCTCTATTGTTTCTCCTGGATCATGTTGCCTCTAACAAAGATGCCAGTGTGTTGTCTCTCAGTGGGTCCTCCATGGAGAGCTGGAAGGGACCTCAGAGGTGAGCCCAACCCAAACCCAGGCTCCAAGAGGGAGCAAGATTCCACAGGTAATAATGACCAGATCTGAGCCCAGGTCCTAGGGCTCCACTGCCCCAGCTCTTTCCACAGTGCCTCCCGCTGCCTCTAGTCTCTGCCCCCCTTCTCTGCTGACAACACAGGTGACGTGAGGCCAACCCTGCTTCTGCTGGGCACGGTCGGCACCTCAGAGGTCTTCCTGTACTTCTTTGTACAGCTCACAGCTATGATTTTTACATCACCATGATATTCAGCACTTAGCGAGTGCCTGGCACACAGTAGGCACTTAGCGTTTGCTGACTGATTGATATTCCTTTACTACATTATTCTATTACTTATTGAGTCACCTTCCAGTTGTTGGACACGGAGATTGTTTCTAACTAATTACTATGAGTGTGAGGACCTTTGCATCGGCAGGCCCTATTTCTGTTGTTTCGGGGATGGAGTCCTAGGAACAAAATCCCTGGGTCAAAAGCCGCAACTGAAGCTGTGCCTCTTACTGCCAAATTGCTCTCAAAAATCCCTGGCCTGATGTGCAGTTCCAAGGCAAAGGACTGGAGGGGGTCCCTTTTCCTCGTGGCCCTGCCAGCCATGGACCTGGACCTTTTTAAAATATTTTCTGACAAACTAGTGGATTGTAAGATAGTATCTTGAGGTTGTGTTTTTCTGATTATCTTCCAGAGTTTTTAAAATAAAAATATTTGATGATCAAAAGAACAATTAAACAGGGAAGAGAATAAGCATTTGTGTAACGTTACTATGTGCCAGGCTAAGTGTGCTAAGGGCTTCTCACAAATATTCTCCCATTTTTTCTCACAGCGATCCTGGGAAGTGGAGGTGCTATTATCATCCCCATTTCACAGCTGAAGAAGCTGAGGCAGGCAGAGGTTAAATGACTTGCCCACAGTCATACAGCCAGTAAGAGTTGGAGGCTGGATTTGAACTTGAGTTTTTCTGACTCCAGACCCAGTACATCCCAGTACCACCAGCTGTCTCAAGGATAGTAAATCTGTTTCTTCAGTTGAAAACTTTCCACGTCTCTGAACATTTTGGGAAAGGACAGTTTGCCAAAGAGCAGAAAAGCCAGCATTTCTCAATCTACACCCCCCCCTCCCCCCGCAACTGTCCTTTGGGAAAATCCCCATCTAGAATATAGAAATGTCTCCTTCAGAACACACTGGCTTCCTGGCTGGGTGGTAGGTATATAAATAGGAAAACAAAACCATTCCTGCCCTCAGGGAGCCTATGTTCTACAGGAGGGAAATTACAGAGAGCCAGATAATTCAATTTAAAAATATACAAACAAGCAATGAAGCAACTGGAGGAGGGAGGGGCCAGGAATGGCCACATGGGAGTTAGGGTTGCAAGAGATACAGATGAAGGAGGGAGGGAGGGCATTCTTGGCATAGGAAACAGCTTTTGCAAAGGCAAAGCGACTGGAGGTGGAATGTTGGAACAGCTCAGTAGGAAATTTTAAAGGAGAACAACAGGTAATTAGCCTGGAAAGGTCAGCCAGGTCACAGAGCCAGCATTTGAGCCCAGACCCTCGGCCTCTGGACCCGGCTCTCTCACAGGTTTTCCAATGCCTCTATCTCTGACCCGTGACTCTCATGCCTTTGAGCCAAAATCAGCACCTGGTTCTGGCTTTGGGAGATGACCCGGGTGACAATGGAGTGTGCCCTGGATGATCAGCACACGGTTGGGGTGCAATGGCTCTTCTGCCTCAGCTGGGCTGTCCTGTCCCGCTTCTTCCTCTGGTGCATTCAGCCTTCTCGTCCTCAGCACCTCAGTCAGACCTAGGCTTTAGGAATTTCTGCCAATTTAACAGCCTCATAGAACATGGAGCAGGAGGAGCCTAAAGGCAGGAAATCTAGTGGAGGCCATTGTAATAGCCCTGCTGAGAGGCAGTGAGGGCCAGACCCAGAGTGGTGGCCTTGGAAATGGGGAGATGCAGTAGGATGCAAGAGATATGAGATACTGTCTCAGCAACTTGTTAAAATCTAGGTAAACTCCCTCCCCTCATCTCCTAGGTTAGTAGTCCTGCCAAAAAAGGAAATAAGGTTGGCCTAACACGATCTGCTCTTCCCAACTGCCATTTCCTTCCTAGATGTTCACCAACCCCCTTTAAACATCTGTTCTAGTTTTCCTAAGGAGAGAAATTCAGCTCATTGGCCTGTAGTCTGCAGACAAGTATCTTCCCTTTTCTAAAAATACTTTAGCCTTCCCCTCTTGGGTTTCTTCTCTCATTGACCAGATCCTTCAAACATCCCCGACAAAGGGCCCCTAGGTAGCTCCGCGAACAGAGCACCGGCCCTGGAGTCAGGAGGACCTGAGTCCAAAGCCAGCCTCAGACACCTCGCGCGCTTCCCAGCGGCAGGACTGCTTTAGCCGTCACAGCGGCCAGTTCTCATGACTGCTTTCTTACTTCTCTTGGTACCGACTCTCTGAGTCCCTTCTCTATCCTTCCTAGTGCAAAGATCACTCTTTTCAGAGAAAACAAAGGCAATGAAGAGCAAGCAGCTGTCCTTTCGGTGGTTCCGTATCATTCCACCCACCCGCAGCAAAGTCTCCACTCTTCTTTGAGCCTTTTCCTCCCACTTTGGCTTACAAAAACAAAAGCAACTCGCGTTCTTCGTCCCGGGCTCCACGCGGTCTGAGCTTCAGCGTTCCCAAGTCATTCTGCACCCTTGGATTCGTCTTCTACACATTTTTTAAACTCTCCCTTGAAGAGCTCCCTGTGCATCCACACAAATCCCTCTTCCGCCTTCCTGGCGTCGTCGCCCGTCCTCTCCTGCAGGCGGCGCTCTCGAGCCTCTCCCCTCCCCCGCCGCCGCTAGGGCCAAAGGCGGCGCCTGGCCGCGAGAAGCTTGCACCCTCGGGCCGAAGGGGAGAGGGCACGTGATCTGGGCAGGGAGAGGCCTAGCAGCTGGGAAGGCCCGGCAGGGCTGCGGCAGAAGGCAGGGTCTGCGCGGAGCCTTCGAATCCATCCGTTTTCACAAAGGCCGGGTGCGAGCCCAAGCCCACACCCCGTCTCCTCCTGCATCACAAACCTCGGCCTACGCCTGCGCCTGCGCGCTCACAGGGGCTCGGCGGGAGCCACGCTCCCTACGTCTGCGCACGCGCTGCCCGAGCCGTTCCCGCCACTCTACGATTGGCACTTACCTCGGCCAATCGCGGAGTCACGGCGCCCCACTGGCTGCCAATGGAGGTTCGTTCGGGGCCTAGGGGGCGTGGCCGGCGGACCACGCTTTCCAGCGGCCGGGAGCCTCGGCGAAGGCGGCGGCGGCCGCCGTGTCTGAGCCGCTTCCCGGGGCGCGGGCGCCAGGTGAGTGCCCCGGGAGGGGAAGGGACGAGGGGGCGGGGGTGCCCCGCGAGGCCCCCCCCCCCAGCATCCGGCACCCCGCCCTTTCCAATATCCACCACCCCCCTTCGTCCCTTCCAGCCCCCAACCCCCACCTCCGCCCGAAGGCGAATCCCCCGTCTCCGGCATCCGAAACCTCGTAACCTCCCCGGCAGCCGGTGCCCCCAGTATCGTACCGCCCCGTGACTGCCCCTGCCCCTAACGGAGACCCCCTTCTGAGCCCCCACCATCCAGCCTGCCCATGCTGCCCCTTTGGAACCCTCCAGGCATCTCGGGCCCCCCCCAACGGACGCCGCCCCTCCCCCCAGGCTCTCAGGCTTGGGAGGCATGGAGGCGAATGGAGGTCATGAGGCCTCGGCCCCGCTCCTGCCCGCAGGAGCAGCCGCTTAGAGACCCCACTGGGGCGCCTTGAGGCCAACGTTTGTTAAGCGTCTACTGTGGGGGGGGATATAGAGAGCAGAGGGCGCAGAGGACCCCAGGTCAGGGGCCCACCTGGAGCAGGCGGGGGGCGGGAGAGGAGTGTCCGCCCCCCCCCCCCCCCCCGGGAAGGGACTTGTTGCCCAGGCGGCCCTCGTCCACCTTTGCCCCAGCGCAGACCCCAACCCTCGGCACACGGTAGGCGCTTACTGCGAGTGTGCGGAGTGTCAGCCCAGCGGGGGGCCCGCGGGTGCGGAGCGGGAGACTGGCGGTGTCCGTGCTTCTAGGGGTGGCCCCCCACTGGCTTTGATGGCGTTCTGACTTGGGTGTGGTGCTGGTGGATGTCTGCGAAGGTGGCGCTTTCCTAGGCGTTCATTTTAAGCTTAGATACTGCAACTTAAGTTCAGAATAAGAAAAGAAAAAACCTATGCCAGTGCCGTGTGCGGAGACCCCCTGCTGTGCCCAAGGCTTCCTGGTGACTTTGCTCGCGTCTGTGCTGCGCCTTTTACTTTGTTCTTTTTTGCTCCTCCCTCCGCCAAGGAGGCTGCCGGTGAGCCTGGACATAGGTACATACATATATACATGCATGTACATGCAGACAGGTGTCTGTGATCATGAACATAGAGACATTCCCGTGCATCTATGTAAGAGCGGGCTAGACTCTTCATCCTCTGTTTCTCTGTGCCGCCTCATCGTTTCCTACACCATAGCCAAGTCGCAACTCTATGCTATCTAGTTATTTTAAACAGTCTAAAGCAATGGTAATTAATATGGCTGACATACAATGTAATTTTTTTCTATTTTTCTCTTTTAATGAAGAGTTTTAGCTTTAATTTTGTCTGAGATCATTATTAC
>CM053584.1:388707543-388727774 GCA_028627135.1 Pseudochirops cupreus | reverse complement strand
GGTCTTCCCCATGACTCATCATGGAGAAGAGGCCAGTTACAAAAGATAGTGCTGGAATTTATAACCTAACTTAGTCAAGATCCCTCCCCGACTGTTTCCGGTCTCATTGGTGGAGAGGCATACTCCACCAAATACTTCCCCAACTGGGACAGCAAGGAAAGATAAGGGGAGGGTCCCACCAAGATGGGAAAACAGACAAAGGAAGATAAAAGTGATTGACAGAAGCAATTTGAAAAGTTAACCACCCCCAGTGGAGAAGTTTTCACTCATCCCATACAATATTAAACATATTTCCACATTAGTCATGTTATGAAATAAGAATCAGAACAAACGGGAAAAACCATGGGGAAGAAAAGAAAGTAGTATGTTTCGATTTCTGTTCAAGCACTGTAGCTCTGTCTCCGGATGTGGGAGTGTTCCCCATCACAGATCTTTTGGAATTGTCTGAGATCAGCGCATTGTTGAGAAGAGCCAAGTACGTCCAAGTTGAGCATCCCACAGTGTTGCTGGTAGAGTGTATCATGTTCTGGTTCTGTTCATGTCCTTCAGCATCAGTTCATGTAAGCCTTTCCAGGTTTTTCTGAAATCCATCTGCTCCTCATTTCTTATAGCACAGTAGTAGTCCATTACATTCATATACCACAACTTGCTCAGCCATTCCCTAGCGGATGGGCATCCCCTCAGTTTCCCGTTTGCCACCACAGAAAGAGTTGCTATAAATATTTTTGTGCACGTAGGTCCTATTCCCCTTTTTATGATCTCTGGGGCACAGACCTAGAAGTGGTATTGCTGGGTCAAAGGGTATAGCACAGTTTTATAGCTCTTTGGGCATAGTTCCTAATTGCTCTGCAGAGTGGTTAGATCAGTTCATGATTCTGCCAGCAGTGCATTATTGTTCCAATTCTCTGCATCTTCTCCGAGAGCAGAACGGAGAGCTGTACACAATATTTGTAGATCTGACTAAGGCCTTTGGTCATGAGGGCTCGTGGAAAATTATTGATCAAAATTTGGTTGCCCAGAGAAGTTCATCAGCACCGTATGTCAATTCCATGATGGCGTGCTTGCCTGGGTTTTGAATAATGGACAGTGCTCTTGTGCTTTCTCAGTCACCAGTGAAGTGAAACAAGGCTGTGTGTGTGCTCCTATGCTTTTTAGCATGATGTTTTCAGCCATGTTGTCAAACGCTTTCATTGAGGGTGAACACAGCATCAAGCTCAGCTGCCGAATTGATGGTAAATTCTTCAGCTTGAAAAGGCTACAAGCCAAAGATCAGAGTGGAAGGAGTGTTGGTACAGGATTTTGTTTGCAGAGAATTGTGCACCTAGGATAGCCCCTGAAGCCAAGATGCAACAAAATTATGGATTGTTTCTTAGCTGCTTGTGCTACTTTTGGCCTAACAACACCAAGAAAACATAGGTGCTCCATCAGCTGCCACCACAGCACCCGTACGTGGAGCCATCAGTTACACCTGAACCGCAGGATGCTGCGGTTCCCTTACCTTGGTGGCGTGCTTTCTAGAAACGTATGTGTTGATAATAAGGTTGATGCAAGCATTGCCAGAGCTAGCTCAGTGTTGGGAGGAAGGAAAGCGTGGGAGACAAGAGGCATTAGTCTGACTGCCGGAATGAAGGTCTGCGGAGCCGCCGTGCTGACCTCGCTGTTGTGGGAAGATTCTGAAGGTCACCTGGCGGGGTGAGGTACCAGACACCCAGGCGCTGCACCCCAGGAGCAAAGCAAAGCTGAAGCAGCTCAGGAGCGGGCGGGGCGCGCCCGCCAACAAAGGACAGCGACCATCTTCCTTCTCGTCACGGTAACCAGGCCGATGGTTGGGAGGCGGTACCTCAGGGTTGTTTTAATTTGCATTTCTCTGATTAATAATGATTTAGAGTATTTTTATATGACTATAGATCAGCTTTATTTTTTTCATCTGAAAATATCCTTTGACTATTTATCAGTTGGGGAATGACTTGTATTCTTATAAATTTGACTCAGTTAGGAAAGGGGTTTTTTACTTCAGCGTTCTCCTCTGAAGATGAACCCTGATCTTCTCTATTCCCGTAGTGACTTTCTATGGTTAGATTCTTTCTCCTTTGCCACCTCATTTTTAAAAATTTGTGGCACCTTATTATTGTAATCACCTCTAGTCCTGGGGCCTGAGGGAATGGTATCTCCGGCCTCATGTCTTCCTTCAGTTCTCCCACCTGGCCTAGAACCAAAACCAAGAACTCCACCCTCCCATAAATGCCCACAGCCATCAGCGTCCCGCCACGCAGCTTTCACACTCACCAGGCGTACGCTGGTTCCTTCTCACACGGGGCCATCTCTCAACAGCACAGTTGAGTCTGGCATTCCTTATTAGCGGAGGTTCCTTCAGTCTTCCCCCCAACTCAAACTCCAAACTCCCGACACTGTCCAGGAGGTGAAAATTCCTGTGGCTAAGGCTGAGGCTGCCTTCCAACCCAGCTGGCCCCAGGGCTTGCAGCTCACTGTTTCAGTGGAACTAACCTGGAGGTGTTTATACTTCACGGGGACCAAATCCCAGATCTTCTCTGGTTGTCCCAGGACCACTGTTCTGCCCCAACACTTACTTATTTTTACCCTCTATGTTCGCCCTGAGGTGCTGTTTTGTCTGGTTTGTAGAGGAACTCTGGAAAGCTTGGAATTTTCTGACCTATTCCACTATCTTCTCTCTCCAGAATTAGTTCTGACTTAAATTAGTATGTGATCAAATGTAAATAAGGCTGTTTTATGATTGTTGATGTGTGTTCATTCTTTCTAAGCATCACATGCTACTGTTAAGTGATTTTTTTGTCTTTAAAGAAAGTTTTCCTAATGTCTTAGTTTTGACAGGTATCCAGGGTATCCATTTTCCAGGGTT
The DNA here is from genome assembly GCA_028627135.1 of Pseudochirops cupreus. Classification (NCBI taxonomy): domain Eukaryota; kingdom Metazoa; phylum Chordata; class Mammalia; order Diprotodontia; family Pseudocheiridae; genus Pseudochirops; species Pseudochirops cupreus. Next base: position 388,724,896 of record CM053584.1, on the reverse strand, counting down.
TAAAAAAAATGGCCTCTTACATTGAGTTTTATTTGATGCTTATTATGGTATGTCATGTAGGAAACTGGTCTTAACTGAATTTCTGCAGGACTCCTCTTTATTTTTCTTCCCAGTTCTCGTCCAGTAGAGTCCTTGTTATCAAATGCTGGGTTCCCAGCTTCCTTGGATCCTGAGTCTTCCTTGTCTGAGCCTTTTGTAAGTTCTGCTGCTCTAGGCCAAGCACTGTGCTGAATGCAGCAGGTACTGAGACAAAAATAAAACTGTTACCAACCCCAGGAAGCTTCCATTCTATTGTCCATACATGAGGACAGACAGAATCAATGTAAGGTCATGCCGTGCAGATGGGGGCATAGGGAAAGACCATATACCAAAAGTAGCATCAGAATTGAGAAAAATGATGGATTCTGGGCGTTGGAGGTGAGGAGGGTGTGTCTTCTGGCCTGGCCTAGAGATGGACCATCCCATGTGAGGAGCAGCAGAAAGGCCAAAGCATCTGCTGGGAAAGTCATCAGGAACCAGGGGGTGAAAAGCATAAATGCAGATCTCCTGTCCTGTGGTTTACCCAGTACCAAATAGTCTGAGACAATTATGGCTTCGTAATATAGACTGAGGTCTGGTAACACAATGGCCCCCTCTATCCCTCAGTTTTTTTTCTTTGATTATATGAGTGAGTTGGGGAGGGGAGGGGATGGGCTACAGAAGTACCTGGGGAATAGAAAGCTGGCAGGAGGCGGGGGCGGGGGTTGAGCATAAAGGGCCAGGGCTGGAGCCTAAGAGATGGTTTCAGGTACCTGAAGGACCCCTTGTAGGAGAGGGATTGGCCCTATTCCGTGTAGCCCCAGAGAGTTGGCATTAAAGAGACACAGATTGAGGCTGGATGTCAGAAAACAGTTTTCCTACCACCAATAGTTTTCAGAGGTGGAGTAGGCTCCCAGAGCCTGCCTTGCCTGTTGGTGGAGAATCTTGTGAAAAGGCACATTTTTACTCTGTGCTTCTTTTGCTTTTAGACAAGCCATCAAGTCCCAAGAGAAAACATTGCTTCCTGGCCTCTCGTTATTATGGTGAAAATGTCAGTGGTGAAAGTCTGTTGACTACTTCTTGTGATCACTGCAATTTATTGGTGTTTGAGCAGATGAATAAAGATAACATGAGCCTCTTGGACAAAGGAGAGATGTCTGAGCTGTCCTCAGGGAGCCTTCCAGCTTCTCTTGGGAGAGCTCCCTATCAGTCAAGTGAGCTCTCAGGCATTGACCATGCTGTCTTGAATGATACCTATTCCATCAATATCTCACACTCAGATTCTAAATTGAAAGAACATTTTACAAGTTTAAGTTCAGATACGGACCTTGAAATGCAAAAAGAAGAGCAATTTTTTGATGTATTAAAAGACCAAAACAAAGATACTGGTGTTTTGGAAGATATTTGCAGAAATGTAGATGAGGATGACAAGGATAAAGATTCTGGTGTTTTGGAAGATATCTGCAGAACTGTGGATGGGGATGACAAGGATCTGATTAGTAGTGATATTCAGAAGCATGATCTAGAAGAAGATTCCCAGCAGGAATATCACAGTGCTGAAGAGCAAGATTTTGACCAAATAAAGACACTATATGCTCCTGATTCAGAAGTCGTTGAGTTGGGAAATTCAGATTATGAAATTAAGTGTGCTGATGGTCTGGGAGAGAATCATGTGGAGAAATTGGAGGGTGGTACCTTTTTCTCCAATGAATCAACTCACGTTCGTACACAAGAAGATACGGCCGAGGTGCCTGAGCTTCACGATGACCCATCTCTAACCGAGTATCCTGGTCAGAAGTACTGGAGGGGCCAAGAACACGGGGCCAGTTTCACAAACCAGAGTGTGTTTGATGGCATCGTACAAATGGGAGGTGCTGCAGAAGAGCAGGACGCTGCCTACAGTCAGACTTCTCAGTTATTATACAGTCTAGAGAAACCTCAGAAGACATCAAAAGCCATCATTTCTCCTGACAAAAGGTTGTCTCAGATGACTAAAAAGAAAGATGTCTATGAGGAAGCAGGTGAGGAGAACAAGCTTCTGATGAAGAGTATGGAAAACCCCAGTTTCTTCTTGGAAAGAGCTTTAGCGGTATCACGGCAGCCCAGCAAACGTTTTCAGAGTTCTACAACTTTTATTTTTGATGAATCACGTATTTCTGCCTATGATCGGTCATGTTATAAATTCATCCAGAGCACCACCAAGCCAGGCTTAGATTTTCCCATGCCTATGCCAGAGGTTTCAGCCAAAGAGAGTCATTTGATAGAAGAAAACAGCCCTCCAAAAGCGACCAGCAGTGACGTTATAAACAAAACACACCTCACTGATGTGGACTCCGAGTATCCTAAGTGCTCGGTGGATGTAGTCTGCAGCTATCTTGTTATGGTTAACCAGACAGTCGATGCCAGCTCTGATTTTAGGGCATGTTTTACCACAAGCAGGGCGACATGCGCAAGATCTTCAGTGGCCTCCAGGTCAAGCAATACAGAAATAACCATGATGAGCAAAACGCAGCCCAGCAAGTGGCCGGATGAGAAGCCGAGAAGTGTTGCCTGCAACACAGACTGGTCTTGTCTGCAGCATTGGGCAGAGGAAGAGGGTCACTTACAAGAGACTTTTCCCAAAGGCCCAGAAAAGTCTTTTCCAGTTGAGAATTCAAAAGCTAATGACACTTTATTAATTAAGGTAATATCAAGCTTTTTTGTTTTTACCTTCTATAAAGCCTCCCTGGATTCCTCCCCTCACTACTCCACAAAAATTGTGAACAATGGGATTGATTGAAAAAGCACTTAAGTGTCTATATTTGGTATACAAATAGGGAGTTTCTAGTAATCTGCTTGTGTGGCATCTTGATTTCCATTGCAGAAAGTTTCTAATTATTTGTCAAAATGTTTTCAGGATTGCATGGAATTGAAAAATACATTTGACGTCAAAGGCTTAAAGAAAACCCCCGAGAGGTATGCCATATGATTTATATAATGCTTATATGGTCAGTTGTGAATGACAAGCATATGAAAAGCCAGAATTAGATCGTGTCTGCCTGGCTGATGTCATTTTAATAGAATGAAATGGCCAAAGGAACCTTAAGAAGTTATGTTTCCAACCCTATTCTTTAGACGTGTTCAAATAGCCCTGGACAGATGCTTATTTTCTTTCAAATTTTTCAGTTTCTTTCAAAATTTCAGATTTAAAATTTATTAAGCATGTAATATGTACAAGGCATTAGACATTTTTAATGCCTCCATGGGTGCTCTGCAGTCCCCCCTAATGGCCCTTCTGTTTTTTCACCTGGTCTGCCCGGCACCTTCTCTTGGCCAACTGTTGCCATTCCATTTGGCTGTGTGTGCGTGTGTCTGTGTCTGTGTCTGCACGCACACAAAACTGATGTCGTACCATCTCTGGCACTTGTAAGCATAACTGTAAGGCATAACCCTGCCTTCCTTGAGGGCATGCATTTTTATTTCCTTGTCTGAAGATATGGCTGCAGCTTCTGGTTTATCTGTTTTTACGTGCAGCTGAGGCATGATACATTGCATTCTAGCCCTTTACTTTAAACTGGCATGGGCATCTGTGTGTTGAGTGTGTTTCTTTTAGGCAGAAAATTGTTGGCTTCTCTAAGCTATACTGTCACAGTCTTCCATTTAGGAGGTGAATTCAGCAGCTTAACTTTTCAAGGTTGTTATTGCCATTTTTACAGTAACAGCAGTCAAATCCTTTTATTACTTTGAAAAGTGCTTTCATATGCAAATAGTGTAGCTTCTGTCTCTGTCCTGATACACAGACTGAGGTTACCTGCCCGCCTTCTCTAAGTACCAGCAGGTAAAGGAGACAGCCCTACTCTAAGGATACCTGACTTAGGAAAGTGTGATTTCCTAAGACGTTTTCTTTCTTTTTACAAATAACAGATTTATCTTTAAGTTCTGAGTTATTTTCTAGAAATGTTGTGAGTGCAAATTCTGAATCACTTGTAGAACTGATTTAAGATGAAAATCTAGAAAACAAAACCCTTCCTCTTAATGTTAAGTAGATTCATTCTGAGTTTTAACCTGATCCAGCTGTTGGTTTCCGAGTCAATTTCTACCTTCTAAAGAAGCAGAGAAGAATTTTTCATCCAAATGCTGTCAGAAAACATTGCAGAGAGCTATGAAAGCAGAGTTGCTGCTTTTAAAAGCCCATTATCAGATGTGTCATCAGCATTGTTGGAAGATTTACAGACTTGTAATGGAAGAAAAGGAAAGCTTTACCAGGCATGTATGGCTAACTTTTAAAGATATTTTCTGTCTGAAGTACATCAGAAAAAATCAGCTATTTGCATATTACAAAATTAATAATCACGAATCTTAGTCTGATGTCTAAAAATGTTTCGTCATTCTTGGAGGGGGTGAAGTACCATGTGAATTGTGCTGGTCTGGGTGAGATGAGTGGCCCCAGAGCAAGTGTGCCCTTTAAAAGCCTCCTCCTTGGGGGCAATGGGAATGAGTTAGTCATTGCCGGCTCCCTCGAGGACTCCTATTTGGAGTGGGCCGTCTCACCTTCCAGCTTCCCGAGTGGAGGCCCTAGAGAGGTAATTCTATTAGTTATTTCATTATTCTTTAGAAAAGATTTTTAATCCTAACAGAAATCAATCTATGTCTATTTTGTACAATGTGACATGTAAAAAGTTGGACAGCCAGTTTCTGGTTAATTAGTAATTTTATTAATTATGCTAGTGAATAATTAAGAAAAGATCAGTGGCAGTCTCAAATGCCAAAGAACTCTCATGGAACCCACTCCCCACTTATGTGCCCTTGGAAAAGTGGGTGTTCCTGAGAGTGGAAATCACCTCTGGTTAACAAGTAATGAGAGAATGAATATTGTAATGAGAAGTGGGGTTATTCTGAGGAGGGGGACGGAGGCAGCAGCGGTCTGATCACTCAGTCTTGGACAAAGAGACTTAACTCTTCACCAGACTACCCCTGCCTGGGGCAGCCTGGGCAGCAAGGGGACCTCCCCTACTCACAACACAATGACTGGACTGGGTTTCACCAGACTAGAGTCTCTTTACCTATTAATCAGATCTAAATTTTCCCAGTGGGGTGCATCTGCCCAAGATTTCATCTCTTTGTCAGTCCTGCCCTTCAGAGACTGACTGAAGAGCCTACAGGGAATGAGGAAATAAAAGGGGAGATTGGTTATTAATATAAGAAAGAAATAACCATTTCTTTCAACAGCAGTAATAAGCGTATGTGTATAAAGTCCAAGGTGTCAGGGGTATTACTCACCTATCTTAACTGTTTAACAGGAATTTTGCAAGTGATTTTCCTAAGACAGAATTAGAATCTACATTACTGTCCCTTTTTGGAGATCTGAAGTTTAAGTATTTGAGTATGAGAGAAAAAATAATAAAGGGAATACCACTGGATGAATTACCTCCCCTGTCTGTGGAGTCCAAATTGTCACCTTTCTTTTCCACTTTTATTCCTTCCAAGGTATGTGTTTCAATAATGAGGTTTTTTTTTTACATTTTCTACAGAAAATATTCATGTTTTAATGGATTTCTCCTTTCCCCTCTCTCTTCCTCTCCAGCTAATGAAAGAGGACTCTCATATGTAAGTTACGTTTTTTCTTAATTCAGATAAGCATCAGCGAGCTCTGATAATAAACGTTCTAATTGTTTTGCCCTGTGTGTGTTCTGTTTGAGTCTTACTCAGAAATGTTAGTGCTATTCTGATGTGTCGTCTTCTTTGTACACTAGAGTAATCTGTGTGCCTTTCGTTCCAGACTTTCAGGACCAAACTCGGCTCTCAGCAATGCTCCTGGTACACATAATGCTGACCCCCATGCTACCAACCTGAAAAGGACCCTTTCTCAGGTGAGGTTGGGGGTGGGACTTAAGTCACTCCCAAGTGGGAATTCTTGGTTCCTTATGTGACACACGGTGTCCTCGTCCAGTACAGTCTGGGCCCTTTCCTGTCTTGGCCATGTGACCAGGTAAGTAAGGTAGATTTCTATACCCAGTTGAGTTTGTTATTCCCTCTTTAAGCCAAATCTGATGGGAGTAAAGTTCACTCGCTGCCCCTCACCTCCTCTCTTCCCCTCCATTGTAAAAGCTTTTTCTTGCCTCTTTTATGTGAGATCATTTATCTCATCCTACCTCCCCCTTCCTCCCTTTTCCCTGTACCTTCCCTCTCTCGCTCCTTAATTTTTTTAGATATCATCCCTTCATATGCAACTCACACCTGTGTCCTCTATCTATAAAGGTCTTATGAGTTACAGATATTGTCTTCCCATGTAGGAATGTAAATACTTTAAACTTAAGCCCCTCATGATTTCCCTTTCTTGTTTACCTTTTTTTGGAGGGGGGAAGAGGGTAGGCAAGGCAATTGGGGTCACACATCTAGTAAGTGTTAAGTGTCTGAGGCTGGATTTGAACTTGGGTCCTCCTGACTCCAGGGCTGGTGCTCTTTTCACTGCGCCACCTAGCTGCCTTTGTTTACCTTTTTATGCTTCTCTTGAGTCTTGTATTTGAAAGTAATATTTTCTGTTCAGCTCTGGTCTTTTCATCAAGAATGCTTGAAAGTCCTCTATTTCATTGAATGTCTGTTTTTCCGCTGTAAGATTATACTCAGCTTTTTGGGGTAGTTGATTCTTGGTTGTAATCCTAACTCTTTTGCCCTCAGCAATATCATATTGCAGCCCCTGCATCTGACTCCGCAATACTTGAATTGCGTTTTTCTGACTGCTTTCGTTATTTTCTGCTTGACCTGGGAGCCCTGGAGTTTTCCTGTTGGGGTCTCTTTCGTGAGGCGATCGGTGGATTCTCTCCATTTCCGTTTCCCCTCCGGCTCTAGCATATCAGGGCAATTTTTCTTGATAATTTCTTAAAAGATGCTGTCTAGGCTCCTGTTTTGATCATGGCTTTCACAGGCAGTCCAGTAATTCTCAGATTATCTCTCCTGGGTCTGTTTTCCAGGTCGGTTGTTTTTCTGGTGAGACATTTCACTCTTTTGGTTTTGATTTGCTGTTTCAGGATTTCTCATAAAGTCATTAGTTTCCATTTTCTAATTTTTAAGGAATTATATTCTTCATTGAGCTTTTGAGCCTCCTTTTTCATTTGGCCAATGCTGCTTTTCAAGGCTTTCTTCCTCTTGTTCGGTTTTTGTACCTTTTTTACCATTTGGCCTGGTCTGTTTTTTAAGGTATTGTTTTCTTTGGTACTTTTTGTGTCTCCTTCTACCGAGCTGTTGACTCATTTTTCATGATTTTCTTGCATCTCTCTCATCTCTCTTCTCCCTCTCTTACTTGAGTTTCAGCATGCTTTTAGTGCTCTTCCATAACCTGACGCCAATTCATATTTTTCTTGGAAGCTTTGGATACAGGAGCTTTGACTTTGTTGTTGTCTTCTGAGTGTGTTTTGATCTTCCTTGTCACCGTAGTAACTTTCTATGGTCAGAATTTTTTTTTGTTTGCTTATTTCCCCAGCCTATTACTTGACTTTTAACATTTGTCGAAGTAGGTAGGGCTCTGCTTCCAGGGTGGAGGAGGCACTGTCCTAAACTTCAGGGGTTTGTGCAGCTGTTTTGCTTCTAGGGACCTGTAAGTTTTCATCTCTCCCGGTGGCATGATTTAAGGAGAGGCGTTTACTGCTCTCCTGGCCCTTGCTCTGGTCTGAGTGACCACAAGCACTCTTTTCTGTCCGGGAGCTGTGAGGAGGGTTCCTCCTCCGCTATGGCCACAAGTTCTGCTATGCTAGTGCTCCTCCTTGCCCTAGGACTGCCTCCCAGGACTGAGACCTGGACCTGAGCATGGGCAGAGCAACAGAGTCCTGCCTCAGTGCCGGCAAAGAGACCCCTGTCATCTCCTTCTGACCAGTTTTTTTCTGACCACCCTGCCATCTGTGGGCTGAGAGCTCCAGAAGCAGCTGCCACTGAGGCCTGCTCCTGGTTTGCTGGTGCCCAGGCTGTGTTGGCACTACCTGTACTGGACTGAGCTCCACTCACACCCAGGGGTGACAGACCTTTCCTACTGACTTTCCAGCTTGTCTTGGGCTGGAAATTTGTTTCACTCTGTCTTTTTTGAGTTCTGCTGCTCTAGAATTTGTTTAGTGTGATTTTAAAAGATATTTGGAGGGGTTTGGGGAAGAGCTCAGGCAAGTCCCTCGTGCATTGATTATAATCATGCACTTTTCGGGATGTTTTACAGCCCATGACACCGTTTTCCCCAACAGCTGTTTGAGGTGGGGAGGATGGGATTTTAGACATGGAAAGTTAAGCCCACCCCTCCCTCCAGGCCTCCAGCTCCTCCTTTGGGTCCTTGCCTTTAAATTGCTTTAGTTTTAAGGTGTTAGGGGAGCCAAATCTCAGGCATCTCAGGTCACGCGATGTTGGGTAAGGACCCAGCATGGGCCTTCAGGTACAACTGAGGGGCATTGTGCCACATGGTTTTAGATGTACAGTTGGAAGGACCCAGGTTTCCCCTGGGGTTGGGGCTAAGCCCTGCTCCGAGCCTTGGAAAAGAATCTAAAAAGAGGAAGGTGAGGAGAGAGCATTCTTGCCCCAGGTGGAGGGTGTAGGAGCGTTTGCCCAGGCAGCCTTGAGGGACAGCAGCCTGTTTTACCTAGAGTGCAGGAGAGACCTGATGGGAAACCCAGAGTAGTTTGTCCTTTATCAAAGAGGTCTTGGAGACCACCAAGGTTCTGGAGCAGGACAGTAGCCTATGCCTTCAGAAGCTTGTTCTGACCACCGCCTGGAGACAGGAGAACCTCGTCAGGGAGACCCCTTGCAGAGGGGGCTGTTGGCATTAGTCTGAGTGGGAGGCGGTCTGGAGGGAGACATGGAGAGGAGATGCTCCTGCCTGCATGTAGGGGCAGGGGAAGGTAGAGCCTCACCAGAAATAGGGAGGTCCCAGCAGAGGAGCAAGCAGAGGATTTTTTCCATGTTGGCCATGTTGTGTTTGAGGACCAACACGTCAGGAGCATAATAAGCAGCTCTTTTAGCAGCAGTGGGCAGGAAGACCCTGGCAAGGGCAGGACCAGAGGCAAGTCTCTGCTCGGTCTGAGAGCCTTGTGTTCCTCCCCACCTTACCCTGCCTCGGCTCCCTCTGCTAAGGCACAGAATTGAAAACATTCATACAAAGGACATAGTGAGGGCCTCTTTCCTTAGTGCAGGACCTTGTGCCAGGCCCTAGGGAAAATACTAAGCTCAAATGTAGCCATACCTGTCCTCACGAAGGCTATGGTCAGTCCAGCATAGGACCAACACAGCCCCAATTGCTGTAACACGCACTCAACTAGAGTTTCAGAACAAAATGTTGTACAGTTGGAAGTGAGAGGGAGGGATGGTCTCCAGGCCACATGCGGGGGCAGAGAGTTGCTTTGGAAGTTCTGGCTGCCCAGCACTGGCCCAGTGAGGGATGAGTGACCCTGAATGGGATGCCCAGGTGGTGTCTACATTTTGGCCCATGAGAAGAGGAGTGGGGGAGGTCAGGGGCCTTGCCTGGAGCCATCTGCAGCCAGGAGCTAACGAGCGGCTGTGGAATATCCGTCATGGATTGCTTCTACAAACATTTGATAACTGTGGAGGAGGGCACTTAATCTGAGTACGTTTTAATCAAGGTGGCCCCTCGTGAATACCGTTACCTGATTCCTCCTTAGACTGCACCTGCATCTGAAAACGGTCCCAAACAAGACGCAGCTGCTGAGAATGAGAGCAGAAGGACTTGGGATCTCAGCGGCGGCATCAGAAATCTGAAGCTTGATGACGAAGGTGTGTGTGATTAGCAGGGGACCGGGGTGGGGGTGGGACTCACTGGTTTTGTTCACACAACCCCCCCTTTCTAAACTGGCAGCTGGTGGCGAAGCTCACAGAGCACTAGGCCTGGGTCACATGGGCCTGAGACCCTGCCGACTCTGTGACTCAGGACCAGTCCCCTAACGTCTCTTTGCCTCAGTTTCTTGAGCTGTCAGATAAGGACAGTAAGAGCCCCAACCCCCATCCGAGTGGTGGTGATGGTTAGGGGAGATGCCCATAACAGGCGCTTAGTAAATGCTTGCTTGTTGCCTTCCCTGCCTCTTCAGCCCCATCCTACCCCAAGACCATGAGTTGTCCATCTGTGCTGCATGTGTATGAAGTTGTGTTCTGGTGCCCCTTTCCTCGTCTTGGCGAGTCCTCGTCATTACTCGGCCACCTGCAAAATGGGAAATGCCACCTTTTTGTCATTTTCTTGAACATGACGTATAGAACATAGAAAGGGCTTGGTCCAGGGTGTTAGAAGTGGTTGTGGGTGCACACAGCCACAGGTGAGCTTGTGATGGAGAGCGTGCTCAATCCTTGGCATTTTTAGAGCCAGACTGTGCTGAGGCCCCTGTGCTGCCTGTGCCCAGTGGACTGGCCAGGCGAGTATGACCGGCTGCTTTTGGTTTTCTAGACTACACAGAATGTCAGGATCTAAGCGAAGCCTATTTTGATGCTAAAGAAAACCTTACAGGAATTGACTGCTCAAAAGTACTGAAAAATCAAACAGAGCAAGACAAGAGGAGCCCCGAATTCACCCCAGGCGAGTCTTCCTGACCTCGGCTGGCCCAGAAACTTGACTGTAGCTTTTGTTAGCTTGGGGGGGGGGGCGCCAGGGGACTTGGAGAAGGCTATTTGCATGTAAATGTTCATCACTGGGCTTCGGATCCTGCTCTATTAATGTACGTTCCCTTTAGATCTTATGCCGGACAACAGGGCCACCCCAGGTGATAGTTTATAATTCCTCCCTCTTACTGATCCAGGCGGGGCCCCAACCCCTCCCCATCCTGCTAGGGAAAGAGGCCATATTGGCACAGGAGGGGTCGTTGAAGGCTCCTTGTGCAGGGCTACACCGCCTCTTGGACCAGCTACAGCAGACAGGGTCCTTCTGAGAGTGTTGAGGACATATGTGCCGATGGAGGCAGCCAACAGGTTGCCCCTTCCCCCCCCCATGCATTGGCATGTTACCTAGACGTTCCACATCCCTCACATACTTGAGGAGTGGTTTTCCTGTGGGGATTGATGGGCTGGACTTTCTTGAGTGGTCCTGAGCCATGTGCTAGGGCTCCAGGAACTTCTTGGCCCAAAGTGGGACCTTCCTCTCTGTAGAGGACATTCTCTATGACCCAGATCGGCAGATTAGGCCAACTGCGGCTCCTGTCATTGATGACTGGAAAGGGTTACCATTATCTGTGGGTGGCCTCTTAGGACCCTGCAGGGTCTTTGCATGAACAAGGGCCGTAATGTCAAGCCTGAGGTTTACTCTATAGCTTTGCTCACATGCATTTAAAAAGAAATTTTTTTTTTACTCAGTCACATGTTAAATCCATTTTAAACTTTTTTTTAAACATTTTAATTTCCAAATTCTGCCCCTGCCTCCAGCTTCTTCCCTCCCTCACCTCCTCGAGATGGTGAGCATTCTGGCATCAGTTATCCATGTGCAATTATGTCAAACATTTCCATATTGGTCATTTTGTACAAAAAGACTAAAAAGAAAAAAGATGAAAGTGAAGACTAGCCTGCTTCAGTCTGTATTCACACAGGACCAGTGCTCTCTCTGGAGGTGGAGGGACACTTCCTCATCAGTACCTTGCAATGGTCGCTCCTGTGCATTTCCAAATAAAACAGGAGCAGAAGTAGCGGCCGAGGCTGGGAGTCAGCGTGTATTTGCAGGACGCGCCCACAAAACTCCGAGTGCACCAGAAGGAGATGAAAACGTCACTGGGAAATGTTTCACAGAATCAGCCACAGTGCAGGACTACATAGATGATGGGAACATGTGGTCAGTCTCTGGCCTGCAGGCAGCATCTATGTCTGCTGACCTTTGCTGCTCTGGCCAAGACCTCAGGTTCATGTTAACTCCCCAGCAGGGCTTGTGCTGGGCAGGCTGTCTCCCGGTACCTTTAAGACAAGGGCCCATTGTGGTCACTGGCAACCTGTACTTTTTTGGATAAAACATTAAGATTTGCATCGAAATGGCCATTCCTTTACTTTGTAAACTTTGGAAAGCTTGTCAGACATAAATAATTGTCTTGCTTTTTACTTGCACAGAGAAGAAGATTGGGGAACCTTCCCGGAGGGAGCCAAATAAAGGCTATCTCATTCACGTCGGTAGCTTGTGCCCTTCAGTGTCAAAGGTACAGGGAGCCCGGGCTGCCTCTGGAGACTGTCGCCCTGAGTCCTTTTATGGTTTCGGCACTTGGGCTTGTCAGAAAGGGGCTGGGGACTTTAATAAACTGTCCTGTGTCTTTTTTTAGACTGACCTAATGTCTCATTTCCAGAAGTATCAAGTTTCTGAAGTTTCCATTTGCACTTCTTCTCATAACTACAGGTAAACATGTTCAGTGTGAAGGAGTCTCCCACTGACTCAGAATCATTTTTCTTTGTAATCTTGAAGTTCAGCTGAGTCAGTCTAGAATTGACTCTTCATGTCCTCTGGCCCAGCCTTGCAGCCTCAATCCTACTTTAAGCAGGGTCGGTGATGGCAGCCATCAGAACAGCTCATGAAGTTGTTGACTGCAGCGTGATGGAGTTGGTATGCAACATAGACCCTCAGGGATTGAAGGAGCCAAGGGAGAGACGAGATCCCTTTAAGAAGATTTAAGCAGGGGGACCTCACTCTCCGTGAGCAGAGCTTCATGGCTGAGGTGGTGCCTGAGCTGGTCCTAGCAGGCAGAGGGCAGTGGGAAGTGCCTTCCAGGTCCGGGGGCTGCCAGCATGGGTGGACAAAGGTGGCATCGAAGGAACAACTCTCTGGACTGTGAAATGCATAGAAGGGATTGGGGGAATGGAGCCCCATTACAGAAGGCCTTCCGGGCACTTGTGGCCCGGCTGGTTAGAAATCTTTAGATATGTTGGTCACGTGTATTTAATTAGTTAAGATCCTAGACCATAGATTGAGAGCTGCAAGGCTTCTTAGAAATAATCAGTCTACCTCTTCCAGAGGTAGAGAAAGGGACAGTGGCTTCCCCAAGGTTGCCCAAGAAACCTAGAACAGAACTTGGATCAATCACCCTCGGGCTGTCATAGTTACTAACTGGTGTAAGGTTAATCCAAGTGATACCTGGCCCAAAGGTAGACCTTTGAAACCATAATGAGCTAATTAGGCAAGAATTGGGTTTACCATCTCAGGCCATATTTGTCTGTGCCCTGAATGGCCAATGCCCAACCAACAATGTGATCAGGGGGAGAACATCGAGGTTCTAAGGCAGAGGTGTCCCCCCTATTTTTGTCCTGAACCCAGTCTGAGGAAACCTACAGATGGCTTCTAGGAATCATGTTCGTTAAGCATGAAATACAAAGAGTAACAGAAGAAACGGATTCTTTCCCAGTAGAGGTGTCCAGGGTATTAAACCACGCTCACAGAGAGCAGGTGAGGCTGCTGAAGGAGGCCGGCTCCTTCTGCCAGGTGGAAGCAGCTCTCGAAAGGGAGTTCCAGCTGATTAGCAGAACGGTCCGGCCTCAAACCTTGACTCTGATGCTTGGTCCAGTGCATGTCCCCAGATGCCCTCGGGCCTTGCTTCGGGTTGTTAAAGACCTTGCCCTGACAGCCATCCATCTCAGCCCCCCAAAATACCTGTTAGGGGTCCAAGCCCCAAGTGAGTTCCTGCCCACTTTGAGGCCCATGTGTCTTATATCTCCAAAATCTTGTCTCCCAAGTGGAGTGGTCTGGCTCATAATCACAGACTGATGTCTGGTAGGAGTAGTAGTGCAGAGGCCTGCTTCTCTGTAGCCCCACATTCTGTGGCCTCTGTTTCTTTGCTTCCTCCTTAGTGGATGTCTTTTTTCTGACAACTGTGGTATTCTCAGCCCCCCCCCACTTTTATTTTCCTTATTACTCCCTTCTTGACCCCCTCCCCTCTGACTGTGGTTTCCTTGAGACATGGATCTCAATTCAGCTTCTTCCCACACTGGACAATTCACAGTTCACCAGCCCAGATCTCTGCCCCAGCTGACTTTTGGGTGGTCAGAAGTGACCCCAGCTGGATGCTTTGCTTAGTGGAGCAATGCACAACCAGCTCACCCCCCTCTCACTGACTCCCATTCTGGTGGCCTGCCCCACTGCCTCTGTTGTTTACTTCTCGGGCCCGGCACTGGCAAGTTCAGAACTTCGCAGCACTGATGTTTTCAGGATGCCACCCCAGGCACGCTTTGTTCCTGAAAGGATGGCCAGGGTGGCTACTGAGGGAAGCAAACTTCTAGAGCTGGGGGCTCCACAGCACTGGAAAAGGGGAGTCATGTCCTGGGGTCTGCTAGTGCAGTGGGACAGATGTTTGGGAAAGAGTCATTTTGTTTGGAGGAATCCAATGCTTTTTCATACTCAGCAAACTAATCACGGTGGATTTTCTGTCCTCTTCATCTTTCATTCAACTGTGAATGGTACAGACGTGGTCCGTTGTTGAATGTCTCTTGCAGAAGCCGGTTTGTCCCCACTTATGCCCCTCAGCTTGGGTACAGAGGGCTCCCAGAAAGACAGGGGAAAGGGGGAGGAGACCTTGAGCTGGTGCCTTTTTTCTCTTTTCCTTGGCCTGAGGTTTTTTGTCTCCCTCTCCTTCTGATCCCTGGCCCGTCAGCACCTTAGCACCTTCACATTTGGGTGTTTACAGTTGGTCCTGCAGTACAGGCAGTGCAGCTGCTTTTCATCTTTGCTCTCTTTGGGGACATTTTCAGATTTCCTTTGAAGCATCTCAAGGACTGTGATGTCGGGATCCAAGTCCTGGGTGGTGAGAAGCAGGGGTCAGGGTTGTGTTTAAAGAGCCTGCCCACTTTTCAGTTGGTCGTTGTCCTTCAGCATCCTTGGGGTGACTTAGCTTTGTGGGGGGTCTTGCCAGGCTTCCTTTCAATTGGTGGAACCTTCCACTGCTTCTTTTTGCTCCCTGTGACAATACTGCTTATGACATCCCTCGTCCTTCTTTGCCAGATTCCTCCTGTTTTGGGTTGTTCATGTTTTGGGTTTCATTTAGGTTTTTTTCACAGGAAGGATGCCAAGATTGGTAGGATTTATTGGTCATAGACAAAACATCTGCCATTTAGGGTTTCGATGGTCTAAAAACAGCAATTCTACAAAACCAAGGGCCATTCTGTATCTCTCTTTGTTGCATGGATCACCATGGGCAAAAACCATCCCCAAGCGCCCAGCCTCTCTCTGCTCACCTGGACTAGTCCTTGGAAAGTAGACACAGGCTTGGCCAGGGCCAGGCTCTCTGTTCCCCTGATGTGGCCTTGGAGAATCCATGGGCCCCTGGGCTCCACCTTGGGCTCTTAGAGGAGGACTTTGCATCTATTCTGTGTTGAAATATCTTTATCCATGTGAGCTCTTCAAAGGCAGGAACCATTTCCTTTCTGTCTCTGGAGCCCCAGCACCCCACGTCTAAATCTTGGCAGGTGCTCAGATGCTTGTTCAATGAATGACAGAGCATGCCCATTGAGAGCCAGAGGCCTCATCCAAACCTTGGCACTGCCACCTAATGGCCTTCTCTGTATAACAAGGGGGTTGGACTAGATGCCCCCCTAGATTCCTCTCAGCCCCAAATCAGGACTCTGTGATTCTGTGTAAAATTCTGTCTTCTATCTGTTGCTAAGCCCGTGATAACAGTTGAGAACCGCTGCTTTAGGACATCTTGTCCCCCTTGTGTTTCAGGTCGGCATCTCTTGTTTTTAAAAAAGCTGACAAAGCAAGGATGGCCGTGGAAGAAACGAACGGGAAAGAAATCAGTGGGAAATCAGTCAGCGTACGTCTGGTCGGATCTCCTGCCAAGAATGCCCCACCCCCGTCCTTCAGGAGTGGCAGCCAGCTTGCCCTCAGTGCTCTGGAGAAAACGACAGACGGGAAAGGCTCCAGCGTGGCCCCAGCGCCTGCGCAGTTACCGGCTCATGTGCTGAGGCCTCCTGGGCCTGAGCAAGAAAATGCTGATCTTTCAGCTGACCACAAGGTGAGTGCTTGGTGGGGGCTTTTCTCTGGGGTGGGGCCTAGGCTGTGCAGTGCCACCTGGAGACCTCTTCAGATAGGAAGGTGATGCTGAAAAGGGGGTGATGGCAGAAAGCAGCAGGGTCCCCCCAGATTATCAGAGTATCGCTCTGTGCACAGCCAGAATGCCCACAGTGCCTAGAGGTTTGCAGGACCTTGTATCCATCCCCTTCCAATGCTCCTCCAGGATCTTTGTCACCAAAGTGTTGGTGCTGTTGGGTCACTCACCCTGGTCAGGCCCTGTCGCTCTGCATTGCCCAGTCCATCTTCCTGAGTTTCCTTGAAATCATCTCTTTTGTCATTTCTTAAGGCATCATCATATCCCATCACGCCTGTTGGCCCATAATTTGTTCAGCCGTTCCCCACTGATGGGCAGCCCTCCCACCTTTGCAATTAGGAGCTTTGTACATGTACTTTGCCCCCGTCGTGGCTTGAGTGTGTGCAGAGCTCACGGTCTTTGGGGACTTAGCTCCAAATCACTTTCTAGAATGGCCAGACCCATTTTCAACCCCACCAGCAGTGCCCCAGAACTCCTGGCTTCCCTACTTCTTAAACCCTTGCCATTAGCCATTTGTCATCTTCACCAGATCTCATGGAGTTTTTTGTTTGCTTTTCACTCATGTCTTACTGATTTGGAACATCTTTTTGCAGAGGTATTGATAGCTTGGACTAAAGCTGCCTCGTTGTATCCTTTTATGTATTGGGCATGAGGCTTCTGCTCCCTGAGTCATGTGTCCACGCAGAGCTTGTCTGGGTAGATGGTAGGAAATGCTGGTCTGCACCGGGTTTCTGCCGGGCTGCTTTACAAGCAGTCCTTAGCATCGCCATCACAGTCTTGGGGCTCGTGGAACAAGAGGCTGCTCTGCTTGTTTGCTCCTGTCCCTAATCTCTCTCCTTATCCAAAGGGGTGGGGTGAGGGCAGCCGTGCGGACGAGAGAGGTCTGGGGCTGCTGGCCCGTCCTGTCCGTGCTTCCCGGTCGCCTCTCGATAGTTTGATGTAGCTCCAGATACGTGGGGCGTCGCTCTTGTTCTCTGGGCACGTGCGCGCGTTTAGATCTCTCCGGTTCTGTCAGTCACGGTCGAGGCTGTGTTCGTGGCCTGAAGTTCCTTTGTGGGTCTCGGGCGTTAGCTCCCAAGGGCTTTTACGTGTTCTGTCTGATCTTGCACGGCGTTCCTCTTCACAGTTTCTCTGGGGTCTTGTTGGTAGGCTCAGAAAAGTTAGTGATTTGTGTGACTTTGTATCTGGCCATGAACTTACTATTTCGTTTATTGTTATTTCACTTTCTGAGGCCTCTAAGTAGAACCTCACAACATCCAGAAAAATGAAGGGTTTTATTTGCTCGCTCCTCCCATTTCTTTGGCTTGCCTTATTGCTGTGGC
>CM053584.1:388631710-388707043 GCA_028627135.1 Pseudochirops cupreus | reverse complement strand
AATATGCCCACTGTGGAGAGGTTCTGCGTAATTACACATGTACAGCCTGTATTTAATTGCTTGTCCTTCCAGTGTGGGTGGGGGAGGAAGAGAAAGAATCTAGAATTTAAAGTTCTATAATCAAATGTTAAAAATATATATGTATATATATACAATTATTATTATTATTAACTACATCCAACTGGGACTTAAGATACACAGGCACTGTGGTTGGGAGATCCATCCTGCCCCACCAGAAAGTCAGAGGGGTGAGGGGGAAGGACATAGGAGAGATTAGATTGGGGGAGGGGTTATACAATGGGATGGCTGTTTTGGGATGGTGGGTAGGGGAAAGATGGGGAGAAAATTTGTAATTCAAAATCTCGTGGAAATGAATGATGTAAACTAAAATAAATAAAAGTTAGAATAAAAAAACACAAATAGTCAAAATCTCACATGTTGAGTTACTCACAAAATCCAATAAACATAAAGATTTCCATATACAAAGAAGTACAGAAAATAAAGATTGTATATGAAAAAAAAATATGTGCTAATTGATAGGTTTAACAAGGAAGTAAAATTTCAAGAGCAGAGGAGGATATTTATACACCTTTTATCCCAAATAAGAACCTTCTAGATCTAGTTAATCCAAAAATGAACTCAGATTCTCATTCTCATTCTCTCTCTCTGTCTCTTTCTGTCTCTCTGTCTCTGTCTCTGTCTCTGTCTCTCTCTCTCTCTGTCTCTTTCTGTCTCTCTGTCTCTGTCTCTGCCTCCCTCTCTCTCTGTCCCTCTGTCTCTGTCTCTCTCTTCACAGGGAAGGTGTCAGAAAAGCTTAGTTGATGAATTTAAGATCATCAGTGTAATAGGGCAGCTGAGTGGCACAGTGGATGGAGTCAGGAGGACCTGAGTTCAAATCTGGCTTCAGATACTTACTGGTGACCCTAAGCTAGTCACTTAACCCTGTCTGCCTCAATGTTCTCAGCTGTAAAATGAGCTGGAGAAGGAAATGACAAACCACTCCAGTATCTTTGCCGAGGAAACTCCAGATAGGATCATGAAGAGTCAGACATGACTGAACAGAAACAAAATCATTGTAGTTTTGAAGCTAAGACCGTGAATTTGAGTCTGAGTCTTGGCTCTGCTGTGGAAGTAGCTGGGTGACCCCAGGCACATCACTTCTCTCTCCCTGGTCTTTCAGTTTCCCAGCGTGCATGTCAAGTAAAGGCATGGAAGTCAGTGATCTTGAGTTCACATAGCTCAGAATCGTTAATCGTCACCCAGCACAGCATTTGCTGATTGCCAGAATCAGTGAGGGAATGGCTCTGGATTTGGAATAAAGAGGATCTAGGTTCAAATCCTGACTCTACCATGTACTACCATGGGCAAGTGACTTCCTTGCTTTAGTTATTTTCTATTTATCCTATATGTAGCTCATTTGCATCTGTTTGTGTTTTGTTGTCTCCCCCGTTAGATTTTTAGCTCCTTGAGGGCAGGGTCTGTCTGTTGGCTTTTTTACCTCCCTGGTTCTCAGTGCAGAGCCTGGTACACAGTAGGTGCTTATGAAATGTTGATCAATTGACCATTTGATGGCGCCCCTTTCCTCATCTGTCAAGTGACAGGTTTGGTGGCCCTTGCCGTCTTCCAGCTGCCAGCCTCAACCCTCCAAGCCTGTGATTGGTGTTTCTCGTTTTTAGAAGCCAAGGGACCCAGAACTCTCCACAGGGAAGCTACTATTGAGGCTGAGCTTGATCAAAGAGAACATGTCTCTAAAACACTTTGAGATAACTGTGACTCCCAAGATACAGCTCTGCTCTTTCAAGGTCATCCACCTGCCGCCCATGCCTTTGACCTGGAGGGTCTCTGCTGCTCTTTGGCCCAGACTCTGGCTCTGAAGATGGCTCGGGTGGTTGGGGGAGGGGGGTGGCTTGCAGGGCTTCCTATGGGTTTGTTGAATTTGGGAGGGGGCATTTGCAATCAGCGTGGCATTTATATGCAAATTGTGCTGCCAACCGGACTTGGAAATGCTGGAAAAAGACTGGTGGGCAAAAGACGGGAGTGATCAAACCCAGGACTGAAATGTCAGAGGGAGCTGTTCGTTCATTACCCGCCTTGCTTCATGGAAACGCGACATTCACTGGAGATGAGCGTCCAGCTGTGTGCGACTAATCATCGCGGACACCAGCCGGCTCAGAGATTCGGCTCTTCCTTTGATCTGCGTGATGAAGAACTCAACAGGGCTGGCTGGCTTCCTTGGCTGGCGGGGGTGGAGAGCTGGGAGCCCGCGGGGGATGGGAAGGGTTATTTTGGGAAGCTGGGAAGCTGGGCACCTCGGCGTTAGAAAAGGGTTTAAAAACAGCTTTTTTCACCCTTTATATTATATCATTTATTTAATTTACTTTTATTTATCCTGGCTTGAGGAACTCAATCCTAGCGCTTCTAGATAGCCTAAAAAGGCCCATTTGGACCTCTCTGGTGCTGAATGTGAGGCCTTTTGGAAAGGGGGAGGCTAAATTCCCTTTTGGCCAACCTTAACGCACCTTGGAGACACAAGAGATGGTAGTGGTGATAGTACCTTTGCTTTAAAAAAGGGTCCTGGAAGCAATGGAAATGTCTAGACCTCTCCAAGCAGGTGTTCTTGGTCTGTGTTACTGCATAGCTTCTTTCTTTAGGAATCCTGCTTGTTTCAGTCCCCAAAGATCACTTTGGCAGCACCCTTCCCTCTCACGGCTGGCTGCTTCCAACGGCCTTTTCAAAGATGTAGTAAATATTTGTTAAGTATTTCCTGTGTCCTAGGCCCAGAGCCGCACAGTGGGGTGTGTCCGATTTCTCCTTGGCCTGGCCATGCAATAGGAGAGACAGAGGATCTGGTCTAGGGCCCAACATGGACACTTTCTGTGGCTTTGGACAAGCTAAGGGACCCCTTTGTGCTTCCGTTTCTTCATAACATGAAGAAAATGCTTAATGTATGCAAAGATCCCTGAATTGGATGTCAGGAGGCTTGGGTTCAAATCTTGGCTCTTCTGCCCGTTACTGGTGTAGCCTTGGGCCTGTTCCTAAACCTCTCTCGGCTTTAGTTGCTTTGGTCTCAAAATGATAAAATTAGAATGTCCTGGGAGATAGGTGCTGTTACTTATCTCTGCCTTACAGATAGGAAAACCCAGATTGAGGGGTTAAGTGACCTGCACAGGGTCACACAGCTGGTCTGAGAGGGAAGATCTGAGCTCAGAGTTATTTTAAGACTCAGATGAGGAAATGGATATAAAGTCTTTGCCGGCTCATGATGTTGGTTGTTGTTTTCCTTGGTTTGAGTGTTCTATCGGCTGCCACCAGCTGCTGCTGCTTTTCTGTCTCCATAGCTTAGCTACCCACCTCCTCAGCTGTGCTTCCAAGGGTGGAGGGGAGGGGTGTTCCAGGTGCTCGGTTCCAGGGTCTTTAGGCAGAGCAATTCAGATTGAGTGACACAAAGCATCATTTCACAAGAAAGCAAGGATTTGTCCTAAAGCCTGAGGATAATGAGCGTTGGGAGCTGGGGGCACTGGGAAGTCAATTAGATGAGAGGAGGAGGCTGTTAGTCATAAATGCTTATTGAAGAGGCTGCCACCAACTCCCTGTGTGACTCAGAAGTAGAAAGTCTTCATCTCCCAAGGCCTTAGTTTCCCAGAAGGATCAGGGAAGGTTAAGCCTAGAAAAGAGAGGGCTCAGGAGGGACATGAGAGCTGCCTTCACATCTCAGAGGGGGCTGTCATGTAAAAGGGACCAGGCCCTATCTGCTTGGCCCCAGAGGGCAGGACCAGGATGGAGAATGAAAAGAGCTCAAGCCAGGTTTAGCTTCAGGATAAATGGTGAGGATTGTACCAGAGCGGATTGGTCCCTACCTCACTGGGGGTCCATAACCACAAGCTGGCTGACCACCTGTCAGCTCTGTGGTAGAGGGCAGGTGGCCAGCGCTGGGGAGAAATAGCCAGACAGGCATAGCATGGCTCCTCCTTCCTCTTCTCGTGTCCTTGGTGGAGGCTGAAAAGGCACTTTTGGGTCTTGTTTCTAACTGGAAAACAAGGGATAGAGAAACTGGAACAGCCAACAAAAGCCACCAAGCATTTCCTCCTCAGAGGGATAAGATGACAAGGGAAGATTTGGCTTCTTCCTGCCCCTCAGCTGTTGGCAAAGAGTCCCCTGTTCAAGGACAGGCTCCAGTGTCCCTGGTTGGCCTGAGAAGAGCCTCGATGGGCTGCCATGTTTCAAACCCATCTGCCGTGGTTAAGACAAGGAGGGGCAGTGTGGTGTCATGGAAAGAACATTCAAGCCTGAGCCCTCTGCCACGTTCGATTGTAAACTCCTTGAACACAAGAACTGTCTTATGCCCTTCTTCATGTCCCTAGCGCTTAACACAGCTCCTGGTAGTGCTTAACAAATGCTTACTGACTCTGTTTATTGACTCCACCTGACAGCCCTCCACATATTTGAACGCAGCCATCATGTCTCCCTGAGTCTTCTCATCTATACACTCTTCACCATTCTTGTTGCCCTCCTCTGGACACTCTCTAGCTTAAACTGTGGTGCCCAGAACTAAACACAACACACAAGATGAGGTCTGACAAAGGCAGAGTAACCTGGGACTATCTCTTCCTTATTCTCAAAATTAAGCCTCTCTTATTGCCCCCAACAAGATCCACCATGTTTCTTGGTTGCTAAATCATCCTGCTGAACTCTATGGAGCTTATGAGTCACTAAGACCCCTAGATCCATTTCAGAACAACTGCTTCTCTATACCTTACCCTCACACATACCCTACTGTGTTTCCACATCAACAAGGACCCCTCAAGAACTCCAGCCAGTCAGCCATTGGATTATATAATCTTCTAATCTATGATTCTTCATCTTCTCCAAAAGAAGAATATGAGCTATTAGATCAAAAGCTTTGCTAAAATCCAAGTGGCCTCTATCCACAGAATTTTCCTCATACACTGGTTTAGTAATCCTGTCCCAAAAGGAAATGGGGTTAGTCTGGCATGGGCAGAAGCCATGTTAGTTGTAAATATCACTTCCTTTCTATTTGTTTAACAACCATTTTTTTTAATGATCTTTTCAAGAATTTTCCTTGGAATCAAAGTCAAGCTCATTATAGTCTGCAGATATCTCTTTCTTTTCTTTTCTTTTTTTAAAAAAAAACCAGGACATTTGCCTTTTTCTAATCTTGTGAGACCTTTCTCAGTTTCCACAATGTTTCAAATATCACTGATGGTGGATTGGCCATCACAGCTTCCAACTGATTGCTTGGATATCAGTTTCCTTAGAGGGATCTCTTTGTGACATTGTTACAGTCTTTGTGTATGTTACTCTCCTGCTCACTTCTCTGTTCATCAGTTCATATACATCTTAACATGTTTCTCAAAATTCCAACACTTTTATAACAAATTAATAAAGACCATTCCTCTGTGCCATATGGTCCATTTGCTCCCTAGCTGAAGGGCTCACACTTTAACCAGACTTCTGTTCTACATACTACCTGGTGCCTTCCCTCTGCTGTTTTTTTTCCTGTTTATCCTATCTTACATATAAATTGTTTGTACAGTTAGGTGCATACTGTCCCCGCCCCTGGTAGACAGTGAAGTCCTTGAGAAGAGAGTCTTTTACCTTTCTTTGTACTCTCAGCTTTTAGCACAGTGCTTGGCACCTGGTTGGTTGTTGTCCTTTGTTTTCAGAGAGGACCAAAATGATACCACTCTGTTGGGGTCAAGTTACAGTGTGTCCAACTGTGGCTGATCAGACTAACATGAGCTCAGAAGGCTGAGTCAGGACCAAATAGTCCATGTGAACCTTTGTGATGGTGCCATCTCTATGATGGCAACAAGCAGGTATTTAATAAATGTTCACTAACTAATGGATGTGTCTCCCCCAGTGGACTAGAGGTGCCTTGAGGGCAAGGACTGTTTCGTATTTGTTTTTGCATCCCCAGCACCTGGCAGAGTGCCTGGCATGTAGTAGACAATAATATTGTATATTATTTACACATGTATTGTGTAAGCACAAAGAAGGCACTTAATCAATGCTTGTTGATTAGTTCCTAAGGAAGTAAAGATTTAAAAATGGCATTAGACTTAAAGTTAAAAGACCTGGGTTCAAATCTCAGCTCTGTTCCTCATTATTGCCCATGTGACTTTGGATGTTCTTTCCCATCTAATGGGCTCAGTTTCTTCCTCTCATAAAACGAGAGGTTTGGACCAGGTAACTTCTCAAGGTCCTTCTGATTGCTCAGGACTGACAAACTCACCCATTTGCTGAGTGCCTCTGGGCGAGCTCCTTCTCCTCTCTAGTCTTCAACTTCCTCCTTCCTAAAGTGGTAAGGATGCAACTGGCTGTAGGAACCCCAACACTTTCACCCCTGGCCGCAAGCAGGAACAGCTATGGTACCCTGGCCACTTTCCTCTAAGACTGAACAGAGAACAAAAACTTCCTGGTTTCTGAGAACCAAATTTTTCTGAGGCCATTGTAATGGTAATATAATTTTAATTTGAAGACCTCTTTTTATATTGGCAAGTAAGCAGGTACTTAGTGCTTAGTAACTAATCAAACCTCTGTGAAAGAAACAGAAGGTATGAACCCCTGTTCCTGACATAACAGGAGGGGGTTGGCTGAAACAGGAAATAACTAGCACTGTGTATGTAAGGAAAAGCCTCAGAGAGGAAGGGTCAGAATTTCTTTGAACCAGCATCTGGAAGCAGAGCAGCTACAGAAGAGAATTGAGAGTTGAGAACTGAGTCAGATCTTGGAGCAAGCCCCATGGAGGTTGAGAAGGAGCTGAGGAGGAGCTCAGGAGTCTGAAGAAGAAAGCCCCTCCCCCCAGGCTGGATAAGGTGATTCTGATTTTTTTTTTTTGAATGAGCTGCAGAAGACTGAGGAAGCATAACCGAGATGCTAAGACTATGTCTGTTTGTGGCTTGTTTGAGCCTTGAATTCTTGGAAACAGAAACTGTGAAGGATTTGAGATGGACTGGACCCTGTGAACTTCATTGTGGAGCAGGACCTATATGGAGAGCTGGACAAGGACCTGGGAGCTGTCTGTCTCTGAATCCAGGT
The DNA here is from genome assembly GCA_028627135.1 of Pseudochirops cupreus. Classification (NCBI taxonomy): domain Eukaryota; kingdom Metazoa; phylum Chordata; class Mammalia; order Diprotodontia; family Pseudocheiridae; genus Pseudochirops; species Pseudochirops cupreus. The sequence continues at coordinate 388,699,984 of CM053584.1, read as the reverse complement.
GACTGGTGGATTCAGGTAGGAACTGGGGCCATGGAAGGTGATCCAAGGAATCTGAGAGACCACCATGAGTCAATCTGAAAGAAGACTTTACTTGGATACTGTATACTGACTGAGGAATTGTAAATTTACTAGTAACCTAGGGCTGAAGGGTCTGTGTATTTTCTAATGATTGTACTTAGTGATTAATGATACTTAGTAATCAATTGCTGGATAAATGACTGAGTTAACTTAGTGTGCCCCATGAATGAAAGACTTTGACTATTGTACTTTGAGATGATCGTTGTTCAAAACTTTGTGGCCACTAAGATGGAAACTGTGTGGCCATTTTAATGATAAGCTGTTGTGAATACTATATTGTGACTGTTCTGTGATAAGTTGTAATATTGTGAATGCTGTACCTTCATTTTCTGTGAATGTTTTGCTTTGATTTGTTATGGAATAGAGTGTTCACTATACTGTGTAATCAGAACCTTAAAAGCTGTTCACAGTAGCATTCTTCTGCAAAGCTGCTTGTGCATGGCATTACAGCCATGGGTTTTTTTTCACAAGGATTGGAAAGAATGCCATTCTTCCCTCATGTTAGGACTGCTGAGCTCTAGAACTAGAGTCTGTAATTACATGAAGGGGAGAATTTTCCAGTGTGGGACCTCCCTCCACTAAAGCAGATTGCCATCTGCCTGTCACTGGAGCTGGAAGAAAGACCACCTGATTCAACTCCATCATTTTGCAGTTGAATGAACTGAGACCCTGAGAAAGGAAAAGCACCTTCCCAAGCTATACAGAGAGGGTGGGATTTGAACCTAGGTCATCTGACTTCCAGGCCAATGATCTTCTACTGTGGAAGACAGCTTAGACCACTGGAAAGTCAGCAAACATTTATGAAGTTCCCATTTTGTCCCAGGCTCCACATTGCAGTCAGAGGACCTGAGGTCAAATTCCACCTCTGCCGCTTACTACCTGTGTGATCTTAGATAAGTCACTTTACCTTCTGGGCCTCAGTTTCCCCCTCTGTAGAATCAGGGGTGTCACTAGATGGTCTCTCAGGTCCCTCCCAGTTCTAGGGCTAGGATACCGTGAGTCCATAGTGATTGAAGTGACTGCCAAGGTCACAGAGCTCCCAAGAGCCAGGGCCAAGCCAAGGCCTTCTTGAATCCAATCCCCAAATTTCATCCATTGGGCTGAGCTGCCTCTGTCTATAGCAAACTCTAGCCAGGGAGCACCTGATGGAAGCTTGGTATTCACACCATCCACAGTCCCAGCAAAGGGTGAGTTCCTGGTACCCTGGCTAATGAGCTGCCTCCCAGCATCCATGCGTGATGGATGGAGAGATGGAGCTGGGTCAGAGAGGGGCTAGGGCAGGGCCGGCCATGACTGATGCAGCCCAACTCAGGAGCTCAGCTGGGGTTGGCCTGCCCAAGGCTACTCATCATTTATCTATCTAGATACAGGCCCACTTCCTGAGGGTGATTCACACCTTGGCCTAGAGCTCTGTAACACCTTTCCCTGAGAGCCCTTGATCAAGACACAGGCTTCTCTGCCCCATGCCAGTATTTGCTCATCCAAGCAGGAAGCCATTCTCTGCAGACATCACCATCTTTCCCAGTGACCCCCAGAGGAATTCAGCAGCGGATGATGTGACTGAGGCCTTCATTTTACTCGAGGGTAGTGTGATTCAAGAATTTTCAGGATGAGAAGAACTAGAAGAGCCCCAAGAGGATCTCTAGTGCAATTCCCCATTTAACCTAGGAGGACCCTGGAGCCCAGGGGACGGATGTGACTTAAGGTCACATGGCTCCTGAGGAGTAAAGCTGGAGTTTGAAGCCAGGACTCTGACCCTTGTCCAAAGCTGTTCCACCAGGACAAAGGGCCTCTCAGTTTGTAAACATCCAAGCTGAACATAAATGTCCTTCTGTTGCACTGTGCTCTACAAGCAGAAAGGCACAGCTGAAGAGACGTAGGGATCCAGGTGTTAAGCAGACTGTTACGACAGGAAACCGGGGCTCACCCCTGGCATTAGTACAGATCATGAGAGCTGGGAGGCACCTCCGAGGCCACTGAGGCCAATCCCCCTCTGTGACAGGCGGGAAAGCCGAAGCCAGAGGAAGCCAAGTGATCTGCCCGTGGCCACAGAGGGAGATGGGGCAGGGAAGGGATTCCAAGCCAGCTCCTTTTTCACTCTAAACCAGAATTTCTCCTTCTGTGCTACTCATCCTTAGCATCCTGGGGGCAGGAGTCATGAGGGACAGGAATTGGAGAAGCTGACCCTTGGGGCCATCTTCATTTGTCCAGGCAACCATGAGGGGCTTGGATGAGGCAGGATGAAAACATCTCCTTGCACTTTTTTAGCTGCAGATTCTTGATTTCCTCAGGGCAGCTCAGTGGAGCAGTGGAGAGAGCTGTGAGGCTGGAGTTTGAACCTAACTTCAAACACAACTTCAGATGCTTATTGGCATTGTGCTTCTGGGCAAATCCCTTCACCCCATTTGCCTTAGTTTCCCCATCTGTAAAATGAGCTGGAGAAGGAAAAGGCCAACCACCCAGTATCTTTGCCAAGAAAACCTCAAATGGGGTCACGGGGAGTCAGACACACTGAAACACGTGAGCAGGAAACCCCACTCTCTGCATTTTGACACCTCTGCTGTATCATCTTCTAAACTAGCCTTTAGCTGGCATTTGCCATTCACTAACCCAGTAGCCAGAGGGGCAGGCCCACCCTGCTCTTCTGTTCTTAGAGTCCGGGATAACAAGGGCCAGAGAGGTTAAGCGATTTGCCCAGGGTCTCTCAGGTAAGCGTCTGAGGAGAAATTTGAACTCAGATCCTCTTGACCCCCTATCTAGCTGCCAGCTTAGCGACGAGGTGTCAGACTCAGTCTTCCTAATTCTCAGCCTGACTTTCTTTCTCTTCCCACTATTCAGCATTGCCTCACAGATACGGGACTTGGCAGTAGAGCTGGGCGCAGAGTGGACAAGATTCTTGGTCAACTGCTATTTTAAGCACCTGTTATACACCGGATATTACAGGGACTATTATCCTCATTCCCATTTGGCAGATGAGGAAACAGAAGTTTCAGTGACTTGCCCATATAGCAGAAGCAGGATTAGAACCCAGGGCTGGACTCCAAGTGGGGCTGCCTCTGCATGTGGCCTGGGGGCTGCAGATTAGATACCTGGACTCTACATATTACCCTGGATCTAAGGTCTTTATCTCACACTCAACCAATGAATCATCAGGGCACCTATATCTTGCTTGGGTCTGCTCTCCTACCTGTGCCTTCCAGTTCTTTAGAAGGCTGTGGTCACATAACCACACCCCCCAACACACACACACACAGTCTCCCCATAGCATAAATGGCAACAAGCCAGACAAAGGATCTACCAATCAGACCCTGCCCACATGGCAAGGACATGCCTGACTATTTATACCCTGCTCTTCTGAGGTTCCAGTTTCACAGCGCCAGCCCCGCCCCTCCCCACCTCTGCCAGCTCCCACTGAATGCTCATGGATGGACCCAGAGCTGATCAGGGACTTGGGCGGGGCCAGTTCAGCCTGGACCTGGGGCAGAGTTTGTTTAGTAAGAGGACAAAGATGCCACAACCCAGCTTCATAACGGTGTAAAATAATCTCTTCTCTTGGAATCCAACTCAAAGCAAGAGTTATTTGTTAGTGTCTGTGAGATGCCAGGCCCTGCGGGCACAAAGACAAAAACCACAGAAGTTCTGCCTTCAGGAAACTTCTCTCGGCTGGGAGAAATGACAATGCCTCGAGGTTCACAAAGAACCTCAGGATGGTGAGTGTTGCATTTGATCTCGCCGCCCTCTGTGCCCTTCATGTCTCCATTTCACAGATCAGAGTGGTTGAGGGACTTGCCCAAGGTCATGCACCTCATCTTCAAGAGGCAACAGGGACGAACTTGAGTCACCGGCTGTTTTTCAGTCATTTTCAGTTGTGTCCGACTCCTCATGACCCAATTTGGGGTTTTCTTGGCAAAGATACTGGAGGGTTCACCATTTCCTTCTCCAGCTCATTTCACAGATGAGGAAACTGAGGCAAGCAGGGTGAAGTGACTTGCCCAGGGTCACACAGCTAGTAAGTGTCTGAGGCTGGCTTTGAACTCAGGTCTTCCTAACTGCAAATCTCGTGCCCTCTCCGTTATTCCCAATGACTTTGGTTTTTTATTTGTTACTTTTTTGTTCCACGCTCACTTCCTGATATACCCTCCCTGCTGAGTGGTTTCATCACAGAGGAAAGGACAATTGCTTTACCTGTTTGTGGGTTTAGGTGTGAGTCTTTTGTAGTTTTAAATTGATTTGCTTATTTGCTTTTAGTTTACAAGATTCGGTTCCACAATCCCTTGAGTTTCAATTTTTGTTGTTTTTTTTTAGGTTAAATAGATCCTGTCCCAAATTTGATATATTGTTAGCCTGAATGCTTGCACAGGAGCCTTTTTCATTTTTGTGGAGTCTTGGGAACTTGGCAAGTTTTATGTTCCCCAGAAAACTCTAGGTATAAACATGAGCCAAGGAGAGCAACGTGTGTCTAAAGCTGACTGAGACCGAACCCAGTCTAAATAAAGCCAGAGTTTTGTGTCTGGGCCCTGGGTAGCACTTGGGGCCTGACCCAGTCCAGATGGGCTTGTGAGACTGTAAAGCACCCCGCTGATGTAAGGCATCATTAGCAAACATAAAAACTGCTCTGACCCAGCGAGGACAGACCAGAGCAGGGCTCTGTAAACCTGACGTTCTAGCAGCGTGAGCCTCGCTCCTGCGTGTGTCATTTCTGTGGAGCCTGCCTGGTTAAACAGGGCCTCAGGCTTGCAAATGGGAATTTAATAGCTTCCAGCAGTAGGTAATCGCTTTAGAGAGTCATCGGGCTCTAAATACCATCTAATTGCTGAAAGAGTTTGGAGAAAATAAAAAATTATGTTGCCACAGTGACCTTTCTGCTCATATTCTGAGATTCTCCAGGCAGCTGCAAATTTCTTTGGTGGGGGGGAGGGGGTAGGAAGAGAGTATAAGGAGTAGGGGTAGAAGGAGAAAGAGAAAAAGGGAGGAAAAAAGATGAGAAAGGGAGTGAGGAAGAGGGAGAAGATAAGGGAAGGAGAGGGAGAAGAGAAGAGAAGAATAGGAGAGAAGAGTGAAAGAAAGAAGATGGAGGGAGATGAGAAAGGGAGAAGGAGAGAAAAAGGGAGGAAAGAAGATGAGAAAGGGAGTTGGGAACAGGAAGATAAGGGGAGAGAGGGAGAAGAGAAGAGAGAGAGAGGGAGAGAAAGAAGGTGGAAGAAGAGAGGAAGAGGGAGAAAGGGAGAGGGAGGAGGGAGAAGAGGGGGAAAAGAAGGTAGAAGGAGAAGGGGAGAGGAAAAGAGGGAGAAACCAGGGAGAGGGGAAAAGGCCAGCCTGGGAAGAGAAAGACTAGGGTAGAAACTGGGGAGATAGGGAGAGGAGCAAGGGAAGAGAAAGAGAGGAGAGAAAAAGGGAAAGGAAGGGAGAAGGAGAGAGAGAAGGACAGAGGGAGAAAAAAGAGAAAGGAAGAGAGGGGTGGGAGAGATGAAGGGAGAGGGGAGCAAAGGGGGAGAACAGCAGAATATGGAAGGCAGTTGGGAGAATATCTATACAGAGATTGGTGCCAAGCAAGAAGATATAACAGTGACTGGGCAGGGGGGCATTTCTTAGAAAGGCTGAAAGCAGCTGGGGGATGCAGTGGATAGAGAACTAGGGCATGAGTCAGGAGTTCAAATTCAGCCTCAAACACTAGCTGAGTGACCCTAGGCAAGTCACTTCACCCTGTTTGCCTCAGTTTCCTCACCTGTCAAAGGAGCTAGAGAAGGAAATGGCAAACCACTCCAGTATCTCTGCCAAGAAAACCCCAGCAGGGTCACAAAGAGTCAGATGTGACTGAATGATCACAACAACATATGATTAGATTTTATAGAAGAATATTTACACTGAAGATGTAGCAAGAACAAAGTACCGATGCTGCCCCCTGCCATCTCCCACCTCAGCCTGCAGGAAGGACACCCTCCCTAACACTGGTCTGACCAAGTTCAGGTCCAGAGGCAGCTGGGAAGCCCTCAGGACTTTGCTTCAGCTCTTCTGTCTCTTTTCTATTTCTCCTCCCCAAATCTGACTGGCCTCACTGAAATTGAGGCCACCTGGAGGATGCTCTTAAAATGGGGGGGGGGGAGGGATAGGACCCCCACTGGAGTAGGGGCTACCTCCCATCCTGCTCCTGATGCTTTCTAGCTGGGCCACCTGGGTCAGTGGTCTCTTCTGTGAAATGGGGATAATAACACCTGTAGCCCCTCCCTCACGGGGCTGAAGGGAGACAAGTCTTGTAAAGTGCCTTGAAAACTAAACTATTTGGTGCGTGTGTGTGCGTGCGTGTGTGTGTGTGTGTGTGTGTGTGTGTGTGTGTGTTTTCTATGGGGCAACTAGGTGGTGCGGTGGATAGAGCACTGGGCCTGGAATCAGGAAGATCTGTGTTCAAATGTGACCACAGTCACTTCCTTACAGGTGACCCTGGGCAAGTCATGTAACCCCTATTTGCCTCAGTTTCCTTGTCTGTAAAATGAGCTGGAGAAGGAAATGACTCCCCCATGGACTTCCATGGGGTCCCAGAGAGTCAAACACGACTCAACAACAATGTGTGTATGTATACTACATGAGCATTCTATACAGCATTATATGTGTGTACATACATAGATCCATGTATTTGTGTATATATTGTGTTTACGTGTGCATATGTGTAGATATGTATTGTATATAATGATATGTATGTTGTGTGCAGGTGTTATGTGTGTCTGTATGTTGGTTGTATATCTGCATATGCACACATGCACATGCATCACATACAATGTATAGAAATGTGTGTACACTATGCAGTGTGTTCCTGTGTACATAGTGTGGCACAGATATATGACACAACATGTATGGGCATATATTTGCATTGCGCGTGTGAATGCATATGCTTATATGCATATATGTCTCTGTGTTTACATGTAGTTGTACACAGCACATGCATGTGTGTTCTTATGTTGCATGTTTGCGTGTATATATGTATAGTTTTGTGTTGTGATATATTTGTATACACACATACACACCTATATGTGTATTTATATGCATGTGCGTGTTACAGTTTATCACCCATGCCCACAAATTCAGAGGACCTTCAAGTGTTTCCTTGCAAAGTGACTGGTGGGGTAGGAAGTCAAGCACGTATTTTTATCCCGATTTTGCAGCTATGGAAATCGAGGCTTTGAGAGGTGACAATGGGACCTTTCCTTCGGTCACACAGGTACTAAGTTTCAGAGTCAGGACCGGAACCCAGAACTCCTGGCTCAAAGTCCCAGGACTCTTTCCATTACACCAGGCTGCTCACAATCCCAGCAGAGATGGGGGAGCCGCACACACCCCTGGGAGGAGCCTTCCAAAGCTTCTTCCTAAAATGAATCACATCAGGAATGAGATCGCTGCCAAGAGAAGAAATTCCTCGCTGCCTTTAGCCACTTCCATGGCCTCATCACCAACAGTTTAGCGAGCAACGCCTGTGCGCTGTCGTTCATATCTCAGACGGTTTCCTTAAGCTGGGAGCAAACACCAGAGAAAAAGCAAACAGTGTAGGGGCCGCGCACTGGGAGCCATCTGTTCTGGGAGGCAGTCCTCCCCTACAACGTATGAGTCACATCTCCGTAACTGGGCTGGAATTCAGAGGCACCAGTTTGCAAGGTGCCACGTGACTCCTTCAGGAGAATGACCAGGCAGCTTGGGCAAGGCTGAAGCCTGATGGGAAACCTTCCAAAAGTCTGGCCCAGCCCAAGCAGGAAGCAGTTTTCACCACCCTCCTCCAGATCCTCCTCATTAAGCCCCACACTTCTCCTTGAGCTGTTCTAAGCAAGGTCTGGGAGCAGGGAGAGCCAGGATTATCCTTACCGAGGACTGGACCTTCTCTGGTCTCTGTAAGCTCCATGAGGGCAGGCACCAATTCATTTGTGTCTTTGGATCTCCACTGCCCAGCTCAGTACCTGGGCACAGAAAAGGGATCCACTTTGGCCAGCCAGGAACATAGCTCACATCCAAGGCTTTGCACCCCAGCCCATGGTGCTTAGGGACGTCAGATGGGCTCTGCTTGTATATTGACATTACTGTGCACAGATGGATCACAGCCTCACAGACCCAGACAGGACAGACAGACTTGGCTGTCACTTCTCAGCAGTAAGTTTTCTGGAGGGACATCCTGCCCGGGGCCAGCTGACCTGGTTACATCTCTTCCAATTCTTTAGCTCCGTGATAACAGTGAGTGGCTCCTTCAGCTTCCCCAGTCCCAGGAGGTTCTTTCTTTCACACAAAGATTGGCCCACGATGCTGAGGGCAGGGGTCAGGGAGCCTACCTTTCACTGATCAGCAGTGAATGGCACACACAAGGACCATGACTGCTGGGGAGACGCATTTTGAAAGTGAGACAGTGTTTACTTTCAAGAAACTTCTATTCTGATTGGAGAAGGAAGTTCATGTCCCGGATTTAGAGAGAGGCCTGAAAATCCTGAAGATGCCACAGAGGGTCAGATGGCAGTGCCAGGGGTCAGTCAGGCATCGATACTGAGTAAATATCAATGTTGGAGGACCTTAGGAAGTGGAGACAGAAAAGATGGAGAGGCTTGGTGGGCCTCTGTCTCATTAGAGGGAATAGAGAAGGGGTGCCCACCACGCCATGCGAGCAGCCACCAGGCAGGCCAGATGCATTCTGGGGGCAGAACGAGGGGAGCCACTTTCCACATGGCTCTGATGAAAAGCTCAGCCTCTCCCCCTGAATGGGACGGCCAGCAGATACATTCTAATAAAATGGGGGCAAACCAGTTACGTGAACATTAACATTGCTCTCTCCAAATGGCTTCTACCTTGTGCCAGGCACTCTGCCAGGGGCTGGGGACACAAAGACAAAAGCCCCTGCCCTCAAGGAGCTTGTATTCAGAGGATAAATCATCACTTGCTGTGGGTAACAAAGGTCATAAAACATCAGAGGTGAGATTTGAACCCAGGACCCCGTGTGCTTTCCAATGTCTTAACTTTTGTGCCCAAACTCAGGAGTAGGTGCAAAGCACTGCAGAGCCTGCCCTCCCCTCCCCTCCCCTTCCCTCCTCTCTCCTCTTCTTTCTCTCTCTCTCTGTGTCTCAATGTCTCTGTCTCTCCCTCTCCCTCCCTCTTTTCCTTCCCCCCCCCCCCACTCTCATCTGTTCTCTAAATACAAAAATCCTTGATCCAACAGGGTAAAGTGCAGGAATGGATGTGGTCAAAGACAGAGGAGACACATTCTCTGGACCCCTCCTCCCTGAGCCCCCCCAGCCCAAATAGGGCTTGTATGTGTGTGCAGACCCACCTGAGTGAGCTGCACCCAGGCCCTTACAGCAAGGACTCTCTGATGGCCAGTAGCAGGTTTGAAAAGACCACGAAGCTGCACCCACTGGCTGCCAGGGCTGTGCTCTTGCCTTGATCCAGATCATCTTGGGTTCTTCTCCCCAGCTGAGATCATTTGCCTCAGGAGCTGCAACGAGAGGAGAACCCAGCCCTTTCCCCTCCTTTGCTCCCTCCCCACCCTGCCTCCTGCTCCTCCTCCCTAGGGACCCTTGGGTGGCTCCTCCCCAGGCTGCAAGTGCTCAGCCCCCTTCTCTCCCTGTTAGCCTCCTGAGCCTCTGGAACTTTAGCTGCCACCTCATCCATTCATTCACTCACTTAATTCACCACATCTTTGAAGTCCCCACTATGTTCCGGCAGCACCCGCAGGGCAGCGTTGAAGATGCAGAGACAAAAACCAGACGGTCCCTCCCCTCAAGATGCTTCTGTTCTCTGGGGGGAGGTGGCACAGTGTAGAAACACAGATCTGTGCATGTGGACTTGCAGGCACATGTGACATAACGTGTTACACAAACACGTGCACAGTGTCTCACGTGCACACGTGTGTGCATCGTATGTGTGCACACATATCACCCACATGTGTTCCTATGTATACAGTACACATGTGCACACCTGCGCACACACACATGCATGCGTGTGCTTGTTATTACTCATTTGTGTCTGACTCTTCCCGACTCCCTGCGGGTTTCTCAGCACAGATACCGGAGGGATTTGCCATTTCCTTCTCCAGCTCATCTGAGGAATCTGAGGCTGAAGGCTGAATGAGGTTAAATGACTTGCCCAGGGTCACACAGATGGTGTCTCAGGCTGGATTCGCACTCAGGTCTTCCTGACTCCAGGCCTGACACTGTTTCCACTTCACCACCCAGCTGTCCCTACTGGGAAGGAGGAACAGAGAAGTAGGCAGAGGGGCTAATTGGGGGGAGGTTATTGATTTCTGCCTTGGACTTGTAATTAATCACAAACATTGGGTGATCGCCATCTGCTCAGTGCAGGAAGAAGGGAAAGTGAGGTTCCTGTCCTCAGGGGGCTCCCGGGCCCTGTTTAGGACACCCTGAGGGCTTCACAGTGGCCGTGGTCAGGAGGCAGTTACTGAGTAGAACTTCAGAGAGAGATAAGGGCTGGACCTGCCCAGAAATGCTAGTTGAGATTCTGGGACCTGACGAGATCCCCAAAGGGGAAGAGGGGAGGGCTCCGTCATAGATATGCGTCTCTGTTCTGAGCCCCAGAAGGCATCTGATTCAGACAGCACTAATGACCTGCAGAGGCCAGGCTGCAGTGGGGCAGTGAGGACTGTGGGTCATCAGGGAGCAGTGGTGGGTAGGGGACAGAAATGGAGCAGGGCAAGGGTCTGAAAACCCTTTACTCTAGTTTTGCCTGAGGCCAGTTCTGGGATGGGGGTAGTGGGGGAGGGCCCGCCTTGGGTGGCCAGGGCCCCAGAGCTATGGGGAATCCTGAGAAGGAGGATTCCAGAATCCTGGCCAGGCAGCCACTTGCTATAACTGGCCAGAACATGCCTCCCTTAGCAGAGCCATAACATGGGTGTGGCAAGCAAGACTTGGCTCCCGGGTGCTGGATTTAGCCAAATTTGGAAGGCCCTAGCCCCAGAGAGTGCTGAAAGCGCTTGGTGGAACGTAGTGTGGATGGTGTTGAGTGACAGGAGAAGCTAGCAGCGGTGGGCTGATGGGAGCTTTCTCTTCATACCCTTGTTCCCCGGGCCCCTGCAGTGGTTCTGACCATTTTAGTGTCCTCTGGCCCCTCGGACATCAAGCTCCCCTTTTGTCAGAGCAGGGGAATGTTTCCATGACAGCAGATGCAGGGGAAAGAGGGCTGGCTTTGGGCTCAGCTGACCCAGGTTCTGGTCCCCATTCTGCCACTTACTACCTCCATGCTGGTGGCAAGTAACTTCTCATCTCTGGGCCTGAGTTTCCTCATTGATGAAATGAAGTAGCTTGACTCAGTGATCTCCTGGGGCTGTCCAGCTATAACCCTGTGAGCTAGTGACAGATCCCAGGCACCTTTTTCTTCCAGCCCTGGAATACAGTGTCCTTTCACAAGTTCCTCTCTGGTCACCACTTGTTGTCATGGGCTGGCTTCCAACATAACAGGCACGTTACCTCAGAGAGGAAAACTAAGCCCGAATAGCCGTGTACCAGAACTGAACTTCTGAACTGGGTGAGCGGCATTTCTAGGTCCCTTTATGCTCTCAAAGCACTGGATGGACAGGTTCTCATTCTTTCCCCTTAGTGCCCTGTAACATCATAGAACCCGAAAGTTAGACCTGGAAGGTCTAAGCTTAGAGGCTAGTCTAGTTTCTTCCACATCTTCATTTTATAGATGGGGAAACTGAGGCTGAGAGAGATGAAGTCATTTCTTCCCTGAGGTCACCTAGGCAGCAAGCATTTGAAGCAGGATTCAAACCCAGGTCCTCTGACTCCTGAAGCAGTGACAGCATTGTTCTGTTGGAAGACAGTACAGTATCCCTCATTTACAAAGGAGGGTACTGAGGCCTGTTCTTGTTCAATCATGTCTGAGTCTCTGTGACCCCATTTGGGGTTTTCTTGGCAGAGACACTAGAGCGGTTTGGCCATTTCCTTCTACAACTCACTTAACAGATGAGGAAACTGAGGCAAACAAGGTTGAGTGACTGGTTCAGGGTCACACAGCCAGGAAGTATCTGAGGCTGGATTTGAACTCAGACCTTCCTGACTCCAGGCCTCACTCTCTATCCCCTGTGCCACCTCGCTGCCCCCCTGAGGCTTAGAAGTTAGTTTTGTGGCTTTCAAGGTCACCTGGTTAGTCAGGGACAGAGTGTGGTATTGATTCTGGGCCCAGTGCTTTCTCTGCTCTGCTCTAACTTGTGGCTTCCACTGGTCCGAGGACCACCTTAACCAAACACCATGCTAAGGCACCAAGTCAGAGAAATCCTTATGTGCATTCCCCAGGCTCATCTGTCCAGGCTCTCATCTGGCTGCCTGATGGAGACTCTGTATCCTTCTGCTGCTGCTCCTGGATTTGTGGTGATGTAGCTGGGGGCCTGGGGAGAGTACATGGGGAAGCCAATGGCAGATGCTGCAGTGCCAGTCATCTGGGGCCATCTTTGGCCATCCTGACTCATCTGGAGCCATCTTGGGCCACCTGGGGCCATTTTGGACCTTCTTGGGCCATCTCTAGTCACCTGGGACCTTCTTGGGCCATCTGGGGCTTTCTTGGGCCATCTGGGACCATCTGGGTCCATCTTGGAATTTCTTGGGCCATCTCTAGTCATCTTGGACCTTCTTGGGCCATCTTTAGTCATCTGGGACCATCTGGGTCCATCTTGGAATTTCTTGGGCCATCTCTAGTCATCTTGGACCTTCTTGGGCCATCTTTAGTCATCTGGGGCCATCTTGGACCCTCTTGGGCCATCTGGGACCATCTGGCGCCATCTTGGACCTTCTTGGGCCATCTTTAGTCACCTGGAGCCATCTTGGACCCTCTCGGGCCATCTTGGACCCTCTTGGGCTATCTGGGGCCAACTGGGACCATCTCGGGCCATCTCGGGCCACCTCAGACCCTGCCAACCCCCTGTTTAGTCTCTCCTCTAATGGGTCAATTTCATGCAATCTTGATTTTCCTTTCAAATTAGTGAGGCTGAACACCTTGGCTCTCCTTTAGCTTAGAAGAACTCAAGAGACCTGCCCAAGGTCACAAAGATAGTAAGTGGCAGAAGCCAGCTTTGAACCCAGATCCTCTGACTCCAAAGGAACTCTTTCCCTTTTTAGATCAGAAAAGGGGAGAAAGTCAATAACACTGGTGTGATATAATGGATAGAGCCCCAGACAGAAACCCAAGAGGACCTGGGTTCAGATCCCATCTTGGACATCTGCTAGGTGTGGCCACTCCACCCCTGTGACCCTCACCTTCCTCCTTTGTAAGATGGATATCCTAATAGCACCTGCCTCCCAGCATTGTCAAGGAACCAAAGAAGAGAACAGATGGTGGTTGGCATGGTGCCAGGCAGCCAGGAATGCTGAGGTCAGCCGTGGCACCATGGGCTCTCAACTGCCGGACAGATGTGGGGAGGGGAGCCAGTGACGCAGCCAGCCCCCAGTGAGAGATTACACCTGCATTTGGATGTACTTCCAGAGACCCACAATTTCATGGGTGGAAGTCCCCAATACATGCATTTGTTCTGCGTATACTTTGTGTCTTCCCTCTGCAGAGTGTAACCTCCTTGAGGGTAAGGATTGTTTCATTCTATATATACCAGGGCTTAGCCCAGTGCCTGGCACACAGTAGGTGCTTAATAAATGTTTGTTGATTTGATTCAACTACATACGCATCAATCAAGCATGAATGAATAAATGAATGAATGAAAAAGTATTAATTGAGCTCTTGGGTGTTAAACGTGGTAAATGCTGAGGACAGAGATGAAAAAGGAAACTGGTCCTGCTCTTGAGGGGCTCACATCCCAGAAGTGAGGAGAGAGCACAGAGAAGAGGTGCGTTGCAAGGCTGATGGCAAGGCCCAGGGGCGAGAGGCCCCTGCCTGCCAGGAAGTAGAGTTGCTTTGGTCCCTCATTGTTGAAGAGGAAAGACAAGTCAGTCTTCCCTGAGCCCTTCACCTCAGGCCAGAGGTAGATGTGGACACTCTCCTTTCCATCCTCAAGGAGGCACTGGGCCAAGGCCATGGTCAGGTCTCTTCTATCAGCAGCCGAAGAGGCAGAGAGCACCATGGTGGACGGCTGAGGGGGTGGCTGCTGGCTCCTTATAACAAAGGAAGGGGTGGGGGAACAATTGACCAAAACCAACCAACCCTCCACTGAACATGGCGGTCCATTCATGGTCCCCACTGCTCCAGAGGGAAGGAAGTGCATGTTCTCATCTCCTCCAGGCAAGCTTGGTCACCACAATTACACAATGTTCAGTTGCTCAGGTGTTTCTTCTTTCCACTTACATGGTTCTCATCATGGCTACAGTGCCTCTTGTGTATGTACATGTGATATGTATGTATAGAGATGTGGTTTTGGAACACATTTGAAAGGAGGGTTTACAGCAATCCTTCCTTCCTTCCTCCCTCCCTCCCTCTTTCCTTCCTTCCTTTCTTCTTCCTTCCTTCCTCCTTGGAGGCAATAGTGACTTACCCAGGTTCACACAGCTAGTAAGTGTCTGAGGCTGGATTTGAACCCAAGTCCTCCTGACTCCAGGACAGGTCCTCTATCCACTGTGCCACCTAGCTGCCCTAAACTTATTTTCCTAATTAGATTTTTAGTTAAGTAGTTAAATAAATGTATATTCCCTGAAAATAATCAGTAGCCACTAAATCTTTATTAAACACCTACTGTATACAGAGCATTTTGCTGTGGGTTGAGGGGGATACAAAGTTTAGATAACACACAGTCTCTGTCCTCATGGAGTTTATAAGTTGGGGTGGCAGGGGGTAAGGCATTGACAGAGGTGACCATAATACTCAGCACTACAAGATGTATGTTCAAGAGGGACAAGCCTACTTGCCCTCTAAAGTTCACCTAACAGGGAAGACTATTGTCAGCTGGGCGGTCAAGGAAGACTTCCTACAAGTGCCTGGCATTTGATCTGGGCTTTAAGCAGCAGATAGACATGGAGATACAAGGGTCCTGGGCAGGACTGAGACTTGGGGGTGGGGGCAGAAGTGTTCAGTTTGACTGAAACATCAAGTAGAGGGTAGGTCAGGTGGGGACTGGTAATATATTGTTTGAACTTTACTCAAGAAATAATAGGGAGCCATTGAAGGCATTTGAGAAGAGGAGTGACCCCACCTGATCCACAGGCAAGAAAGAGTATAAGCTGCTACTCAGAGAGATGATGGGGGAAGAGAAGTCTGCACTCAGATGACCCTCACCATTCACCCCAGGGACGACTGTTTAATGGGTGCCAGCAGTGCGTTCATGATGGTCATGTGCTGGGTGACAGAGGAACAGATGAACACAGACAGTGCTGTCTTGGGTTTCTGGGGGTGTCAGTTCCACGCCAGCTTTAGTTATTTACCCTTACCTGGGTTTTTTGGGCAGAGCCGGCCCCCTTCAGTGAGAGGGAATGAGCTCATAGGCCAGAGGGACACAAGTCTTGCTCTTTCCTTCCCGTGCAGCCCTCCTGCCAGGAGCTGATCCTGGGCTTGTTCAGTCAGTAAACATTTATGAAGCGCCTACTATGGGCAAGGTGTTGTGTCTTCAGATCATAAGATCTTAGGACTTCTCTGGTCATCTCTTCCAACCTTCCTGTTTTACGGCTGAAGAAACTGAGGCCCAGAGAGGTTTATAGTTAATAGAACTAGAGCTAGAAAAGACCTCAGAGAAGTGATTTTCTAAAATTCATGTCACTATTAAAGAGCAGGGCTGGGATTTGAACCCACGACCTTTGTCTCAAGAGGCAACTTTTTCCACTAGACCCCACATGTCCTACTAACCTGGGAAGACTTCCAGCACAGGATGGGAAAAGGGCTGCCATTCCAGCACTAGGTCAATAAATTCTGAGAGACTCCATCATCACCAAAACATTGGCCACCAGATGGTGACATTTTTGCCATAACTCAGGAAACAATCCTCCAAAGAAGTTTGTTTGGATCTTCTCAGGCCAAGGAAGGGGAGCCCCTTTCCCTTAGTGAAATCCCAGCTGAGGAAGAAGCCCTTTTTTTAAAGTAGGTGAAATTGAGCAAATACAGCTGGAAAAATGGGGCAAACTCTTCTAATAATATTGATAATAATAAATTTCTTTATTTCTTTGGAACATTCTTTTCAGATTTTGAGTTCCAAATTCTCTCCTCCCCTCCCACCCCTTCCCATCCACTGAAAAGGGAAGCAAAATTATATCAATTATACATGGGAAATCATGCAAACCATATTTCCATATTAGCCATGTCACAAAAAAGCAAGAAAATTATATTTCGATTTGCACTTAGAATTCATCTGTTTTCTCTCTGGAGGTTAATAGCATTTTTCGTCATAATTCCTTTGGCATTGTCTTAGATCTCCGTATCGGTCAGAGCAGCCAAGTCTTTCCCAGTGGATCATCATTCCAACACTGCTGATACTGTGCGCAGTGATCTCCTGCTCCTTCTTGCTTCACTTTGTATCAGCTTACATAGATCTTGCCATGATTTTTTCCTAAAACCATCCCCTTGTCATTTGCCATAGCACAATGGTTCTCAACCTTCCTAATGCCAGGACCCTTTAATACTCGTATGTGGGTGTATCTGCATATGGGCATACCCGTCTGCAGACGGATAGAGGAGCGGCGTCTCGGCATCTCGCTTCCTAAGACCACCAGAAATATGTGTTTTCTGATGGCCTTAGGCGACCCCTGTGACCCCTGTGAAAGGGTCTTTCAACCCCCAAAGGGGTCACGACCCACAGGTTGAGGATGGCTGCCATAACACAATAGCACTCTATCACAATCATACACCACGACTTGCTCAGTGATTCCTCAATTGATTGGCATCCCCTCGAGTTCCAGTTCTTTGCCTGCACAAGAAGGGCTGCTATAAATTTTTGTGCATATCAATCTGTTTCCTTTTTCTTTGATCTCTTTGGGATACAGACCTTACTAGTGGTATTGTTGGGGTTGTCAAAGGGCATGCACAGTCTTATAGTCCTTTGGGTGTAGTTTTAAATTGTTCTCCAGAACAGACTGACCAGCTCACTACTCTACCAGTAGTTTATGAGTGCATTTATTTTCCCTCAACACCCTCCAGCGTTTGTCATTTCTGATAGGTGTGAGTTGCTTAAATTTGCACTTCTCTAAACCACAGTGATTTAGAGCATTCTATCATATGACTATAGGTAGCTTGGATTTCTTCTTCGGAATATAAACTGCCTGCTCATATCCTATGACCATTTGTCAATTGGGGAATGGCTCTTATTTTTACAAATTTAACTCATCTCTCTATGTATTTGAAAAATGTGACTTTTATCAGATAAATCTGCTGCAAAAAAATTTTGTATTAATTGTCTATGGTACCTCTTTGCAAAACGTAGTTTCCCTAATTATATCTTAATTAGATCTATTTTTGATTTTGCTTCATCTGAGATCATGATTACTACCCCTGCTTTCTTTACTTCAGCTGAAGCATCACAGATTCTACTCCAGCCTTTTATATTTTAACTCAATGTGCCTCTTTTTGTCTCAAGTGTATCTCTTGTAAACAACATACTGCCGGATTCTTCTTTCTAATGTATTCTTCTATCTGCTTCTGTTTTAGAGGTAAACTCATCCCATTCACATTCACAGTTATGCTTACTCTGTATTTCCCTCTATCCTATTTTCTTCTGTTTTTCCTCTCTCTCTCTCTCTCTCTCTCTCTCTCTCTCTCTCTCTCTCTCTCTCTCTCTTTCTCTCTCTCCATATGTGTGTGTGTGTGTGTGTGTGTGTGTGCCTCTCATAATCCACCCTCCCTTTTATCCTCCCTGCTTATCTCTTAGCCCCTTCCCTTCCTATTTCCCTATTAGAAAAGATAGATTTCTGTGCCCAACTGAGTGTGTGCATATGTTCTTCCTTCTTTGAATTTCAATGACAGTGAGTTTCAAGCATTGCCCACCATCACCCCTGCATTTTCCCCTCTACTCTAAAAGTTCTTCCTTGTGCACCTCTTTTATGAAAGAGAAATTCCCCCCTCCTCCTTCTCCCAGTGCATCCCTCTTTCTCATCCCTCCTTTTTTTAAATCATCCCAATATAATTTACTCATACCCATGCCCTCTGTCTATATAGATTCCTTCTAACTGCCCTAATAATGGTAAAGTCCTTAGGAGTTACAGGTATCAACTTCCCATATAGGAATGTAAATAATTTAACCTTTTTGAGTTCCTTATGGTTTCTCTTTTGTGTTTGCCTTTTTATGTTTCTCTTGAGTCTTGTGTTTGAATGTTAAATTTTCTTTTCAGCTCTGGTCTTTTCATTAGGAATCCTTGAAAGTTATCTATTTCATTAAACGTGTATTTCCCCCCCCTGAAGGATTATACTCAGTTTTTCTGAGTAGGCCTTCTTGGTTATAATCCTAACTCCTTTACCTTCTGGAATATCATATTCTAAATCCTCTGCTTCTTTAACATGGAAACAGCTACATTTTGTGTGATCCTGACTGTGGCTCCATGATATTTGAATTGTTTCTTTTTGGCTGCTTATAATATTTTGTCCTTGACCTGGGAGCCCTGGAATTGGCCATAATATTCCCAGGAGTTTTCATTTTGGGATCTCTTTCAGGAGGTGACCAGTGAATTCTTTCCATTTCTATTTTACCCTCCAGTTCTAGAATATCAGGGCAGTTTTCCCTGATAATTTCTTGAAGGGTGATGTCTAAATTGTTTTTATCATAGCTTTCAGGTAGTTCAATAATTCTTAAATTATCTCTCCTGAATCTATTTTCTAAGATAGTTGTTTTTCTGATGAGCCATTTTCTTCTATTTTTTCATTCTTTTAACTTTGGGGTTTTTTTATGTCTCATGGAGTCATTAGCTTCTACTTGCCCAATTCTAATTTTTAAGGAATTATTTCCTTCAGTAAACTTTTGTAACTCTTTTTCCACCTGGCCAATGCTGCTTTTTTTAAGGTGTTATTTTCCTCAGCATTTTTTGTGCTTCTTTTACCTAGCTGTTAATTCTCTTTTCATAATTTTCTTGCATCACTGTTATTTTTTTTCAAAAAATTTTCCTCTATCACTCATCTCTTTCTTTAACTCTTCCATGGATTCTTGTTGGGCTTGGGTCCAATTAGAATTTTTCTTTGAGGTTTTGCTTGTCACTTTTTTCACATTGCTGCCTTCCTCTGGTTTATGTCTTAGTCTTCCCTGCCACCATAGTAACTTTTTATGGTCAAATTGTTGTTGTTGTTGTTTGCTCATTTTTCCAGACTATTTCTTGTCTTTGAACTTTATGTTAAAGTTGAACCCTATATACCTGGGGTTGGGGAGACACTTTCTCAAGTTTCAGGCTTTTTCATGCTGATTTTGTCAAAACTAGTTCAGGGAGTCTGCAAGTTTTTGTTGCTTCCGAAGTGGTGTGATCTGGGGACAGGTGTGGCCACTGCTCCTTTGCCTTTATTAAGTACAAGCATTATTATTGATTATGTACCAGGCACTGTACTAAGGATGGAACTCCATGCCCTTTCTTTAGTGATAGAAAGAAACCTGGAGGTGGATTCCTTGGATTCAAAGCCAAGCTCTGCCACTGACTTTCCTGAATGACTTAGCTCAAATCACTTTCTTTATTTTCTTTGCATATCAATTGGACTAGATTGTCCCTAAATTTTACTGTCCTGGGACAGACCTCCATTTCCTGACTTCCCAGAATTTCAGCCTCAGTCTTCCCATTTGTAAAATAGGGATAATATGAGCACCTACCTCACAGACTTGTTGTAAGGACCAAATGAGATCCTATTTGCAAATCTTAACATGCTATCTAAATGTTCACCCTTATTATCTCTCTCATATTATCTCTCTCAGGTCATAGATCTAGAGTAAGAAGGACCTTATCAGTTATTGGATTGATAAATAAATAAAACACTTATTAAGCACTCACTGGAGATACAAAGAAAAAAACAGAAGCAGCCCCTGCCCTCAGTGGGCTTCTGTTTCAATAATGTAGAAGCTGCATGGACATAAGTAGGTTATACAAGATACAAGCAAGGTAGATACAAAGTAACCTAAGAGAAGTTGACTCCTGGAGAGGGGGGAAGAAGGGGGAGTGTAGGACCAATGGGAAGGGGGGAGGGGCAGCTGGGAACGTAGTCTGGTGGAAGGTGGGAAGTCAGGGCATAGGAAGAACGTTCCAGGTATGAGAGGCACCTTTGGTACGAAGGGTCGGAGGACTACATGTGAGCAATGACCCGCAGACACACCAGGGAGTGTGTGGAGGGGAGGAGATTGTCAGGTGAGTAGAAGGGTAGGAAGGGGGCAGATCGTGAAGAGCCTAATGTGCCAAACAGGGGAGTTTATGGTCATTCCTAGAGGCACCTGAGAGCCCCTGGAGTCGGTAGGACAGGAGTCGGCTGGTCTTTTCCTCAGGCAATGGACCCGGTGCCCCGGGGCACTCTGGGCTCCTAGGTTACTGGCGCAGGCACTAATCCTCGCTCCTTGGGCAAGCCTCATCTCCCGTGTGGAACTTCAGCCACCTCCTCTCTAGCCCAGGTCAGGAGCTGTGCGGGCAGGCCCTTACACGGGCCCCTCCATCGAGTGTTGCTGCTGTCACCCACATCCCTCTCCAGACCGAAGCAGGAGACACATTTCCTACTGAAACATATTTGTCTGAGTCCTGGCGGGGTTTTCCAGAGAATGGATTCACCTACGTCACCCTGTAGATGTCTTTCATTAAAGTAACCCATAAACGCTCTCTCCAGGGCGGGGGCTCCTCCCCTTCCTTTATGTCCTGGACCCCTTGGGCAGGTGGGCGGGTGGTCCTACACAGCCCTTCTCAGAATCAGGCTGCTAAATGCGTAAAATACAAAGATTACAAAGGAAACCCCTTATGTTGAAATACAGTCGTAAAGTTTGGTTGGGTTTTTTTTTTAACGATCAGACCCCAGATAAGGAGGCTGCTCAAAGTGGCCTCTAAGTGCTCATTGAGGCTTCCATCTTAATCTGATACAGCGAGGTGTCCCAATAGAGAGAGTGCTGGCCCTAGAAGACCCAAGTTCAAATCTAGCCTCTGACACTTCCTCACTGGGTGACCCTGAGCAGGTCACCCCACCTCTCTCAGCCTGAGTCTTCTCATCTATAAAATGGAGATAATATAGCACCTACTTCCCAGGGTTGTTGTGAGAATACAATGATACAATACTTGTCAAGTACTAGCCAAGATTATGGGGGCAGTTAGGTGGTGCAGTGGATAGAGCGCTGGCTTGGAATCAGGAAGCCTCACCTTTCCCAGTTCACATCTGGCCTCAGACTCTTACTAGCTATGACCCTGGGTAAGTCATTTGCACCATTTGCCTCAGTTTCCTCATCTGTAAAACGAGCAGGGGAAGGAAATGGCAGACCACTCCAGCATCTCTCCCAAGAAAACCCCAGATGGGGTCATGGGCTCTCTGCAATGTCTAGTCTTAAAAAGTTGGCTAGAAATACCATTTCTAAGGCTGTATCTCAAAAAGATCATACAAGTGGGAAAAGGACCCATATGTATACATATAACAACTCTTTTTGTGGTGGCAAAGAATTGGAAATCAAGGGGATGCCCAGCAATTGGGGAATGGCTGAACAAGTTGTGGTATATGAATGTAATGGAATACTGTTGTGCTATAAGAAATGATGAGCACACAGACTTCACATTTACCTGGAGAGACTTATATAAACTAATGCTGAGGGAGGAGAGCAGAACCAGGAGAACTTTGTACACAATCACAGATACAACGTATGTGTGATGACTAACTTGGATAACTGGGCTCCTCTTAGCAATGCAAGGCTACAAGACAACTGCAAAAGACTTATGATGGAAAGGGATGTCCATGTCTAGAGAAAAAGCTAGAGTCTGAATGTAGATCAAAGCAAACTACTTCCCCTCTCTCTTTTGTGTTTTCTTTGGTTCCTTCTTTCTCACTGTTCACTCCATCAGTTATAATCCTCCTTTATCACTTGACTAGTGTCCAATGTGAAAGGTATTTGTAGAACCTATATCAGATTGCACGCCACCATGTGGGAGGGGGAGAAAATTTGAAACCCAAGGGATTGTGGAACTGAATGTTGTAAACTAAAAGTAAATCAATATTTTTTTTTAAAGTTGGCTAGAGCACCCAGAGCTGGCCAGGGTCAGACAGCCAGTGTGCATCAGTGTTGGGACCCGAACCCGAGCCTCTCTGGTTCAGAGCTTGCTGTCTGTCCACTAGGTCATACCATTAAGTAAGCACTTAATACGTTTTTGTTTAATTTCATTTATATGATCTGACAATCGTGGGTTCTTTTTGACCCTTTTCTTTAAAAAAAACAAAAAACAAATCAGAAGAATTTTTTCGTTTCTGCCCTTTCCTCTCACCCGCTTCAGAATGTACTCAACCTGTGCCTCATGACCTGAGTTCAAATCCTGATTGTTGCCCTTTTATTCCCTGTGTGACTTTAGTGGGTCACTCTGGACCTGTTTCCTCCTTTGTAAAATGAGAGAGGCTAGAGTGGGCAGCGTCTGAGGCCCCTCCAGGTGGAGAGTTGGGGTCTGATCACCCAAACAAGCAGCACACTTATCAGCAGTGTGGGCTGAGGCACAGGGCTTCTCTTCCATGGTGAGCTTAGTCTTGAGTGTTCTCTGATAAGCAGGACCTGGGAGGCTCCGGGAGTTTTTGAGTGAACTCTTGACTTTCCTAGCCAGGACTTGCTTACATGTTAAGCCAAGGAGATTAACTTAGAAAATTCCCCCTTCCACCCTGGCATTGGGCATGAAGCCCTCCAACAATATACATGAAAAAGCTTGTGAAAAGGAAGCTGAAATCTGAGGAATGGAAACCAGCAAAGGTCATGGATGAGAGCTAATGAAAGCCACCTTCTCCCACGTGGCAGAGGGGAGGCCACCAGGCTGGAATCACATCTGGACGGTCCATTTCTGTCTCACATGGTTGTGTGTGACTATTTTTGTCCTAAGTTAGGGTTCAGTCTAGAGAGGAAGGGGGGACCAATGGATGTTATGGAGAGATAAAAGGCATCCCCAAATCACCCTTCTAAAAAGGAGACCCTCAGTGTGGCACCTCCAACAGGAGAGCTTGGGCTGATGAATTCTGCTTGGCAAGTCTGCCCGACCCAGGCTCTCAGCCCTCTGGAGAGTACCAGGCCAGCAATGCCGCATGGTTGGGCTACTCTTTCTTTCATCCTCAGCAGCTTTAGAGCAAAAGTGTCCTGTTGCCTCAAGGCTATCAGCCGCCTTCCTTAATGTCGCCAGTGTTCCCTGGGGTCTCTGGACCCCCAAGGGGTCTGTGGGTAGATTTCTAGGGGTCCAGGAACTTGCATGAGAAAGAGGCCATCTTTATTTTGACTTAACCTTTGCTTTCTTTTATACTCCTCTGTGTTTTGTTTTATGCCCTTACCCGGTTTTGGATGGGGCCTCCAAGCATCACAATACTGCCCAAGGGGTCAAAAAGGGCCACCAGAAGCGTTAAGAACCCCTCTCTTGATGTGTTTAAACAGAAGGATCTTTGAAAGAATCGTGTGGACTTTTGTCTTTGGAATCCTGCTCATCATTCAGTCAGTCAATCACAAGCATTTATTAAGTACCTACTGTATGCTGATACTGGACTAAGAGTTAAGGTTTCAGAAACAAAAGTGAGAGTTCCTGCCTCCAGAGAGCTTGGGGAGAGGGGAGAGGAGATGGGTATCCATCACTCAATTAGTGAGCATTTATTAGGCACCTACAGTGTACTAGACACTATGGAAGCTTTGACACTGGGGATACAGAGACAAAAGCCAGAAAGGCTCCTCCCCTCCAAGAGCTTACGGTCTGTGTTCCTTTTCTTCATGGTCCCACTGAGTCATGTCCACACAACCCTCCACCATTACCAAGAGCTTCACATTCAGCTGAGGCATTAGAAGGCTTGAGGAACTTTGACCCCAGAACAGTTCTGCCTTCTGAAACCCCCAGGTTCCCTCCAGACTCAGGTCAGGAGCCCTCTGTGCATGAGACCTTTCCTGATTCTCCCCCATCTCGGGGACTAGTACCCTCCAAAAGCAGGTCATCTTCTGTCTGGTGCATACTTACAGTATATGTGTGCTAGACTATAAGCTCCCTGAGGGCAGCAATGGGGACCTTTTTTGCAATGCCACCATCTGACCAGCTGTAAGTGCTTAGTAAATGATTTTGGATAGGCTGATCCCTCACCTCAACCCTGTATTACACCCACTGTTATTCTGCCCATTTTGTAGATAAGGAATGGGAGGTTCTGAGGTGTTGTAACTTGCCCAAGGTCACTCAGATGGCAAATGGTAAGCAGGACCCTAGCCCTAATCTGCAGACACCAGCTCCAATGGACAACCACTTGTCAAGCAGAGGCTTCATTCAGGAGCCCCCTCCTAGGGGCAGCCCTTCCCAATCCCTCTGGTTTTTCATTACTGTTCTCTTCCTTCTCAAATTATCTGGGATGTATTTTCTGTTTATATCCTGTGTCTTCCCCCCAAGAAGAATGGAAGCTGCTTGAGGACAGGAGATATTTTGCATTTTTGTCTTTGTGACTTTGCAGGAAGACTTCTCTAATGCCATCAGCTCAAGCCCTCCAAGGTTCTGGTGTGTTCTAAGTGTTGGACCTGGAGTCAGGGAGACTTGAACTCAAATCTGGGCTTGGACACTGTAGCTCCAATGCAATATTTACAGCGCCCACAATCATGATAAAGACCATGACTATAAATATTGCATGACATTCGATTGCAAAATATACCAGATTCTCCAAGTAGAGGACAGAACTGAAGCATTTATTTAGACACCAGAAAACTGAATCCCAAAACCAGTAAGCCAATTCCATCATAGTACCAAAGATATTCAGAAGCCATAATAACCCTGAGAGCCACAACATCCTTCAGCCTTCCCACAAACCAATACAAGATCAATATCTACTCACGAGCCTATCTGACTCCTTGCCTGAGCATCCTCTCCCCCCAGAGTCTAGCTAGCTCTGACCAGCTTCCTGTGGGCTCTGCTTCCCTTCAGCAAAACTCCTCTCACCACAGACTCCATGTGATTACATTCAGGTGGGCAGAGTTTACTTTCACAGCAGGGGAGGTCTTCAGACTCCCCCCTAGGTCTGTTAAGGGGCAGGGAAGATCTTCAAATCCCCATTCTCATTACAGACACTTACTGGCTGTGTCACCCTGGGCAAATAATCTAACCTCTCAGCCTCAGTTTTCTCGACCGTAGAATGGGGATAATGAAGCAGCTACCTTCCAAGATAACATTTGTAAAGGGCTTAGCACGGTGCTTGGCACATAGAATTACTGCTGTTTCAAAATGGCGTTGACCCCATCAAGCTCTCTTGATAAATGTTTGTTGAAGTGAATGAAAAAATGTGGCGAGCCTGAGTCTATACTTGTGGGTTTACAGACAATGACGCCCCCTCGGCTCCTCTCCTTCCCTTGATGTCTTTGTGTCCTCAGAAACACAGGAGCATACCTGCGCATTGGGGTTGGCCAGTGGCCGTGTGGTGAAGACAAGCATTTGTTTAAGAGCAATGTTTCTTAGTCACATCTCTGATGTGACCCTGGATGTTCATGGGCCCCCGCTGAAAAGCTGGGAATTCTCATGAAGCCTCATTAAGTCAGTTTATGAAGCCACGACGGCAGTGGCTCAGAGGACATGCGGAAGCCCCTTCTCAGCACTCGGATCGAGGGGGCCCAATCTGTTCCAAGCACGGCCTGCCAATGACAAATCAGCAGCAGCCAGTCCCATCTCGTCGCTGAAGGGACCAATTCAGCAGCACATCGTCAGGCCAATTCCGGCTGCTCTCCGCGTTTGGCGGGAGCGGAGACGCCATTTCTAATAACGTTCTCTGATACCCACGGTTCAGTCCTAGGTAACGAGGACTTTTCATAGCAAAGAAACGTTATCTTAAATTTAATTTTTATTGGTGTGTTTTGTTTCTATATAACCTTAAATTCTGAAAATATCCTCACTCCCCCCATCCAGCGAAGAATTTTAAAAGAGAAAAAAATTGAAAAAATATTGGCATCATTTTTGTGCCCAACTTCTGATTTCATTTCTCTAGGGAGCCCCTGGTAAGGAGACCCTCACTCCAGAGCAGAGCAGCCTCTGAGGTTAAGGGACTTGCCCAGGGTCACACAACCAGTAGGGGTCAGAGACAGGCCTTCTTGCATTTGAGGCCGTTTCTCTCTCTCCTCTCCGGTTATATTTTTGTTGTTGTCCTTTTGTTTTTACATTTTAAAAATTATTTTTCCATCCTCATTTCTCAATAGATTCCTCCCCCTTTGCCACTCAGAAAGCCATGCCTTCCAAGAATAAAAAAGGACCAGAAGATCAGCTCAGAAGACCCAAGCAACAGTCAGCCCAGTCTCACAGTGTATTTTGTGCTCCCGCAACCAGGCTCCCCACTTCTTCTTCTTTTTTTTTTTTGCTCTTTGGAGGGGGGAGGGCAGGGCAATTGGGGTTAAGTGACTTGCCCAAGGTCACACAGCTTACAAGTGTTAAGTGTCTGGGGTCAGATTTGAACTCAGGTCCTCCTGACTCCAGGGTCGGTGCTCTATTCACTGAGCCACCTAGCCACCCCCTAGGCTCCCCACTTCTGCAAAGGAGAGAGAGGGGTGCCCTCTCCATGCTCTTCTCAAGGCCAAGCTCGGTCCCATGACTGTACAATGTTCACTTTTGATTTCTGCTGCTGCTCTGTCTGTTTACATTATTGTCATTAAATATATTGTTCCCCTGGTTCTGCTTAACTCACTGCATTAATTTGTAGAATCATCTTCCTGTAGTTTCTGTATTTATCATTTCTTGCAGTGAAATAATTTTCCATTACTTTCTTGTCCCATAATTTTTAGCCATCCCCCAGTTTATGAATGTTTACTTTGTTCCCAGTTCTTCAATATTCCCCTAAAAAGTCGATCTTGTTTTGTTTTATTTTCAGAAACAAATCTGAAAAAGCCCTTCCCAACCCCCGGCAATAACTATACTGGGAATTTAAAAAAAAAAAAAAGCAGTCCTTGGGCTTATGAAGGTTACATTCAGTTCTATTGGCAGGTAGCATAGCCAGTATATGGGGGCAATGGGGCTCACCCCAGTCCCCTGACTCAGATCTGATTTTCATTCTCCAGCACTACCCATAATGAGACAATTTATAAGGGAGCCCTCAGGGCATCTGAGTATCAGCTTTCCCAGCCAATAATTGAGCAGTCCCATCAATGCTCTGGATCTCTTTAATCCTGCCTTTTGGGAAGCAACAAGAAATGCCTTGATTTGGGGGAGGGGGGAGAGAGAGAGGGAGAGAGAGAGAGAGGAGAGAAGAGACAGAGAGAGACAGAGAGACAGAGACAGAGACAGAGAGGAGAGAGAGGAGAGAGAGACAGAGAGGAGAGAGAGAGGGAGAGAGAGAGAGAGGAGAGAGAAGAGAGAGAGACAGAGAGAGAGAGGAGAGAGAAGAGAGACAGAGACAGAGAGAGGAGAGAGAGAGAGAAGAGAAAGACAGAGAGAGAGAGGAGAGAGAAAAGAGAGAGAGAGAGAGAGACAGAGAGACAGAGAAACAGAGAGAGAGGAGAGAGAAGAGAGAGAAGAAAGAGACAGAGAGGAGAGACAGAGACAGAGACAGAGAGAGAGGGGGGAGAGAGAGAGAGAGAGAGAGAGAGAGAGAGAGAGAGAGAGAGAGAGAGAGAGAGAGAGAGAAAGAAATGTCATATGGGATCCAGGGGACCATTCCCTCAAAAGAGATCACCATTCCGGAGTCACATTGTGTGGGGTAGAGACCACCACCAGATGTTTAAAATCAGAGTCTGAGTGGGAATGCAGAAAGAGTCCTTTATTCTTTCTCATGAGAAAGGGCACAGCCCTGTTTGCCCAAGTAGCGTCAGCCAGAAAGTGCTACTTGTGGAAGCTTGTAGGCCTCTGTTATCCTAATCCTAACCGGGCCCACTCCCCTGTCCACTCTCACCACTGGTCAGTGAGGTGGGCTCACAATCTCAATCCTTTGTTACCGTAATCATTCATGAATTAGTATCCTATCAGAGGCCGGTGTTTTCCAGTCCCTCATTTTGCACCAGATTTGGAGACGGCCAATGACAGTTACAGTTGACAGTCCTTTATTATCATAATTATTCACTTGGCCCTTCTACCCAATCAGAAGGAAGCACCCTTCAGTCCCTTACTCATGCACAGCCACACGCCAGATTTGGGGGCATCCAATGAGAGGAAGGCTGTTGCAGCTTCCCTTAAGTTTCATTACCTCTTTCCAGGGCCTGTGGACGCTTGAACCTTTGCTGTCTCTCACAACATGGACCAGTTTCCATCCTGAACCTCAAAGAGAGGCCTCTCCCAGTCTTCTCTCTCCCTCTCTCACTCATTATGCTCCCACCCCAGAGCAGACCTCTGGAGAAAGTCTCTAGAACAAAACTCAGATGTGGAATTAACGAGGTTCCATCTAGAAAAGCTCTTCAGTGGACACAGGTGATGTCAGATATGGGACAGCTATGTATTTCTTCCACCGCAAAAGAAATGTTTAAAATGCAGCTGCATTTATGCACAAGTATGCGTTAGTAAATACCTTAAATATGAACTAGTAACCCGTGATGGCTATTGTACTCTGGCCAAGGGGTAAAGACAGCTTGGTGAGACTGCCAAACGGGCATTTCATATTCACCTCAGATCTGTATTATCTGAGGTGCCACCCGGGCTGACCCTCCTGGAAGTTTGCCACCAGCACTGACACAACTTCTCCTCAAGAAATGAGAAATGAGGGAAATAAGAGTCACCTCCCTCTGGGCAGCAGGCACCAACTCAGGAAGTCCTGACCTCTCAGACTCACCGATCATCAAGGCTAGACATACGTTTCTCAGGAGTGTCACTTAGTGACCTGGGTCTTGGGAAAGCTGTCTGAAACAAGCAGGGCAGCCGAGGTCTTGGGTCCAGGCACACGTTCACCTGCTATGGGCTGCGAGCCCCCTAGGCTGCTGGTGGGGAGGAGGGAGAAGAACAACCCCTTGGGAGAAGACAGCTCTGGTGGCCAAGTAGGAGGGGCCACGGGAAGCAGCGATTCCTTCCCCAAACACCCATCATCTTTGACACACCCCGCCTCTCCTAAGAACCAATCAGAGGCTGCTGCATCGTCTCAGCAAAATAGGACAGCCAGCGCTGAGTGAAAGGCCGATGCACTTGTCCATCCTCGTGAGGCCAGCGGGCTTGTTCCATGGGATCGCCCCCACTACATAAATATGTACATAAATATATCAAAGATCAGGCAGCTAGGTGGCCCTGCAGTGGCTAAAATGCCAGGCCTGGAGTCAGAAAAACCCGAGTTCAACTCTAGCCTCAGACACTTCCTAGCTGTGTGACCCTGGGCAAGTCGCTTCACCCTGTTTGCCTCGTTTTCCTTATCTATAAAATGAGGAGAAGGAAATGGCAAACCACTCCAGCATATTGTGTGTGTGTGTGTGTGTGTGTGTGTGTGTGTGTGTATTTGTGTGTGTGTGTAGGCAATCGTGGTTAAGTGACTTGCCCAGGGCACACAGCTAGTAAGTCTCTGAGGCTGGATTTGAATTCAGGTCCTCCTGACTCCAGGGCTGGTGCTCTATGCACTGTGCCACCCAGCTGCCCCCACTCCAGTATCTTTGCCAAGAAAATCCAAATGGGGTCACAAAGAGTTGGTCACAACTGAGCTGAAATATCAGAGCACATTTCCTGAGTGCCTATGGTGCAGGAATCTGGGTGGGGAGACACTGAGAAGGACCATCAACCCTCAGTTTGTTTCTCACTGTCGTAGGAAGAGTAGGAGGCTCCTTGGCCTGCAGTCTGGGGGGCACACACAGGAGCCCAGATCTGTGGGTCTCAGCCCTTGGGTCTAATGTTAGGGGATGGGCTTAGGAACTGTCAATCACCGGCTGATCTAGATGACAACCCCGACCCCTCCCCAAGTGACCACAGGGACACTGTCTTCAGTCATGTCGGCCAGAGCTGTTCCCCTGGATTAAAGGAAGTTTGTTAGGCTGACATTTTGCTGACCTTGCATTTCCAGCCCTACACATAGCAACTAAACCAGTTGTTGAGTACATAGGAACTTCCAATGTACAGACGGGGTCAGACGGTGCTCAGACGTGGGTCACTTTTGTCAGCTACGGCCAGGGCCTAACAATGGGCCAGTCACAGACACCTACTGTGTGCCAGTCAGGGGCTAAGCAGCCAGGGCACAAACAGAAAACTGTGACGGTCCTGCCCTGGCAGAACTTGCATTCTCCATGTAGATGTGTGTACATGCGTATTGTATCATGTCTATTTTAAACAGAATCAGCAGCCCAGACGGAGACGTCTTTCCTCCGTATGAAACTCCCAGTGGCGTCCTGTTTCTTCTCAGTGTGTCTGACCCGCTTAGACCTTCCGTGCCGCCAGTGTCCATTCTGAGGACAGAATGGGTCTGTGGCCGCTCCCCCCTCGTGAGTGAGAGCAGAAGTCTGAGTGGATTTGTTTAAAGGAAAGTTTCAGGAGCACAGGTGTCCAGAATCATCACAGAAGCATCAGAGCTCACGGATTCCAGCTGCTGACCCATCAGTGATCAGATAGGGCAGGGAAGTTAGATTTTCCACCATGGAGCATGACGTCAAAATCCAGACCCATTTTGCAACCCCAAAAAATGTCCTTAAATTTCTCCATGCCATCGACCAAACCAGAGGATTCACACACCAGATTTTCAGTAATGTTCAGTTCAATCCAGCAGGCCAACGAGCACTTACTGAGCCCTTACAGCATGCCAGGCACAGCGTTCTTGCCTTCCAGGAGTTTACATTCTAATGGGGGAAGGGATTGGGGAAGGTCTCTGCTGCCAGGGTGAGGTGTGGAAGTCTGCAGAGCCCAGGGCAGAGGGGAGAGGGAGTGAAGGATGGCTGGTCTGGGCGGGCATTTATTAAGCACCTAGTGTGTGCTAACCATCATGTTCAGAATATAAAGGAGAGGGGCGGCTAGGTGGCACAGTGAATAGAGCACTGGCCCTGGAGTCAGGAGGACCTGAGTTCAAACCCGGCCTCAGACACTTAACACTTACTAGCCGTGTGACCTTGGGCAAGTCACTTAACCCCAGTTGCCCTCCCCCCCCAAAAAAGCAAAAAAATTAAAAAGAATATAAAGGAGAAAAAAAGAATTATTCCCTGGCCTGTGGGAGCTTATAGACCAGTGGTGGGGAATACAAAATGTATAAAGACCAAATGGGAACAGACACATCGTCCCTGCCCTCAAGGGGCTCACATTCATACAAACGACTTTTCCTTTCTCCTGCCACCGCCCCAAGCATCCACAGGCCAGAACATGATTTGTTTTGACAGTAGAGACAGGAGGGGCATCTTGTCAGCGATGACCCTACGTTGGGCTTTTTTATTGTCTCTTTGGGGAGGAGGCAGGGCAGTTAGGGTTAAGTGACTCGCCCAAGGTCACACAGCTAGTTAAGTGTCAAGTGTCTGAGGCCGCGTTTGAACTCAGGTCCTCCTGACTCCAGGGCCAGTGCTCTATTCACTGCGCCACCTCGCTGTCCTGATGACCACACATTTTTTAAAAATGAAGGATTTAGCATCTCCCTCCCTTTCTTGCAGAGGTGGAGGACTAGGGGTATGAAATAGCGCATATACTCTCGGAGAAGGGGCACACATGGGCTTGGTTTTTGCTTTTGTTCCTTTTTTTTATTCTTATTTACAAGAAGTAACCCCTGGGGAGCCTAGAGGAAGGAATATATTTGGACATGTAAGTGATGTAAAAACAAACCCCAGAAATCAATAAAAGGCTTTTTAAATGACTGTTTAAGCAGAAGTGGCCGGTTCAGATGGAGGCAGCAATGCATTAATCCCCTTCTCCCTCCTGCTCCTCAGGGTTCACACCAGCCCCCCTGGCTTCCTGTGCTGAGCAAATTAATGTCAGTTAGCCAGACTCTCAGAAATAAATTGATGGAACTGCATCAACCCTGACCGGACCAGAAAAACAGTCTCTCTCTCTCTCACTCAATATGACCTCTGCTGCTCAGCAGGCTTTGGCTTGCTGCTTTTTCAGTTGTGTCCAGTTCTTTGGGACCCCTTCTGGGGTTTTATTGGCAGATACTAGAGTGATTTGTCATTTTCTTCTACAGGTCATCTGACAGATGAGGAAACTGAGGCAAACAGGGCTAAGTGACTTGCCCAGGGTCACACAGCTAGTAAATGTCTGAGGTCAGATTTGAACTCAGGGATGTGAGTCTTCCTGATGCCAGACCCAGCTCTGCGCACTCTGGCGCCCCCTGGTGGCTCCAAGCTTTTACTTGGACCCTCTTCAGCCCCAGGAAGATCCTTCTTCTAGGGGTCAGCTCTGATGATGAGGCCTTTTTTCCTTACATTATGCTTCAAGTGACCGACCCCCCGCTGGTGCTGGTTCTGTCCTCTGGGCAGAAACAGGCTAAGGATCGTACCTGGAGAGTCCAGCTAGCTACGATGCTAGAATCATAGACGCACACACATATACGCACACTCATGCATGCACATGCACACTCACACCACACTCATACACACTCACACATGCTCACACACACTGTCACACATGCACACACACCACACACACTCTCACACACATTCACACATACACACACTCACACTCATACACACACCACACACACTCTCACACATGCACACACACACACTCACACCACACACTCACACACACACTCACACTCATACACATACACTCACGCATATACACACATACACACCATACACATTCTCACACATGCACATGCACACTCATACCACACTCTCACACACACTCACACATGCACATGTACACATACACACACACTGTCACACACACACTCACACTCATACACATACACTCACACATACACTCACACATACACACCACACACACTCTCACACATGCACATGCACACACACACATACACGCACACTCATACTCATACACACACCGCACACACACTCTCACACATGTACACACACTCACACCACACACTCATACACACACACTCACACTCATACACATACACTCACACATATACACACATACACACCACACACATTCTCACACATGCACATGCACACTCATACCACACTCTCACACACACTCACACATGCACACATACAGACCACACACTCACACATGCACATGTACACATACACACACACTGTCACACACACACTCACACTCATACACATACACTCACACATACACACCACACACTCTCACACATGCACATGCGCGCACACATACACGCACACTCATACACACACACTCACATTCATACACATACACTCACACATATACACACATACACACCACATACACTCTCACACATGCACACACACACTCATACATACACACTCACACTCATACACATACACTCACACATATACACACATACACACCACATACTCTCACACATGCACATGCACACACACACACATACACGCACACATTCTCACACATGCACATGCACACTCATACCACACTCTCACACACATTCACACACACATACACTCTCACACATGCACACACACAGACCACACACTCATACATGCACATGTACACATACACACACACTGTCACACACACACTCACACTCACACACCCCATAATCTGAGGCACAGAGTGATTCAGTTACTGCCCAAGTTTGCACAGATAGTGTCAGAGCAGCACTTTAACTCAGATCCTGGCCCCAAGCTCTGCTCTGTCTCCTCTATGCCATGCTGCTTCTGAGCTTTCTGGGCCTGGTGCAGAGTGGATTGGGGGAGCTCTGATACCCCTTCCCAGTCAGTTTTAGGGTTCTGCTCCCACTGATTTAGTAGAAGGTGCTGACTCCCTCTCCTGGCCTCTCCAAGGCCCAGGCTGGTGAGCACCTGCAGGAGGTTTACTTAGGGCTGGTTCTTCCCCTGGGGCCGGTGGATAGACTTCAGGCGTCCATGCATTGAACTGGGGAGATACATGATATCTCTGGTTTCCTTTGTAATCCTCTGTATTTTATTCCATGCATTGAAAACCTGATACTAGGGGCAGCTAGGTGGAGCAGTGAGTAAAGCACCAGCCCTGGAGTCAGGAGAACCTGAGTTCAAATCCAGCCTCAGACACTTAACACAAACTAGCCGTGTGACCTTGGGCAAGTCACTTAACCCCAGGCAAAAAGAAAAACCTGATTCTAAGGAAGGGCTGTTGGAGCTTCCTGGGGCAGCCTGGGAGGACGTACCAGGTGCCCTCCAAACCATGTGTAGGCTAGGGTTGCCCTGAGATGTCAGGGCTTCCTTCCAGCACTGGGACTCTGCTCACCCTCTGTCCATACTCAGCTCTCTGGAGGGATGGCCCAGCCCCCCATAGCCCCAGGCATCAGCAGTAATCAGTGGCTCACTGGTCCCTAGCCCCTTGCCTGGTGACCAAGGTGGGCATTTTCATTTCCCTCCATGGGTCCATGAAGGAAAGAGGGAGGGGGGAGGTGGCTTAAGCCTGTGGGGTTTATTCTTAAAGGGAGGCATAGGACAGATCCGTTCTTCATTGCTTAGCACACAGTCTGGAAGCTAGCAAGGAGGGGAGAGGGAGGGTCACTGTGCTCTACGGGGCGGGGGGGGGCAAGACCAAGAAATGCTCAGCCTGCAGGAATACACTAAGAGCCATCATTTGGGTACAATTGCCGCTCGCTTCAAATGCTCTGCTGTATTTATCACAGTGGGCGTCCTGGGGTGGGGGGCAGTGTGCTGGGAGCGTATCCTCCTCCCTGGAAATGTTCTTAACCCTCTCTGTGCCCCTTGACTGAAAGAATAGATTGACACGTTGAGTTTTCAGCAGGATTCAAGCTCCTGTTAAACACCTACTGTGTGTTTACTTAAAAGAAATGAAGTTGTAGAGATAGGAAGAGGCCTGCAGCTTTACATGGCAAGCTTGAGCTCGTGCAGGTTGGCACCTGACCCTTTAGAGGCTTAGGGGGGTTATTAACCTTTCTTGTACCATGGACCCCCAGGGCAGCCTGGGGATACCTGGGACCCCTGCCCGAAAGAATTGTTTAAATTCATAGAATAAAATGCAAATGCTCATAAAGGAAAAGTTGTTGAAATATAGTTATCGAGATATTTCGTAATGAACACATTCATGGGGCCCAGGTTAGGAGCCCCTGAAGACAGTTTTCTAGGGGCCTGTTCCCAAGGTCACACAGACCTCCTTACTTTTTAAAATTTATCTTTATTTACCCATCATTCTGATTGGTCTTTATCTCCAAGAAATCAATAAGTGAGGTGTTACTGTATAGCTGACATTCCCGTCCTCCTCACTGGGATGGATAACTCAGAGTGGTGGGTACCACCCAACCCTAGCTCTGGATTCAAAGGAGCTGGGTGCAAATCTCTCAGGGTCACACAGCAAGTCGGGGGAGAGTCAGGATAAGCAGAGAAACTCTGCTCCCCGTCTGGATCAGGTCCAGATCCATATCCAGAATTCGGAGCCCCTCTCTGTAAAATGGAGTTAACACTCTCACCTCACTGGGCTGTCATCAGCATCAAGTGAGATGGAGTGTGTACAGTGCTTTAAAAGCCTCAGAGCCGAATGAATGTGACTGTGGTGACCTCGAGCTGGCCAGCTACAGGCGCTGCTTTCCTGGCACAAATCTGAGGTATGCCCCGCACTGCTTTCCCATACTGGGGAGGATCTGAGAGAGGCTGTAAATATTTTAGAAGTTTTCAGGGCTTCCTTACATGTCCTTATGTTGAATCTTTTTATGGGCTTTCATCAGGCATTTACAAAGCAAACATTCTGTGTCAGACGTTGTACTGGGTACTGGGGTTACAAAGACAAGGAAGGAAAACACGCCTGGACTCAACAAGCTTACATTCTACTGAGGGGGAAAAGCATGCAGGGAAGTAGATACAAAGGAATTTCTGGGGAGCAAACACAAACAAGTTGGGGGTCAAGAAGGGGCTTGTGTAGCGTTTGAACTCTGAAGCAGGCAGGAAGAAGGAGAGAATTCAGACAGCCTCCCTGTGCCCACCTGCCCAGCCTGCCTCCCCATGCCCACTGGCCCATCCTGCCTCCTTGGAGATGGCCTTCCCATGCCCACCAACCCAGCTGGCCTTCCTGTGCCCACCAGCCCGGCCTGCCTCCCCATGCCCACTGGCCCACCCTGCCTCCCTGGAGGTGGCCTCCCTGTGCCCACCTGCCTGCCCTACCTTCCTGTGCCCACTGGCCCACTCTGCCTCCCTGGAGGCACCTCCCCATGCCCACTGGTCCACCTGCCTCCATGGAGGCAGTGTCCCTGTGCCCGCTGGCCCACCCTGCCTCCTGGGCGCACAGAGGAAACTGTCACAAGATGAGGGCTTCAGACAAAACAGAGATTTGCACCCAGGACTTCAAATCCAGTGTATGAGTCTCTGCAGCATCTGCTGTGCCCAAAGATGCTGAAGCAAGAGCCAGAAGGTGCTGCTCCCAGAGAGCCTGTGTATGTGAAGAGTAAACATCCTGGGCTCCATTATCTGCAGAGACAGAAGGGCAGGCTTGCCGTTGCCCTGTATTTGGAGGCCACTGGCTGATAAATTAGCCAACTGACTCCTGGGCTGCCTTTGGGGCTGGCTCTGGCTCAGGCTCAGTGCAGGCCAGGCCCCACAACAGGGGGGTTTAAAGCAAACAACGGAGAAGCACAAGAGCCCCCATAATTGGGCCACACACAACAGGGAGGGAGGTCCTGGAGTCTTGGGCTCAACCCTCCCACTCAGGGCCTTCCTTGGCCTGTCAGGAGAAGGGGAAGCCCACATTCTGTAGGGGAAGGAAGCCTCTAAGATTTTTGCTTGTTCATCTCCAAGTTCAGCCCTCTTCAAGGAGATCTGGCCCTAGGGTGCAGCAAACAGGGCCTTGTCCCAGGGTGCTGATGTTTGGAAAATGAAGCCCAGAAGAGGGAGTAGGGCAGGGTTATTTGGGCTGTTCCTTCTCCTTGCCATTAACATCTTTGGCCCCAGGAGGGCCTCAACCCATCACCCCAGAGAGAGCAAAGCTCCTTCTCCATCCACCCTTCCAATCCTCTAGAACTGGAGTTCTTCCCCTTCTTTGTCACATGGATCCCTTTGGCAGTCTGGTGAACCCTTTGGACCCCTTCTCATAACAATGTATTTAAATCCATCGAATGCAATACAGAAAAATGAAAGGGAAACCGATTACATCCAAATACAGTTATCAGAATATTTTTTAAGCAATTTCAGGGACCCCAGGTTAAGAAAACTCTGCTCTCAAGGACCTCTCCTCTGGGGAGACGGCAGCTCCCTCTTTTGACACAGATGTAGCCCTCATTACAGCCATCCCCTGTGTCTCTTCCCTGCCCCCAAATCCATTTCCTTGCTTGTAAGCCTTCCTAGGTACAGCCCTGATAAGCAAGGGGGTTGCCCCATGATGGCCCTGAAGGATTCTAGAGCCAGGCCCGGTCTGAGCATTGACCACTCTTACGTTCATGGGACTGTAGATTTAGAGTGACCTTTGAGGTCACCAAATCTGAACTCCTCAGATGTGGAAACTGAGGCCTGGAGAGGGGAACCACCTTGTCCCAGTTCACCACAGGTAGTAATTGGCAGAGCTGGGATTCGAACTTAGATTCTCTGGGTCAGCTCCAGCCCACAGTAGAAGACCCCTCAGTCTGTGTTTCTTAGGGCAGCAGCCGCTAGCCAGGGGACTGCCTTTGTTCCATTTCAAGACCCCAGAAACTCAATGAAAAGCCGTGCATTTCTGATTGGACAATTCCCAGCGCTCAGCACGTGGCTCCCCTGGGGAAGCCTTCTCTGCCTGCCCAGCTCCTCTCTTCATCTGGCATTACCTCACCCTTCCTGTCCTCCCTTGCTTCGGCCTGGACTCATGGCCCAGAATCCTAAGAATGTTCCTTCAGTGCGTGGCTCCGGGGACTTGGCTGGACTGTGCTCTCTGAAATAACCAAGGAGGAAGTAGGTGTGTAGCCAACGCATCTCATCCTTCACTAGGGCTTGTTTCATTTCAAAGTGAAGGGGTCAGGAGACCAGAGGATGGATCGGCTCATTGTCTCCTGAAAGCTTCCAGAGAACGAGAAGAATACAGTCTTGTCCAACAAACATCTAGTAAGCGCCAACCATACACCAGGCCCCACAGAGGCCACAGACAAACTCAAGGCAAAAGCAGAAAGTAGCCCTGGCCTCAGGGAGCTTACATTCTCCTTAGGGGATACAACAAGGAAGCATAGACAGGACCCCTGCAGGGAGGAGGCCAGCCAGGGCATGGAGGCCTGAGGGGATGAGGAAAGACTTGGCTGGAGAAGGTGACCATGAGCCGGGTCCTGCAGGAAGGATTCAAAGGAAGAAACAGGAGAGGGTTCCAGGTGTGGATGGATCAGGCCTTTGCAAAGGCGAGAAGGACCAAGTGCAGAGAACATGGAGTCAGCCAGTTTGGCCAGAAGCATGGAGGTGGTGCCTGGAGCACATCTGCAAAGGGAGCCTGGAACCCGATGGTGGATGGCTCTGAAAGCCAAACCAAGAAATTCGTTTTCTCCCTGAGATGGCAGGGAGCCACCGAGGATTCCTGAGCAGAAGAGGGAAGTGGCCACACATGGGTTTTAGGAAGATGAACTTGTCGGCTGTATGGAGGAAGGATTGGAGAGGGCAGTGGCTGGAGGAAGGGAGGCCCAAGGAAGCTACTGAAGTAGTGCAGGTGAGAATCATGATGGGTGGCGGCTTTGGGAGTTGGGAGAGGGAAACCGATGGGAGTAATGATGGAAAGAAAGATTCTGGAGGACGCGGTCATTGATTGGCTTTGGATCCAAGGGGTCAATTTCATTGCCATTTTGGCCCGCACAGATGTGCTCCTATTGGAAAAATTAATCCCTGGGAATCCATCTTCTCTTGCTGTCCTCTTGACCTTCTCAGGGCATCAGCCAGCCCCCCCAAGCCTCATCAGCATCTCCCAGAGACCTAAGGTCAGAGAACTCAAGCTGCTTGTCACAACGGGTCATTGTCCCAAAGTAACACAGTCTTCCCTCCCCCACCCCGTTACCATACAGAACAAATCTTGGTCAGATGAGGTAAGGTTCTGGCCTCTGACAAATTGAAAACATATTGGATCAGATCGCCACCACACGAAGAGACTAAGATGCTTGCTCTTGAAAGAAATATTAACTGTTTCGATTCAGAAATCTAGACAAACCTCCCACCAGAGGAGAGAATTCCCAGTGATAAAATTACCTCCTGCCCCACCCTTCCATGTATTCTAGTTCTCAAAATGCTTTGTACTTCACCCAAATAAAGTATGTAGGAAGAACCTACTATGTGCAAGGGATCAGCCACACACCAACTGATATTGTCACATTTCTTTTTTGTTTGTTTGTTTTTAGTTTTCAACATTCACTTCTATGAGATTTTGAGTTCTATATTTCCTCCCCCTCCCCAAGACAGCATGCAATCTGATATAGGCGATATGGGTAAAATCATATTAAAGACATTTCTACATTAGTCATGTTGTGAAAGAAGAATCAGAACAAAAGGGAGAAACCACAAGAAAGAAAAAACAACAAAAAGAAAAAATAGTCTGCTTCCTTCTGCATTCACTCTCCATGATTCTTTTCCTGGATGTGCTTAGCGTTTTCCATCATGAGCCTTTTGGAATTGTCTTGGATCCTT
This sequence comes from Pseudochirops cupreus, assembly GCA_028627135.1. Classification (NCBI taxonomy): domain Eukaryota; kingdom Metazoa; phylum Chordata; class Mammalia; order Diprotodontia; family Pseudocheiridae; genus Pseudochirops; species Pseudochirops cupreus. The sequence goes on along the minus strand of CM053584.1, from coordinate 388,660,341 downwards.
GTATTGCTGAGAAGAGCTAAGTCTATCAAAGCTGGTCATTGCACAATGTTGCAGTTATAATGTTGCAGTTACTGTGTACAATGTTCTCCTGGTTCTGCTCACTTCACTCAGCCTCAGTTCATGTAAGTCTTTCCAGGTTTTTCATTCAGTCACATTTCTGAAGTATTTGAAAGGTAGGGTGGCATAATGGCTATAAAGCCAGCCTTGAAACCAGGGAAGTTGAACCCAGGTTGCCGCTGATCCATCCTGGCTGTGTGACTTTGGACAGGCAAGTCATGAATCTCTCAGTACCCTCTCTAGGCAACTCTGAGTCTCTAACGTACAGAGAGATGGCACTGCCTGCATGTTGGTCCTCCTCTGGGGGCCCCCTATACAATAAAGTCCTAACTCGAAGCCCAAAGCCCTGGTCCATTGCTTGTCCATATTTTAAGTGTAGATGTCTTTACCAATAGAATCTAAGTTCTTTGAAGGCAGGGACCATTTCATTTTGGTGACTATACATCTGGTATTTGACCAAGGGATCATAGGTTATTTATTCCAAACTCTCTCCTCTTATTTTACAGATGAAGAGATTGAGACACAGAGTTTCTAAGTGACTTATCTTGTGATCATAGATTTAAAGCTGAAAGAGATTTAAGAGACCATTGGGTCCAACTCTCGCATTTACCCATGAGGAAACTGAGGCTGATGGTGATTAAGTTAGCACAAGTGGGTGTCTAAGGGAGTATTAGAACCCAGGACTTGCTGACCCTAAATCCAATTACCTTTGGTTGATTAATTTTGTTCTCCTGGCATACAGAGAAGCCCCCTGCTGTGTTCTAGTTGTCCTTCACTCTCTTCACATCACCAGCCCGTCTCTTTTGTCGTACAATCAGTCAAGCAATCAACAAGCATTTATTAGGTGCCAGCTATCACCCCTCATACATTTCTGGCTTGGTATCCTTTTTTCTGATCCTTCTTTGAAATTCTCAGTCTGTAATATGTTACAGTCTGCTTGTCATGACTCCCACAAAGGCAAAAGAACTATGGTCCCTGCCCCTTGGTGTTCAAATGAGTTTGGGGAGTTTTCAGAGGTTTGTGCTTCCTGAAAGGGGGAACACTACCCAGACAGGAGTTGGGGAAATGGGAGGAAGGTGGATAACAATACTTACTCCCACTTGTCTAACACTTATAGGTTTACAAAGCCCTTTCCTCCCCCCACCATCTTGCCAGTTGCTGCTGCTGCTAGTCCTCGGTTCTGGAAGAGGACCGTGACGTCAGGGAGGTGATGCCATGACATGAAAGTGAATTGGATTTAAGTGAGGGAGGGCTGACGAGGTTGCAAAAGGATACTTAACTCCATTTTACGGATCCAAAAATTGAGAGAGGGAAAGTGACTGCCTAAGAGTCACCTACTATCTGAAGCAGGATTTGAACCCAGATCTCCTGGCCTCCAGCCCAGTGCTGTGTGTCCACTGCCTAGACCCACATGTAATTCATTAATCACCAGTTAGACTTGCCTCATTCACAGCAGCCTGGGGACCCAGGGCTTTTTTCTTTTGGTCCTTTTCCTTTCACGAGATGGAAAGGAAGTGCTCTCAACCGTACTCATCAGGGACATTCCAAACAGTCTTGCTTTGGGGCCAAGGGTGGGAAGTTTAGGCCAAAAAAGGGCAATTTTCAGATACTTAGGAGTAGCCAGAAAAGCTGGATTAAAGCGAGAGCTCCCTCTCCTCCTAATGAGTCAGAGTCGCCAGCAGATCGGCTCCTTGTCCCATGCCCAGGACGTGCCTTGCATGCCTAGATCCTCACTGCAAGGGTCTGGTGGGGACTCCTGCAAGGGAACGTTTTCCAGGATTAGGGTTTTCCCTCCAAGGGGGAGAAGCTTGACAGAGGGCACAGTGGCCCACCCCATAGAGATCCCCTAATTTATTGCCATTTTCAGCTGTCACCGGGGTATAAATAAATGGAATGAAAGGAGCAGTCAACCTCACGTCAGAGGCTATCTTGGGCACTGGTGACACTGTGAGCCCACAGGACAGACTTCAGACGCTGTGAGGGGGGACGCAGAATAACTCAGCCCTGGTCTGTGGTCCCTGTGAGGACACGAGGTACTGGGATGCACCAGTGTCAAGGACAGCCCGAATCTCTTCAGGGATTCTGGGGACTTGGCAGCTGGAGAGCTCCCAGGGCTCCAAGCCGCCTCTGGAGAATTCCATGTTCTCTCCCATCTAAGTCAAGGGCTGTGTTACTGTTTTCAAGAAAAAATCATGTATCTGTTGCTGTGTCTACATCACTACCAGAACAACCATTGACTAATGCCAAAGGGAGAAATTCTATATGTTGGGGGATGAGCGGGATAGAGGTGAGGGAGGGAGAGAGGGGCACCAAGCCTTGGTTTGGGAAACAAAAGACCGGCTTGAGTTTTTACTTTGTTCCTTAATAGCCAAGTGATCTTGGGCAAGTCACTTAATAGGATCAAAGATTTGGAGTTGGGGAGATCTCAAAGGCCATTGTATGGATGAGCAAACTGAGGCCCACAGTGGTGGAGTAGATAGATCTGGACCTGGAGGGGCACTGAGAAGTTCATGTAGTCTAATCCCTGTCATTTTACATATGAAGCAGCTGAGTTCCATGGAAGCCCAAGTGACTGACTCCAGGTCACGGAGATCGTGAGAGACTGGGGATTTAAACCAAGTCTTCCTGGCTCCAGACCTAATCCTTTACCTCCTGCACATCCCTTCTGGCACCACCTTCCTCCTGTCTGCAGAAGGAGCTCCAGGAGAACTCCATTCTCTCTCTCCTGGGCTTGTTCTGAGGGAAACACAGCATAAACATGATTCATTTCCATCTTCTTCTCATCTGGTGTTACGCTTCCATCCAGCAACCCTGAACACAAGACCCTCCATCTCTGAGCTCTGTGCATTTTCTCTGACCATCATCCTGTGCCTGGGACATTCTTCCTCTTCTTCTCTGCTCACTGACCTCTCCAACTTCCTTTAGGCCCCGCTAAAACTCCACCCTTCCCTTATCTAATTCATTGACAAATATCTCTCTTTCATTTGGAAGCTCTTAATTTGGAGACCTTGGAACCATGAATGGATTTCAAGTGGTATTGAAGAGGGATAAAGGTTTTCAGGGATTTCTAAGAAATCCTTGGAGGGTTCTTTTAGTCTGAAAAGAATTCCCAGACTTAAGCAATCTTGTAAGTCAGGATTGTAAAAGTTTATTGTTAGGCTTTTCAGCCGGCAGGGGCGGGGAGGGGAGGAAGCGAGGGTCTTAGGGGGCCTGCAAACTGCAGGAGTTAAGAATCAGGTTATAAAGTGATAAATCCATAAATCAGGTATCAATTATGCTAACTAGGTGAGTAAGGGTGGGATTAGGGAGGAGTCAAGGAATGATCAGTGCTTAAAGGGACATGCACTTTTTATATCAACTGCACAGTCATATTGCCCATAATTCACTGGGAAAAAGCCTATGGGGAGGGGCTAGCAACAGGTGTGTTTTCAGGCTTGAAACATCACTAGGTCATTTTGTGGTCATCACTGACTGAGAGATGTCCAGTCTGTTACTCATCAATGTTCTGTTGACAAGATGGATGTTGGGAAGCTAGGCTAATTGGGGATCCAGGATGTGCCTAATTGGAGAGGAGTTAGCTTACTGATAGTGCATTGAAGGATTCATAGGTGCAGCTGGCCACTGGAACAAGGGAGCTTTACATTTCTCTAAACTAAAGGGATTGTTTATAAATGCTTTTGTGAAGGATTCATAGGCATAGCTTGTTATTGTACCAAGCAGGGATAAGCAGTTCATGAGTTGTAGCTAGGCAGAGTTCTGGCTCAGGGGAGAGGCAGAGTTAATGCTTTATGGCTGGGGGAAGTGTGACTTTACAACTTGGTTTCACAAACTGATATTACAGATGTAGGTACCCGAACTCAAGTGTGATTTTACAAACTGAAGTTACAACTGAATGTTACAAAGGCAACCCAGCATCCCATCAGTATCTGAACTTGAATGGGAAAAAAAATCACATCTTTATTTTCACTAATTTCTATCTGAAACTTAGCATGTCCCTCAGTTATGACTAAAAAAACCCCCAAAACAACCTATAACCGAAAAGGGGTCCACAGGCTTCAGAATATAAAAAAGGCTAAGGATCGCTCCTCTCAAGAGATAGCGACATTGTGTGATTCTTGGGGGGGCCCAGTTGTATGGGTGTGCTAGGCCAAGGCCCAAAGGCCCTGGGAGTCCTGGCCCCCCTACAGATTTGGGAGGGCAGCTGCTAGAAGTCATGAGGGATCCTCCTTCCCCAGGACTCCTGTTCACATATGGCAGCCCAGACAAGGAGGGCTGAGGCCTCAACTAGGTTGGAGGCCAGCGTGAGGGGGGGAAAGAGGATTTGAGACAGCTCACTGTCCTGAGAAGACTTGGCACCCAAAAATAGTGGGGGGAGGGTGAAGTCCAAGAAAGACTCGGTGACCCTGGGAGGCTGGAGGGGCGACCTTCATAGAAAGGGGGAGCAAATGAGTTGTTGCAGTTGAGGTCCCTCTAGGAGGGCCTGTGGCTCTTCCTATTTTAGGATAGAGTAGAGCCTGGGATGACTTCACGTGAGTAGAAATGTTCTAGGGGGCAGCGAGGTGGCTCAGTGGATAGAGCACTGTCCCTGAAGTCACAAGGGCCTGAGTTCAAATGTGATCTCACACACTTACTAGCTGTGTGACCCTGGGCAAATCACTTAACCCCAAATGCCTCTCCCCCAAAAAATAAAATTTTAAAAAATGTTCTAGGAAGAGAAAACCTGCCAGTTAGCCATTTCTGTCCCTGGTCTTCCTGAGTGTCCCTCACGAGTTCACAGGGACATCTGCCTCAAGGTCAGGAGGGAGCTCTGAGGCAGAAGAGCCTTGAATTGCTGACCTGCACCTCATAGGAGAGCCCCGGGCTTCTGTTTAGCTTAAAAAACCAAAACTGGGAGTGTTTAGAATGGACAAGAAACCTGCGGCTTCAGATATTTGCAGGGTCTTTGGCAAGGCCCAGTGACCCCGTGTATATCCCGAGGCCCACACAGCAGAGCCCAGAAGGGCAGGTGTCCGTGAAGACGCCTCTAAAGTGTGCAGAGTTAGCAGGTTATCTCATCTGACATGGGGGACAAACCTGTAAGGAGGGAGATTGTTGGTCCCACTTTGTGGGGAAGAAAGACTGAGTCTGAGAGAGGTGCGGTCCAATGACTTCACGGCTAGTGTCTGAGGTCACATTCAAACTCAAGTCTTCCTGCCTAGATGTTGCCTGCGCTATCCGCTAGGCCACCTAGCTGCCCAAAGACTAATGAACATCTTCCCAACCATAAGACCTATGCCAGACCAGCTTGGCTCCGGAGGTAGTGAGCTCCCTGTCTGAAGGTCTTCAGGGACCATTTGTTGGGGCTGTTGTGGAGGGGCTTCGAGGTCAGATCAGGATTGGGCCAGATGGCCTCTGAGGCTCCTTTAATCTCTGAGATTCTGTGATTCCTGGAGCTGGGTTCTTGAATTTTTCCATCCCCGCCTTATGGCCGGCTCCCAGGCACCCGTGGATCCAGGCTGAGCTTAGGCCCCAGGCATCCCTTCTCCAAATAAGATGCTCCATTGTTGGGGTTGTTTTCTCAGCAAACAGGGCCCAGCCGGTGGGGGGTGGAGGGAGGGAGCGCTGCTTATTTGAAATGTGACCCAGCAGGAATGAAGTCACGGGGCTGTGAACTTTGGAGATTAGGGCGGAGCCTCGAACTTTGTGGCCTCCTTGACCTAATGGAAACCTGGCTTTTTCTGGAAGGTGCCAAGTCTCTGATAAACCTATTGGAGCTTCAGAAGTTCATGAACTTCAAGCTGGGAGGGTCCCCAGGGGTCATCTGTTCAAAAGAGAGAAAGTGGAGGTGCAGAAAAGGAAAGTCATCTGCCCAAGGTCACCCAGGTCAGGAGGTGGGGGTCAGAACCGACCAGTGTCTGTGGCAGGGTGGTTATCTCTGTGGATGGACAGGGAGGATCCTGCCACTGGGCTAGAGCAGGGAGCCCAAAGGCAGAGTCAGGATCTCCTTCCTTGGGGCTAGGGCAGTGCTCTCTGCACACCACAGGCTGAGGAATGTCTGTTGAGCTGAATTGAATATATAGCAGAGAAAAGGCTGTCCAGTCATTCTCAGTTGTGTCTGATTCTTTGGGGTTTTCTTGGCAAAGATACAGGTGTGCTGGCCATTTCCTTCTTCAGTTCATTTTGTATATGAAGAAACTGAGGTGAACAGTGTCAAGTGCCTTGCCCAGGGTCACACAGCGAGTGTCTGAGGCCACATTTGAACTCGGATCTTCCAGAATCCAGGCCAGGCACTCTTGTCCACTGCAGCGCCACCTAGCTGCCCCTTCCACCTCCCGGCTGCTTCTCAGAATCTCTGAGTAGGAAGGGAGCTGGAGGGGCATCCACTTCCACTCCTACCTGAATGAGAATGCCCTCCCTGGATGTGACTGGGGGCACCGATGGCAATGCCCAGAGTAAAGAGATCATGGTTTCACGTAAGCCTCCAGAGGATGCCATAGCTTCATTTTTTTTCTTTGAATCCCTACTACCTAAGGGAGTTTCTTGACCCATAGCAGGTACTCAACAAATGTTTGTTACATTGAATTTAAATGAATTGGATATCAGAAGAAGTGCTGATAGTACAAAGCCTCCATAATCATGCTGCTGCTCAGTCATTTCAGTCATGTCCAAATCTTCATGACCCCAGATGGGATTTTCTTGGAAAGATACAGGAGTGGTTGGCCATTCCCTTTTCCAGCTCATTGTATAGATAAGGAAACTGAAGCAAACAGGGTCAAGTGACTTGCCCAGGGATACACAGCTAGTAAATGTCTGAGGTTGAATTTTAGCTCGGGTCTTCCGGACTCCAAGCCAGGCACTGTGCCCACTGCAGCGCCACCGAGCTGCCCCAAAGGACTAGCAATACACACACGTGTATATGTTATACACACACACATATACATATACATATGTACACATACACTTATGTATATTTACATCTATATGTATATATGTGTATTGTGTATGTATATGTATGTATGTGTGTGTGTGTGTGTGTGTGTGTGTGTGTGTGTGTGTGTGTGTGTACAACTGAAGACAGTTCTCGCCCTCAAGAAGCTTATATTTTCACTAGTGGGATGGCAGCACATTTAAATCAATGGGGAAGTAAGGTGTTTCTGTATTTTGGTTTGGGAAGTTACAGGGACAGTGAATGGAGCCTTAGAATACATTGACAGAAGGGTGAAATAGGGGCTCATTAAGAAGGTGTGGCCTCCTGGGCCAAAGGAAGAGGCTTACCTGACATGACAACCCTCCAAGGCCAGCCAAGAGGCCAGCCAGCCCAGCCTTGGCATCTCACAGAAAAGGGGCCGAAGCTGACAGCAGGGAGGGGATTGGCCCCAAATCACAAGGGGGTAAATGACAGGCTGAGACCTGAGTCCCTGCCCTGCAACTCCAGGGGTCGTCACACTGGGGAGGGGAGACCTGTGGGCAGAGATGGGGGTGAGTGAGAGGATAGTGGGGAATCCAGCCCCTCGGTTTGGCTTTGTCAGAACGCCAAGTTCTAGATCCTTATCAACCCCCTGGGGTTTAATCTGATAATGGTCCGATGGCAGCCGGGTGAGCCTGGATAAATGGCAGGTGGAGTCAGGCCCCGGAGCTGGAGGAGCAGAGTGATCATTTCACAGGTAGTGGGAGAGGGGAAACACAGGCCCCTAGCCCCCACACCCATGTGAACCATTCTAGGAAGTCAGGACCTGGATACCAGTCACAGAATGGAGAGGTGAAGGGGGCAATCTGGGCCAACCCCCCAACATGACACACGAGGAAATGGAGACCCAGAGAGAAAATGACTCACCCAAGGTTACCTAAGTCTTAAATGACTGAGGGACTTGAACTCAGGTCTTCTGACTCCATATCCCAGAAGGTAAAGCTCAGACCTGGGGAACTAGGGTAGAGAGAGAGAGAGAGACAGAGAGACAAGAGAGACAGAGACAAAGGGAGAGAGAGAGAACATTTATGAAGTGTTTGATGTGTGCTCAGCCCTGTGCTAAGGGCTGGAAGTACAGACACAAACCAGCAAATGGTCTCCCGGCCCTCAGGGGACTTCTGTTCGAATGGGAGAAGGCAGCCCCCAGTGGGGCCAGATTCTGGAAGCAGGAGAAGGGGACTGTCCTCCCTGGTGCCCTGGGCAGAGAGGTCTGCAGAGCCCTGGTCTGCCCCTTCTCTTCTCTCTCGCTGATCGCCCTTTCTCTTGCAGGAGTTACAGAGAGGTCACCAACTGCACCTACCTCATTGCTGAGAAACTGGATTGCTACTGGCCCAACCACCAGGTGAACGACTTCTTCCTGGCCATTCACAGGCACTACTTCCAAGACTGCCCTGCCACAGGAAGGGTCCTAAAAGACCCACCCAGCAACATCCTCTGCCCCTTCATCATCGCCCCCATCTTGGTGACGCTGCTTGGCACAGCGTTGGTGGTGTACAAGAGTCAGCGGAATGAGGGCATCGTGTAAGGCCTCGCCAGCCCAATGTGTGCCCCTTGAGACTTCTGAGGACATGCACACCCCTGCCATCATGACCTGAGACTGTGGGGTGGCCAGACTCCAGGGGCATGCTGGGAAGGAGGTGGGAAGAGGCGGGCTGGCTCTGAGAAAACCTTCATTTGGTGCAATGACAGCTTTTCTAATGAGGGGGCATTTTCCCACAATATGGTGGGTGGGCAAGCAGAGACAAGGAAGCAGTGTGGAAGACAATGTGAACACAGACCGCAAACAGTCCTATTCATTTCCTCTCACCAACACATCCCCCTTGAGTAATGCTAACAATATTTTTGCAGTTACTCACAGATTTGAGAATTATGTTTGACATGAGCCCCATCTTGACTCAACCAACAGGGTCCAACAGATTGGTTAAAGTTGGCCAAGGTTCTGTCAAGCAGAGATGTTGTAAGTATAAAGTATTCCTTGGGAAGTCTTTGGTCAACCCTTTCTCTTGAAGTGTTCATTCTCCAGATGTAATCCTCTGGCCTCACAACGTTTCCAATGTATAAAATATTTTATCACGCTGTATACAACAAACAAGCTGTGTTTAGGTGATTAAAGGATATAGTCTCAGATATGGAAATGCGTCTGGTCACTCGGGGACTTTCCAGCTGGGGTGGAAAGGGGTATCAGCAATTTAGCTTATGCAGGTGAGCGGTCCCCCACCACCCCAATAAATCCTGGCATCATTGGCAAAGAACTTGGCAAACAGGGGAGATAATAACAACTCTCACTTACATAGAGATTTATGGTTACAGTGTGCCTAATATGAGTCATCTCACTCAAGCCTCTAAATAACTGTGAAAGTAAGCAGAACACATGCTAGTCTCATTCTGCAGAGGAGGAAGCAGAGGCTCAGAGAGATGACCTGGGTAAGGTCACTCCTTGGTTACTGGCTGGCTGACACCAAGACCATGCTTCTACCACCACCACACACATTCTGTCAAAATACCATTGTTGTAGGCCTTCTCACCATCTGCCATCTTGTTAGGGCTACTCTTCAGTCCACTTCCATTCCATTTGACAAACATGGGAGGCAACATGGCCCAGCACAAGTAGTGTTGGCCCTGGAGTCATAGAACCAGAGTTCAAATCCCATTTCTGATGTTTACTATCTGTTTCACTTTGGACAACTCATTTGCCCTTTCTATATCTCAGTTTCTCCTTTGTAAAAAAAAAGGGAGGGCATACTAGATGACCACTAAGGCACCTTCTGGCTCAAAACCTATGATCCTGAAACCCTTGTGCATAGTAGGTGCTTTACAGAGACTTGACAAAGAGTTTGGCACCTGGTGCGATTTGGTCAGCAGAAAGCCAAGGAAATCCATCCTTGAATGGCCAGTAAACTTCTTGGGAGTTAGTTGCAGGCTCCTCAAATGAAAATAGGCTGCCCCTCACGGATGCCTCTCCCAATCCTCCATTCCCACCCTCTTATACTGCTCCCTGGGCCTGACTGATACCAGCACTGGGAGCCCATTATTAAGACAAAGTTTATTCAATGTATAAATAACATAATATAATATATAAATGTTTACAGAGTTGAAATAAGTATAAAATAATTTTAGATGTTAAATAATTGGGAATCCAGTCAATGTTATAAAGACTAAAATAGTACCAAAATTAATTTAAAGCCATAGTACCATACCAGTAAAAGTAGCAACAGCCTCTTTGATAGCATTCGATGGAGTGATACCAAGATGTATTTGGAATAGCAGGGGGGAGTTATGAAGCAGAAAAAAGAGAAGGGAGGTCGGGTCCAGTCACGTGTCAAATTCTGCAATATAGCTGTGCATTTCTAGGCTTCCTTGTCTTGGGGCTTCTCGGGGATCAGGCTCTTCTCACCCAGGAACAGGCTGCCCTGTGTGTTCCAAAACAAATCTCTGTTCCCCAGCTGTTCCCCAGCTCGGGTTGTAAGGATATCTGATAGCTCTTTGGGGCTACACTCCCACTCTGGTGTAATAACTACCCTTCCTGATACCTTCAGACCAGAGGCGAAGTCTATCAGCGCTTTTCTTAGGTTTTTCATGTTAATCCTTTGGGAAGTGGGTTGCTTCATCTCACTGATGATAGATAACCTGTCAAAAAGAACCTGGTGTGAAAGACATTCTCAAGAATGCCCTGTTGGAAAAAAGGACGTGATAGGGCTATGCTGTGGGGCCAAGGATGGCCAGGCAAGGCAGCCCGTGGTTCTAGTACCTGGGAAATATCTGGAGATGCATGCTGCCTCCAGCTGAATCAGTCAACTTCTTGTTTCCTCCACCCAGAGTCCCCTACCCCACTTCTTTGCCTTTTCAGAAGCTGTTCCTTATGCTTACCAAGCTTCCCCTCCTTGCCTCTACCTCATAGAATCTCTGGCTTCATTGTAAGCATGAGTCTGGCGCCACCACCTCCAGGATGTCTTCTACTATTTCCCCAGGTGGCTAATGCTCTCCTCTTCTGAAATTACTTTGTGGTTATTTTCTATATTTTGTATAGACTTAGCTGGGGAATTTCCCCCCACCCACCCCCACTCCAGTGGTGTTTAACTCTGTGAAGGTAGGGACCACGTCCTTTTTTGTCTTTGTGCTCTCTGGCACTGAAGGAAGGAGAGAGAGAGTTGGGCACAGAAATACATTTCACCCAATAAAGAATTAAGAGAGAAAGAGGAAAGGAGGTGGGGAATTAAAGGGAGGGCAGACTAAGAGAGAATCTAGTCCTAATCAAAACAGATTCCAAGGACACACTAAAGTATGTCCAGTAGCTCTTTTGGGAAGCTGAGGGGCTGCCCATGATTTGGGGAATGGTTGAACAAGTCATGGCATGTGAATGCGATGGGATCCTCTTGTGCTGAAAGAAATGATGAAGGAGAGGGTTTCAGAGAGACCTGGGAAAGACTTGTATGAACTGATGCAGAGGGAAGCAAGCAGAATCAAGAGAAGAATTTATAAAATGACAACAAGATGATAAAAGCCATCGACTTGGAATGAATTACACTCTGATCAGTGTAATGGCCGGCCAGGACTCCAGAGGACCAATCATGAAACCTGCTGCCCACCCCCGATAAAGAGGTAAAGGATTTGGAGGGCAGATTGAGACAGTTTTTGGAACTCAGCCACTGTTGAAATTTGTGTGATTGATTATGCATGTTTGTGATGGGTGTGGTTTTCAATGAGTGGGAGGATGAAAAGGTGGATTTTTGCTGATTAAAAAATTAACTATAATTTGAAAAGATAAATAGTGCTCGGAGATTTGAGATGAGTGCAAGGTTAAGGACTTAACACACACTTGTATTTTTTTCTGGATAAATCACTCCCTCTTTGTAGGTTTCTGTTTCCTTCTGCCTCAAATGAGAGGGCTGGATGAAATACTTCGCACATTTTCTTCTCAGCTTGACTGCTTTCTGGCCTCCAGCTGGGAGAGATCAGGGAAAGTGTCTTGGAGGAGATGGTGCTGGAACTGGGCTTTGAAGAATGGGCAGTAATTGGCCAACAGGCTGACATGAGGAGGAAGGGCTTTCCCCAGAGGTCACAAAATGAGCAAACGCTTATGGAGCATGTGAGTGGAGCATATGGGGCATCTAGGTGGCACAGTGCATAGAGCACTGAGCCTGAAGTCAGAAAGGCTCATCTTCCTGAGTTCACATCTGGCCTCGGACACTTCCTAGCTATGTGACTCTGGCCCAGTCACTTAACCCTGTTTGCCTCAGTTTCCTCATCTATAAAATGAGCCGCAGAAGGAAAAGGCAAACCCCTCCAGCATCTTTGCCAAGAAAACCCCAAATGGGGTCACAAATTGCCAATCAGTCCTGCTTGGCTTCCTCAGCAGGTACATGAAAGAGAAGCTTGGAGCTATGTCACAGAGGGTCTTCAAAGTTAGGATTTCATTTAGCCCCTGCCTCTGTGCTAACCAGCTCACTGCAGACGAAAACAAGCTCCCAGCTCTCTGGGCAGTGCAAAGGTGTTAGAATTCGTGGTTCATGTCTGTCTACATTCTGTGATTGATGAGAGGCCAGTGGAGCTCTTCCCTTCCCCCATTAGCCTGCCATATTTTGCTTTCCAGTGTTCATCAGATGGGCCTGAAATGGTTCATCTTCTGGTGGCATCATGTGCAGTCTTTGTGGGTCTATCTCCATGAGGCTGGGTCACTTCATACTAAGGTAGCTGGGAATCAGCTGGGCTCGATTCTCTCTCCCCACCCACCTCCCCTCCGTCCACCTTCCCTTCTTCCGAGGGAAGAATATCATCAGTCATCTTAACAGCAATTCAGAAGCCAATTCCTCCTTTTCTTTTCAAACTCAACTCCCTTACTCTACAGGAGATGAATGGGGGGCACAGGTGCTGAACACAAGGGCATGAGAAATGGCTCTCCAGGAAGAAGGCTCTGCAGGAGGCCAGAGTAGTGATTGCTGCTCTCAGGGCCAACTGCCCCATGGGGTCTTGGAGGGTGAAGCTGCCTCAGGGAAGGCTCAGCACTCAGCACTCAGCAAGCGTGTTTTGTGCTCGACTTTGGAAAACAGCTCTGTGGATTTTTCTTGGGGGTGTAGCTAGCCTACAAAGTTATGTGGGAGGAGCAGGTGTTTGTGCTGGCAGCTCAGCTGGGGTCCTGGACAGAGGAGCTGGCTTCCTGACACCAAGCATCCCTCACTTTCAGGCCTCCAGTTTCCCTCAGCATTGATCCATCTACTAGTGTTCCAGGTGGGACAGCTAGGTGGTGCAGTGGATACAGCAGGTCCTGGAGTCAGGAAGACCTGAGTTCAAATCCAGCCTCAGACACTAGCTGTGTGACCCTGGGCAAGTCACTTAACTTTTTGCCTCAGTTTCCGCATTTATAAAATGAGCTGGAGCAGGAAATGGCCAACCACGCTAGTGTCTCTACTAAGAAACCCCAAAAGGAGTCACTAAGAGTCAGACATGACTGAAAACGGCTGGACAACAACGAGGTATGCTAGGTATTGTGCTGAACTCTGGGGATGCAGATATAAGCGAGATAGTGCCTCCCCTCGTTTACACATCTGTATTGCTTGTTTCCCCCATTAGATCGTAAGCTCCTGGAGGGCAGGACTGTCTTTTGCCTCTTTTTGCATCCTAGGTGCTTGGCACAATGCCGGGCATACAGTAGGGGCTTAGTAAACTTTAATGACAGAGTGACTGGAGCTTACATTCTACTGGGAGAAACAACGTGTCCATCCAGGCACGTGTGTATACACACACTACGCACAAATTGAGTTCGAGGTCGCTCTGGGCAGGGGAGAGGGAGCCAGCAGCCAGGTGGCTCGGGAGGGGCTCTGTGGAGAATTTGGCTCATGAAGTCTTGAAGGAAAAGAGGAATCCCAAGCACAGCGGTGCCGAGAAAAGGGAGTTAAAGCAGCTCGTAGGATCACAGATTTTGAACTAAAGGGCCCTTGAGGACATCTAGCCCTTAATTTCCTCATTACAAATAAGGAAACTGAGGCCCAAATGAGGTGAAGTAGCGTGGAGCCAGGGGACACAGTGGACAGGTGCCAGGCTTGGAATTAGGAAGATCTGAGTTTGAATCCTGCCTCGGTCACTAACTAGCGGTGCTAACACCTTCTTCCCCCAAGGCATGACAACCTTGCCTGGGACAAATAGCCTCAGAGATCTCTTCTGTTTCTAAATCCCATCATTCATGTTCATAAGGTGCTATGATCCTACCATCTGTTAAACGCATCCTATGGGCCGGGCACCAGGAATTCAAAGACAAACAAAATGGTGCCTGCTCTCAAAATCATGTAATTATGGAGCTGAAAGGGACCTTAGTGGATGTCTGGTCCCATTCATTCCCTACTACAACATCCCCCAGAAATGACCACCCAGACTTTGCCCAAAGGTTTCTAATGAGGGGAGTCCACCCTCTCCACTTCAGGATAGCTGATTACTAAGTAGTTATGGACGTCAAATCCATTTGTCTCTTTGCAGCTTCCATTCATCATTCCTGATTCTTTGCTCTGGGGCCAAGCTGAATTCCTCCTTCCCCAGAGGGCCATTCAAATACTTGTAGACAGCTATCACATTCCCATTGAGTCTTCTCTTCTCCAGACTCAACACATCCAGTGCTTTCACAAGATTCTCACGTGCCATAGAGTCAAATCGCATCAACATCCTGGTTGTCCTTCTCTGGACCATCTCTAACTCACCAATGTCCCACTTAAAATGTGGATGGCAGAACTGAGCCCAGTATTCTAGATATGGTCCAGCTAGGGCTGAGGACAGAAGGATGATCAGCCTCTCTTCATGTAGCCCAAGATCACAAAAATTTTTCTGGCTGACATATCACACTATTGACTGGTCCATTAGAACACCCCCCAAAACCCTTTCCTGACAAACTTCTACTTATTCAGACCCTCCCCCTCCTATACTTGTGAAGCTGATTTTTTGAACCCACATGTAAGACTTTACATTGATCTGCTATTGCAGTTCACCTTATTAATTAGGTTTAGCCCAGCGTTCTAGCCTGTCAAGATCTTTTTGAACCTTGTATGTATCATCCACTATGTTTGTTATTTCTCCAAGTTCAGAAACATGCCATCAGCGCCTTCAAAAGGCATTTATAAAAATGCTCAACTGTGTAGTGACAAGCACCCAACCCTGAGGCAATCCACCGGAGACCTCTTGCCAAGCAGACATTGAACCATCAATGACTACTTTGAGTCTTTAGACAGTTCCAAATCCATCTAATTTTGTAATTGTCTAATCCACAGCTCTCCACATTAAAAAAAACAGCATGAGATACTCAATCAAATTTTTCACTAAAAGCTATGTAAACCATGTCTACAACAGCTCACTCATCTGCCAGTTCGTTTACAATGTTAAATCACCATTATCTCTTCTAGATTTTTGCTAATCATTTCTTTAATGATCTGTCAGAGGATTTTCCCAGAAATTGAAGTCAAGTTCACAGGCCTCTCGTTGCAGACTCTGCTCTCTGTTCTGGTTTTTTGACCATCAGAACAACACTTACCATTCTCTGATCTTATGGAACTTCTCCCACTTTCCATGGTCTTTCAAATATCACTAGCATTATGGCTCTGCAATCACATCTGCCAGTTATCTTAGTGTTGGGGAACGTAGTTTATCCAGGTCAGGTAATTTGAATTTATCAAGAGCCTCACCCTGTGCATTCAATCATTTGCCAAATCTTGTGATTTCTTTAGATTCTCTCTTACTCTCTCCTTACTTAACTACTACTTGCTGACGAGCCGTTTTAATTCTGCCATCTCTTTTATTTTAATATATATTTTATTCATATTGTCAAATATTTCCCAATTACATTTTTAAAGTTTTTATCATTCATTTTTTTAAAATTTGAGACCCAAATTTGCTCCCTCCCTCCTGCCCCTCCCCCCTTGAGTAGGCAAGCAATATGATATCAATTATACATATGAAGTCATGCAAAACTTATTTCCGTGTTGCAAAAGAAAACCCAGAAATAACCCAAGAAAAATAAAGGAGAAAAGCACGCTTCAATCTGCACGCAGAGTCCATCAGTTCTCTTTCTGGAGGTGAATAGCATTTTCGTCATTGGCCCTTTGGAAGTTTCGGATCATTGTCTTGATCAAAGCAGCTAAATCTTTCACAGTCGATCTTTGTTACAGTGTTGTGATTCACTCTGTTCGATGTGCCCCTGGTTCTGCTCACTTCACTTCACTTTCAGTTCATAGAAATCTTTCCAGGTGTTTTGGAAATCACCTTGCTCATCTTTTCTTTTACACAATAGTACTCCATCACAATCACAACCACAGCTTGTTCAGCCATTCTCCACTCGATGGGCATCCCCACAATTTCCAACCACTGAGAAAAGCTGCTCTAAGTGTTTTTGTACAGATAGGTCCTTTTCCCTTTTCTTTGATCTCTTTGGGCTGCAGACCCAGGAGTCATTCCATCATTTCTAGTGCCAAGATCATTCTCCTTGGCAGAGGAAACAAAAGGCCTCTCTTCAAGGAGCCCAGTCTGGCTTATAAACAGACACAAACAATGACATCTATAGTGAGGGTGGGAGGGCTCCCAATTTTTTTCCTGCAGAAGTACATAAAGTAAACAATAGCCACAGGCAAAAAGGCCAATGGCCAAAAGCACCCTCCTATTTTCTCCAATGAAAACCAGACCAAAGCACCTCATTGTCCTTACTCAAGGTCTAGGCCAGCGGTTCTCAACCTGTGGGTTGCGACCCCTTTGGGGGTCAAATGACCCTTTCACAGGGGTCACAGGGGTTGCCTAAGACCATCAGAAAACACATATTTCCAATGGTCTTAGGAACCAAGACACCACTCCTCTATCCGTCTCCAGGCAGGTCTGCCCACATGCAGACACACCCACATACAACTATGAAAGATTCCCAGCATTAGGGAGGTTGAGAACTACTGGTCTAGGCTTTGTGCAGAGGATTTTCCCAAAGTTGCCTTTGTTGTGCACCCATAAACCACAGGATTTTCTGGCCAGCCAGGGTGAAGGATGTGCAGCCAGAGCTGGCATCCAGTTCGTTATCCGCCAGGAGAGACTTTTCTTTCAAAGGTCGCCAGCAGGAGGCATGCCTGGGCAGCAAGGGGGATGGAAGAAGGCTGGGGCCAGAGTGAGGGTGAGGCTGAGACAAGGTCATTGTCTCTGGTGAAGAAAGAAAGCCCTGTCTCCGCTCCACATGAACACACCAGCCACTTTCATGCACAGGCCACGTGGGGGGAAGTGTGTGGATCCCCACACTCAGCCTGAAAGGGCTGCCCAGAGGACTGCTGGAGCCTTTTCTTCATTCTACAAATCAGCATATCCCCAACATTGGCAGTTTCTGTTTGCCACCCATAGCCAAGATGCAGCGAGTACCTGCAGATAGGGAAGTAGTCACCCACCTAACACTGTGGTGAACTCTAAGTGCTGAAGTGATCTTGGAAATCATCTAGTCCAAAGACCACAGGGTTATAAGCTTAGAGCTGGAAGGGACCATCAAGATTACCCAGACCCACCCCTCCTTGTATAAATGGGGAAACTGAGGCTTGGGGAGGCTGAGTGACTTCACAGGGTCATAGATTTAGACCTGGAAAGGGGTCTCATGGTCATCTCAAGCTCCCCCTCATTTGACAAGTGAGGATTCTTCAATCCAATTAAACAAACATTTATTGAGCGCCTACAATATTCACCAGGAAGTGTGCTAGGTTCCAGGGATACAAAGATCTACCCCGAAGCAGCTCCTGTTCTACGGGATGGGAATGATATGTCTACAGCTAAGTAAATAACCAGTACATGCAAAGGAATCTGGGAGGGGGAGGACTTCTTGTAGGAGGCCAGAGGTTGCAAGAGCTGGGATGAGAAGAGAGAGCATACCTGGCATAGGGCACTGCGTCGGCAAGGAGGCAGGAGATGAAATGTGGTGTCCACTCTCTGCTCTTACTCTTGTCTAAAACCTCTTCAGTCTGGCTCCTGACCTCGTCATCTCACTGCAATGGCGCTGGCCAGAGGTTACTGCCAAGCATGACAGGCTTTTCTCTGTCCTCATCCTTCCTGATCTCTCTGCAGCCTTTGCCATTGACCGTCACAATGGTCCTTAATCTTCTCTAGGCTTTGGTGACGTGTCTGGTTCTCCTCCCACCTCTCTGACCATTCCTCAGTCTCTTTTGCTAACTCTTCATCCAGGTCATGCCCACTACCCTGGATGCCCCGTCCCAGGGCCTGTCCTGGGCTTTAGACTATTTCCGTTGGCGATCTCCTCATGTCCCAGGGACTCATCTCTACACAGAGACAGGCCTCCAGCCCAGTCTTCTGCTTGACTCCATGCAAGGCTGGCTCTCTGGCTGATTGGCCTCTGTTGACATGACATCATCCTTCCCAAAATGCTTCACACATACTGGGTGCCCAGTGACTGTGGAACGGAACCAGATCTAGTTTAGCTCATGTTTAGAGAAGCCTTCATGGTTTATAAAATATTAGCTGAGAAGCAGCACAACGCGGTCCAAACACAGCGTGGTCCCCACAGCCTGGGGCTCTGGCTGGGGCTTCAAGGAGGCTGCAATCTGCGTCCCTCCGACTGTTCGGCTGGTCACTGCTGGTGTGACCCTTGGCAAACCATGTGCCTTCTCTGTGCCTCAGTTTCCTCCTTAGTACAAGGAGGGATTTGGGACCATGTGACCTTGAGGATCCTGTCTACTCTGGCAGGGTTGGTGCAATTATCATCATCTCCATTCTGCAGGCCAGTAAACTGAGGCTCAAAGAGGCAGAGCAACTTGCCCAAAGTCATATGGCCATGAAAGGGCAGAGAGGACACTCCTCAGCATAGCCTGCTGCTAAACTGTACATTTCCTTCATCATGTTATAATAGTAAGAATAGTACTAATTTAGGAAGCAATCACAGCTCCTGAGAGGGAGGTGGGAGAGGGAGGGTTTGGGGAGAAGCTGGCCCCTGAATGGACCCCCGAGGGCAGACAAGGACTCCCAGAGGCAAAGATTAGGAGGGAGGACAGTCCAAGCTTGGGAGGATTCCTGGAGGGGAGAAGAGTCCAGTTCCGGGCTAGGGGGCATGTTTCTCCAG
Source organism: Pseudochirops cupreus (assembly GCA_028627135.1). NCBI lineage: Eukaryota > Metazoa > Chordata > Mammalia > Diprotodontia > Pseudocheiridae > Pseudochirops > Pseudochirops cupreus. The sequence goes on along the minus strand of CM053584.1, from coordinate 388,641,277 downwards.
TTTTCAGGTGACACAAAGTTCCATTGAGTATCCAAGATGCTGGATCACAGAGTCAGGATCCAAAAAAGATTTTGATTGGAAAAAAAAACAACAATTTCCCACACAGGTAGGAAGTGTCAGAGGCTGGATTTGAGCTCGTGAATCTTCCTGATTCCAAGCTCAGTGCTGTAACCATTGTGACACTTGGCTTCCCTCTAAGGCCATTTTCCATTAGCAGTCACTGCCTCTATTAACCTGACCAGTCCCCTGATCCCTCCCTGCCAGTTCACATAAACATGAACAGAATCACAAAATCAGAGAATTGCAGGAGGGGAGGATCATCAGAGGTGATCTAGCAAGAAGGCACTCGCCATACACCTGAACAGTAATCACACAGGATCTTTACTGATGGGTGGCTTAGCCCTTCTAGATGCGAATTGCATCTTTGCAAAGTTCTCCTTTTTAAGGATGTTTTGGAATCCAGTCCTATTTGCACCCTGCTCTGTGCCCAGCCCCTTCACACCCCCAGCTGCTTCCAGTTGTGCCCTCTGGGGCCAGGCTGAGCAAACTCAATCCATCTCAGCATCATGCCAACGCTGAAGACAACAATCATGTCCTTGCCAAGTTTTCTCTCCACTGGGCTGAACCAGTCCTAATATGGCACAGTCTCCAGACTCTAGAGCAGAGGTGGGGAACCTTTGGCCTCCTAGTCCCATGTGGCCCTCTAAGTCCTCAAGCCACTTCAGACAAAGGGCCACACTTGAGAACCTAGAGGGCCACATGGGGCCTGGAAGTCACAGCTTCCTCCTTTAGACACTCTCCACCATCATTCTTGAAGTTCAGCTTCCCAAACAGGAGACCATTGGGATTTCTGACCAGCCCACAGTACAAAAGTGCTCTCCCTCTCCCGAGGCCCAGAGAGTCTTCTGAAGGCAGCCTGTGATTGCATTAGCATCTGGGGTTGCCATAGCAGATTGCTGGCTCATAACGAACTCCCTCTCTATTTTTGTTTGATCAGCTGCTGTGTAGTCACATCTTTGGGCAGCTGGGTGGCGCTGCAGTGGATAGATTTCCAGATCTGGAGCCAGGAAGACTCATCTTCCTGAGTTCAAATCCAGCCTCAGACACTTCCTATCTGTGTGACCCTGGGCAAGTCACTGAACCCTCTCTGCCTCAGTTTCCTCATCTATAAAATGAGCTGGAGAAGGAAATGAAAAACCACTCCAGCAGCTCTGCCAAGAAAACCCCAAATGGGGTCATGAAGAGTCAAACACAACAGAAATGACTTGGACAGTAACAAGCTACTCAGGCTTTTGTCTGAGAGCAGAATTCAGAGGGTCCTCTCATCTCTACTCCAAAGGGCAAACCTCCATCCTCCTCCCCCAGAAGGGAGCAGAAACTTCTCAGCGTCTCCTTAATAATCCTACTTATGACTTATAAGACAATCACAGGATCTGGGCACTTCTGCTAGGGGGTTAAACAAAAATGAGATGGTAAAGAGCAGCCTGATTCAGACCATGCCTGATACCGACCCTTCTGACATTGCTAGGACCGCTTTCTGTCTTAACAGACAGAGACGCTGGCCCCAGGTGAACCCCACGAAGGACCTGAACCCTCTGTTTTCCAAGGGGCAGTACCAGCCTCTTAAACTGAAAAAAAGGAAGGAAAAAGAAAAAGAAAAACCACCCAGTTTCCAAGGCTCCTCAAGGACAGACTGAAAGATGAAGTCTGAGTGTTTTCTATTTACCAATTCAGAAACATTCTTCCATCTTCTCTAGAGACTCTCTTTGCATCCCAAACATTCTCCTTTTCTCTCCTTGCCAAACCCAAACAATTCTAATTCGTTTTCTCTGTTTCTTAGACTTTCTGCCTTCCTTTCTTTGACTCTAGGGCTTTTCATGCTGGCTGTTTCTGGCATTAGAAACTGAGGGCTCTGGCTTCACTTCCTTGGATCTCTCAGCCCCCCACTGGAGATGTCAAATGTTGATGCTGCAGGGGGAACAAAGTCAATTCCCCCTGCCTTTTTTTCCCAATGGGAGCTGGGGGTGGAGGAGAAAAAAATTGAAGGGCATTAAAATTAAATATATGTGATTTTTCTTTAGTGCATTTTTATAGACTGCAAGTCACTTTGTGATCTTAGATATAGAAAATTATGAATAACTGGTCTTTTTATATTTAAAATGATAGGAATTTTTTGGATAAAAATTTTGCATAAAATTTGGATTAAAAATTTGGATAAAAGTCCTACCACAATTTACTTGAAATGATTTTGATTTTTGTCATAAATGGAGCTGATGATTTTGTGAGCTCACTGAAGTGAGGACACCTTCTGAGAAGGCAGGTCAGCTTTCTCTGCCCCTTGTCTGGGTCCTCCCATGTGTTCAGACAGGTGGTCCACCCAACATGCTGGGAGGCCTTCCTCGGTTGCTCTCGACATTGGTCAAACCCCCATTCGATGAAGCGCCCCCAGGCAATTCCCCGTTGCCCATCTGTTCGGCTAGTTGGACATGACTTTGATAATATCCTTTATGCCTTATTTTACTGTGAAATGTGTTGCCGTCTACTCACCCCAGCAGGATCCCCTCCATTGCCCTTTGCTCAACTCCCAATTTCGATTCTTTGGAGACTGTGACAAATGGAGCTGCTGGATGCCGAGCTCAGAGGAATCTGCCCTCTCTTCGCTGTTGCTAATTAGGAAAAGCAGGCGATGAAAACGTCGATCAACAAGCATTTATTGGATGTTTACCGTGTGCCAGCGCCATGCTAAGCTTTGGGAATACAAAGACAAAAAGATAGCAGCCCTGCCCTCAAAGAGCTTCTTCCATTCTACTAGGGAAGACGATGTGCATGTCTTGCTGGCCCCAGATGGCGCTTCGCATCCAGCTCCCTGGAGCATCTTGGGGCATCTTGCCATCCATTCTGGTGTGGCAAGAATGCATACATTGTATAATAGTAAATGTTTAATACATGCTAACTCTCCTATATGAGAATGTGAACTCCCAGAGGGCAGGAGCTGTCCCAGTACCTGGTGCTTACTGGATACCAGCTGCTCAGGGAGTGGGTCAGCCTTCATCCCTGGGAGACCTTCATCCCTGCTCTCAGCCTGCTCCTTCCTGCAGTCCAGGTTCTACTGGGACTGCAAACAAAAGCATAGAAATCAATTAACAGAGGGAAGGACTAGAGGTAAGAGGAGCTGGAAAAGGCTTCCAATAAATAAAGAAATTTTGGTTGGGACTTCAAAGAAGCCAGGGAGGTCAGTGGTCCAAGCAGAGGAGGAGGGAGAGTATCGCAGGCTCGGGGACGGCCAGAGAGAATGGCCAGAGCCAAGAGCTAGCGTTTGGGTCACGGGACAGCAGAAGTCACTGGATGGAAGAGTACTGGGTGGGGAGTGGGGTGTGAAAAAGCTGGAAATGTGGGGAGGGGCTGGCCAGGAAGGGGTTTGTATTTGGTCCTGGAGGACCTGCCTTCCCTGAAATGCCTCCGCTACCTTTGCCTATAAAGGAAGCGGTGGTGGAGAGGACTTGGAAGGTACTTCCCAGTTCTGTGACTCTAAACCCCTTTCTCTGCGGGGTACAGTGTCTTTCTCCCTGCGAGCTGGCTCCCAGGCTAGGCATGGGCTGCCTTGTGCCCTGGCTCTTGGCTGCCCCCTAGTGGTGGGACTTTACCTGTCGGGATTCCTTCCCAACCTCCCAAAATCTATGTAATACCAGCTCCGATGGGTCATCACCAGTCATCGTGACTGTTGTCTGGCAGGTGGACTCGGATCTCTCTGGAGGAGAGACTGAGGCCGATAACTGTGTGCAGCTCTGCCTCACTTAAATCCGATTCACTCACAGGTCAAGACATCATCATCCCATGTCGTCATTAGTCCTCTTCAAGAATGAAGGACGACCACCACCACAAATACCTCCCACTTGGGAGACTTTCAATCTCACAGAATTCCTTCCCCATCAGGAGGCAGGTGAAGATCATCGTCTTCATTTTACAGATGAGGAAACAAACTCGGGTAAAGAGACTCCTCGGTCAATCAGCTCAGCAGCAGCAGCAATGCCGGCCGGGCAGGATCAGGACTTGAAACCAGAGCCTACTGACTCCCAGTTCAGTGCTGGTCCCACTGAGGAGAATTCAGCTCTGAGATTCCTCCACTGACTCCAGCGCACTCTCCCTATACCACACTAACTCTTTGTGTTAATTTGGAGCTTAGGCACGATTTTAGGGCTAGCTCCCTGGCAGGCCTCCAGAAGGCTATATACCTCTTTCTTTTCTCGTTTGGTCTTGATCTGTAATGTCATTGATTGAGGGAACCCCCTCCCCAAAGAAGATTATCATAACCACTGGCTTTAATTACTAAGCTTTAACAGCTTAAAACTGTACTGAGACTTTTCGGACACCCGCGTAACACTTCAAAGTCTGAAAAGTGCTTTACGTGTGTTATGTCATTGGATTGTGACAACAGCCTGTGAAAGAGTTACTCTGGTTATTCCCATCTTAAAGATGAGGACATTGAGAGAGACAGAAGGGAAGGAACTTTCCCAGAGTTACCCAGTTTAGTAACGGTCTGAAGTGGGATTTGAACCCAGATCTACCCTGGCTCCATCGAGCTGCTCCAATATAAATCACCTGTCTAGAATATAACTTAGTCTTATAGAGTTACACTTAGGATATATCCACCTAGAGAATCACCCAGCCTCTGTGCGCCAGAACATGTCAAGATCTAAAACCAGGTCTTCCAGAGGCCAGGCCAAGCCCTCAAGTCATTCTATCCACTTTACCTTGCTACCTAGCATGCAGCCCCCAAGGAGTTAAGTTATCAATTCTGCTCCCCCTCTCTGGGCCTGTTTCCTTCTCTGCAAATTAGAGCTTTGTCAGAACAACATCCTTTCCATCTCCAAACCTTCTGGAGTGTGATAGGGCAGATCCTGGTCACAAACAATCCTCACCAACTCTGGAGTGCACAGGAGTTATGCTAAAACATAATTGGGAAATGTTTAATAAAAAATTAAAATATAATTCAAAATAGATAATGTTAATTTGTGGTTTTGTAAGGCAGTCTGTCGTCCAGCAGGATCTGTTTCTATTTGAATTTTGTATCATGGCTGAGGGGGAGGAAGCTGCCCTGGGGCTTGAGGCAGGAAGCCCTGAGTTTGGACACCAGTTCTGTGACTTACTCTAGGCATGACTATGGGCAAGTCACCTCACCTCCCCCAGCCCCAGTTTCCTCATTTGTGAAATGAGAGGGTTGGGCTAGACGTCCTCTGAGGTCCTTCCCATGTCTTAGCTCTATGGTCCTATACTAGCAGTTCTTAGGAGCCAACACATCCTCTCCTACCACCTTCAATTAACACAAGCTTTCCTTTCTGTCTGAGACATTCACTCTTTGCATTTCCACTTCTCAGAATTCTTGTTGTCCTTCAAGGCTTAGCTTGAAGGGCCTTTCCTTGATCCCTCCAGTTTTCTGGGCTCTTTTCTGCCTCAATTTACCTTGTATTTACTTACAATATTAACAAAACCTAACACTTACATAGTGCTTTTGGTTATACAGACCATTTTACACATATTCTCTCATTTAATCCTCATAACAAACCTGGGAGGTAGGTGCTACTATTATTCCTATTTACAGATGAGGAAACTGAGGCAAACAGGAGTTAAGTGACTTGCCCAGGGTCACACAGCTAGTAAGTGTCTGAGACTGGATTTGAACCCAAATTTTCCTGACTCCAATCCTAATTCTCTATCTGCTGTAACAACTGTTTGCCTACAAAATGAGGTGCAGCCAGGGGGCGCCATAGCGCACAGAGCGCTGGACGGGGAGTCAGGGAGATTCATCTTCTTCCTCAGTTCAAATCCAGCCTCTGACACTTAGTCTCTGTGTGATCCCGCCCTCCCAAACTCCCTGGGATCTAATTACTTTGTATGCATTCATTTTTATCAAATGTATATTTATATATATTTATCCTCTATATGTACACACACATACACATACATACATACCCATACATGTGTACACGTCTCCCCCCTTTAGCGTGTAAATGCAAGGACCATGTCATTCTTTGTGCTTGTGTCTCCAGCTCTACCATAGTATTTGGCACATAGTAGGTACGTAGCAAACATTCGTTGATTGATTGTTTTTTGTTTGTCTGTTTTTGAAGAGGAACAGTGCCATCACAGGGTGATGTCTAGACTAATGACTGAATGGATTTAAGTGAGGCAGAGTTATCTTCAGCCTCACTCTCTCTTCCAGAGCCATGGAAGTCCCATGGCAGGACAAGAGTCAAGACGACCAGCAAGGGCCTGACACACGGTGGATGACCTTGGCATCTTTGATGTCTGACCAACCTCCAGGCATCCCGCAGCACCCACTTCAGCTGCCATGATGGCTTTTGGAAGAAATTGTTCTCATCTGCCCATTTGGTTGGGGGAAGTCTTCATATGCATGGGGTAGACATTCCCCTAACACACCAATGGATTTAAGGACCCTCAGTTACTCTCAACCAGGTTTAACCTGTCTATTCAGCCAGTTTAGTGGGATGTGGCTGCTTTGCCTGCTGCAGCTTCTTGGAGCCACAGGTAAGACTTGAGTCCCAAGTAGACCCCAAGGGTGGATGAGCAGCCCTGAAAAGGGCTTAGCAAGCCCTCACACCAAAGGTGCTAGTCCTCCTTGAACACCCAATAAATACCATAATGCCCCATTATTTTTGCCTGAGGAGCTGAACTACTCAGCTGGGCTCAGTTTACTAGGTAATGGTACAAAAGGAGTAGGCATTGCTCTACTTTGAGCCCAAATACTGAGATTTTCCAGTCCTGAGACCAGGCTAAGCCCTATCCTGGGACAAGTTCAGAACTATGCTGATAATCATGGCACCAACAAATCACTGTCCTGTCCTCCTTGCTAAGCTCCCTCTGGTTCTAAAGCTTACTCATCCCTCCAAGACAACATCTATTTACAGTTTAGATGTCCTGTCACACTAAAAGAAGGACCAGGTGGATACATTGTTTTTATTTCGGGAAGACTGTTTTCCTTCTGGGGACACTAAGGGCAGGATTTCACATTCAGCTGGACTTTGCTCTCACCAAAGTGCTATCTTATGTCTCAGCAGAAAGAGGGACGGACTTAAGACAGGAATCCTTGATTCAAGTCCTGCCTCACTTGCCAACTGTGACCCTAGACAGGTCAATTCACCTTTCTGTGCCTCAGTTTCCTTATCTGTAAAATGGAGATAACATAACACCTACTTCTCAGGATTGCAATGAGGCTTCACTAAGAAATGGACCGTGGGCTCCTATCTCAACTTACATTTGCTCTGGGGTGTTGGGTCCCCAGAAGGAGGCTACTTTGGATCTCTTTCCTGAGGGTTCTAGTGCTAACTCTGAGGAATGGGGCTTATCAAAAAGTGTTGTGCATGAGCCCCCATCAGTGTGTTCCTCCCAATATCCTTCACCCAGTTGATCTTTCCTCAGTATCAGTTAATGAATTAACATCAAGTAGCTTTTATAAAGGCATAGTTACAGAGAAAGCATAGCAAAGACTGAAGGGCAGCAACCTCTGAAACAAAGAACCCACATTCCTCTACCAACTGAGTCCTTGGGGGGAGTAAACTCAAACCTAAAGTGGTTCTGGGGCACAATAGATGGATGAGTCGTCTCCTTCCTTGCTGATGTCTACGTGAGTGAATTGATCCACTCCTGGGCTGGGTCAAGCAGGTCACTAGTCAGGTGTGGCTCCTCAGCAGACTCAGCTGCCAGCAGGCTCCATTACAGATTTCAGTCGGTCCTCTGACTTTTAAAGTGCACAGAATTGTAATCTGGCCCCTTCTGCCCTGCTGCTCCCTCAGCTAAGATCGGAAAGGAACGAACACAAACGCGCAGAGCACAGCAGAGCCATACATTCACGTGGCGGTCAGATGACAGCTCGGCCAAGACCTTTCCCCGGACCTGCAGACATCTAACACTTTTTGCCCGGCTCAGGGCCAGGAAAGAGAGAGGTTTTATCTCTGTGTGTCTTTCCTATGCACACTAAGTTCCAATTCTGCAACCAGTTCACAGGCTTTCCTCACCCTCCGGCCGGCTGCCCACGCTCTGAGTCACCGAGGGCTTCACTTCGTCATTCCCTCCCAGAAGGACGCTCGCCAGCCTTCCGAGGAGTGCCTGTAGCCACAGCATGCCGTGCCTGCTCTAAAGACTGAGATCTCGCCGGCCAGCTCCCACCCCCACTCCCGCAACAGAGACAATGCAGACAAGGTGATTAACTCTAGAACCATTGCTGTTATTATGACAGCATGCCAGTGGAGAGAACACTATATATGGAACCCTAAACGTGCACTGAACTTGAAGACAGGAAAGTAAAGATACCTTAGAGGCCACTTCGTTCAATCTGATCATTTTACAGATGAGGCCAACAGATATGAAAAGACACGCACATGCTCACACAGGTGAGTAAGTCGGAGAGGTCGAATTTAAACGCAGAGCCTTTGACCGCAGAGCCAGCACGTTGGAGACAAGGGCTCAGAGCCTACTTCAGATACTGGGGCAGTATCTGGCAGCCCTGGGCACTGTGCCACCTTCTTTCTCTCTTTAAATTTTCTGTAAAATTTTTCGATGTTTTGATGCTTGACTGTCCTCTCTCACAACACTCCTTCACGGATTCCTTCCCTGTAACAAAGAAATAACTAAGCAAAACAGACCCAGTCTGACAGTGTGGGCAGCGTTCTGTACCTATATTCTACCATCTCTCCATAGAGAGGAAGAAAATTTATTTCATCAGAAATCCTTTCCCTCCTTAAAGTCTCCTCAAGACTTTGCCTGGATTTCTCGTTTGCCCTGACCACACCCTACCTTGGATTATATTTATCTATGTTCATATATCACTAGCCCCTCTCCAGTAGATAATAAACTCCCTAAAAGCAAAGTCATTTTTTAAATTTATTGTAAGACACCTAACATAGTATCTTGCCCATAGTAGGAGCATAAAGCTGGACAGTGTCCAGAGAAAAATAATTAGGATGATGAAGGGCCTTAAACTCATAATGGCATTAATTAGGGGAAATGGAGGTAAAGGATGTTGACAAGCCTTCAGGGAGCTATGAAGACTAATCTCAAATATTGGAAAGGGAACCACCATGGGGAGAGGGATTAGAATTGTTTTGCTTGGCCCCAGAGGGTTGATGGGGGGGTGGGGTGGGGCATGTGGTTTGCAAAGAAAAAATATTGCCTTGATATAAGAACAGACTCTCTTGCCATGAAGATTGCTCCAAGTGAAAACTGGGGGCTCCCCTGCCTTGGAGAACTTCAAACAAAGGCTGAAATGCACACCATCATCTCCAGGCTCCAGTGTCCTTATCTTCCTTCAATCCTCAGTCACTTCTTCCATCAAACAGAAAGAGATGCTCCGGGGCCTTTTTGCTAAGGTTCATGTTGGGGGCCAGTGGAAAATTCTAGTATTTTGTAATAACACCTGGTCATGTCTTACAATATCTTATCGGAACATATCGTGGCTGGCCAACTTCCTTGCATACCGTTTCCTGGAATGTTTTATCTCACTGGAACATCCTACGGCCTATCTGCCTGTGGAAATCCTCTACTTCCTTATAT
>CM053584.1:388607055-388631210 GCA_028627135.1 Pseudochirops cupreus | reverse complement strand
CCCCCTTCTGCTCTGTCTCTCTGTCTCCCCCTTCTTCCCTGTCTCTCTCTGTCTCCCCCCCTTCTTCCCTGTCTCTCTCTCTCTCCCCCCTTTTTCTCCCCTACTGCTGGACAGCTCTCATTGCTGGGACTTCCTCCCTGACATGAACAGCCACTCCCCCCCCCCTGCCCTTCACTGCCCCTGGTCCTGTTCTCTGGGGCCCAGCAGGACCAGGCTTTTTTGTCATGGTTGTTGTTTTTCTTTTATTTTTATTCCGACTGATGTCTTTGCTTTCAACGTCACCTACATTCCCAATATATTCCTTCCCTCTTCCCCCTCCTAAAGAGCCACACCTTATAACTAAGAATGTAAACCCAGCTCATATAGCTGACAAGATGACCACTATATGCAGTGTTAGAGATAATGAGATAATATTTGCAAAAATAAAGAAGTTGCCCAGGGTCACACAGCGAGCAAGTGTCAAAAGTGGATTCGAACCCAGGCTCGTGGCTCTATCCATTAGACCACACTGCCTTTGTCCCAGCAAACATCTCTGGACGTGGATAGAGACAGGTACTGAGGCTCGGGGAGCATGGGGCTGGTAGAATTAAGAGAATTGGGTTTGAAGCTCAGTTCTGCCCCTTAGTCACCTGTGTGACCTTGGGTTCTTCTACCTTCTCTGAGACTCCTTATCCGGGGATAAAAATGTAAAAATGGGCATGAAAGAAGTCTTGTGCCAACCAGCTCTCCAGGTGCCTGGGGGGTGGGGGGAGGGACTTTTCCTTCTACGGCTTTGGCTCCTGTGGATGAGAATCCCAGAGCTGGAAGAGGCCAGGGGCCATCTTGCTCAGCCCCCTCTAGAAGGTCACTGATCGAGGCCATCCAGACCACACTCAAAGCTGGCTGAGGAAGAGGAATTTGCTATCTTCCACCCTACTTCTGGGGAGGTCTAACACACGGGAAGCTTCCCCTTACATCAAGAATACATCTGCCTCCACCCACTGATCCTGGCTCTACCTCTGGGGGCCAAGAACATCGAGTTCAATCTTTCTTTACTGTGGACATATTGAAGAAGCTGTCAAGAAGCCCACCTTCCTCACTAAACCACGCACAGGCCGTCCTCTTTTTCCAAGCTAAACATCCCTATTTCCTTCAGCTAGGCCTCACTTCCAATCCCCTTGCCATCCTCCTCACCCTCTAGATGCCCACCAGCTTGCCTATGCCCTTCCTAAAATGTGGCAGTGAATCCAGTACTCCATATGCTAGCAAGTTACTTAAGCCTGTTTGCCTCAGTTTCCTCAACTGAAATGAGAAGAAAACGGCTAACCCCTCTAGAAACATTACCAAGAAACCTCCAAATTGGGTCATGAAAAATTGGACACAACTGCACATCAACATAGTGCTCGTGGGTCTCCCACCTGAACAAAGGTGTGGGGATATCTTCTCCTAGTTCTTCTATGAAGACATGCTTGCTGAATGAACCACTTCCAAATCAACCTGATTATAAACCCTATAAAAAAACTCTGGGTCTACATCTCTCCCTCTTGTCTCCAAAGATGGTGCCTGAGACTTTGGGAAATGCTTTGCTGAAATCCTGGTCTCACAGGGTGGTGCTGTGTCCTACAATGGGACGCCCAGAACAGAAGTGGTCAGCCACTGCCTGGCACTGTGCCCCACAGAGCACAGGCTGAGCGCCGAGGGCACGGGGCCACCATCCGTCTCCTCCATCAGGGAACACAATCTGCCAACATCACCCAAACAAGTGAGGAAGGAGAAGAGGTACTTACTTGACCGTCCGATCCCAGTCACACCAGAACTCCTTCTCAATCTCTTCCATTTCCAGTTTAAACTTGGTGAGACAGAGCTCATTCATGAGCTGGCCAAAGTCCGCCTCTGGACAGGCAGTGACCATGACCACATGGTGAACTGAAACAGAAATGGAAAAGAGGTTTCTCACTGGGATGTCCAAAGTGGGAAGTGTAGCAGGGTGGAAGGAGGAGCGGGCCCAGAGGCAGGAGAAACCTGGGTTTAAATCTCACCTGGGCCATTGTCTGAGGCTCAGTTTCCTCACCTGTAAAATGGGCCTTGATGAAAAGCAATATGATAGAAGACAGAGGGTTGGCCTCAGAGCCAGGAACACCTGGGTTCAGATTCTACCTCTGAACACATACCAGATGGGTGACCCTGGATAAGCCACCAAACCTCAGAGCTCCAGGTTACACATTACACATTGATGTGCATGAGTGGAGGGAGGTGTCCGTGTAGGTGAAATCAAGGGACTGAATTTTTAACACACACACACACACACACACACAGACATACACACAGACACAGACACTCACACACACTCACCCAGACACACACACTCACAACACACACATACACACATACTCACACAGATACACAGACACACACACAGATACACACACACTCACAGACACACACACACAAACACCCCTCCACTTCTGTTAATCCTTTCTAGTTGTTTAACTTGGGATAGTAGAAAGAACTCTGACTCCAGAGCCTGAGGACCCGAGTTCAAATCCTGTCTCTAATGCTTACAGTCCACGAGACATTGGGTATCTCCCTCCATTTCCATGGACCTCATTTTCTGTAAAAAGGGTGGGTTGGACTAATCAGCCTTCAGCGTCCCTCCAAACTCCAGACCCGTGACTCTGGAAGCCTGCAGAGCAGGGCCAGGCTCAGGGAAGGGGGTCCTTACTTTGAACCTCCATCACACCTTCTGAAAGAAGGGATTTTCAGCCATTCGCTGACAAGGCTCCAAAGCCTCCCCTCTGAGAGCAGAGAACAATAAGGAATCATTGTATAAACAACCAGGGACATTTCTGGGGCTGTCAGCTGCCTTCAAGGCGCTCTGTCGACCCCCATCTCAGCTGAGCCTCCCAACAACCCTGAGGGAGAAAGGTGCAGGGTTCCCACTTTACAGATGGGGAAACTGAGGTCTCGAGAGGGGACCTGTCACAGCCACTGTCCCTCAGAGAAGCCCAGCACTGTCCTTCTACGACCCTGTGAGAGGCGAGGCTGCAGGGAGCAGCCTCGAGGGCGATGCAGCAGCCAGGGAAGCTGAGCACCCTCGATGCTGGGTCTGCCCTGGGACGAGAAGCTCCCGGACGGGCCCAGCTCCAATCACAACAGTGATTTGGGACGTGCTGAGCTTGTGACGGGGGTGCACAGAAAGTACAGTATCTTACAAACATCCTCCCACGTGACCCTCACAACAGCCTGGGGGACGTCTTGTTATCATCACTGTTAATTATCCCGTGTTACAGACCATGAAAAGGACGCAAGAGAATGAAGTGCCTTAGCCAGAGGCGCACAGCGAGGCCCGAGGCAGAATTCTAACCCGGCTCTTACTGATTCCAAGGCCAGCTTTCTAGTGACTCTGCCACCTGGGCGCCCCTTTGGCACTTGTGGGGGCTGGATAGAGATACAAAGAAGACTGCTGAGTCCTTGCCCTCAGGAGCCTACAGCCTAACTGGGTGGGGTAGGGGTTCTGCCACAGGCACCCAAGGCCCATCTCACCTGCTCCTCAAGCCATCTGAGAGAGCTGCCTGGGGGCATTGAGAGGATTAGTGACCTGTCCAGGGTCACACAGCCAGTATGTGTCAGGGGCAGTATTTGAACCCAGATCTTCCTAACTCCAACACATCTCTCCATCCTCTAACCCACAGCTGCCTGTCTGTCTCTCTCTGCCTCTTTTTAAATTTGCTTTGCAAGCTTGGTGCTGGGCTTCCTCCTCCTCCTAGCAGAGGAATGTTAAACAGGCTTGGGAGTTCCCTGTATTCTGTAGGATTCTATCTGAAGAGATAAGGGGGAGAGGAGATGGGGGGAGGGGGTTCAAGTGGAAATAGCCCCAGTGAGTGCAAAGCCCCGGGGCTGTGGACCAGGGGGTGCCACTTCTCGGGGCTTCTCTGGAGGAGAGGATCTCAGCGGGCTCGGAGCCACAGGGAGCTGGCAGGGTTTGACTAGGAAGCCTGTGGAGTATCAAGTTTGTGGGATACTCAGGGAGCAGATCTTCAGAACAGAAACGTGACATGCAGTCACAGGAAGTCAGCCTGTCCATCCCCCAGCCCACAGGCGTTCCTCTGACACTGAGGTCCTTTGCCTTCCTGGGCTCCTGGCCCCTTTGGCAGGCTGTCTGGTACAGCCCAAGACCCCTTCTCAGAAGCACACTTGTAAATGCATAAACTAAAACACCCAAAATTCTAAAGGAAATAAATTACGCTGAAATGTAGTTATTGGGATACCCTTGGAAACTGAGAGGGAAGCCCTCCCCCCCCAAATCCCACCTTAGGAGGCTGGCCTCCCCTGGGAGCATTTCCTCTGGGGGCATGGAGGGGCTAAGAGACATTCTTTCAATGTCAAAAGCAAAATGGGCCTGGGGGTTTCCCACTCTGCCATCTTCTCAGGAGAGGCAGGGGGAGTCCCAGTGGGCGTATGCACATAAACCTTCGAGGTGACGGCATCAGAAAGGATCACAGTCAAGGGGCAGAAGGGGCCAATCTCCTCATTTCAAAGATGAAGGAACTGAGACCCAGAAAAGTTCAAGTACTAGTCCAAGGTCACAGTAGGAGCCCACAATCCCAAGGTAGAGTGACTAGCCCAGGAACAGAACTGGAGTTTAAATGCAGAGACAGAGACATCCTCCCTCTGCATTTCTCCATTTCCTCAGCACAGAAAGGCATGTTCAGGCCCATCTCAGAGGCAGCTCCACTTGAAAAACTTACATGGAAAAAACAAAACCAACTGGCCAGACGGCTGCCTTCTTCTCTTTTCAAGTGAGATGCCATTGATAGCTTTCATCGTGCCCCGAGTGCTACCTAGGGATCGCCAAAGGCTTTTCACACAGTTGTCTGGGAGCCAAGCGGCTTCCATTCCTAGCAGCGAACAGGGAATTCAGGCACTGCTGGAGCTTGCCTTGGACCCAGGTCCAAGAGTACCAGGCACCCCACCCAGCATGTCCCGGCAAGAAAGCTTCCTTGTGTTAAACCATGTCAAGCAAGCCAAGCTTCCCAGGCTGGCTCCCACGGCCACAGGCACCTCCCTCTCCTGGCCCGGCCCTTCTCTTCCCAAGCTGACATTTGAGAATGAATGAAATCAAAAGAACGATGGAAGTCATGAAACCCCAGAACTCCGAAGGAGCTGGTGACCTTCACCAAAGCCATTGTCTGCTGGCAACAAGGACTGTAGGCTCGGCCACCTGGAAGGGCAAGGGGCCTCAGAGATCATCCAGGCCACCCCCTTTACTTTACAGATGAGGAGACTGAAGGCCAGAGCAGTCAGGACACCGCCATCAATGGCAGACTTCTGACTCCAAGCTTCAGAAATGCCAGGTAGTCTAACCCTAATCCTGCACTGCTGGGGAGACCTGACACCCGGAGGACCCTGTGGCTCTCAGGGGTCTGAGCCATCCCTGGGTATTCATTCACAGGACTGGCTTGGACAGACTGACCAAACAAAAGCAGTGCAGCTGTGTGAGGGGGGAGTTATGGCTAGAGCTGGATTCAAATCCTGCCTCAGGATATTCTCCAACTGAGTGACCCTGGACAAGTCACTTCAGCATGATTCTCACTGACGCTGTGAGCTTTGGCTGACTCTTCTGTAAAATGGGTGTGATTCTTGCACTGCCCACTTCCGTGTTGTCAAGGGAGAACCAGGGATGTCTGTGTGAGGTGGGTTAATGCACAGATTGTCCCCCTTTTACAGAAGGGGAAACTGAGGATGAGAGGCAAAGGAGCTTCCAATTCAACAAGCATTTGCTAAAAAGCCTCCTATGTGCTGGACACTGTGCTAAGTGCTGGAGACACGAGACAAGATGAAGAAGCTTCTGCCCTCAGAAAGCATGCACTCCACTGTTCAAGAAGCTGCAACAAGCTGGATACAATGTAATACAAAGTAACTTTGAGGGGTGTGTGGCAAAGTGCTTTATAGATGCTCTTTCTTTTGAGCCTTGTAACAACTGTGATAATTGTTACTGATCCCCTGTTATAGGTGAGGAAACCGAGGCTTAGAGGAGGAAGGGAACAAGCACTTATTAAGCGCCCACTATGTACGTGGTGCTAAGCACTTTATATATCTTATCTCACTTGATCCTTGCAACAACACCAGGAGTTAGGTACTATTATTATTTCTGTTTTATAGTTGGGGAAAACAAGGCAGATTGAGGCCTGAATTGTCGTCTAGGGTCACATGGTGTCTGAGGCTGGACTTGAACTTGGGTCTCCGCGATCCCAAGTCCAGCACTCCGTCAGCTGCACCACCTAGCTGCCATAAGAGCATGAATATTTCAGGGGTAGGGAAGGAATGAAAGTTGTCATGTTGGCAATGCTTGATTTGGGCTCTGAAAGGAGCTAGGGATTCCAAGAATCTCAGCAGAAGGAGGGAAGAGCATTCCAGGAACAGGCAGTATCTGTGCGGAGGTGCTGGGTTTGGCTGGAGGACAGAGCACAAGGAGCGGTCTGACAACACAGGCAGGCTGGAGGCAGATGGAGCGGGCTTTTCAATGCCCCACGCACAAGTCTACATTTTTCTCCTGGAGGAAGGAGGGAGCCATCATGGCTTCCTGAGCAGGGGAGGGACAGGGTCAGCCCTGTGCTGAAGGAAGATCCATTTGGCAGCTGTGGGGAGAAGCGATGGGAGAGGAGAGAGACTGGAGGGACGGAGAACAGTTAGGATGTACTAAAAGTCTGGGTGAGAAGCGCTGACTTGCACTTTACAGTTATCATCTCATTTGATCCTCACAGTAATCCTGGGAGGTAGGTGCTATTATCACCCCCATTTTATGGATGAGGACAGAGGCAGACAGAGGTAGATTGACTTGCCCAAGGTCTTATAGCTAGAAAGGCTGGATTTGAATTAAAGTTTTCCTGACTCAAGGCTCAGGCTTCAACCGCTCTCCCTAAGTAGATTAGCTACTCACCTAAACACACTGAGCCTCAGTTTCCTTCTCTCTACAATAGGAATAATGATTGAGGCACTGTGGTACTGAAGTGGCAGTCAAAGGACCAAGTTCAAATCCCACCTGGGATGTTGACCACCCTACTTGTAAAATGAGGAAGTTGAACCAAGTGGCCCCGGAGGTTACATCCAGCTTTAAATCTATAATCCCATGATTCTTGGTCCTACCTCCACAGGTTTCAGCGAGATGATGTATGTGAGCTCACTATGGCAGCATAGCAAATAAAGAAAAAAAAGTCATTGAATCCAATCTGAAGGTGATGACTCACCCTGAGCCCGTGAATCAGCTCCCAGCTAAAGAGATCAATCATTTCCTTTAATCAAGACTGTGTACAAACCACCATTAAAAAACCCCCAAACCCCAAGATTTCTATGAATGCACTTCTTGGAATTCCCATGGTAACACATTCCACTCCAAATGTGCTCAGTCAAGAAATCTTTCCCAGAATTAACCTGCTTCCCTCATGTGCCAGAGGAGCAGCGACAAGAGTGGGAGGCAGCTGTGGGTGATGGGAAAACACAAGGCGGCATCCTTAGCAGAGATGCTCCCTCATTATCACAAGTGCTCTTTTGTTCTCCATTGTATAGCGGAGCATTTGTGTTGGTTGGTAATTGTCAAGTTCATAAGAAAAAGCAGAATTCTTGTTGAAAAGGCAATGAAAATTGCACCCATTGGAAGGAAGCATGAAGTCAGAATTCTGGGGAGGGAATTTTGGCTTAGAAACCAAGAGAGCTCTTGCAATCCCCAGTTTTTAGAAATAAGGGGCTGATATTCCCGCTATTCAGACCCCATTTCAAGGACCATGCTCTGTTCTGAGAGATCCAGTTTAGGAACCACATGGATGGATAACTTGGTCCAGGGGAGGACGGCCATGATGGTGAAGGACCTTGGGTCCATGTCACTTATGATATGGTTGAAGGAACTAGGAATGTTTAGCCTGGAGAAGAGAAGCCTTGGGAAGAAGGGCGGGGAACACAATGGCTGTCCTTAAGGATTTGAATAGCAGTGACATGGAAGGAGGATTAGCCTTGTTCTGTCTGGTCCTAGGGGGCAGGGCTAGGACCAATGAGGGTAAGGTATAAAGAACCATGTTTAGGACTGATGTCCAGAGAAGCTCTGCAAGGATGAGAGCTGTCCCCTGGGCTGCCCTGGGGGTGTGTGTGTGTGTGATAGGCTCCCCTTTGCTGGAGAACAAAGGCTGATCAGATTTTTGTAGGTGGGATTCTTTTTTCAGGCTGAACTAGATGGCCACTGACTTCCCTTCCAACTCTGAGACTCTGATTCTCTCTCTGGAAGTCACTGGGGAGAGCCTTATCGGTAGGGAAGAGGGACATTCCATAGAGCAGAGCTAGAAGGGACTCATCTAGTCTAACATCATCCTTTTAGAGGGGATGAAACTGGAGGCCAAAGACATAAATGGATTGACTTTCCACATCATGGAATCCTGGAGAATCCTGGAGTTGGGAGGGATCTCAGAGACTAGTCCAGCATATACCTGGATAGGAATTCCTGACAATATGTCTTCCGGACTTTACTTGAAGACCATTAGTGAGGAATTAAAAAGCCCAATTCAGCAAGCTTAGTAAAAACCGTAGCTGCAGATCTGGGGTGCACTCTGCCACGATTACATACTGTGTCTGTGGGGAGAGTACAGTTGTACTGAGTCACACACTCAGACACCCATAGGAAGTACATATGGCCAAAACAGCTCACCACTCTGGTATTTGGAGGCGTTAAAATGTTCTTTCCTCACATATCTCTCTCTGCAGCCCAACTTCCAAAGCAAATCCTCCTTGTAACCAAGATACAGACCTGGCTTTTTCTGCTCCTCGAGGGCAGAGATTGTTCCGTTTTTATCTCTGGGACCCAGCTCCTTGAACTGTGTCCGCCACATAACAAGCACCTGATAAATACTCATGGATCGATTGGTTGGTTGTTGTGAGCTATATCCCAACATGTCCTGGGGTTGCTAAGTTTCCCAGATATATCCCCAGAGGTCTGTCACATGACCCCCCCCCTCCAAAAACCAAACCTCTCCCTCCTTCCCCAAATGGCGTCTGTCAGGTTTTCTCCGAGGAAGAAACTGCCTCATTGCTAAAGAAAATTTAGCAGGGATTGTTACTATAATTCAAGCAAAGGGACTTGGGAGATGGGTGAGGAACGAGATGGGAGGAGAGGGGGAAACGTGAAATAGGGGGTTGAAAGGTTTCGACCTCCTCTCAGTGATGACCTGTAAAATACCTGATTTCAGCTTGGAGAAACCACAGCCAGCTCCCAACTGTCACCCCACCATCTGCCTCTTCCTAAAAGCTCTTTTTCTTAACCTTTGGGGGCTTACCCTCCCTCCCTTTCTCCTGAGCTACAAGGAGGCTCTGCGGCTGAGGCTGAGTGGCCCGCTTTAGTAGGCACAATGTCTGGGTCTGACTGAAGGCTCCTGCTGACAGCTGGTCTAGCACCCAGAGCTGTCTATGCCTGTGGAATTGCTCGGCTTTTGCTTTGGCTCAGTTAAAGTGCTTGGGCTAACTCTGTTGAGAGGTCCAATGGTGCCTGGCATCAGGGCCCAGGACTGCCTCCAGTAAGCAAGCCTCTGTCACAGCCTGGACTCAGGAGCCTGAACCGAGACCGGAAAAAGGCCCTGGGCGCTCCCATCCAGCCCTTTCATTTCATTCTCTGTCACTTCTTTTTAGGTTAAAAGCATTTAGTTCCTCCACTTTTCACCTCTTTCCCTCAAAAAGAAAAGAAAACCTTGTAACTAATATGCCAGCCAAGCAAACCCAATGACCATACTGGTCATGTCTTGTGCTGCACCTGAGGCCATCACCTCTGTCAGGATATGAGCAGCACCCTTCACTGTTGATGCTTGGAAGTCATGGCTGGGGGGTTGGAGCCAAGATGGCGGCATAGCAGCAGCAACATATCGCAGCTCTCACGTAGCCACCCCCAAATACCCATAAAATAGGACTCTAAACCAATCCTAGAACTCCAAAACGCACACAAAGATACTTCCCACTAAAGTCAGCTCGGCTATGAGGAACCATATCAGCACTGCGAACCGAAACCAGCCTGGCCTGAAGCCGCGGCTGTGCCCCGGGGGCGGCTGGACAGCAGAGGAGCCTCTCTGGTGAGCGGATTAGCGGCAGCTGCAAGCAGCGAGCAGCGTTCAGTACTAGGTCAGTGGGAATTGCGAAAGGGGGAGAAAAGCATCTGGCCGAAAGGCCTCCAGAGCAGAAAAGCGAAAAGGCAGAGGTTTTGCACCTGCCTCCGCATTGCAGCTTCCCGCCCGCCCGCAGCCTGCAGACAGCAGGGGGACTAAGTGATTGTTCTGAGGTCCATGCTCTCGCGTTGAGCGGCCTAGATCTGGATCGCCATCTTGGGCCTCAGTCTTGGAGTCTTCATTATCCAGTCAGCCGGAAGTAAGTAGGAAGAGTCCCAGCATCTTCCTGAGAGCCATGGCAGCCAGGAGGACCCCAGCGATTTGGGACAGAGCTTTCCCTTCTGGAAGCAGAGCCCCACAGAGATTTTTAAAAAAATCACGGACTGAACAACAATGAGTAAGAATAAGCATAAGAAGCAAAGTAAGAACAGCTCCCAAACCCTAGATTCCTTCTTTGGGGAAAAGAAAGATCATGGGAGAGAGAGGGAGGAGGAGAGCGCAGCCAGAGTGCCCCCACCAGGGGCCTCCAATAAACATGAAGAATGCCTTAAAGCTAGAGATGAGTGGAAGTCATGGCTGGCCACTGATTGATCCACACCCCCCACCCCCATTTTACAGATGAGGCTTCCCTAAAGCTCAGGTCTGATCATGTCACCCTCATTGGCTGAAAGAGTTCTGGCTGACCCTCCCAGGCTCTTCTGCCCTTTGGGCTCCAGCCACATGAGATTGCTCGCAGCTCCTTGGACAGGACATTCTCCCCATGGCTGGAATGCTCTCCCTCCTCATCTCTGACTCTGGGAATCTGAACTTTCCTCTGAGACTCAACCTGAATGTCACCTTCTACAGGAAGCCTTTTCTGGTCTCCCCCGCCCAGCTCCAACTATTAGTGTCTACCCCTCTCAGATTACTATCTGTCTACTCTGCACGTGGGCAGTTTAGGTGGCACAGTGCCACCATAGTGGACAGAGTGCCAGTCCTGGAATCAGGAGGACCTGAGTTGAAATCTGGCCTCAGACACTTACTAGCTATGTGACCTTGGACAACTCATTAATCTTGTTTGCCTCAATTTCCACAATTGTAAAATGAGCTGAAAAAGAAAATGGCAAACTGCTCCAGCATCTGTAGCGGCAACCACACTGGCATCCCCAGGCTGGCTGCCAGCAGTCTTAGATCTGCTTTACCATGAAAGCCAGCTGTTCAAGGGGTCAACAGTCTTTTAAATTACATTCATTAGTTCAGGGGAAAAGTCAGTAACCTGAACTTCAGAGAAAATCCAAACAAAGAAATAAAGACCAACAGACAGGACTTCCAACTGTCTGACCAAGGCAATACATGCAGTTACCTGAGACAGAAGCACCAACATCTGGGTTTTACAAGAAGTGGGGTGGGGCACAGCTCCTTAACGGTTACCCAGAGTCTCATCTGGTCAAATCACAAGCACACTCTTCCCACGAGTGAGCCCCAGAGCAAAATGCTAACCTCAGTATTTATACTCTTCTTCAGGGTCAGCCGGCATCACAAGCTAATTAGAGAGCCTAATTAGAAATCAGCAAAAGGTGTGAAAGCTTTCCTACAAGTAAGCCTCCCCTAAGCAAGCTTCCCTTAATGGGCCAGGAAGATCTTACATCCCATGAACATTACAGCGTTTTTGCCAAGAAAACCCCAAATAGATTCACAAAGAGTCAGACAAGACAGAAATGATTGAACAACACCACTCTATATGTATCTTACATGCCCCTAATAACTAACACATTGTCTCCTGCTAGAAAATAAACTCACTGAGGGCAGGGACTGATTTTATTTTGTCTCTGTATCCCTAGCATTTAGCATGGTGCCTAGAACATAGCAGTTCTTCAATAAATGCTTAATTGATTAGGGGTGTTCATCACTAGCCTCAAAAGGAAACGTTCCTAGGTGGTTTTCAGATTGTTCCAGATCTTACCAAGACCAGCACCTGACTCTGGTCTGAATTTACCTTGACCTTGACAACAATCTGCTCTAAGTAGAGCAAATATTTACCATCCCACAACAAACACCAGAGCACTGTCTCCTTCCTCCTGCCAGGCTGCTCTCTTGGACACTCCCATTCCCTGAAGAACGGGGGAGTGAGATTCCCAGCAGCCTCTCCTCACCTCTCCCTGAGGAAAAGAGACCAACACAGATTTTCTAGAGTGTGAACCTGGGGAGTTCCAATGTCAGAGAGTCCAGAATACCCTACTCCAAGTAATTTCACAGAAAGAGTCAGAAGGAATGTTGGAGCCAGCTAGCCCCAACCTACACCCAAACAAGGATGCCCTCTCCAAGGCAGCCTATCAGAGGACTGCAAGCTTCTGCATAAAAACCTCCAGGGAATGGAAAGGGCTGGATTCAAAACCAGATCACTAGGATTTGAAATTTGATTCTGCCACCTACTGCCTTTGTGGCCTAGGGCAAGTCACACTGGCCCGGGCCTCAGTTTCCTCATTTATAAAGTGAGGATGTTGGCCTGTTTGGCCTCTCAGGTCCTTCTAAACCAATGACCTATGACACCTCTCAAAGCAACCTTTTCCACTGTGGAACAAGTCTAATTGTTAAAAAGGTTTCTGTGGGGCAGCTAGGTGGTACAGTGAATAGAGCACTGGGCCTGGAGTCAGGAGGACCTGAGTTCAAATCCAGCCTCAGACACTCAACACAAAACTAGCCGTGTGACCTTGGACAAGTCACTTAACCCCCAATTGCCCTACCTTTCCCTCTCCAAAAAAAAAAGCAAAAAAAAAAGTTTTGTAACATCAAAACTGTGTTGTCAGTAAGGGTCCCCCAGAATTAGTCCTTCATATATCTTGTTTCTGGAGCCTTGCAATACCACAGATCTCAGGGGCTGCTGAGTCCAACCTATCCTCGAGCAAGAATCCCCTCTCAATCAAACCAGACAAGGGGTCATCTGAGCTCTGCTTAAAAAATTCCAGTGAGGGGAAATAAGGCCTCTCCCTGAATTCCCTGGTGCAAAAGCAGAACTGGGAAGAGCAGCATCTTAACCAGAGCAGGGCAACAAGCCGAGCTCTGGGACATTGACTATTAATGTGACCAGCCTCTGCCAGTAAATCCCGATAGGAGCTGAGGCACCGTGAATTATTCACAGACCAAGCTAATGGAGTTGGACTTGTCTGCTCTACTGGGGATGTGAACTGTCACTCCTCAAGCAGCTCCATCCTTGTCTCCATCCCTGTCTCTTCAATAAGAATGACAGTTTGTTTTTAGCTAGGTCAGCATTAAAAGGAAGGTCTGGGGAGGACCAGGACCCCTGCTTATGATGGACTGGAGGACAACAGACAACAGAAAGAAAGGAGAAATACATAATGCCCCTTTTTGCCTCTTTTCTCCATAAGGATCATAAATTTAGGGACCCTATAGTTGAAACCCCTCATTTTGCAGATGAGGAAACTGAAGGCCAGGGAGTGACTTACCTAAGGTCACACAAGTAGTAAGTGGTGGAATGAAAATTCAGATCCAGCCCTCTTTCATGGTGGCTTGTCACATCTGTACTTATACCATATCGGGGAAGGTCTAGGGGACAAAGATGGCTAGCAGGAAAATGAGATTCAAAATATAGGGTGTCCCAAAAGTCTTAGTCAGTTTAAATGCATTAATAGCTTAACACTGTTTTTCTATTTTTTTTAGTTTTCAACATGCACTACTATAAGATTTTGAGTTCCAATTTTTTTCTCCCCCTCTTCCTCTCCTCCTCCCTCCCCAGGATGACAGCAATCCGATACAGGCTATACATGTACAATCATATTAAACATTTCCACATTAGTCATGTTATAAATGAAGAATCAAAACAAAAGGGAAAAGCCAGAAGAAAGAAAAAACAAGAGAAAATAGTCTGCTTCGATCTGCATTCAGACTCCAGAGTTCTTTCTCTGGATGTGGATGGCATTTTCCATTACAAGTCTTTTGGAATTGTCTTAGATCACTGTGTTGCTGAGAAGAGCTAAGTCTATCAAAGTTGGGCATCATACAATGTTGCTGTTACCATGTACAATGTTCTCCTGGTTCTGCTCAGTTGACGCATCAGTTCATGTAAGTCTTTCCAAACTTTTTTCTGAAGTCTACCTGCTCATCATTTCTTATGGACCAATAACATTCCATTATATTCATATACCACAACTTGTTCAGCCATGCCCCAATTGATGGACATCCCCTCAATTTCCAATTCTTTGCCACCATAAAAAGAGCTGCTATAAATATTTTTGTACATATGGGTCCTTTTCCATTTTTTGTGATCTCTTTGGGATACAGACCTAGTAGTGGTGTTGCTGGACAAAAGGGTATGCACAATTTGGTTGTCCTTTGGACATGGTTCCAAATTGCTTTCCAGAATGGTCGGATCAGTTCACAACTCTATCAACAATGCATTAGTGTTCCAATTTTCCCAAATCCCCTCCAACATTTATATCTTTTTCCTTTTCTGTCATATTAGCCAATCAGATAGGTGTGAGGTGGTCCCTCAGAGTTGTTTTAATTTGCAGTTCTCCAATCAATAGTGATTTAGAGCATTTTTATATGACTATAGCTTGCTTTATTTCTTTATCTGAAAACTGCCTGTTTATATCCTTTGACCATTATTCAATTGGGAAAAACTTATATTCTTATAAATTTGACTCAGTTCTCTATACACTTTAGAAATGAGGCTCTTATCAAAAACACTGGCAGTAAAAATTGTTTACCAAATAACTTAAAACTTTCCTAAGACTTTGGGGACACCTGCAAGAGAGGAGGTAAAAAATAAGCATTTAGCTTTATCCAGAGCTGGTAAGATTTTCCCTTGTTGGCTCAGAGGGCAAAAAGGAAATCACTTTCCATGAACCAACACTTAGTGATTAGCACAGTGCTTATTGCTTGATGGAATCACAGTCCCTCATCTCTAAAGAATCTCAGCATATGGGAGAAGTTTCTGGGAACTAGAGATAGGGAAATATTATTGTGATATTCCAATAACAGAGAAGGAGGTAAATTTTGCAAAGTGTTAACCAGTAAGTATAATAATGAGTCTTAGAACAATTCTACAACACGTTACTTCAAGGAATAATATCTTAGCACTTTGGAGAAGAAAGTGGTGATCTCAGGGAGCCAGCACTGGCTCACCCACATTGAGTCACACCAAGCTGATCTCTCCTTTAATGGTGGGACTTCTAGCCTGGGAGACACGAACAATGTCATGACTATCTTATCCTTGAATCTCAGCAAGCTGTTTGGCCA
Source organism: Pseudochirops cupreus (assembly GCA_028627135.1). Taxonomy (NCBI): domain Eukaryota; kingdom Metazoa; phylum Chordata; class Mammalia; order Diprotodontia; family Pseudocheiridae; genus Pseudochirops; species Pseudochirops cupreus. The sequence goes on along the minus strand of CM053584.1, from coordinate 388,615,860 downwards.
AGTCAGTCATGAGATTCTCATGGATGAGGTGAAGAGAAGTGAACTGAATGAAGGAAAGCACCATCAGGTGGGTTCTAAACTGGTTTGTTTGCCAGACATGAAGGGGAGTGTTTGGTGGTTCCAAAACCTTTCATTTCCATAATCTCTCTCAAATGAGTTTCCTTTCCTCTGTACTCACAGGCCACCACCTTCTTCCCAGCTGGCATCATCTCTCTTCCTAGACATGTAACATGCTCTAGCTGGTCTCTCTGCCTTCAGTCTCTCTCCTCTCTGATTTATACTCACCCACAACTGCCAAAATGATATTCCCAAGGTACAGCGACTACGCCATTCCCCTGCTCAAAAATCTTCCAGGGCTTCCCATTGTGTTTGACAAAAAGCTGAGCACCTTTCTAGCTTTTTTCCACATTACTCCTCTTCCTGAGTCCCCATCTGGGGATTTCCAGTTCATGGCACCTTCTGGTGCTGCCTTGGGCGATGCATGACTAAAGGTCCCACACGAGGAAAAGGGACTGGGCTTGTTCTGCTCAACCACAGGTAGCGGCAAGAGCAATGGTTCAATCTTAAATGAGATAATATTGGTTTAAAAGAACAAGAAAGTGCTTAGTCCAGTCTCTCTATAGAAAATGCTGACTCCTCTTTCCTTCCCATCCTCCTAGTGGGGGGGAAGTTATAAAGAGAGATAAAGACTGGACGTCAGGATACTAATGAGCGTCTTCCCAAAGTGGGCATCTTGCAAGGGAGCTGAATGACCACTGGTCGGTCTATTGGAGGAATGATTTTTCTCCAGGGGCAGGTTGGACCAGATGGCTTGGGAGACCCTTCCCAGCTCCAAGATGATCTGGACCTGGGCCTTTTTATCCATGGACTGGAGCATTGAGCCAGGGTGTGGCTGCCTTCTTGGGTCACAAAGGAAATCATCCTGTGATGCGAGTGAACAAAGGAACCCCTAGACTCTGCCACCTGGCAGGCGCTATGGATGATCAGGCAGGACATTAGGACATGGCCCTGAGCCTGAAGGCACCAGCTGGGCACAGCACAAAGGCCAGCTAAGGGGGTTTGGCTGCTCTGGTGAGGGGGGGACCCCACTGCCTGGACCAGATTCAGCTCCCAGGGAGGGTAGGGCCTGGTTCAGTCTTGTCTTTGAGTGATTGGAGGACTGGATTCAGCTCTGGGTACCAGGACTGATGTATGGCCTTGTTAATCTCACTCCAAGAACTCAAGGATGAATGTTTTCCAGGTTTTTTTTCAGATAGTAAACATATAAAAACAAAAGACTGTAGGTGTTTCATTTCCAAGGGACCTTTGCCTTAAATCACCTGGTTTATTGCCCAGTTTTCATTTTTGCTTGACATTTCTTTCTCAGACATCTAGTGCTGGGCCACAGCTCCCGATACAGGTAGGTACTGAAGGCGCCCTTAACAGAAGAGACCAAAGGTCAGAGAGATCCTTCGCCCCTCTGCCAATGAACGTCAGAGGCAAGATTTGAAGCTGGGTCCCCCTGACTCCCAACCCAGCCCTCTGGTCACAATCCTTCAGAGCTTTTCCAAATGACACCCTGGAGTCTTGGCAAATTCCCAATGGATCCAGCCCAAACAATGAGACTTGTTCCAAAATAATGGACAAAGGTTCGTCTTTGCCTCTTTCCAGCCCAGTGAGACAGGCTGGCTTCATTTTCGCCGCCTGGCAGAGGCGGGGCTGTAGCATGGCTCATTATTCTGGACCCAGTCAGGCTCTGTCCTGTGTATAGAATTGCAACCGGGACTGGGCCACAAGCTAATAAAGGAACCTATAAAATGGTGGAATGGGGCATATTTGCCTTCTCTGCCATTCCCCCTCCACTGCCAATGGCTCTCCAATAGCAGCTTCTATTCACTACTGAACCCACAGTCTCCCTGGGGAGGTCTAACTAGGGAAAAGAAAGTTAACTGGCTGTGTGACCCTGGGAAAGTCACTTGTACCACAAACCCCACAAGGCTGTTATCAGTTTCAAAGGAGAAAATACTGTGTAACTCTTTAAATACTCAGTAACTGTAATTGTCCAGATCTGACATTTCATCTGTATGAGGAACTCCTGGTGTGAAAGCTCCCTTCGCTGATACAACCCTTCCATAACTTAGAGAAGAACCAGAGGCAATGAGAGGTTCATGACTTGTCCTGGGGGAGGGAGCCAAGTGTATGCGGAAGCTGGTCTAGAACCGAGGTCTTTCTGACTCCCCTATCCACTGATTCCCTACAAATAATAATATAATCACCTCATCTGACCCGCACAACAACTGACATCAGACCATAGGACCAAATAGAAACTGCTCTGCCTGGCAATCCCACCTGCCCCCTCCCACCTTTCTCTTCTTCCAGCCCACTCCCAAACACATTCTCTTTGATCCAGAGATGCTGGCCTCTTGGCTGCTCCATGCACAGGACGCTCCATCTCAGCTCTGGGAGTTTTCCCGGGCCGTCCTCCGTGCCTGGGATGCTCTCCCTCCTTTCTGCCTCCCAGCTTCCTCTAAGTCCAGAAGACTCTTCACTTCTTCAGGGGGCCTTCCCTCTGCTCAGATTTCCCATGTATCTTGTCATAGAGCTTGTCTGTACATCTTGGTTATGCATGTACACCTTTAGATTGTAAGCCCCTCGAGGGCAGGGGCTGTCTTTTGGCTCTTTTTGTATCCCTGGAGCTTAGCACAGCACATAAGAAACTCTAAATAAATATTTACTGGCTCTCAGCACTTAATAAACATTGAATTTAATCACCGTTTAATCACCATTTAAACGCTGAATTCAATCCCATTTTTTTGGAGAGAAGAGTAGTGCCTTTTGCCCCAGACCACACAGTTCTAAGTGACCAGGCCATGGCTGAAGCTGGGCTCCTGGGCTCTAAGGTGCTTTGTCCTGGGTCTATAGTGTTCTGCCCTTTGATGAATCTGGGCCATAACAAGTGATGATGTGAAAAATATCCTGAGACCCACAGGTAAGGTTTGCAGAATGGTTCTTCAAGCCCAGGATGAGAGATCCAGAGAGAAGCCATGTCCAGTGGGTTCCCTGGGGCAGCCTGGGACACAGGAAGATGGGTGAAGGATGTGGGCAGGGCAAGAGAGATGTTGGTTTCCAGATCCAAGAAGCATTTTTTCCTGTTGTCTGCTTCCTTTATAACTTCTTCCCATCCCACCCAAGACTGCAAGCCCAGTGCCTTCCATCCCTTTGTAGTCCAGTAGATGTCTCTGGCCAAAAGCTTTGGCAATCTGCAGTCCTCAGCTAGCTGCGCATGAGCTGGCCCACTAAGGACCCAGTGGAGGTCCCATAAAGAAGCCCACCCAATGTCCTACATACTAGTGAGTGGCTTTCCAACTCCCAGCCACTTCCAAAAGAGCAAACCATCAGATGTTCTGCCCCAAAGTCTTCTCTTTCATTCCTAATTTCCAATTTACATGCTTCTATGGGCAAGGCCAAAGCTGGGCAGATGACCAGGCTTGAATGGGCTGAGAAAATCCTTCTTGCTGCCAGAGTTTTCCACAAGTAAATTAAAAAGGGAAACACCTAAAAGTGCCAAGAGACAAATTTTAACAATTACAATAATAAATAATATCTTATTAAAAAAGAAAACAGAGTCAGGGAGAAGAAGAAGAAGGTGGTAGTGGAAGAGGAGGAGGAGGAGGAAGAGGAGGCATGTTTCAGTATCTACTCTCCAAGGCCAAGTCAAGTCTCCAATGGGAAGGTGTTTAGACCTGGGTCCTTGGCTCAGCAAGTGGGTCCTTGGCTCAGCAAGTGAGTCCTTGGCAGAGCTGGGCATGACCCCCAGCCCGACTCACCTCAACCAGAGTTTGGGAGACTCCAAGTATGTTTCCATTTACAGTTATGGAGAGAGGGAAGCTGTTGACTTTTATTAGAGAATCAGGAAGGATGACATTGTCCATCTACTCCTGGTCCTGCCGATTTCTCAGGTCTGAGGTTCAAAGACTGATCTAGAAGCTTGGCTGCCTGTGACCATCTCAGAGAGGGCTGCCTGTAATGGTAATGGAATTTAAAGATCCCCCTGTATTGGCTTGGTTTTGGGGTTGTGTGTTAAAACCCAGAGCTTATGAATCCCACTTGTGGGATGGACTTATTGACATGAAGAGAAAGGGCTGAACTGGGAGGAGCTGGTGCTGTGGATTTAGAGAGAGGCCTAAGCAGAGAGAGGAAGAAGAACTTTTGGGGAGCAGCAGAGGCAGAGAGAGAGGAGAATTGCTGGGGGCCAGAGTTTCTGAGAGACTTCTGAGGGCCATTTGGAGCTGCCCAGGACTTTTGAGAACTGCCACCCGGAGCTTCCGAGGACTGAGAAGGCATGGCTGTGATGCTGGTATTTTGTCTATCTGTTTTGATGTTGTTTTGCCAGATTCATCTGCTGGTGAAGGACAGTGCTGTTGTTGCAGAGGCCCTGGAACCTTGCTGTTGGTTCAGAAGCCCTGAAGAGGGATTTTCTTGTTGTATGTGTACAGAAATCCTGCAAGAGGGTCTTGCTGATGTTTTCAAGGGTTCTGGGACTGTTCTGCAGGCAGAGAGTGGATTGATGAGGACACTGGCTATGTATCTTGTGGCTTTGTTAAATTTTGTCTCCCCAGGAACAGAGATTGCTGAGAACTTGCCTAGAGTCAAGATGAAGAAAAGCCCTCTCCTTGGGTATTCAATGCAGTGATTATATCTTAGCTTTGTGGTAGCTTAAGGGTAGATGGTCTTTTGTGCTCTCCTGCATCTTTTGGGAAAGCCGTGTTAATGGATGATATTGTAATTCAGTTGTGATCCAGGGGTGGGAAACTTTTGACTTTTTTGTGCTCTGTGGCTGACCAAATTAATGTACGTTGTTTATGACTGGAAACTAATCTCCATTTGAGAAGAGAGACTTTGTAACTTACTAAATGAATGTACTGCCCAGGGGTGGGCTACTCTGACTAATGTATTGGCCAGCGGTGGGGTACTTGGACCTTGGTACTTTGCAATTGAATTGAGGACTTACTAAATGATTGAGTTATGCTATATTTTGATTTTCTGTGAATGTTTTGCCTTAATCTGTCACCAAATAGAGTTTGCTATGCTCGTAATCTGAACCTGGAAGTTGACTTTGGTTGGCGTTACACTGCCCCAAACCAGGACAATGCTGGACACTTGTTTTCTGAGGTTACCAAATCCCAAGTGTCTTTTAGGGTTCCATCCAAGAAAGGAGCCTGAGGTTTGGTCTTGAGTCCATACTGTTCTACCCTTGGATGATTCTGGGCCAGAAGTGACAATGTCATTTGATTGGAGGAAATGTGGATGTTTAGCCTGGAGAAGAGAATGATGAGGAGAGAGGGACGGAAGGATGAGGAGTCATGGGAAGGGCCAGCAGGTGGTTAGAGGGATTTGACTCCATTTTGGCCCCAGAGGGTAGAATAAAGCAGCAATGGGGGAAGGGGAGAGGCAAAGAGCCAGATCCAGGCTTGAAGTCAGGAGGCACCTCCTGACAGTGGGAGCCATCCCACCATGGGATGGGGTAGCAGGGTCTCCCCTCAGCTCAGGGCACTGAGCAAAGGCTGCTGGGACACTGGCTGGCCCCTCCAGGGGAGATCCTTATGCTGATACAGGCTAAATAAATGGTCTCTAACGTCCTTTCCAGCTCAATTCTGGGATTCCCAGGCTCATGGTCAGAGAACACCTTCGCCTCCCTTATCGCCAGGTGAGGAAACTGAGGCCAGAGAGAAGTAACTGTCCAAGGCGAGGAGGACACACATGGGATGCAGACCCAAGTCCCTTATTTTTCAGAGGAGTAAACTGAGGCTAAGAGTCATGTGGGTAGTAACTGGCAGAGCTGGGGTGGTGCCCAAGCTTGTGGGTCTGAGAATGGAAGCAGTGACCAGCCCATTTGGCAGAAAAGGACACTGAGGCTCAGAGAGCTCAGTGACTTCCCCCTCATTAGACTGTAAGCTCCCCGAGAACAGGGGCTGTTTTTGTTTTTCTTTGTACCCTCAGGGCTCAGCATGGTTCCTGGTATACAGTAAATGCTTAATGAATGCTTCTTCTCATTTTTACAAATGGTTACACAACCAGTGAGTGAGAACCAAGCCTGACTCCCAAGTGCCCATGAGGGTGGTGTAGCTGAAAGAAAGCCAAATGTGGGGGCGGCTAGGTGGCACAGTGAATACAGCACTGGCCCTAGAGTCAGGAGGACCTGAGTCCAAATCCGGCCTCAAGACACTTGACACTTAATAGCCATGTGACCTTGGGCAAGTCACTTAACTCCAATTGCCCTCCCCTCCCCCCTCCAAAAAGCAAAAAAAAAGAAAAGCCAAATTTGTGGTTGGGGGTCCTAGGTTTGAAACTCTGCTCTGCCACTTAGCAGGTCCTCTGCTTCCAAACCCAGGCTCTTCTGCAGGGTCAGTGACTAGGGCTGAGCCAGGATTCAGTAGATGCAGAGAGGAGAGCTCAGCTGTGCCACCCCCTGGCATCCTGGGGATTCAGATGGTGCAGAGGACCCATATGCTGCATGCCCTGCTCAAGCTTTTTCTTTTTTCTGGTGTTGAAGCCTAACCTCCACGACCAAGAAAGAAGAATGCCTTCCCTCTCAATAACTCCGAGGGTGGCCAATGAGCCTCGAAACCACTGAGTCCATGAGAGATGACCGCCTGTCCTTCCAGTCCTAGCCCCGAGACCTGGAGATGGCACTGGATGCTCCTCTTCTCTTTGACAACAACCGGCCCAAGATGAGCAGTGCTGGGTGCCAGAAGGGGGAGGATGGAGGGGCCACAGAGAAGGAGGCAGTGTGATGCGCAAGAAAGACCACCAGGCTTGGCATCAGCAGAAGTGGTTAGAAATCTAAGCTGTGTAATCCCAGGCAAGGTGTTTCACCCCTCTGGGCTTCAGTTCCCTCATCTGTAAAATGAGAAGGTTGGACTAGATGACCTGTAAGAGGCAGTGAGGTGGTGCAGGGGACACAGCCCTCAGTCTGGAGTCAGGAAGACCTGAGTTCAAATCTAGCCTCAGACACTAGTTGTGTGACCCTGGGCAAGTCACTTAACCCCGTTTGCCTCAGTTTCCTCATCTGTAAAATGGGGGTGCTAATAAGAGTACCTCCCTCCCAGGATTATTGTGAGGACCAAATGAGACATTTGTGAAGTGGCTGGTCACAGCAGAGGCTAGATAAATGCTCGTTTTATTCCTTCTACCTCCAAGTCTACGATCCTATGTCCTTATGGCCTTACCCCTTCCTTCCTGCTTGCTATCAGGGCCATTTTTTTGGATGAGAAATTTGCTTGGGGAGTTTGAATTGGGAAGGTTTAAGAAGGAGGGTGACCTGGCACAGAATTGGAAATAAAGTGGAGGCTCATTTGGGAAACGGCTGAACAAGCAGGGGCATATGAACATAATGGAATATTACTGTGCTACAAGGAACAAGCAAGGGAGCGGTTTTGGAAAAACATGGCAAGACCTTTATAAACTGATCCAAAGTGAAGTGAGAAGAACCAGGAGATCAGCGTGCACAATAACTGCAATTATGTAACGCTGATCCGCCATGAAAGATCTGGTTATCCCAGTGATCCGAGACAGTGCCAAGAGGCTCATGATGAAAAGAGAGACATGGTGGGCTCTGACTGCAAGATGAAGTATGATTTTCTCTATTTCTTTTTTTGCTATTTTTGTGATGTGACTAGTGTGGAAACGCGTTTTACATGATCTCACATGTATAATTAATTGATATCATTTTGCTTACCTTCTCGGTGGTGGGGGAGATGTAGGAGGGAAGGAGACAATTTGGAACCCAAAATTTAAATAGAAAAGAATGTTAATAAATAAATACATAAAAAAAGAAACAAACAAAAAAAAGAAAAGTTTTCTGGAAATAAAGTGGAAAAAAAAAGAAGGCGGGAGACCGAGATCCATAGAACAGAAGATCTTCCCAGCACCAGAAATCCATCACTCTCCCAGGAAGGAAAGAAGGAAGCCTTCCTAGGGCTTCAGTGACCTCTCCTTGTTGGGGGAAAGGGGAGGAGGCCTCTTTCCCTTCCAGAAAAGCATTCTCTCTTTTGAACCTCACAACTGCCCTGGAAGGGGGTTACAGCGGCTATTATTATCCCACTTTGCAGATGGGGAAACCAAGGGTCAGTGAAACATCTTGTCCAGGTTCACAGAGTTAGGAAGTGTCCAAGGCAGGATTCAAACTCAGGTCTCACTAGACTCCCCAATGTCACCAAGCTGCTTCTCCATCACTCTCTCCCCCATAATCTCAGCTGATCATAGACAGCACTGTTATAGTCACAAAGCTCCCTCCCCTGGACCACCCTCTCCTGACTGGGTCAGGCTGGCCCCACCCTGCAAACCCTGAGGCCAAACCAGTGCCTTGACCAGCTGTAACCCTCACTCCATTCCCAAGGTAGCGGGGTTACCTCCACGGCACAATGTAGGAAGCATCCATCTTCCTGAGAGCTACGGCAGCCAGGAGGACCCCAGCGATTTGGGACAGAGCTTTCCCTTCTGGAAGCAGAGCCCCACAGAGATTTAAAAAAAAATCACAGTCTGAAGAACCATGAGTAAGAATAAGCATAAGAAGCAAAGTAAGAACAGCTCCCAAACCCTTGATTCCTTCTTTGGGGAAAAGAAAGATCACGGGAGAGAGAGGGAGGAGCAGAGCGCAGCCAGAGCACCCCCACCAGGGGCCTCCAATAAATATGAAGAATGCCTTAAAGCTAGAGATGAGCTGAAGAAGGATTTTCAAAACCAAATAAGGGAAGTGGAAGAAAAATTGGGAAGAGAAATAAGAACGTTGCAGGAAAATCATGAAAAGAGAGTCAGCAGTATGAC
>CM053584.1:388587024-388606555 GCA_028627135.1 Pseudochirops cupreus | reverse complement strand
ATTGCAATAAGAAAGAAAGTGCTGAAATGAAAACATCACAGGAAAAAAGTGTTTTCCTCCATCACGAAGCTTTATTATGTCAAGATGAATCACTCCTTGCTTGTTGCCAGGTGATCACAATTCCTTTGTTGACATAATCCCTTCCTGTACCCCAACCTCACATCCCAAGAAGGCACAGACATGAGGGACCACTGAGTCATGCCCCTCCACTAGGGCGCAGCTGTGACAGGTCAGGGCAGTGTGTGTGTGCGTGTGTGCATGTGGCTGTGTGTGTGCACACGTGTACACGTCCAACCACAAGCAGTCAGCCTTGATCGCGTCTCTCCCTTCCCCTTCTACACGGGTCTGTATCCTGGTCTGGCTGCCCGCCGCCCACGGGACTCTGGGGAAGTCATCTCTGTTTTTTGGGTCTCTAAAATGAGGCCCCTTCCAGCTCTAAATTGATGTTCTCATGTCCTTGGACGTCATTGAACATCTTTGGGACTCAGTTTCCTCATCTGTAAACTGAAGGATCCTTACCATCCTTCTGGTCCAGGGCTCTTGTTAAAAGAATCTTTAAAAGGCAAGTAGCCTGGAGTCAGGAGGACCCAAGTTCAAATTTGACCTTGGACACTTCCTATTGCCTCCTCCTCCTGCCCCCAAAGGCAGTATAAGCCACTGTTTCAGTTACCACACTGCCCACCCTCCGAGGCAGAAACACTCTGCTCACTGGGCTGCTTCTCAGAGGGCAGACTTCCCTGTCTTGGTATGACTCCCAGGAGAGCCAAAAACACTCTGTGACTTTCATCTACCGGGATGTGAGGGGTTTAATAATACTGAGCCATTCATCTTTCTAGGCTTTGGGGGGAGGAAGGTGGCAAGGGCTGATCCTGTGCCCTGATAAACTTGGCTGCAAACAGGGAGGCTGGAGAGATGCAGCCTTGCCTGGCTGCAGCAGCCCTGGGGGGAAGCCCAGACCTAGAAGCAGGATCTCTGGACCTAATCCTCTTCAGGGCTGTCCCAGCTCTGCCACCAACTGGCTGAGTCACCCCAGAACTACCCCATGCCTCAGTTTCCCCTTTACAAAATGGAAGAAAATGAGCCCCCCCTCCCCATGTGGCTTCCAAGCTATCAGGGAGGTTACCACGGTAGCAACTGAGATTTGAACTCAGGTCTTTAGAATATAGCTCCAGTGTCCTTGGGAATACTGATACCAAAGAACCACAGACTTACGCAATGGCAGGGTTCAGGTCGTTCATTAAGCCCATGCCGGGCCCTGACTCTGCACCAGGCAGTTGGCTGGGGGCTGAGAATACAACCCCCCCAAACCACAGAGTCCCTTCCCTCAGAGTTTACGTTTGGAGGATAAATCACAAAGAGATGAATAAAGACAAAGCAGACACGAGGTGATTGGGAGGTCATGGGGGTGGGGGGCACAAGGAGGTGGGAGACAGGCGAAGTGCCCTCTGACAGAAGCTAGGAATCTCCCAAGGCAGAGAGGAGGAGGGGGGCATTCCAGGCCCAGGCACAAGCTGCACAGAAGCAGGGGCTGGTCTGGGGCCAACAGCCCTTCGCTGCCTCCACCGTCCTCCTCTACTTTTCACTACGAGCCTTCCTTCGTGGGGCTGTTCCTGTGAATGCACACGTGACAGACAAAGCAGGCCCACGGAGACCCATAACAGCTTCCAGTCCCGGTCAGTGACAGTCTCCAGAGCCATCTCCATACAAGAGCTCCATACGAGAGCTGGCCAAGGGCAAGGGTGTACTATCGTGCAAACATTTCTTTTATTAATCCTATTATCAGCAGCGGAAAGGAGTGAGTAGGGCCCAGGGAGAGAGCTAAGGAATTACAGCATCACACGGATGTTTGCATCATAAATGTTATTAACTGGCTAAAGGATTAAGGCAGAGATTTAGAAGTCGCCTAGAAATGGCCCAAAGCAGGATGGATACCAGATTGTTCCTGAATCTTCCTGACAGAAGACCGGAGTTTGAATCCTGCCTCTGATATCTATTCCTTGTGGCCCAAGGCCACAAATCCCTTCTCTTGTCTGGGTCTCAGTTCTTCACCCACAAAATGAAGGAGATGAGAAGCAGTTTGGGACGGTGGCAAGAGTGTTAGATTTGCCAAGACAATTCCAAAAGACTCGTGATGGAACATGCCAACCACATCCACAGAAAGAATTATGGCGCCTGAATGTCGATGGAAGCAGACGATTTTCACTTTGTTTTTTTTCTTTCTCGTGGTTTTTCCCTTTTGTTCCGATTCTTCTTTCACAACATGACTAATGCGGAAATATGTTTAACATGATGGTACATGTATAAACTATATCAGATCACTTGCCATCTTGGAGAGGAGGGAGGGAGGGAGAAAAACTTGGAATTCAAAATCTTACCAAAAAGAATGTTGAAAAACTATCTTTACATGTAATTGAAAAACAAATAAAATACGATTAAGGAAAACAAAATGAAAAAGAGCATTGGGCTTGAAATCAAAGGCTCTCTGCTTTTAACTGTGTGACTCAGAGGAGCTCGGAGGTCCCTTGAGGCCCTATAACTCTTTATAAAGTTAGACTCTCTACTCCATGAGCAGTTTTGGTTTTGCCCAGCCCAGCCCTGTCTTCTCCCTCCTTCCGGGCCCATCTTCCATCTCTACTGGAAGTGAGGTTCATCTATGGCAGTGCTTCTCAACCTTCCTAATGCAGCAACCCTTTAATACTTATATGTGGGCGTATCTGCATGTGGGCGGACTTGCCTGGAGAGGGATAGAGGAGTGGTCTCTCGGATGACCCCCGTGAAAGTGAAAGGGTCGTTTGACCCCCAAAGGGGTTGCGACCCACAGGTTGAGAACCGCTGATCTATGGGATAAGTGTCTACCCCCTTTGCCCACCTATGCTGAGAAGGTGGGGGGTGCAATCGTCAGTTTCAAGTGGACAAAGGGGGTAGGACAAACACTCATCTTGATTGAAGATTGGTAGGAAACGTGGGTCTTACTACACCTGACCCATCATCCTCTTAAGCTGCTTCTGTTTTACAGCAGAAACATGGCAATACCTCATTGCCCAATGCCCTCCCCATTTCCACCCCAAGTCCCAAAGGCATCTTAATTGAAAAGCAAACAAGCAATAATAGAAGTCCAAAGGAACAGACATGGCGGGAGGAGGGACCAACATTGACACAGGGCTCTCAGGCTGCCACTTACTGTACAGTCATTGTCTCATTTCATCCTCATAAAAACCCTGGAAATACAACTGACTTTAGGTCATCATACCCATTTTACAGGAAGGACCCGAGGTCTCACAGCTCAGAAATTCTGGAAGCTGAAATTGAGCCCTGGACTAGTGCTCTTTGTGTGGTACTTCTAGGGAAGCAAATGCTGGTCCTTTAGGATTATAGATTTAGAACTCAAAGGGACCTCAGAAGGCACCAAGTACAGCCCCCCCACCATTTTACAGATTGGGAAACTAGAGCTTATGAGATGTGAGTTGATTTGCCTGAGGTCATGCAGTATGGGTCAGAAGTGGGATTTGAACCCAGATCCTCAGATCTGATCCAAAGTCAGGGCTATTTCTACTGTCCCACACTCAAAGGACTCAGACTTGTTTTGTTTGGTTCTAGAGGGAAGCTGCAGAGAGCCCAATTTAGACCAGATGAAAGGAAAAGCTTGACAATTGGAATTCTTGACAATTGGAATTGTCCCAGCATGGACTGGGCCACCATGGGAAGGAGTGGGTTTGAGCACTGAGGACTCCCAGCAAAGCGCAAGACCCTCAGCTGGGTGTGTTTGTATGGGAGGCGGCAATGTTCTGGTATGTGGACAGGCTGAAGTCCCATTTCATGCTGAGATTTTGTGAAAAAGTCTGGTTGTTTGGTCCCAGGAAAATGGCTTTTAGTACACTGACCACATAGGGGAACAATGCTACAAACGGTCAACAGGGGGCTCCTAAGTGACAAAGTCACATGGAGTGGTTGGCTGCCGGTTGGTTGCTGAGCCAGCTGTCAGGACAGAGGATGTTTGGACCATCTCAGATGAGGATGTGATTCTTAGAAGGTAAAGGGATGCACTCTTGATGGAGCAGGAAAAGCCGACACCCAAAGAAGTCTTTGCCAGTAGACATCGAGTCAGAATTTGGGGGTTCAAGAATGATCAGGACTGGGGCATTTCCATGGGGTGGGGTCAGAGTCTAAAGTTAAGGTTAGGTTGGTGTTAAGGTCTCTCAATGTGACATAAAAAGGATTAGAAAAAGGCCAAATGGGTGTGAACAACTGCTTCCCCATGCTGACTGCCTCCTTGGAATCTTTGGAGAGAGCCCAGCAGCCAAAGGCAGCCAGAATTTAGTAATCGATTAGATTTCTGTGGTGCCTTATGTTCCTAAAGCCCTTTATGCACATCATGCCATTTTTTTCTCCCAACTCTGTTGCTAGTACATCTATCATAGTCTACCTTGTACCAAAGAGAAAGCTCTGAGAGGGCAGGGACTTTCAGAAGGCCTAGTTTTGATATCTTCCCTGTTGGTCTGTTTATGCTCAAGGCCTTCACTGAGAGCTCTCTAATTTCCATCTTTCTCTTCATTTTCTCCTATTTCTCACTTTCTGACTCTCTCCTCTTTGATGGCAATTTCCCAGCCTCTTCCCATGCTGTACGACTCAAGGGTCACCAACCTCGGTCCCTTCTCAAGTGACCTTTAGGGGAATGGAACTGGCCCCTGTTGGTGCAGTTGGAAGTATACTTTAGCAAGGACATGAATGAGCTGGAGAATGTCTAGAGGAGGGTAAAGGGCTTTTAGTTCATTTACCCTGTGCCAGGCACCGTGGAAGAAATGGAAGCTTGGATTCTACTTCAGGAAGAGAACACAAAAAAGGGAGCTGGGAACTCTTGGATTCCCTTATGGATCTAGGCCATAGGAAGTGGAGATGTTTACCCTGGAGAAAAGAAGGCACAGTGGAGACAGAGGTAAGGAGGGCAGGTACTCCAGGCACCCTAGGAAAAGGTTAGGAGAGGGTAAATGGAATCCCATGTAGTGATTTAATTAATTTACAATTAAGCCAGCAAACGACCATTTTGTGAAAGCAAGAGACAACAGCCTGATTTGGGAGGGAGGAAAAAGAAATCCATAGGAGAAACATTCTGGAGAAAACATGCATGCCCTTAGATCACTGGGAGATGCCAATTTTGCATGTCTCCCAGGGCTGAGAGCCATGATTCACAGTTAGCATCCTTCATGGAGTATCAGCTCTCAGGGTGTGCATGGGCACCTCTCTCCTTTGGGATCCTCTCTCCCTCTCCCTCTGAATCACCCCCACCCCAGCCACAGCCAACCTAGGCTAAGGTGGTCGGGCCATCCCTAGGAGATCATCAGCTCAGGCTGGGGGAAGGTTCCAGCCAGCAGCCTCACTCTGAGCAAGCAGCATCATCCTGACTGAGAGCCAGAAACTTTCTTTGCAAACGAGCTGTTGGAAGGAGGACTTGGGCCCAAGCAGCAGCTTTGCTGTTTTAATCAATTTCCAGGAAATGAATTTTGCAGGGGTTTGGGATGGAGAGCATCCACGGCAGGCAGGGTTTCTGTTCCCAGACGCTGCCGCCTCATCCATCCCCAAGGAAGCTCGTCAGCAGTTGGAGGACACCAAAAGTCAGGGTCTAAAGCAGACAAAGACCCCCTTAGCCAGAGGGAAGCAAAAGTGCCAGGCTCAATTCTGGGTCAGAGTTCTCCTGAAAGCAAAACCAACACCTTTTATATAAGCTGGGGGAAAAGAGACATCGTGTGTGTAAGTACATGTGTGTGCATGTGTGCATGTGTGTGTGTGTGTGTGTGTGTGTAGACCACCTTGACTTGGAAGCAAAGCCTCACAGAGTAATTCTGGCTCAGTAACTGCAGCATGGGGAGTCACCCCTGCTGTTTACTTCTTCTGTGACCTTCACCCTTCTGGGCCTCAATTGCCTCCTGAAGAACATCTGGGATGATGCCTCCCTCTCTTCTTTGTACAAGTGTGGGGGAGGGAGAGCATGGAGGTGGGTGCTGGGTAAGAGAATCTGTGGGTAGTATGGAACCCTGTAAATGACTTGTGGATAGAGTACTGGACTGGGAGTCTGCAAGAATTTGTTTCAAACCATGCCTCAGACTGTTACTAGCTGTGACACCTTGGATAAGTCACCGACCCTCTTTAAGGCTCAGTTTCCCCTTCTGCAAAAAAAGCAGTTGAGACCTCACTAGATGACTCCTAAGGCCCCTCCCAACATGCATGTAGAACCACATGCACTATAATAGGACAATGGATTTGTCTCCCTTTCCCCAGTACTTTCTTTTTCATTATGTTACAAGGGAGAGAGATGGGAGCAGAAGATATTGGGAAAAGGAAGAAAAAAAGAGGCACCAGTACACTTTTGTTTGAAGAGAGCAGTTTACACTGAGTAATCCACTAACCCTTCGAGCTCTGTTATCATCATTTTTTAAAAAAATGCACTTACGGATGACAAGTCATGTCATCTCTCCAGCCTCAGTCTCCTCATTTGTAAATTTGGAATATAAATATTTGTGAGAGGCAGCATTTAAGTAGATAGAGCTTTGGAGGCAGGAAGATGACCTGGGTTCAAGCTGCGTGACTCTGGGCAAGACACTTAAAACCTTGGTGCCCTCAATACCCCTCAGTAATAATTAATGATTATATCGATATGTGGTGGATCTGTATTAGTGAAAGGAGTTTCCACAGCGGGAGTTCAATATCGCAAGTGAAATCACAAGTGGAGAACAAAATCACATAATTAAAGTAATATTTGTGTTATTGTTCTGTTGTTTCCAGTTGTATCCAGCTCTCCTGACCCCATTTGGGGTTTTCTTGGCAAAGATAATGCAGTGGTTTTCCATTTCCTTTTCCAGCTCATTTTATGGATGAGGAAACTGAGGCAAACATGGTGAAGTGATTTGTCCAGGGTCACACAGCTAGTAACTGATACCAGATTTGAACTCAGAAAGATGTGTCTCACCGACTCCAGGCTTGGCACTTTATCCACTGCAGCGCCATCTAGCTGTACTCCGTGAAACATTGTAACCCTACAGTTTCCCCATCTATTACAGTAAATGGTCCTAATAAGGCACCTCCCTCCTTAATATAATAAGATCATTTATGTAAAGAGCTTTGGAAACCTTAAGTCCTATTAAAATGTAAGCTATTGTGGTGTGCATGTGTGTGTGTGTGTGTGTGTGTGTGTGTGTGTGTGTGTGTGTGTGTGTGCATTTGTGCAAAGCTGTGTTTTTATTGGTGTCTGAAGAGAAAACTCCCTGGGCCAATGTAGACCAGTCAGAACCCACCTCAATATCTGGTCTTAGACAGTTGACTAGGACATGCAGAGGCTGGGAAGTAGCAGCAGAGATTGGACCAGGGATTTCACAAGGATAGGGAGCCCCCAAGTGAGGAAATTCCCTCTACCAATGCAGGTCAGCACCTTCCTGCAAATTCCAGTCTTAGACTTGGGAAACAGAGGCTTTTGGGCCCAAATCTAACTGCTGATATGAAGTCGAATGGCACCAGTAGATTGGTAAATGCCAACTCCTGGAGGGCTGGGACTGTTTCATTCTGTCCTGGTATCCACAGAGCCCAGCCCAGAGCCAGTCCAGTTCTAGGTGGTGTTCAAGCAATCAGCAAGCGTTAATTAAATAAGTGCCTATATGCCGCACACTCTACTGGGCATGAATTTACAAGACAATATCAGTCCAAAAAACTGGATCAATCTTTGCTCTCAAGGCGCTCACATGTGAAAATACATTGAAGTGAATCAAAGCTCTATATTACAGATGAGGAACCTGAGGCTCAGAGACAGTACATGGAACTTCAGGGTCACACGTTCAGTCTGAAGTGGGGTCTGACTGAGCTTGCTGCCCCAGGATCCCCTGGGGGGATCTTACTTCCCAAGAAGACAGTGGTGCTAACTATTGGCAAGGACCACAGGGTAGGATTAAAGGACCCTAGGGGGAGTGGGGAGGAGAAAGAGAGGCAATCTCTGTTTAAACCAGAGATGGGGAACCTGCTTCGAGTCTACATGTAGCCCTCTAGGTCCTCAAATGTAGTCCTTTGACTGAATCCAAACTTCACAGAACAAATCCCCTTAATAAAAGGATTTTTTCCATAAAATTGGACTCAGTCAAAAGGCTGCACCCAAGGACCTAGAAGGCCACAAGTGGCCTCAAGGCTGCAGGGTTCCCCACCCTTGGTAAACAAAGGACATTTAACCTTAAAGATCTCTTTTTGGGGAGCACAATTTATTCTCATTATATTTTCTTTGGGGGGCTTTGAGTTGGAGAAGCTGTTTCATTTGCATAGGAAATTCCCACCACTCTAGAAAGGACTTCTATGTTCCCCCTCTTTCCCCTCCAGTTTCCACATTCTCAATATAGCGAGGCCCGCCCCATTTTCTGGGCTTGAGGCAGGACCCAAGGGGACCCTCTTGTTCAAACACAGATGGATGGGCTGGCCAATCCTGCATCCCACAGACGGAAGAGCAGATCGGCCTGGAATGCTCAAGGCAGAGGGGAGCTGCCACGTGGAAGGTTTAACATAGCTTAACTCCATTTACAAATGGATGCCTGAGATCAAGGTCCTTGGAGTCAGGTGAGTCTACCGCAGTTAGATGGATGGAGAAACTGAGCCTCAGAGAAGTGTCCCAGAGGATGCTGGCAAACCCTCCCCGACATCCTGGCCAACCCTCTCTCTGGCTAGTGGTGGAGAGGGCTCCACCCACAACACCTTAGCAAAAGTGGCAACAGTAGCCGGGGTATCAGCCACCGCCGTGGTGGCTACCCCAGCGCGCCGTGCGCCGGCTCTCTGGTGCGCCATCGATTCAGAATCCCTGAATCATCTTCAGCCAACCAGCGAAGGGCCGCTTGGTCTTTGCCGCGCCCAGCTACTCCAGGGGGCCCTCTACAGACAGCTCCACAGCCCAATAGCCACCCCGACTACCGCCCACCCACCAAACAGCTGCCCACCGGATCCAGGAGCCCTGAAATCAAGGTCTACCAACCCATTAAGAGCAGCTTGGACCCCTCCCTGCCCAGCTGCTCCAAAAGGGCCCCTCCTGAAAGCCCAACAGTAGCCGGGGCAACCAGATGGACCTTACTCAGCCAACAAACCGCCCGTTGGATTTAGGGTCCGCACACAAAACACAGACCTCCGCGCGTCTGCAGCCCGTTTAGAAGGAGCGGGGCTGACCCTGGGAACGCTCCTGCCCAACCAGGTTCTCTTGTATCCCCCCGACACATCTCTTTCCCTCCTTCCCATCCACGTCTTAGAAGGAAGCCCTGGTAATCCCATTCTCCCCCTTAGCCCCCATAATGTGTTATTTCTTTTTTTGGTCCGATTTCACAAAAAAAAGGCTTAAGGACTGTGTGTTGAAGTGAGGTCCTGCCCAAAAGAGTGCCAGCTAGGCATTGCAAAAGCAAACACACAAAACAAACAGGCCCTGCCCTCATGGAGTTTACTGGGGCTGGGGGTGGGGGAGGGTGTGCTGTGGGGGGAGAGGGAGACAGACACCATGTAAGAGCTTTAGTCCAACACCTGGTTCTTTGATTATTTGAGACTGGAGAATCCCATCAGCAGGGAAGGGGCACAGCACTGAGGTTTTTGTTTTTTCATGAATTTCCTCCCCCCCCCCCCCATCGTAGATCTGGCTTCTTTCCCTCTCCTCACCTTTCCCCCTCCTCCCACCCCAGAAAACAAAGAAAAATAGAGCCCCTATTACAATCATGTAGAGTCAACCCAAAGCATTTCTCCCCCTGGCAGACCCGGGGGTCCAGGGCCCCGTTCGGAATGACAGTGAGTTGAAAATGACTGATTTCGGTTAGAAATAAATGAAAATAAAGACGTCATCCCCCCCCCATCCAAATTCACGGACCTCCTGAAATCTCTCTCGAGAGCCTTTGGTGGCCTGTGGACCCCAGGGTGGGAGATGCTGCTTTCCTGGGAACTCTAAGTAGGTCAGCTGGCCCGAATGTATGGAGTGCATGAAGAGGGTAACGAAAGACAAGCCAGGAAAGGTAGACTGGAGCCAGACTGGGGAAGGCTTTCCATGTCACATCTGGCTGCAGCTGTTTCAGCCAGACCTGAGTTAAGCCCTTTGTAAAATGGGGTGGTGGGGTTTCTGTTCTCCAGCTTAAGAAGCCGAACTGAAGCTGGGGGGTGCCTGTTTAGCCAGGGCCTTTGAGGCCAAGATCCACCCAAGTCCCGGAGCTGGCCATCTTGGCACCAGAATTATGGTGGTGGCGGGGGAAAGTCCTGGAGGAAGGAGCCAAGGGAAGGTCTTCCCCACTCCCACCCCCACCCCCAGGCAGGAGAATTAGACCCAGGTGGAATCACAAGAGGTCGAGGAGGGAAAAGAGGAAAGAGAGGGAGGAAAGGAAGGGGAGGGGGGAGTCCCGGCAGATAAAGCCCAACATTTGCCCGCTCCGCAGCCCAGTTCAAGGCTGCCCAGACCGCTGGAGGAAGGTGGGAGGGAGGGCAAACTCTCGTTTGGAAATGGGAAATCCTTTTGGTTTCCAAGGTGCTTGACACTTCCCCCCCCCCATCTCCGAAGTGCAAAACCGAGAATTCTCATCCGTTCCCACACATAGACACTAAACAGATTAGAAAGCTGCGGCTCTGGTGGTGCAGTGACTTGGCCAAGGTCATACGGCTAGGCAGTGGGAAAGCAGAACTCAAACCTCGGGTTCCAGACTCAGCGCCCAGCACTGTCCGCCCTCCCCCCTTCCCACTCGCACCCTCACCCCAGCATCAAGCCCTCTCAGGTTCTTGGGATCCCGGCAGCGGCAGCGGCAGCTGTGGCTCACACTTACCCAGGACCAAGCAGACCAGGCCGACCAGAGGTCGACTCAGGGGTGTTCGCAGCAGAGCCATGACTGGACGAGACCCTCTGGTCAGACAGAAAGAGCTTGGTTCCCCGCAACCTCGGGCAGCCTCCGCAGCAGCAGCAGCCGCCTGCCCGCCCGTCGGTCCGCAGGAGGGAGGAGGAAAGAAGGAGGAGGGAAGGAGGGGGGGGGGGGAAGAGGGAGAGGGCGGGGCAGGGGGAGGGGGCAGCCACTGAAGGCAGCTGAGTAGGGGCAGGAGGGGAGCCTGACAACCCCGCGAGCCAACCACCAGCACCCGGCTGGAGGGCTCCGCGGGAAGCAGCCCTAGGCAGGCCTGGCGGAGGGCCAGGAGGAGACTGGGCTGGGGGTGCAAGTCACCTGGGCTCGCTGTGGGGGCTGGCTGCTGCCCGACCCCTTGCCCTTCCACACAGCTCCCCTGGGGCTGGGCTGGGGGAGGGGAGACTCACACTTAGTTTCCAGGGGCGTGTCTAAATTTAAAGAGGAACCTGAGTTTCCCAAAATAGCCAGGGATGGGAGTGCGGGGCGGGAAGGGGGAGGGGCGGGACAGGACGGGCAGCGCGCGGGACACTCCTCGGCACCGTGGGCATCCCCTTGAGGGGCAGGCTTGGGGCTGCCGTACTGGCGTATGGTGAGGGGCGAGGAGCGGGACGGGCACCTGGCCCGCTGGAGCACACTCTGCCCTTCCTTCAGGCGGAAGGTTCTTGGCTCATGCCAAGGACACGAAGCCCTTCCCCAAGCGCACACTCTATAGACTTTGTTTTGTATCTGCCTGAGTCGGAGCCCCGCCGCCCCCTTCTTCCCCTCCCAAGCTTCTTGGGGCCGTGGAGGGATCATTGGGGGGTTTGGCTGACAGCTGGCATGTGGTAGGGGCCTGATAAAGGATGATTAATTTGATGATTGAACGTTCATTGATCTGAACGAGGCTCCCAGGCGCCAGGTCCCCTGGGGCATCGGCCCTCAGCTCTCTCCTGCCCTCCCGTGGGAGCGGCCGAGGCAAACTTTGGCTTTCAGAGCCCTTCAGAACCTGGCCTACGTGCTCAGTGCTGGGGATAAAAAAAGGCAAGACAGGCCCTGCCCTCCAGGAGCGTACAATCTCATGGAAACAAGTTATTACACACACGTGCGTACACATACAGGGCACTAACAAATAACGAACAGAGGGAAGCCTTCTTGTAGAAGCTGGGATTTTAGTTGAAACCTCAAGGAAGCCAGGTAGGTCAGTGGTCAGCGTGAGAAGGGAGAGCTTTCCAGGCACTGGAGACAGCCAGAGGCAATGCCCAGGAGGCCTGGGTCACTAGACCCAAGAGAGTCAGGGAATAAGACAGAAGACTGGAGGTGAGAAGGGCTCAGAAGGCAGAATCTTTCTGATTTGTTCTGGAGGCGACCGATAGGGAGCCACTAAGTTTATTGAGTGGGGTGTGTGTGACACGATTTGACCTTTGAGTCGAGGAGAATCACTTTAGTGGCTGAATGGAAGATGGAGTGGGGACAGACCTGGGCAGGCAGACCCCCCAGCAGCTGTTGCAATAATTCAGGTATGAGGTGATGAGGGTGGGGCAGGGTCAGAAGAGAGAAGGGGGGCACATTGGAGATGCTGCAGAGGGGAAATCCACAGGCCTTGGCACCATGTTGGATTTGGGGGGTGAGGAAGAGTGGGGAGCCTGAGGGACCTGGGAGGATGGGGTGCCCTTTACAGCATTAGATCCACTAGAACCCAGTTGGAGATGTCTGAAGGGCAGCTGAAAAGGTGGGACAGGAGGTCAGCAGAGCCTTCGGCCCCTCCCACTCGACTCCCTCAAACCACCTGTACCGCTGACTTCCTTCATCTCCCCCCCCCCTCCCCCATTCCCACTGGCATTTCCCCGGCTGCCATGCTTCTCCTGCTTGGCCTAAACCCACACCTTCCAGGCCCACGCTTTTCCTCGGTGCTTTACCCTCCTCTGAGATGACCACCTCCCATTCGCTCTGGAGATATTTTATTGCTCAGTCGTGGCCAGCTCTTCATGACCCCACAGACCGTATTGTCCAGGGGGTGTTCTTGGCTCACTTTACAGATGAGGAAACAGGCAAACAGGGTTAAATGGCTGGCCCAGGGTCACACGGCTACTGAGTGGGTCTGGACTTGAACTCAGAGGTCCTGCTGACTCTGGCACTCCATCCATGGCACCACCTAGCTGCCTAATTGTCTCCCCTTTACAACGGAGGTCCTTGAGGGCAGAGACCATGTCTTTGCCTGGGTGTGGACCTGACACACCACCGGCACAAGTGCTTGCTGACTGACCTGGTGAGGGCAGGCAGCAGACCTAGAGGGAGTGGCTGCCCTAAGCCAGGGCTGGCACACAGTAGGTACTCAATGAACCCATGGGCTGAAGACACAGGAGAGGGGCTGGCACCACCAATGGGAAGGCCATCTGTCCCAGCAACATGGCGATGCCAAGTCTATGGCTCTCCCCCTGCCCATTCCCTGCCCCAATCCAAGTTCCTTCTGTGCCCCCAGCACCTGCTTAACAGTGGATGCTTGCTGAATTGATTTCCCTGCCCTTGTAGACAGAGGGCAGAGGGCCTGGCACCCCACACCTCCCCCAACCCCTGCTGATGCCAATTAAGCCTGGGCTGGTCTGGAGGAGAGAAAGGGCAGGCTTGGCCACTCCCCACCCCCCAGGTAAAGAACAGAACTGAGCCCTCCTCAGCACCAGGCCCATTACCTAGCACGCATCCATCACGTGGCCACCTCTGATTCCTCTTCCCAGGTCTCTTGGGGTGTTCCCTGCCCTCCTCCCTCCCCCCAGCGCCATCTCTGCCCCACTCCTCCTCCACAAACTTGGTCACTCTTCTTGGATTCCCAAGGCTCCAGCCACCCTCCCGTCCACACAAGGACCCAGGGGCTGCAATGGGGCTCTGCTGCCATCTGTTGGCGGCTTAGGGAACTTTCCAGAGGAGGCGCCCACCCCACCCTTTCTCCCTGAGCCTGAATGGATGTTGCTAGGAAGCTATTAAAATGACAGAATGTCTGAGTCACAGCGACCAAGACCAGTTCCCAGGGGCTGAGGGGCCTCCCAACTAAGGGAGGGCTCATCAGCTGCCCATGCCCTTCACACGCCGACCCCACCCGGGTGGCTTTCTCTCCTGGTCACTGCTGATACCCTAGAAGGGATCTCAGATCACTGCTATGGAGCTGGAAATAGAACCTGGGAAATCCTCTCGTTTTAACAAGAGCAGCAGTGACTTGCCCAAGGACACTCAGTGCAGACGTGGCGTCCTGAGTAACTCCAAGAGGGCCTTCAGGGGAGAAAAGCATCTGATACCGTTCTTGGAGAGGGATGTGGGTGAGCCCCACCACATGCCCTGCGCTCACTACCGGTACCTGCACCCACAGTTGCCCTGAGCTTCGGCCAGTACTGCCTCTAACTGCTGTCCCCAAGCGACCGTGGATTCTGCTCAAGTGTTTTATGACTGGATTTCTTTCAAATCATGGAATCCTAAGAGCTGGGTCATCTACTCCAGCCTACTGCCCAACTGTGGGGGAGAACTGCTATAGAATACAGATTATCGTTTGAATCCCTTGAGTCATTCTGTCTAACTCTCTGATGCCAAAGAAGAGGCAGGCGCTATGGGCTGGCCGGTGGCTGGCTGAGCGCTGGAGACCTCAGGCCATGCACTCAAGGCCCTTTCAGTTCCTTGGCTTATCTGCACTGGTGGAAGTCCCAAGTCTACACTCCCTGGCCCTCCCTCCCTACTCTCACCCTGCCTCTTCAAGAAACAAGCTGGTAGAATTTTCCTTGGGAACCCATCCGTTTTCTGGCCTCTCTCTTCTCCAACAGCTAGGTGGGACATCCTCCTGCCTCGACACTGCGAAGTCAGTCTTTCTTACTGAGGTGCTTTCATCATCCCCACCTTCCAATCAAAGACAGTGTTTTGGTCTCTGGGTCTAAATGGGCAGCCAGAAATACTTAATGACAAAACTCTCAGGAATAAATGGGGTAATGTGCCCTTCCTGGTGCTGCTGGTGAGAGTCAATTCTTTCTTCATCTTAATTCTGATTCTCTGGTTAGCATCCATCAGAGCAAGGTCACAACGGGTACTTTACGCCCGAAAGAAAACGATGTCTTCAATAAAACATGTAATTCAGCAGGCGGTGAGAAGGCTCAGTGTCTGTCTGGCTTACACAGCTGGGGGCCTGACCTCTTCCTCACCATCGCTCTGGTGTGACCTCCAAGGGAGCAGAGAGGTCAAACGGGGCAGCCACGCCTCAGCCTCTGTAAAGTGGCCGTGCCAACAGGCCGATCTCCACGCCGGCAAATGGACAACTTTCACAATTTCCTTCAAAGGCTGGTAGGCTAATTTGTTTTAATGAACTACAACATCCTCAGAAGTGACCACAATACACCAAATGTGGATGACCAAAGTCTAATTTTAATGCAGCAAACGCCCCCTGAAAACTAGACTTAGTTCTCTTAAGTGACCTTTCAGCAGTGCACCCAGGCCCCCAACCACTCACCAGAAAAGCCAACAGAACCAAGCGCATCATCAGACACACCCTGCCTGCCACAGGATGCCTCTGACAACAAGAGCTCGCTGAGCTTTACAGGGGCATGCATCTACACCACCTGACCCATGCCTAGTAACCAGCCTCTGACTCACTGAGCGTTCGAGCTTCTTGCTGGCGTCGTGTCAGTGGCTCTTCCATCCAAAATGGGGAGGGGACTACAGGGGCAATGTGACCCGGCTCCTCAACAAACACACCCCGAGTCCAACTATACAAGAGTGAGGTTGACCCCCCCCTCCCCGGCCTTCTCGGGATCCTGGCAGCACTGACTGCTGCTGGCTGGCTCTGGGTGGGGTCTCCATGAGCCCCACCTCTCGCATGGGCTTCCATAATGGGTTTATCTTCTACAACTTTCTTGGGAGGGTTTTCCTGGAGAGGAAGCTTCAGTAAGGTGCCAGGGAAGTCTGAGGGACAAGAAGGAAGAGAACCACACCTGAAGACCCCTGCTGCCACCGTGTCCAGCAGGCCCAGGGGACGCCTCAGCTGGTCTGAAGGAGAGGGAGGGGGCACTTGGGGGAAACCCCACATCTGGGATGAGGCGGGCGGTCACCTCCCAAGGCCAGCTCATTCCCTGGGCTGTGACTCTGGTTGGCAAGAAGGCAGCAAAGAGCCTGGAGGCTGGACTGAGTCACAGCTAAAATACCCAGCACGACCTGCATCTGCATCTGAGCCCCGGGCCCTCCACCCATGGAGCAGAGGGAAGGCTGTCACCACGTACAACAGGCGCTGCCCGTCCCCCTGGCCCCTGTGCTAGGTAGCGGCTTCACCCTTGAGGCTGCTCAGCCTAATACCCAAGCTCCTGGTTCCCCTCCTCCACTGAGCTTGTGGGTCACCCAAACCCCTAGATCTTTTTCACAACCACCAAACCTCCCCATTTGACACTTGTCCAATTCATTTTCTTTAACCCAAATGTAAAGTCCTATTCCATTTCAACTGATTTCATAGAGCTCAGCATGCCAACCCGTCTTGGGTGCACCACAATGCACAGAGCATGGGCTGGGTGTTAAGGTCTGAGTTCAAATCCTGCCTCAGATACTGACTGGCGTGAGCTGGGCAAAGCACCGAGCTGCCATGTACCTCAGTGTCCTCACTGGTAAAATGGGGCTCATCAGAGCACCTCCCTCACAGAGCTGTTGTGAGGATCCCAGGAGATAACACTTGTACAGTGCTTGGCCCAGTGTGTGACACTGTAGGTGTGACTGTCACCCACGGTTCCCCAGCTTTGTGCCACCTCTAAATGACCTGATCAACCTCCCATGCTTTAGTCAAGTCCCTGATGTCGGGCCTGGACTCCTGGGTACTCTGGCATGCAGGGAGCCCTGGCTCGAGGGGCAGTGGGGCAGGCGCAGTAAGCCAACTGCTGCCCTTGGGAGGTTACACAGTGGGTGGATGGGCCTCCTGAAGAGGCTGCCTCCAAATTCTTTCACTAAGACCGAGAAGTGAACAGCCCAGCTCAGGCTTCCCTGATGCCACAAAGGGCAGGACGGCTGCCCCGAGCCTCGGAGTCAAAGGACACAGCCAGCGCCCTCCCCACAGACGTGTGGGTCACAGAGCAGGTGCCCCCTGCCAGGCCATCTCCTCAGCCTCTCCCTCCCTCCACCCCTGGCATCCTCCTGTTTTTGAGGGGTGAAGGCTAGGCTGGCTTGTGGTTCCTCTGCCATACTTCCAGAATTCTCAAGAACTTACTTTGAAAAGATATCAGACATCCTGCTGAGAGAGCTCACCTCATATGAAGAAATGGAGAAATCTAATGAATTCCAATTTTGGATATTTCCTTGGAAGAGAAAAAGCATTTCATCAACTAATCTTAAAAAGCAAGAATCTTATGCAGGTGACGTGTGTCAAGGACTTGACTTCAGGGCAATCTATGTCTCTGTTATTTATCCCCCATGAGACTGTGGGCAAAGCCCTTCCTCTTTCTGGCCTTTACTTTTCTCATCTCTAAAATGGGGGAGTGGACAAGCCGTCTTAAAAAAATTGTCTTTTAATTATTTAAAATTTTAAAAAAGAGTTTAACTTTCCTTCCTTTATTTGAAGTTGCAAATTCTCTCTCTGTCTAGCCCCCTCCCACCAAGAAGGAAATATACCCATTATACAAGTGAAGTCATGCAAAAACATCTCCATATTAGCCATGTTAAAGAAAAGAAAAACACAGTAAAAAATCTGTTTCAGTCTGTCCTCAGACTCCCTTAATTTTTTCCCTGCAGGTGGATGGCGTGTTTCCTGAGCCCCTGAATTCTATGGGATCACTGAATCACCAAGAACCGTGTACAGCGTTCTCCTGGTTCTGCTCACTTCGCTCTGCATCAGTTTATGTGAGTCTTACTATGTTTTTTTTCCTTCTGAAACCACCCCCCTGGTCATTTCTTACAACACAATCACATTCTATCACATTCATACGCCACAACTTGTTCAGCCATTTCCCAATGGATGCGCATCCCTCCATAATTTCCAGTTTTTTACCACCACCACCACACACACAGACACACAGACACACACAGACACACACAGACACACAGACACACACAGACACACACAGACACACAGACACACACACAGACACACACAGACACACAGACACACACAGACACACAGACACACAGACACACACAGACACACACATTGCTATAAATATTTTTGTACATGTAGTTCTCTTCCCCTTTTTAATGACCTCATTGGGACACAGATCTAGTTGCGGCATTGCTGGATCAAAAGTACTCCGTTTTCTAGCCCTTTGGGCACAGTTCCAAATTGCTCATTAGCTCACAACTCCACCAACAATGTATTAATGCTCTAATTTTCCCACATCCCCTCTAACACTGTCATTTTCCCTTTCTGTCATATGAGCCATAGGTGTGAGATGGTACCTCTGAGTTGGATTGATCTCTCTAATCAATAGGGATTTAGAGTATGTTTTCACAAGCTCTTGAGGTTCTAAGTCCCATGATGCCAAGGTTTTTGCACATGGCACACACCCTGGCCTCCTACCATGCAGGCCAGCACCCCTCCAAGGGTCCAGGCGTGAGCTTCTCACCTTGTGGTGCTTCTTCTCCTCCTTCTTGAAGGCAGAGTTCCTCAGGACAGAGGTGGTCATCTCCATTATGGTGGTCAGGGATAAGCCACTCAGAAAACCTCTGTTGTTTGTCCTCACCTCTTGGAGGGCATCGATGATCGTGTCTCTAGGCCGGGACAAAGGGAGAAACAAGATGGAGATGCCCTGAGCACGCCAGTCCTTCGGCTTCCCTGCCCCAACAAACAAAGAGCCCGGGCAGGAGCTCAGGTTACCTGCTGACATCAGGGTGCAGACCTTCGAGCTTTTTCAGGAGTCTGGTGAAGCTGCCCAGGTTCAAAGTATTAGGAGGTATGTATGGAAGAGGGGTCTCGGGGAGTAACTTAACAGGTTTATTCTGCTTAAAACCTTTCTTGACATTCTAGATGGAATGTTCAGAGAAAAAGGTGAACATTTTTTTGTAAACAAAGGTTACAGGGTGCAATGATAAAATTAATTTTGAAATAAGTTTTAAACTGTAATAATGAAAAAATGAAAAGATACATAACAAGAATTGCCAGCATGTTTTAAGGTTTGCAGAGCTCTTTACAGAAGTGGTATCATTTGATCCTCACAATGACTCTGAGGGGCTTACTATCCCCATTTCGTAGATGAGAGAGGTAAAGTGACTCCCTCAAGGTCACAGAGCTGGTAAGCGTTGATTGTTACCGAGCCTTTGTCAACATGCCTGAGCCCCATTTTCTGGGGCAGGACTGGCCGAAGGGCTCTCTGCTGTCAGGCGGATGCCCGCAGGTCTGGATCTGACCTCCGCAGGACTTCAGCTCCCAAGGCCTGGGGAGGGGGAGCTGCCCCTTCTGCCATGTGCCCCCTCACCACCAAATGACCTGATATATTTCTTTCTAAAACCATTTCAGATGCTGGGGTTTGTTCTTGTGAACAACAACAGTGTCTGAGACTGGATCTGAATTTGGCTCTGCTGCCCTCGGACTGTACCCTGGAGCTGACTCTACACGATTAGATAATGCAGAAATAATAATAATAATGATGATGATAAATAAATGTAGAAAAAGCTTGTTAACAAATTGCAACACAGCTGGGATGTCCAAGATCACCTCATTACTTCGCGTTGGGGGAGGTGTGCTC